>CAMTDV010000025.1:44815449-46015449 GCA_947069175.1 Scalesia atractyloides
AGGTCAGACTTGGGAGGAACCCAGGGCCTTAATGATGAAAGAGTTTTACCCCCGACATGAAAAGAGGGCACTTGAAAATGAGTTCCATGACCTGAAGCAAGACAGTGGTGAGCACCGTGCGTATACTGACATGTATGAGGAGTTGAGCTTGTTGTGCCCTGAGATGGTGACGCCTTTGGATAAGGCAATCGAGAAATACATAGATGGTCTTCCTGACCCGGTTCAGGATATTGTCACCGGCAGCAACCCCACTACTGTCAAGCAAGCCATTGAGCTATCTGTGACACTGACTAAATCGCAGATAAAAAATGGTAAGCTCTACCGGAAGGGTGACAAGAGATCCTCTGACAAGTCTGAGAAATCAAAGGGTAAGAAAACTGAGTCTTCGAAGAAGTCGAGGAAGCGCAAGGCTTCTAAGAATTTTGCTGTCACTACTCAGCCTAACCAAGCCACTCCAAACCCGCCTACTCAGCCTCCGGCGAAGAAACAATATACCGGCACCGCACCTTTGTGCAACAGGTGCAATCAGCCTCATCTTCCATGTCGAATTTGTACAAACTGTGGTAGATCTGGTCATTTGGCAAATGTTTGTTCGCTCACCTCCTAAACCGAACAATGTGGCTCAAAACCATGTTCAGCAGCCAGCCAATCCTCCACGACCACATTACCCACCAGGATCTTGCTCAACTATGGGGATCTCACCCACTACCGTAACAATTGCCCAAGATTGAGAAATGCGAACTAGGCTCGTGGACGAGCTTTCAACATTAATGCGAATGAGGCATGGGCAGATAACGAGGTCGTAAATGGTACGTTCTTTGTTAACAACTAACCTGCTTCTGTTCTTTTTGATTCGGGTGCCGATAGAAGTTTCCTATCCCTAGCTTTCGAACCTTTGCTTTCCATGCCTAGAACTAAACTAGGAAAGCCCTTGACAGTCGAAATAGCTAGTGACGAACCCCTTAAACTTGATTTTGTCATCCGTAATTGCCAAATGAACCTTAATAACCATCTTTTTCCTATTAACCTCACGCCTATGCAAATTGGGAGCTTTGACATTATTGTGGGAATGGATTGGTTAACCAAACATCATGCCGAGGTGGTTTGTTTCGATAAGATTGTTCGTGTACCTCTTCTGTCTGGTGAAATTTTGGAAGTTCGAGGAGAAAACCCCGCTAGTAGCATTAAACTCATGTCTTATGCCCAAGCCCACAAAAGCTACGAAAGAATTATGTTGCATTACTGGCACATATCATAGAGGAGAAAGGTAAGGGCAAGACTATTCAAGATATCCCTGTTGTTCGGTATTATCCTGAGGTGTTTCCTGAGGAGCTACCTGGTTTACCTCCTACTCGTCAAGTTGAGTTCCGTATAGACCTTGTACCTGGTGCCAACCCGATAGCCAAATCTCTCTACCGTCTTGCACCGTCTGAGATTCAAGAGTTATTGAAATAGCTTCCGGAACTTTCTGACAAAGGATTTATCCGTCCGAGTTTTTCACCTTGGGGTGCTCTAGTTTTATTTGTGAAAAAGAAAGACGAATCTTTTTGCATGTGTATCGATTACCGTGAGCTTAACAAACTCACAATCAAGAATCGATATCCCCTGCCTCGTATTGATGATCTTTTTGACCAACTACAGGGTGCTACTTGCTTTTCGAAAATTGACTTACGTTCTGGGTATCATCACCTTCGTGTACTTGAGGAAGATATTCCCAAGACAGCTTTCCGCACTCGTTACGGTCATTATGAGTTCGCTGTTATGCCTTTTGGTTTAACCAATGATCCTGCCGTCTTCATGGACTTGATGAATAGGGTTTGTAAGCCTTATTTAGACAAGTTCATCATTGTTTTCATTGATGACATGTTGATTTATTCCAAGACACGAGCCGATCATGAACAACACCTTCGTTTAATAATGGAACTCCTAAAGAAAGAACAACTTTACGCCAAATTCACCAAGGGTGAATTCTAGCTTAAGGAAGTTCAGTTTTTGAGACATATTGTCAACGAACAAGGTATTCACGTGGATCCCGCAAAAATCTGTGCAATCAGGGATTGGAATAGACCTTCTACTCCTACTGAAGTTCATTCATTCTTCGGTCTCACGGGTTATTACCGCCGTTTCATTGCTAACTTCTCCAAGATTGCGGTTCCCCTCACTGCTTTAACTCAAAAGAATAAACCTTTTGAGTGGGGACCCAAACAGGAAGGAGCTTTCCAAGCATTGAAACAAAAGGATTCTGATGCTCCTATTCTATCTTTACCCGAGGGTAACGACGACTTTGTTGTATATTATGATGCGTCTAACTTAGGTCTCGGTTGTGTCCTCATGCAAAGAGACAAAGTTATAGCCTATGCATCAAGACAGATGACGGTTCATGAAGAG
The DNA here is from genome assembly GCA_947069175.1 of Scalesia atractyloides. Classification (NCBI taxonomy): domain Eukaryota; kingdom Viridiplantae; phylum Streptophyta; class Magnoliopsida; order Asterales; family Asteraceae; genus Scalesia; species Scalesia atractyloides. The sequence continues at coordinate 44,817,838 of CAMTDV010000025.1, forward strand.
AACTACACCACTCATGATGTTCAGTTGGGTGCTATTGTTTTCGCTCTAAAAATTTGGAGACATTATCTATACGGTACAAAATGTGTGGTTTTTACCGACCACAAAAGTCTCCAACATATTTTCAATCAGAAAGAACTAAACATGAGGCAACGACGTTGGGTCGAGCTTCTAAATGACTATGACTGCGAAATTCGTTACCATCCTGGTAAGGCGAACTTCGTAGCCGATGCATTAAGTCGTAAGGAACGAGTCAAGCTGCATTGTGTTCAAGTTTGATCTGAGATCCAGACACGCATTCTTGAAGCTCAACGTACTTGTGTTGCACAAGGCATAATGGTTAATGAATTACCACATCATCTTGAGCTTCAACTCGAAACAAAAGACAATGGGTTTCTTTATTATCTGAACTGTTTGTGGGTTCCAAGTCAAGATGAACGAGGCTCTTAAATCTCGTTATTCGATTCATCCTAGTGCAGACAAAATGTATAAGGATCTTCGTACTCAATATTGGTGGCCGGGTATGAAGAAAGACATTGCCTTATACGTATCTAATGCCTTACTTATCTTAAGGTAAAAGTAGAACATCAGTGTCCTTCTGGCTTGCTTGAACAACCAGAGAGTCCGGTTTGGAAATGGGAAAACATTGGCATGGATCTCATAACCAAATTACCGCGTACACCTAGAGGACATGATGCCATTTGGGTAGTCGTTGATCGACTAACAAAGTCAGCACACTTTATAGCCATTCGTGAGGATTTTTCTGCTGACAAACTCGCCAAAATCTATGTGGATGAAATAGTATCTCATCATGGTGTTCCTTTGGACATCATATCTGATCGCGATACTCGATTCTCATCTCACTTTTGGAGAACCATGCAATCTGCCATGGGAACCAAGCTTAATTTGAGCACTGCTTATCATCCTCAAACGGATGGACAATCTGAAAGGACGATCCAGACATTGGAGGATATGCTAAGAGCCTGTGTATTGACTTTGGTGGTAGTTGGGATTCGCATTTACCATTAATCGAGTTCTCCTACAACAACAGTTATCACTCCTGTTGGAATCGGTATGCCCAAGACACATATTAAATTGATGTGGCTAGTATGTTATGATCCAAGTCGGGTCATACCCAATAACAAGCTAGACAAACACCTATGATATTTATTTATGATATGATCAAACAAATAAATATTAACACTTAGAATATTTAGAAATTGGTTTTCTAAATAATTGCACTTGAGAAACTAATAAATTATATGGATAATTTATTTTGAGAGAATATTTTATATTGTTATTTAATGGGTTAAGTAACATTATAAATAATTGTGATATGTTGCATAAGTCTTATAACATGTAATGTTATAATTTTATAAAAAGGTTATAAAATAAACATAAGACTTATTTTATAAAAAATTGAAATCTTAGGTGACAAAAACAAGGCCATATGGCCGTCCACTTGGGGGTCTTCCCAAGGTGGTCTTCCACCAATGAAATGTCATGCAATCTTCTTACATATCTCATGTAATCTTCCATAATCCAAGATAAGATCTTGAAGAAGATATATGGAGATTTGATGATCATTCTCTCACATACTTTTCATAATAGAATTCAAGTGCAAATACTAGTAAATGCTCTCATATTTTCAGCCATAGGTGGTTGTCAAGAGGGTGTTTCAAGTGAGTTCATAAGTGTAGAAATCCTAGCAATCTTGTGGTGTTTGTTGGAAAGCTTGGGGTATACAAGCTTGAGGTCTTCTACTTAGAAGATTACCGTTCAAGAAGTATCATCTTCTTCACCTACTTGTTCTTTGAAAGGTAGTATTCTTGTAACACCCTATGGTTGTGTTTTGGTAGCATGCATATTCATATATGGATCCGAGTTTTTGGTTTTACATATAAAATGGGTTTTATATCTTGTAAGTAACATGTTTTAAATAATTATTCCGCTGCGTTTTTGTTTTATACGGATAAAATAACTTTGATAAACATGTTCAAAAACCCAACAGTGGTATCAGAGCCGCTTATATGAATGCATGCTTCATAGGATTAAAAATTTTTGGGTTTCGGGTTTGGAGAAACCCTATGGCCGAAAAAATTTGATCATGGTTCTCCTTTTGTTTTTCAAGATGTTTATTATACATGCATAAAAGTATCTTGAAAAATTATATCATTTGGATGATTTGTTTGTTTGGACAAAAACCTATGTTTTCGGTTTTTCACTTGGCCGAAAATTGGGTTACAAAAAGGAAACCATTTTTGCTCTTGAAGTTAAATATATATGTGGATATATATTTTTGATGTTCATAACCTATCCATGACCTTGTGTTTAAAAATGTTGAATGATTGTGTTGTAATTTATTTAATTATTTCAATGGGTTGTAATAATTAATTATCTTTGTTCTTCCATTTGTAAAGTTATAATTTATTTATTTTCATTTGGTATGTAAATAAATAGATTATGTGCATTTTATTTACTAGAAAAATGTATTAGGATACTCCATTGTAAAAAAAGATGCACACAAAAATGTGTTTTTATTTTGGCCAATTTTGGACCTAAAGAACCTCATGGTTCTTAACGGGATTTTAGCCCAATAAACAAAACACATTTTTTGAGGCCCAAAGAAGTTTGGAGCTGAATATAAAGTCCATTTGGAAGCCCAAAGAATGTGAAGAAATCGCAACACAAAAGGAATACTTGAAGCATTTGGATGCGGGTTCAAGTGGGAGTTCAACGACACCCTTTTGGTCTCAATATTCACCCTTTAGGAAGGACCTTTTGGCACACTTGTTTCGGCTAACAAGTGTTGCCAAAATAGTTGGCTATGGTTATGCACCTATTTTTTTGTTATTCTTGTATGGTTGTTTTGTTTATGTTTGTTTAGATGATATTTGGATATGCATGCTTAACAACTCACAATCCATAACAAGCTTAAAATTGGTTCTTTAAAAATCATTAAAGTAGTTAATAAAATGGTTTTATTAAAAATTAAATAATTTTATAATAAAATGGGTTTTATTAAAAGAACCTTGAAAATTGGTTTTCAATTAGGTACCATGAATTTGAATGCATGCAAATGTATGGTACATAAAGTTTTCTAAAACTAGAATTTTTGAAAACATAAAATCCTTTTTATAAAACAAGTCAAACACCATCCTTTTATACAACACTCGAATCACTTGGGAATTCTTTGTGGGATAAAGGTCACCTAACCACATTTGAAGGAACTTGTGAATTGGAGGTAGGCTTACAATATTTGTGGATAAAGGTCACCTAACCACTTGTATGTGTAAACTTACGTGTGTGTGTAAGTAGGACGATTTGATTTAGAAACCATATGCTTAGGGTCACTGAAGCATCGCCTACAAAGGTGTTGATGGGATTAAACATGCCAACTAAACATTAAGATGTTTAACCGATCCCATATGGCTAGAAATTGCAAAGAGTTGCAATCGTCAAACATTGACTACCTTGTTAATTTAAATAATGAGATAAAGGTCACCTAACCAATATTTAAATGTAACGTTGGATTCTAGTTTTAATTATTAATTGTCTATGAGACATAAAAGGGTATCAATAATTAAAAATTTAATAATATCAAAAATACTAAAAATTGAACTTTGTTAAAATTTTGTAGATGGCCGCTAACAATGCAAACACAATTACCCAAACCGTCTGTAACCTATCACTAAGAACCATCTTGAAAAGGATCGTCTCAACCATAACAACTTCATGGATTGGTATCGAAACTTGAGAATCATTCTCAAGCAAGAAAAGATATCTTATGTGTTGGACGATCATATTCCCGATGAACCTAACGTGGAAGATGAGGATGCCTATAACGATTGGATTAAGTATACCGAGGACTCCATGCAAGCCTCTTGCCTCATGTTGGGAACTATGATTCCCGAGATTCAAAAGGATTTTGAACATCATGGGGCATACGACATGATTACCCAATTGAAGGAAATGTTCCTTCAACAAGCAAGGGTAGAACGCTTCGAAACGGTTCGGGCACTTCATGCATGTCGAATGGAGGAAACCCAATCGGTCTCATCTTATGTACTTAAGATGAAAAACCACATTGATCGCCTCCAAAGGCTCAACTGTCCCATCTCTAAAGAGTTGGCTACGGATTTGATCCTTAACTCTTTAACAAAGAAGTTTGAGACTTTTGTCATGAATTATAACATGAACGGATGGGACAAGAGCATTGGTGAGCTTCAAGCGATGCTCAAAACTGCCGAGGCAGGTATGGATAAAAGGCTTTACCCGTTCTAATGATCAATGAGGGAGGCAACAAGAAGAGGCCCCACCCCGACTACAAGGCAAGTTTTGCCAAAAGGAAGGGCCACGTCAAAGGGAAAGGAAAAGGAAAGGTTAAAGCGGAACCCACGAAACCGAAGGAAAAGAAGCAAAAGGTTGCTTTGACTGACCCATGCTTTGAGTGTGGAGAGATAGGACATTGGAAAAGAAATTGTCCAACCTATCTCAAGGAGCTGAAAAACAAGAGGGATGCGGGGCAAACCTCAGGTACAATCTTTATGATACATATTGACCTTAATGTTATTTCTTCAAACACATGGGTATTGGATACCGGGTGTGGAACTCATATTTGCAATTTGTTGCAGGGGTTCAAAATAAATAAACATTATAAGAAGGGAGACATTAGTCTCTTCATGGACAATGGAGCAAAGGGTCAAGTTGAAGCCCGAGGAGACTATGTTTTGAAACTTCCAAGTGGTTTGGAAATCATCTTGAAAAATGTTTTGTATGCTCCTAGTTTGACTAGGAACATTATTTCAGTTTCCCTCTTGTTGCAATATGGTTTTAATTTAAAGTTTGTAAACGATGACATTTATGTTTTGATGAATGACATGTTTTACTTTAAAGCTATGCCTTCAAATGGTATTTATGAATTGGTTCATCATAATACATTTGATAGTTCAATGTACCAACCAACAACCAAGAAACTCAAATTAGATTTGAGTGATTCCTATCTTTGGCATTGTCGCCTTGGACATATAAAAAAAATCGCATGCAAACACTTCGAAAGAATGGTCTTTTGGAAACAAATGGAGATGATTCATTTGATGTATGTGAATCTTGTTTACAAGGCAAAATGACTAAAGCACCCTTCAGTGGCACCTTTGAAAGGGTAAAAGACTTATTAGGTATCATACATTCGGATCTATGTGGTCCTTTTAAGCCAATGATTAGGAATGGTGAAAGATACTTTATTAGTTTTACCGATGACTATAGTCGTCATGGTTATGTGTACTTGATAAGGCACAAAGATGAAGCATTTGAAATGTTTAAATATTTCAAAAGTGAAGTAGAAAATCAAATCAAGAAAACAATCAAAGTCCTTCGTACCGGTAGAGGAGGTGAATACCTTAGTGATGCTTTTCAAGATCATCTTAGGAGTTGTGGGATTATCTCACAATTTACTCCACCTGCAACACCACAACATAATGGTGTGTCTGAAAGGAGGAATCGAACAATATTAGATATGGTTTGATCTATGATGGCTAGAAGCACATTGCCTCTATCATTTTGGGGTTACGCTTTGCTCTCCGCGGCCCGTATACTGAATATGGCCCCAACCAAGAAAGTGGATAAGATACCTTTTGAAATATGGCATGGAAAGGCTCCATCATTATCATATTTGAAGGTATGGGGTTGTGAAGCTTATGTGAAGCAATACACCCCAAACAAATTGGAAGTATGATCTACTAAGTGTATCTTTGTAGGATATCCTAAAGATGATATATGATATTACTTTTACGATCCAATAGAGCAAAAGGTATTTGTTGCTCGAAAGGGTAAGTTCTTAGAGGCTATGTTCCTTATGGAAGAAACTAGTAGTAGAACTGTGGAACTTGATGAGGATCAAGAACCACAAGCCGATACACGTTTGGTTGATACTAGCACTCAACACGAGGTTGTTGAAGAGGATCAAATGGTTGATCAATACACACAAAATGTTCGCAGATCTGGTAGAATTAGTCATCCACCCGAAAGACATGGATTTTTCATGGATGGATGCTACGTGGTAGATTCAGATGAACCAACCACATACCATGATGCAATGCCACAATCCGATTGTGACAAGTGGCTTGAACCCATGAACGTAGAGATGCAATCCATGTATGACAACCAAGTATGGGAATTGGTTGTACCACCTCTTAACTCCAAAGTAGTTGGAAGTAAGTGGGTTTTCAAGAAGAAAACCGATATGCATGGTAACTTGGATAGTTATAAAGCCAGACTTGTAGCAAAAGGTTTCACTCAAACTCAAGGGGTTGATTATGATGAGACATTCTCGCCCATGGTGATGCTAAAGTCAATTAGGATATTATTTGCCATAGCTGCATATTACGATTATGAGATTTGGCAAATGGAGGTCAAAACGGCTTTCCTCAATGGATATCTTAATGAAGATGTCTATATGGTTCAGCCTGAAGGTTTTGTCGATCCAAAACATCCTAACAAAGTATGCAAGTTAAAGAAATCAATATATGGATTGAAACAAGCATCTACAAGTTGGAATCATCGTGTTGATGAAGAAATTAGGAATTTTGGATTCATCAAGAACGCCGATGAAGCTTGTGCGTATAAGAAGGCTAGTGGGAGCATCATCACTTTCCAAGTACTGTATGTCGATGACATTCTACTAATTGGAAATGATATTCCAATCATGGAACGTGTTAAAACATGGCTTGGAAGTTGTTTTTCCATTAAGGATCTTGGTGAAGCCGCCTATATTTTGGGAATAAAGATCTATAGGGATAGATCAAGGCGCTTGATAGGTTTGAACCAAAGTGCATACATTGACAAAGTCTTGAAAAGGTTCAAGATGGAGAACTCTAAGAAAGGTTTGGTACCTATTCAAAAGGGAACGATATTGAATGCGTCTCAATGTCCAAGCTCAAAGGATGAGCAAGAGAGAATGAAAGGAGTCCCATATGCATCTGCTATAGGATCCATCATGTATGCAATGATATGCACTAGACCGGACGTGTCATGTGCCTTAAGCATGACACGTAGATACCAGCAAAATCCAGGTAACAGTCATTGGATGGCTGTTAAAAGCATATTGAAATACCTTAGAAGGACTAAGGATATGTTTCTAATATATAGATCTGGTGAAGAGGAACTCGTTGTAAAGGGTTACACGGATGCGAGTTTCCAAACTGATCGAGATGGTTCTCGATCACAATCTGGGTATGTCTTCATTTTGAATGGAGCTGCAGTCTCTTGGAAGAGCTCGAAGCAGGATGTTGTAGCATTGTCAACTACAGAATCAGAATACATCGCCGCTTCATTGGCAGCACAAGAAGCTGCATAGTTGAAGAAATTCATCACCGACCTAGGGGTAGTCCCTACCATTCAGGACCCCCTAGAAATCTTTTGTGATAACGAGGGTGCAATTGCACAAATTAAGGAACCTCGTGCACATCAAAAGACTAGGCACATTGAGTGGAGATTCAACTACATAAGGGATGAAGTTGAAAAAGGAAAGATATGTATTCGCAAAGTTCACATCGATTAAAACATTGCGGATCCTCTCACGAAGCTACTTGAATGGCCAAAGCATGAGGGTCATACTTGTGCCTTAGGACTTCGATATTCTAGTGATTGGATTTGATCTATTTAGTATTTGGATATCAGAACAATTGTTATTATGACTCATTTAATGATTATGGCATTTTGAGTTATATTCCATTTTAGCATGTTTAAATCCATGAATAAGTTAATTATTCTAAATGTCCGTAGTCGATCATATTTGTGGGAACAAATATGAAGGTAAGACTATTATGAACTTAGATTGGTGGATATTCATTAGGTATGAATATTTAGCAAACTGTTGCAGCCAAAGTTCATAGATATTCGTGGGATACAAATATTGGACTGACCCGCTCTCAAATGTTACTGCATGGAATCTTTGAGATTGATCATAAGTAAATTTGAGTAAAGGCGAATATCATTGTACCCTCTGACTTGAGATACATATTGGGTCTTGATATTCACCAAATATTGTACTTGACTTCGTTCTTTGCTGTCAGTAATACGGCAGTACATAAGGCTAAGCTCAGGTGTGGTACGAGGTCATTGTGAGGGACGTATGTAGTCAAGACGGGATTTGTTCCTCTTATTCGTTGAGAGTAAGATGTCTAAGGCTAGAAGTCGTCATACGTATTAGGGGTAGTAAACCGTTGTTAGGCGGTATTTACTACTTGCATCAATCTTCTATATATCTTGTACAAGTGGGAGATTGTTGGAATCGTATGCCCAAGACACATACATATTAAATTGATGTGGCTAGTACGTTATGATCCAAGTCGGGTCATACCCAATAACAAGCTAGACAAACACCTATTATATTTATTTATGATATGATCAAACAAATAAATATTAACACTTAGAATATTTAGAAATTGGTTTTCTAAATAATTGCCCTTGAGGAACTAATAAATTATATGGATAATTTATTTTGAGAGAATATTTTATATTGTTATTTAATGGGTTAAGTAACATTATAAATAATTGTGATATGTTGCATAAGTCTTATAACATGTAATGTTATAATTTTATAAAAAGGTTATAAAATAAACATAAGATTTATTTTATAAAAAAATGAAATCTTAGGTGACAAAAACAAGGCCATATGGTCGTCCACTTGGGGGTCTTCCCAAGGTGGTCTTCCACCAATGAAATGTCATGCAATCTTCTTACATATCTCATGTAATCTTCCATAATCCAAGATAAGATCTTGAAGAAGATATATGGAGATTTGATGATCACTCTCTCACATACATTTTCATAATAGAATTCAAGTGCAAGAATGCTAGTAAATGCTCTAATATTTTCGGCCATAGGTGGTTGTCAAGAGGGTGTTTCAAGTGAGTTCATAAGTGTAGAAATCCTAGCAATCTTGTGGTGTTTGTTGGAAAGCTTGGGGTATACAAGCTTGAGGTCTTCTACTTAGAAGATTACCATTCAAGAAGTATCATCTTCTTCACCTACTTGTTCTTTGAAAGGTAGTATTCTTGTAACACCCTATGGTTGTTTTGATAGCATGCATGTTCATATATGGATCCGGGTTTTTGGTTTTACATATAAAATGGGTTTTATATCTTGTAAGTAACATGTTTTAAATAATTATTCCGCTGCGTTTTTATTTTATACGGATAAAATAACTTTGATAAACATGTTAAAAAACCCAACAACTCCAGCATTGATATGGCACCTTTTGAAGCTCTTTATGGTAAAAAATGCCGTTCACCTGTCTGTTGGAATGAGATTGGTGAATCTCGATTCACTAGACCTGAACTTATTAAAGACACAACGGACAAAGTCAAGTTAATTCGCGAAAACCTTTGACAGCTAGAAGTTGTTAAAAGAGTTACGCGGATAAATGACGCAAGCCCTTGGAATTCCAAATTGGTGATCACGTCCTTCTCAAGGTATCCCCTTGGAAGGGAGTGATTATATTTGGGAAGAAAGGAAAACTTGTGCCACGTTATGTTGGACCATTTAAGAACGTTGAGAGAATCGGAAAAGTGGCCTACAAACTTGAGCTACCTCCACAACTTGGAAATGTTCATCCAACCTTTCACGTGTCCAACTTGAAAAAGTGTCTAGCCGATACAAACCTCCACATCCCTCTTGATGAAATTCGTTTTGATAACACGATGCATTTTGTTGAGAAACCCGTGGAAATATTGGAACGTGAAGTCAAGAAGTTAAAGCGTAGACGTATACCGATTGTTAAAGTTCGCTAGGAATCCAAACGTGGCCCAGAGTTTACTTGGGAATGAGAGGACCAAATGAAGGCAAAATATCCGCATCTTTTCTCACCAGTATTCTCAAGCTAAATTTCAGGACGAAATTCCCTAATGTAGGGGAGACTGTGACATCTGTGCTTTCTAATCTTTTATTTTATCCAAAAATGTTATATCAATAAAATTTTGTGTTACATTTTATGAGTTATGTATATTTACTTATGATATTTGTGTATTTTTAATCCTTGATTCAAATCTGATCCTATAAAACATTTTCTGGATGTGAAATCGCAAACCGTTGCGTAAATTTAATCAGTTTGACGCAAAGTATGCTCCATAATAATGGAATAAGTTGAACATACCTTAAATAACCCTAACATAACTTAGTAATAAGTTTTGAAGGGTTCGGTAAGCCAAAAACATGTTTATTCAACTCTAGGGGCTATTTTGCAAATCTACGAAACTATGCCAATTCGCGTATTTCGCTATCCGGAACATGTTCGGACATCCAAAAATTTTTGTAATCATTAAAATATCATATTTTAGTGATTGGGATGCAAAATACCTTTCGTTTCGCAATTTAAATCGTTTTCGCGTTCATTGCAATTTCGTTGTAATTAACCGAAAACCGCAACCGTACGACCAGACGAACCAACACCCGGGACATTTTTGAACATATTGCATGTTCCCTATGCTTTCTCATCCTTATGAAGCTTGCAAAGTTGGTTAACGTGGGTTAAACACGTCAAAAAACAAGTTTAAAGGCTGTAGGGACCAAAACTGCAACTTTTGCAAACTTTAGCCCCTGCACAAGGCTTACGACCGTAAGCCATGGACCATACGGTCCGTAAGGCATGCCGAGAACCAGAATTTGGCAGCCCCTTTGTTTTTATTCTTGGAGGCCAAGTTGTGTGATCACCAAGGCTTTAATTCCTAGCCTAACAATTGTATGGTGTAGATTGTTCCTTCTTCACCACATAAAACACTTGGCATGATCCAATGGTTCAAGAATTCCTATAAATACCCATGATCACATTCATTCCAATTTGCTCATTTTTTTTCCATCTTCATCTTGGCTCTAAATTGGAGGCTACCATTATTGTGGAAGCTTCCTACTGAGCATTCTTTGATCCTAGAACACAAGTAAGTGTTCTATCTTGATCTCTTTAGTTGTTTTAGCTATTTCAAGCTAAAAGTCAAAAAATGTTTGACTATCGGCTTTGACCATGAATTGGTCAAGAAAAAGTTCATTTGAACTTTGCAACGTGATCGTAATCATGATGGTTATAGTCCTTGCGACGATACCTAAAGATTACCACGTTAACTAGTTGTAGTGACGAGTCAAAGTTTCGGTCAATAATGCGATAAATGCGCATTATCCGATGAAACTATTTCCGGTATCAAAACACTTTGTTTTGATATCAAAATTTTTTTTAAAAACTAAAGTTAGACATGTTTTAGCATGTCTAACTCGTCACTTCTAGTTTAGCGCTTATTTAGGGACTTTTGAACTCGACCCGTTTGGCCGATAATTAGAATCCGACAAAACATATTTTGTGGCCATAGTTGTATAGGGAATAACCTTCGGGGCTTATACCTTATGGTTACTTCGTTTAAGTAGTTTTATGATATGTAGTTTATATGCCTTAGGAAAATGACCAAAATGCCCTTTTTGCGGATAAATTCAATCTAAGCATATGTAACCTAAATTTTGACACTTAAACTGATTGTGTAACATTATTAAACATGTTTAGGCATATAATACTTATCATAGGACTAGTTAGACCATCCGAACGCGCTTTTGCGCAAACAACACGTTAAAGTAGCTTAAACTACCTTAACGAGTCATAACGGGTCATAAGCACTCAGGATTGCTTTCAAATCAGAATGTAGGCTTAGTTAAACCATATCATATTAGTTCCAACACTCATTTGGTTTACAAGATCTCATTTTATCCGATCTCTCGATTTAGGTTCCGATTTATTAACATAGTGATTCCGTACTAGGTGCCACTTGATTCCTTGACTTTTCGATCTTTGTTAGTTCATTAGATCAAGCTACTTGCAATCTCAAGTGAGTACATAGTCCCCCTCTTTTACGTTTCAAATGTTTTGGGGTGAAACATATTATGCGTATGATTACCTTCGTGTTTTCATGACATATTACATGCTTTGATTACTAGTACATATACTACATGACTTTTATTGCATTTGATTTACATTTTGATTTGCATAATTAACACCTTGGTTTTTCAAAGACATTTTTTCTATGTATGTTGACCTAGCATACTAGTACATGGTTTTCAAAAACATTTTCAAAAGTCATTTTTGGACATTTTCAAAGACATTTTCAAGACATGCTTACATTGTTATTTGACATTTTGGTGCGTTGAACTCGACAATGATACATTCATTAACATTGATCATGCCGACCGGTAGTATGTAATGGTACCATAGGATTGACAATCTCATTCCCGCTTCCTAGGTTTGTTTGGAAGTGACCCTAGGGAACGACAGAATCCGATGAACATTGATAAACCCTTGACCGGATAGGGGTTTATCCGACAGTTAACAAGGCTTGAATGTATTCGCCAATAACCCATAATATATGTCTTAACAATAAAGGCAAATGGTTTATAAAACTCAACATTAATCACTCGATATTTGTTTACTCGACATTGTTTACTCGACATTAGTTTACTTGACATTGTTTACTCGACATTTGGTTTACTTGACATTGTTTACTCGACATTGGTTTACTTGACATTGTTTACATGACATTTGTTTACATGACATTTATTTACTTGATATTTAGCTACTCGACATTGGTTTACATGACATTTATTTACTCGACATTTTAGGATTGGTTTATGGTGAGTGATTTAAATAACGTGACGTATGTAATGTGATAAAAGCATGGTGGATACACCGATGGTACTTCCTATAAATAAGTGCTTTTATTATCTTACATATCGTGGCGTTATCTAAATCATTTTAAACAAAATACAAGACATGACGTTTTACACAGGACAAAACTTACTTTTGGTTATCTATATAACCATATATTATTTCTTTTATACCATATTGATTTTTCATATGGTTTTTATAAAGAAAAACATAAAACTAAGCGGTTGGAGTTGAATCTTGATTTTCAGTGAAGGGGACTAGTTGGGTGTTTTCGTTTGGGCCGTCATTATCTTCAACCGGATTGGCGTTGATGTTGAAAATTCTTCCTCTTGCTGGTGGCCCAGTGGTTGGGTTTTCTTGATTTGCTTGGTTAACTGGGTTTGCTTGAGCTTGAGCGTTTATGATGTTAACCAATTGAGGGCACGTGTTTCTAAAGTGGGTAGGGTCGCCACAATTGAAACAAGCTCGAACATATGGGAACATGGGGTATTGGGGCTGTTGATACGTTTGGATCATGTTTTGAGTAGGGGGTGAGGTTTGGTTTTGAGGGGTGAGGCAAACTTTGCTCAAATGACCATAGCGTCCACAATTCGCACATAGTCGACAAAGTACAGAAGATGGATGGTGATAAAAACAGGTGTTACATCGAGGGTGAGGTCCAAGGTAAGGTTTCTTATTTGGGTAGGTTGAGTTGGGTGCTACTTGAGTGATTTGGATAGCTTGGAGGGGTACGGCTTGTAAGACTGGTTGATTGCGTTGGGTGACAGCGAAAAGTTGCTCATCTCGTTTCCTCTTGGAAATGGGTTGAGAAGGGGATTCGGTTTGGGTGGAGTTTGAAATTTCAGTTGATGCTTTATCCTTTTTCTTCTCCTCCTTGAAGTCTTTGTTCCGGATTCGGTTCTCGGTGAGCTCTGTAGCTATCTCCATTGCTGCTTCCAAAGTTGCAGGTGTGGTACTTATTACAGAGTCTTGAATCTTGAAGGAAGACCTCGAATGTAGTGCTCGATCAAACGGTAGTGGGGAGTGAACAAGTTGGGAACCATTTGATTTAACTCGAGGAACCTCTTGTTGTATGTAGTGTGGTCGCCTTCCTTTTGTTTCAACGAATAGAACTCATCCTCTAATTTCTTGATTTCGCTCCTTGGGCAAAACCGTCTTGTCATGATTTCTTTCAACTCTTCCCTAGTCAAAGTCATAGCATCATCAACACCTCGTTTGGCCTTCTCTGTATTCCACCAAGTAAGTGTTATTCCATATAAACGACCAGTAGCATATCGCACTTTGCGATCATCGGGGCAATCGCAATTTAGAAAAATGTTTTCCATTTCTTCAAACCAATATAGAAGAGCGGTGACACCTTCAGTCCCTTCGTATTTTGTAGGGTCACAGGATTTGAAATGCTTGTAAGTGCATTTAGTGGTATTTGGGGGAGGGTTAACAACATTTTGAACTTCTTGATTGACGGGATTAGCGGTAAGGGCTTGTTGGACTTGGACTATAATGTTGGGTATTATGGCAGCCATTTGTTGAGCGATTAGGGCAGCCATGCACTCGCGAGCTTTTCCTGCTCTCATCTTCCTACGAGCGGAATTAGAAGACATCTACAAGGAATACATATGAAGAGTATGAGTTGGATGTTTTTGGGATCATGTGTCGTATTTAGGAATGAATATTCATAAAATAAACATAGCATAATAAATCTACTACATCCATAGGATGTCTTGGGCTTTGCTCGTAATTGGGCCTTGCATGCCGCCATACTTCACCTTCGTAATCATGTGGGCCCCCACGATTACCGGGTTTTTTATATGGTTCGCATGTGTTTGCCTGGTTACGTACACTAAAACCCGGAGAAAATCGAGAAATATGTAACGTATGATATTCGGAATGTGTCCAGGTATGGACACGGTGACACCTCAAAGTGGGGTTAGTTCGAACGACGTTTGGTGTGGCATGCTTTAGCCTAATAGGTCTTTCGTACTCTCATCGTTAGTCCCCAGGTAGGAAAACTGGTCCGTTATATTGGATTTATACGAATGCCAACCTAGACAGGACTTTCCTACTACCGGTACTTGTACCCTTACAGTTACTACATGCCCGTCGCAGAACTCACTTTGATGAGATTTGAAAAATGAAAAACAATGCGACAAAATCTTGAATAACGGGAGTATGGAGATGATTTGAATATGTGAATATTGTAACATGTATGATGAATATGTATGTAAGTATGTATGTTTGACTGTAAGTATAATTCACTAGATATCACAAAATGTAACATTGGAAATACTTGCATGCATTTGTGTATGTAATAAATATGAAACAAATAAATATCATAAGTTTGCATATAACCACATAAACAATTAAAATCTAATCAACTATAGTATAGGCTCTAAGGGTCTAATAACCTATCCTATATCCCTATAGTCAAAAGCTCTGATACCAATCTGTCACACCCCGACCCGCAGCGGAAAAGGTGATCGGGGCATGATTGGGTTATCATCAAAGCTCATGACATTTATTATAACGTTTCATATTTATCATTTCAATTTAAAAGAGATCATACATTCATATCAAACAAATACAATATGTTCTATTCATCCTTCTAAACTTCATTATTTTTCTTCTAAGGCAATTTCCTATGTTTTCCTTGCTTCTTCCTGTTCACCTGTATCATATGTAAAAATGGTTTTTGGATCAACAAAAAGTTGGTGAGTGAACCTTGTTAGAAAACGTTTATTATTTATTTCTTGTTGTATTTTATATGGAAAAATTGTGCACTATTCATATATGAACAAACGTAAATAAACATACAATAACAACAATTAGCATACAATAACAAACCATTAGCATACGATATCACACAACAACAAACAATAACATACATTAACAAACCAACAGCATACAATAACATATCAACTTGCATAAATATATAACATGAATGAAACTGTGCGATCAAGGCTCAATCAAACGGAGCCGATCGTATTGCATGTACTGAAAATGATAAATGTCTGTGCGATCAAGGCTCAATCAAACGGAGCCGATCGTATGTTGGCACGCCAGGTTCACGCTCATAATGTAATGGGGAACATGCTCAACGCTCATAATGTAATGGGGAGCGGCGGCTTATGAAATTGCATGTACTGAAAATAATAAATTAAATCTAAACAATAACCACACAAACAGTTTATACAAGCTGAATACACATTTATTCATGATATGATGTATGCACAATGATTTAAATATAATAAATAGTAGGACACATGATACACCCCAAAAAACGTGATTTAAACGGGGAATTTGTAGAGATTCACTCACAGTGGGTGCGTTCGGTGAATGATGATGATTGGGCACGAGTTTAGAGGATTGATCGACGAGGAATAACTAACCTAATTAATAATGAAAAAGTAAGGTAAATAAATGGATTTTATTAACAACTTTAATAGAATTTTTGGATATATTTTTGTGAGTTTTAGGCTATTTTCTAACTTTAAAAATGTTATTTTAAGTATTTTAATTGATTTTTAAATAAAATAAATAAATAAAAAAAAATGTTGATTTTTTGACCGTTGACCGTTGACTTGTTGACCGGTTTTATTGTGTAAGTGTATGCGCCGGGTGAGGCTCGAACCCGAGACATCCCGTTCGTGTGCACGCAGCTCTACCAACTGAGCTACGTGTCTAACCCGAAATATTTCTGTTTTTAATTATATTTATATACTAATTAAATTAATCCGAAAATCACTTATTTTAAAACGATTTAATGTATCGACTCGGTGTTAGCCACAGGTCTCGAACCCGGGACCTGTGCTTTAACGTTACACACAGTCCACCGCTGGACTGTGTGTCTAACTTGGTTAATATACAGATTTTTATTATACTTAACATCTAACGGAGTTAACCCGGTTCAGTTTTAAAAAAAAAACATTTTTATTACTGCGAAGGTGCGTGTGTCAAGAATCGAACTCGGGACGTGTATGTATTTGTTTGCACACAGTCCACCGCTGGACTGTGTGTCTAACCCGTTAATAAAACTGATTTTAATTAATCTTATAACATAACTGAACTCGTCTTCTTCGTTCAAAACACATCGGTCAAAGCAACTGTTACTTGATTAATTCGGTTAATGAACAAAATGAACAATTGAAAAGTATTGAACCGAAGAGTTTGGGGAAAGAAAATATCGAACAGATCGTCTTCTTCAGAAAATCCAGCGAACCTCGTCGGCTCTGTTCTGGTGACCTTCGGCTGTTAGAGTCAATTAGCAGTTTGGAGGGATTAGATGCGAAATTGAACTAATGAGTAATGATTATCAGTATGTTTGAATGATCATACCGGTTAACAGCGGGTTTCCGAAAAATCCAGAAGTTTTCCGGTGAAAACAGAAAGTCCGGCAATGTCGTCTGAGGTTGATTCTGAGCGATGAAATGGTGTTAGAATTCGTCTTATAATGGAATGAAACAGAAACATCGAGGTAATTACCGTGTAGATGAGAGTCCCGGTTTTCCGGCGACTTGCAGAGAATTTCCGACGAGTGAAATTTCTTGCGACAGAGATTCTTCAGAGGTTTAAGGTGAGTGGGAGTGATGTCAGTATGAGTCCTATGATCTTATTTTTGGGTAAAAAGAAGGAATGAATTGAATTCGGTTTTCCGGCGAAACTTTCCGGTTAATTTACAGAGAATTCCGGCGACTTCCGGCGAAGTTTTCTGAGCGAAATGATGAGTGTAAGTTGAATAGATTCGTGAAATCAAACGATGAATAAGGTATAATCCTGGATTTGAATTGTATTTTCGGTTTCAATAGAAATTTAAGGCAATGAATGAAATTGATGGTTTTATTTCGGTTATAACCGATATGGCTGTAAATGCGTCCGTTATGACAAAAGAAAAACGTCAATAATTGACGAATTCGTCGGGATTTCCGGCGAGAGCGGATTTAGGCGCGCTGAGTAACTGGTTTTGATTTCCAGATGATTTATGTATTAATTGTTTCAATATGTTAACAAACAACACAAGTGGCGGAGCGGTTGAGCGCGTGTGAGTTATGGCTGTGTTGACTCTCGGCTGACCCGGGTTCGAGTCCCGGCTTCAGCATATTATTTTTAATTCACTATTTTTAGTACATTTTCAAAAATAAATTTTATATTCTAATATACTTATTAATTATGTATCGTTTAAAATTAATTTGGGCATTAAATACGCAACGAAAATTTTTAACTAGTTGTTCGGTTAATAAACGAAGCGGGATTAGTAAATCCGGTTTTTTTTTACGGATGTTACATGATAGCTGAGCAAATAGCTATTGTACTCCCAAACCTCGTGGCCCAACTCAATCAAATCTACTACAATAACAACAACAACAATGTTCCTACGCCATGTAACTACAAACAACTCAACTCAGCTAAACCACTCGAGTTTAATGGGTCTGAAGGAGCAACTGGGCTCCTACAATGGTTTGAGAGTATAGAAAGCACATTCCGCCATGTTCAATGTCCTAATGAGCGCAAGGTAGAGTTTGCCTCGAGTGTTTTCCAAAAGAGAGCACTCACTTGGTGGAACGGAGTCATGAGAGAGAGAGGTGCAGAAGTAGCTATGGCACAAACCTGGGAAGAATTTAGGAATTTTATGATGAAAGAATTCTGTCCACGACACGAAACAAGGCTACTTGAAACCAAATTGTATCACCTTAAAAAATATAGTGGGGAAAACCGTGCCTAACTGACCGATTTGAACAGTTAAGCCTACTTTGCCACACTATGGTCACACCTTTGGATCGGGCCATTGAGAAATACATTGATGGCTTACCTGATCCAATTCAAGATATTGTCATTGGCAACAAACCCGCAACGCTTAGGGAGGTTAAGGAATTAGCCGCTACCCTAACTGACTCCCAAGTTAGAAAAGGGAAACTTTTTCGAAAGGGAGACAAGAAACGAACTATACAAGAGAAATCAAGTGAAACAAAGGGTGAACCTTCCAAAAGTTCTAAGAAGCGTAAGGCTTCAAAGAATTATACGATTGCCACACAAATTCCACTAAACTCGGTACCCTTTAAGGGATTTTATCATGGAAAGCAACCTCGGTGTAATCATTGCAACTATCACCACCCAACAAATTCCCCATGCTGCCAATGTACAATATGTGGTCTTTTTGGACATCTAGCTGCAACCTGTCGTATCCAAAACCAAGCAGCCCCTACTCAAACTCGTCCTCGCTACCCAGTTGGAGTATGTTTCAATTGTGGTTATCCAAATCATTTCAAACGAAACTGCCCTAGACTTGCTAATGCTGACTTAGCTCATGGACGAGTATTCAATGTTAATGAGGTTCAAGTTGATGATCAAGCACTCATGATCATTTGAACCTTTATGTTTTCTTCTTGTCATCCAAAACTATGAACATATTCCAATATTATTTGGAATGACAATATAAATTTCAGGAAGTTTTTCTTCATTCTTGTTATTCGTATTCCATTTACAAATTCAAATGTGATTACACTGAGTATAATTTACAACTACAAACTTCGAGGATTCTCTTCTTTAGTAACCAAATCTTGCAATTTAGAATATTTTTATTGCACATTAATGCACTGATTATCGCCACTACTTTTGTTTTCATGATATTACATACATGGTTTGTTAACCTAATATGTATAGCACATGATTACAAATACCTTTTCGCTTAGTATGTTAACCTAGCATACTTAGCACATGGTTTCAAAATATTGTCATGACATACTTACATTGTTTATGACAATCCATGCTTAGTATATGATGCATACTACCAGTTTGGTTAGTGTGAAACATATATTAACCTTTATACTAGAATGGAATACTTGCTACAAATATTGGTTGGATGCAAAACAAGTATTGTTATCATTGCTGGTATAAAACAACTATCTGATTTGACAAATGTTGTGTTATGTCGATGTTTGTTTGATATTAGATGATACCTCGACCTCAATATTTGTTACATTCACTTAACAAGAGGAGCTATGTGGACCATATGATGAAACACGTAATTATGGGTGCACACATAATATGAGAATCATAGTAAGCTTTGTTGAGATGATGGCATAAAATCTAGAGTGATTAGGTAACGGGAAGGGTATGACGCAATAAGACCACGATGGATACGCCGATGGTACTTCCTATATATAAGTGTTCTTATTATGTTATTCTTCGGAACGTTACCAGAGTCACTTGAGGGTTTTATGTTATCTTGGACCATTATGTGATTGTGTGATTATTTGTTATCTGTTTATTGAATGCAATGGACGAGATGAGTACATTCATTAACTCTATTCGAGCCGACCGGGAGTATATTATGGTGTTAAAGGTGACGACCTTGATGCCATAGGTATGTTGACCCGTCTCCTATGCATGAGATGCTCATGGTACATGGGATGTACCTCGTGGGACGTTAGAAACAGTATACGTATGTCCAGGCTTGAATGTACACCCCTTTGTTTACTATGAATTTACACTAAGTGCCTTAGTATAACATAGTGCCATACAAAACAATTTTTACACACTCGATGAAACAATTTTTATACGTTCGATGACACTTTAAAGATTCATGAGTTCTAAAAGGTTTAAATACCTTAAGATACCCTGATATCCTTGCTTACACTTTGAATACCCCAAAAAATTTCCAACACCAAACAATGCTCCGCATTTTTGGAATCTAGCACTTTGCTCATCTTTCAATCATTTCAAATGCACTCTACGATCTCCTTCGAATAATTTCAGGATGAAATTTCCTAAAGTAGGGGAGATTGTAACCCTTGTGCAAAATTTCGAGCTTTCAAAAACTTTTTCTTTGAAGGCATTTCGATAACCGATAACTAAACATAACCCGTTTAATGCAATGTACACACCGGGACGAGGACAAAAGCTAAACATACCCTAAATATCCTTTATGTAACTTAGAAATAAGTTTTGAAAGGTTTGGTATGTCAAAATCAAGCATATTCGATCACAAGGACTATTTATGACAAACTACGAATATCTGCCAATTCTCGTAGCGGCATACACTTCGGAACAAGGACATAAGCTACACATACCCTAAATACCCTTTACATAACTTAGATATAAGTTTTGAGGGCTTAGGAATGACAAAAACACCTTTATGCAACTTCAGGGGCTATTTTGCAAAATTTGCGAAACTATGCCAATTTGCGTATTTCGCAATCCGAAACATGTACGGACATCTAAAAATTTCTGTAATCATTAAAATCTTGTATTTTAATGATTAGAATGCAAAAATATCGTTCGTCACCCATTTACGGTCATTTGCGCGTCCGTTACGACTTTCGTCGTAATTAATCGAAAACCGCAACCGTACGACCAAACGAACTGACATCTCAAATATATCTGGACATATTTCAAGTTCCCTATGCTTTATCTTCCTTATAATGCTTAAAAATGGGGTTAATGGGTGTTAAAAGTGCCAAAACGCGTCGAAAAACAAGTTTTAGGCTGTAGGGACCTGTTCTACCAATTCTGAAACTTAGGAATCCAAGGCGCCACGAGAGAGACCCCGCAAGATCTCCCGCGACGCGCGGGGGATGCCCAGTGACAGCAGCTACCTGGCAGCTTCTTGTTCAGCTGACTTGACACCTATAACTCGTTTTTGCCACACTTTCTCTGGTCTTGACACCTCACTAAACACTTCGAAACATCCTAGAACATGTCCCAACACTTGGCATGATCTTAAAGCTCTCCAACAACTATAAATACCCTTGATCTTCAATCAAATTCCTTGCTCATTTCCATCTTTCTTCTCTCTAAACTCTAAGTGGAGTAGCTACCTTATTAGGAGGCCTCCCATCTGAGTTTTTCTAGTAATCTTGGCTTCCTTGAGTGCAAGTAAGTGCTCTAACTAAGCCTTGTTCATTCTTTTATCTTATTACGAGCTAAAAGTCAAACATTTGACTTACTTTTTGACTTTCGGCTTTGACTATAAATTGGTCAAGTCAAAGTCTAATTGGACTTTGCAACGTGATCGTAATCACGATGGTTATGATCCTTAGTGATCATGCCTATCGATTACCATGTTTACTAGTCAAAGTGACGAGTCAAAGTTTCAGTCAATAATGCGCAAATGCGCATTATACGAGTCAAAGTTTCGGTCAATAATGCGCAAATGCGCATTATACGAGTCAAAGTTTCGGTCAATAATGCGCAAATGCGCATTATACGATGGAACTATTTTCGGGTATCAAAACCCTTTGGCTTGATACCAAATCAGTTTTACAAACTTAGTTAGACATGTTTAACATGTCTAGCTCGTCACTTTTAGTTTAGTACTTGTTTAGGGTCGTAAGTCGAGCGGTCTTGAGTACCACTTTGACTTTCGAATCTGATCCGTTTGGTCACCTTTAGGATCCGACCAAGCCCATTATTATGACCATAGTATTATAGGGAATAACCCTCTAAGGTTATACCTTAAGGTCATACCGTTTGGTTAGTCAAATGACAAGTCGAATATGTATTCCTTATAATGCCGAAAATACCCTTTTTGCACTTAAATTAATTTTTAACATATAAGAGCATTGTTTTGATATCTAAACTGATTATACAACTTATATAAACTAATTTTGGCATATTAGACTTGTCATGGGACATATTTAACCACCCGAACCCATAATTACGTTTATGACCCGTTAAAGTGGCGTAAACCACTTTAGCAAGCCGTAGCGAGTCAAAACTCTTTGAAATGCTTCCAATTCAGAACGTTTGATATTATAAACCATAATATACAAGATCCAACTCTTGTTTGGTTTATATACCTCATACTATCAAATCTCTCGTTTTCAAATTCGACACATTAACATGTAGTTATCAAATACACTAGGAACCACTGCGACACTTGAACTCTTGATCCTTTGAGCTTTGTTATATCATTTGAACAAGATCTATACGCAATCCCAGGCGAGTACTTAGCTCCCCTCTTTTACGTTTTTCAAATGTTTTTGGGGTGATTCATATGTGTAACCAATTTTTCTCAAAAGTATGGCATGTATGTGTTTACTAAGTGCATTTTTTGTGTAATATTCCTTTTATGCGAGACATGACAATTGGGGACACGAAAAAATCCTTATAGTATCTTTCTATCCTTATAGTAAGATTTCTAAGAAGTACTTTACAAGACAATGGTCAAGGTTTATGTGTAGAGTTGTTGGTGATTTAGATAACGCAACTAGAGTAATATAATAAGGACATGGTGGATAAGCCTCTGGTACTTCCTATATATAAGTGTGCTTATTGTATTACCCTTCGTAGCCTTGTCCGACATACCATTAAGATTATGATTTTGTGATACAATGCGACAAGACAATATGACAAGACAAGTGACTAAACTACATCCCTAACGGAACTATCTATCTTTATAGTTAGATAACCATGGGATGCTTGGATTTTGTGTACTTTAATGCTTATTTGACAAGACAATGTGCCAAACAAGTGACTTAACTATATCCCTAACGCATCTATCTATCTCTATAGTTAGATACCCATGGGATGATTAAAGTACTAACTGGTAGTCCTTTATTGGATTCTGTGTACTTTAATGCGTATTTGACAAGACAATGTGACAAGACAAGTGACTAAATTATATCCCTAACGCATCTATCTATCTTTATAGTTAGATACCCATGGGATGTTTAAAGTACTAATTGGTAGTCCTTTATTGGATTCTGTGTACTTTAATGCGTATTTGACAAGACAATGTGACAAGACAAGTGACTAAACTATATCCCTAACGCATCCATCTATCTTTAAAGTTAGATACTCATGGGATGTTTAAAGTACTAATTGGTAGTCCTTTAATGGATTCTGTGTACTTTAATATGTATATGACAAGACAATGTGACCAAGACCATGATTTTGTGGTTATTGTGATTAGTTGTGATCTAGATAACGAAACGAGTGTAATACTATAAGAACATGGTGGATACGCCGCTGGTACTTCCTATATATAAGTGTTCTTATTGTATTACTCTTGTAGCGTTATCCAAATCACATTAGGATTTTGTGTTGATTGATTCAAAGTACAATATTCAAATGCTTGTAGAACTCTTTCATATTTTTATATGTTAGATTCTTAGAAGGATAACCAAAGTATTAT
Organism: Scalesia atractyloides; assembly: GCA_947069175.1. NCBI lineage: Eukaryota > Viridiplantae > Streptophyta > Magnoliopsida > Asterales > Asteraceae > Scalesia > Scalesia atractyloides. The sequence continues at coordinate 44,841,660 of CAMTDV010000025.1, forward strand.
TTTAAATCATTTATTTGATTTCTAATAATACTCACGCAAGTTATGACAAGTTTTCCATATTGTTGTTATTAATCCTTGATTGGATTTCTAGTAACACACTCACAAGTTTTATGATCAAATTCAAGGCGATTACAATGAACAAAGTACAATTTTCAATGACACAAAAATTACTTAGTATTAATCATGTTGCCATATACAAACTATTTTGTCATGAGTTTCATAAATCAAGTTAATGCATTGCAATACTAAATCTTTTTGCCATTCTTTGGCTTTAAAGAGTCCATTTTCAATAGACGACTCTTGTAGTTGTCGAAGTATTGCAACACTAAACTTTTTGCCATTAATCTGGCTAACAAAACTATGTACTCGCCAACATTGTTTGTTGATGTCTCGTTTTCACATATGTTTCAGGTTTCGATTATTCAAGTTTGCTACACATAGGAATGCATCCGGACTTTAGACTTCTTTAATGAAAAGACAACTTCATGTTTTCCTTGTATTGTAAAACGATGTTAATAATAGTGAAACAATTTAGTATCAGTTGTGGTTGAGCAATTTGTAACGTGACTCCTCGATATTTCCGCCACGTGTTGCTTAGCGAATTTCGGGACGAAATTCCCTTTCAACTTGGGGATGATGTGGTACCCGGGAAAAATCCACAGTCATCTTAACTAGTTTTTCACTCTCATGTGTCTACTTATCAAATTTCAAGATGAAATTCCCTTTCAAGTTGGGGATGATGTGACACCCAAGGAAAACCCACAGCCATCTTAACTTACTCGCACACTTCTCTGTGACTGTTTAGTTAGTTTCGGGACAAAATTTCTTTCAAGTTGGGGATGGTGTGACAACCCGCAATTTTCGATTAATACTGTAATCTAAAAACACAATTAATTTAGATACGAAATCATGCTTTGTTTGTAATTACGTGATATTATGTGCCATATGTAGAAATCAATCTTACGGCAGTTTCAAATCATCACCTCTCTTATCATCTCTGATCATTTGGTGCACACACAATCCAATATTAGATTTTCTAAGATATATGAATATTTTGCAAATCTTCCAAGATCTCACACAAATCAAGATTATATTTTGTAAGATATATGGATATCTTGCAAATCTTCCAAGATCTCACACAACCCAAGATTAGATTTTGTAGGGATATATGGATATCTTGCAAATCTTCCAAGATCTCACACAATCAAATATTAGATTTTATAAGATATATGGATATCTTGCAAATCTTACAAGATCTCACACAATCCAAGATTAGATTTTATAAGATATATGGATATCTTGTAAATCTTACAAGATCTCACATAATCCAAGAAAAGATCTTACAAGAGGTTATATATATGGATGATTTGGTGAGAATTAGAGATGACACACACACACACTCTTTCTTTCATTAAAATCAAGTGCAAGAACACTAAAATTCTCTCTAGAATTTTTGGCCAAAGGTTGGTTGATCAAGAGGTGTTCATATGTGGAAAATCCTAGCAACATAAGGTGTTGTTGGAAGCTTGGGGTATACAAGCTTGAGGTCTTCTCCTTTGAAGATTTCCATTCAAGAACATCATCTTCTTCATATCTCTTGCTACTTGGAAGGTCGCATGTAACGGACCAAACACCTAATGCATAAAGACACCTAACACTACCGAGCTAACTAAGGTGAGTTCCCTGCTCTTTTACAAGCATGCGTCCAGTGGGGACAAACAAACAAACTAATATCCCTGGAGGGGATACTTTGCAAAACTTTTATCCCTGGAGGGGATGACTACTATTCCTTGGGGGAATACTTTGTTATAACTGTTGTAGTTTAAATTCTGATGTTAGTTAATAAACTCAAACTCTATCATGGAAGTCCCTACTTACATACCGAACTAGTTGCCTGGAGGGCAACGAGGTATTAGTTGATAGCGCTATTAGGCCTGACAAACCTCACACCATGCCTTGGAGGACGGGCGTGAACTAATGACCTTAAACACGTTGATCAATGATGATAGACATTGATAAGGGCACTAAAAACAGAATAGTCAATTGGTATAGAGTTTATTAATCGTAACATGTCTTTAAACTAAACACCAACTTGTTTTCATTAAACAAAACTGTGAACTCGCCGGCTTAATCGCTGATACACTTTTTATGCATGCTTATAGGTTGTTAGATGATTCATGCATGGGAACTTGCAGTCTGTGGAGCTTGAAGTGTCATGGGGCGCACTACTTGATTGCAAATAATATTACGCTTGAAACATTTTGATTTCAATTTTTTTGAGATATTTACATTTGCTTCCGCTGAATACATACTATGTTTGAAATGTTTTAATTGGAATTCATTATTCATGTTGGACATGATGACTTATCCTTGATTATTTACTATTAGTTTGACATGATTAGTGGCTAGATCCTGGTACGTCACACGCCTCGCGGTAAAACCCCGCAAGTGGAAATTTCGGGGTGTGACATCCATCAAACCAGTTTCCAAGAGGTAAAAGCCAGCCTAATTACCAAAAGGTGCCTATGACTTATGAGACTTACAAAAAGCTTTCTAAGCCAAGGGTAAATAGGCATCCTCATGGTTATCAACAGTTGATAGGAGGTAGCTCACAACAGTGGTTACAAAAGTCAGATCTAACCACTGCTTCTCAATCTGAACTTGAGTCTGGATCATCTGATACTCCATCCAAAGCCATTTTGGCTTTGGAGCCCCACCTGAACTAATTATTTCAAAACATGTGCAGGGAGCTTCTACTTGCCTTGACAGTCTTTGGTTTGTTGATAGTAGAGGCTCCAGGCACATGACACGATGTAAAGCCCTGCTCAGAGATTTTAAAGCTCATGGAGGGGGTGATATATCCTTTGGAAATAATTCAAAAGGGAAGGTGTTAGGGTCAGGATGTGTCTCAGCAGGAAAACTCAAGTTTGAAAATGTGAGTCTCATTGACAATCTAAAATTCAATCTCTTAAGTGTTTCACAGATCCTTTCTCACAAAGAAAACTTGTCAGATAGTAGGGCCAGATGTTGTCAAAAAGATTGATTAAATCATTGCAGAAGGCACAGTTGACTGCTCATAGAGTAGGAAATGTGTATGTGGTTGATATGGTAAATGATAATCCTATGTTAAATGCATGCCTGTTTTCAGTGGCCTCAAGCAAAGAGACAGAGCTATGGCATAAAAGGCTAGGGCACACAAATCTAAAAACCATCTCCACTCTCTCAAAACAAAGTCTTGTTAGAGGTTTGCCCCAAAAACAATTTACTTGTGAAGAGCATTGTGTTTCCTGTTTAAAAGGTAAACAACATAAAAGCTCTTACAAGGCAATTGAGGAGTCCAAAACAAGTCAGTGCTTACAGTTGCTTCGTATGGACTTGTTTGGACCTGTAAAAATCATGAGCTTAAAACACAAAAGATATTGTCTGGTGGTAGTTGATTATTTTTCCTGGTTCATATGGACTTTCGTTTTACCCTCTAAGGATGAAACATCAAACATTTTGCAAAACTTTGTTAAACAAGTTGAAAAGCAATTTGATCTTCCTGTAAAAATCTTTAGGAGTGATAATGGGACAGAGTTTAGGAACAAGGAGTTGGATGCCTTCTGTGAGTCAAAAGGGATTGTTAGACAATATAGCATCCCTAGAACTCCAGAACAAAATGGGGTTGTTGAAAGGAAAAATAGAACTTTAATTGAATCAGCAAGGACTATGCTTGCAGACTCAGGTTTAGCCTTGTCTTTTTGGGCAGAGGCTGTAAACACTGTTTGCTATATCCATAACAAACTTTTGATAAACCCTAGGCATCAAAATACTGCCTATGAATTGCTTTACAAAATTAAACCTCTGATCTCTTATTTCAAAGTCTTTGGCTGCCCATGCTTCATTTTAAACATCAAGGATTCAATATCCAAGTTTGCAGCCAAAGTTAATTGTGGTTATTTTCTGGGATACTCAACCACTGCCAAAGCCTATAGAGTCTTTAACTCTAGGACCAAGTGTGTTGAGGAAACTCTAAATTTGAAGTTCAATGAACTCTCATCTTTGAAAGTCCCAACAAATGGACCTGTTGAATTGTTTGATTTATCTAAACTTACATTTTAAGATATGTCTGTCAAGACTAACCCTGCATGTACCTCAAAATCATCATTTGAAGAGCAAGGATATGATTGCATTCTTCCAAGTTTCAAAATCAATCCTACAGGCAGAAGAGAAGATGTTCGTAGCAATGGTGAAAGCTCTGCCAGGTCAACAGTGATTAATACTCAAACCTCTGCCAGCTCTCAAAACCAAACATCTGTTGATAAAAGTCCACAACAAATGGAAAAAAATCAACCCACTTTCACATCCATACCACCAATTCCTCCAACATCATTCCTATCAGAGGTTGGACCATCATATTCACCAGTAGAGGTTAGCCCAGATGATACACATTTGCAAGCTTCGCCTCAAAATGCCATTGTTCCATAAAGGTTATTTGATCTTCCTCAATAGCCATCCATTGGATCAAGTTATTAGCAACATCAATGAGGGTGTGCTCACAAGAAGCCAAGCCCAAAACATTTGTCTTTTTGTTGGTTTTCTATCACTCACATAGCATGTCAAGTACCAAGAGGCATTGAAAGACAACAGCTGGGTAGAGGCCATGCAAGAAGAGCTCCTACAGTTCAAAAGACAACAAGTATGGGAACTTGTAACACTACCAAAAGATGTGAGTCCCATCGGCACACAATGGGTCTTCAAGAACAAAACTGATGAAAGGGGTATTGTTGTCAAAAACAAAGCAAGGCTGGTGGTTCAAGGCTACAGACAGGAAGAAGGGATTGACTATGATGAAACTTTTACTCCAGTAGCAAGGTTAGAAGTTATTCGCCTGTTTTAGCTTTTGCTGCTAACCACAACATCAAGGTGTATCAAATGGACATCAAAAGTGCATTCCTATATGGAAAGATCAAGGAAGAAGTATATGTTTGTCAACCTCCTGGATTTGAAGATCACTTCCATCTTGATCATGTTTACAGGTTAAACAAAGCACTATATGGTCTAAAACAAGCACCAAGAGCGTGGTATGAAACTCTATCCACTTTTATCTTATCCATTAGTTTCACCAGAGGTAGGATTGACAAAACACTATTTTTAAAATGGAAAGGAAAAGATTTGATGCTTGCCCAAATTTATGTGGATGACATCATTTTTGGATCCACATGCACTGCCATGTGTGAAGAATTCTGAAAACTCATGGCAGCAGAGTTTGAGATGAGTGCAATGGGTGAGTTGCAATGTTTCCTTGGTTTACAAGTCAAACAGATGCAACAAGGCACATTCATTCATCAAAATAAGTATGTGAAAGAACTACTTAAGAAATTTGATATGAATGATTGTAAACCTTGCAGCACACCCATGGCAACATCCAAGCTAGTCACTGTAGATGGCAGAGATGACCTTATTGATCAAACAATATAGTAGCATGATTGGGTCTTTATTGTACATAACTGCCAAATCACAGTCTGTGCCAAAAAAATCAGATCTTATTACTGTAAAAAGATATTCAGATACATAAAAGGTGCTCCCACACTTGGTATCTGGTATCCAGCTAATGGTAACATTGAGCTTGCAGGATATTCTGATAGTGACTTTGCTGGATGTAAAACAACAAGGAAGTCCAAATCTGGGGGAGCCCAATTCATAGGAGATTGCCTAGTGTCTTGGCAAAGCAAAAAGCAAGTTGCAATATCCACATCCACTGCTGAAGCAGAATATATAGCTGCTGCAAGTTGCATTGCTCAAATTTTGTGGCTTCAAAATCAACTTCTGGATTTTGGTGTGACTGCCTTGAGGACTCCTCTCAAAATTGATAGTTAGGCAGCAGAAAACATCATCAAAAATCCAGTTTCACATTCAACAACCAAGCACATTGACATCAGACATCACTTTGTGAGGGATTGCTATGATAAAGGTCTGATTTCTTTACAGCATGTCCATACTAAGGATCAACTAGCAGATGTGTTGACAAAAGCTCTTGATGCTTCCACATTTGACAGTTTCATTTCCAGGCTTGGAATGCTAAACATGGATTAAAAATAAATTTTCTTGTGATCCATGTGTAAATATCAATAAAATGTTTTTAGAAAATCAGAAATTCATACTTAAAAATAGTTAAAAATGAATTTTTCAATAAAATCCTTAAAGTCTGTTCAAAGCTCTGATAGCACAAAAACACTGTTGTTTAGAAAAATCTATCTACTGTTGCAAACATCTGATAGTGTTTAAATTGGTCACAAACACTGGTAGTTTTACTCTAACAGTGGTTAGCCAAACAACTGTTTTCCATTGCTAAATAGAGGTTACACGTGGATAGATGTTATTCGACAGATGTTGCATCAGACACCACGTCAAGTGCACTTTTTGAAAAACTATATAAAACCCTATTTTATCCCCAAACAAAAGTTTCACTTTCTTGTGCGATTTCAAAATTTTCAAAGCCTTTCTCTCAAAAATCTTCCAAAATCATGGCTCCTAAAACCAAATCGAAGAAGAAATCGACACAAGAACAACCCCCATTTATCCTAATCATCAAAACACCACATAACTACACTGCGATTCTCGAAGAAACCGACGCAAACATTCGCTATCATCCAATGATCCGGATTCTGAAAGAATCAAAATTCAAGCACATGTTGGAAGTTAAAGCCCAGTTTACATCGACTCTTTAAGAGAATTTTGGCAAAGGCTAAAGTAAACTCCTCCGCTGATGGTGTGCCCTATTCTATCACTTCCAAAGTTGGTGGCACACAACTGGAAATAAGCCCACAATCTATCTCCCAAGTCTTCATGTTAAATGATATGCAACATCTAGTCTCATTTCCTTTGAGGGAGATGCAGCATGAGTTTGTTGAAATAGGTTACACCAGACAGTTGAAAGGTTTGACAATTTTTAAACCCAATTTTCCTGCAGAGATGAAATTCTTTTTCCACACATTACTTACATGTGTCTCTGCTAAAACAACTGCTTTCAATGAGATTCCATTGAACATGCAGTATCAGGGATTTGCAATTTTAACTAATTCTGATTTTAACTTCTCCAAGGTGCTGTTCAATGATCTTGTAATAAATTTTAAAAATATTTCAAAAAGAAAAGCTTTCTTGGTACATCCAACATTCATGAGTGTTTACTTGCAAGATCAGATCAAATCAAATGCAAGTAAACAAGGCGCAGTTACCAATTCTGTCAGCCTAAACCATGAAACGTTTACACGAATAACTAATCAAGACAAAGCTTCGAAAACAAAAGTAGAGGAGGCTGAGTGACGGATGTTACACTGAGCCTATTTTACAAGAACAAAATGTTCAAGCTCAACCTTCGGTTGATGAGCCTACTACTCTAGGTGATCAGGGCATCACAACCGCTGCCTTGAAACCCACACCTAAAATCTCCAAAAAGAAACCATCCAGAGCATCCCGAAAACACACCAAACCCTAAAAGGGTCCTACGGAAGATGAGATCCCAGAGGTTAACCCGGTGACACCACCAAAGTCACCAACAAGTGCTGCTACTTCTTCATAGCAGATGGTAGAAAGATCTCAAACCGGCTTTCAAACTCCTCATGCATCCTCACAAAAGGATCAAGTTGTAGGCACAGGGACACCAAATTATGAAGCTCTAGGATCACTTGGTTCTATCTTCTACAGCCCCTCTCCCAGGGCAATGTCGCTTTCTACGCAGCCACTCTCACCAATGCCATCACTACCACCTACCGTGTTACCCTTGCTGAATGCAATAGATATTGAGCAGACATTATCCAGCACTTCTCACCAACTCATCAATAAGAATATACTTCAACCAGAGGTTGGGTCTCACTTATTTCTACATGCTAGCCCATCAGCAAATGAAGAGGCTCCATCCCTTGGGTTACATGTACCCTTGGTGATAGTTCAACAATGGCAGCCACTACAATTGCTGAACTCCCAAGTTCTCAATTGAACAATGGTTACATAGCTAAGACCTTGTTGAAGGCAACCAATGCTGAGGCTACTAAGGTAACCTCTGCTCCAGTGGGAAGTCCCCAGAACCAAGACAAAGGGGCATCTAAGATTGAAACAAGTGGTAAACCACTTGTTCATGATATCTTAGATACAACTACCACATCTGGTAGGAGTTCAGATGATCCTATTAAGTTAGGTGATGAGCTAAAATACCAAGAATTGATGGAGAGGTGCTACCAATGTTGAAACCACTGTTGATGAAATTAAAGATCTTTTGAAACAGTTGATTACTATTCAGAGTCAACCCCTTATTCCAACCATTGCTGAGCTCAAATCTGTAAGAAATCCAATCTTTCAACAAGAAAAACATTTCCTGGAGCAAAAACATAAGCATCAAATGATGAACTCAGGAATATGGTTGATGCAAGATACAATGATATTGCTACAGATATCAAGGCAATCAAAGCCCACTTGCTCAACACCACTGGTAAATCTCCTCCAACTGTCATTTTTGTGAGTTCAGATGAAGCCAAAAAGGGGGAGAAACCTTTGGGAAACAAAAAATTGAAGATGGATGATGATAAGGCAAGGCCTACAGTGAATATCCCCAAGCCAGATGGCTCAAAGAAACTAGATTTAACTGAAGATATCTTGGCAAGGGCAAAGAAGTCTCATAAAGACTGTGTTTAATGAAGGCATGGTCCTGGTTAAGAAAAAGATTGATCAGTAGTTAGAAAAGTTAGAGACTGGTACCTTAACAAAGAGGAGATTTTCTTCAAAAGCAAGACAACCAGAATCCACACCTCTCAAAACTAAAGTTGCTACCAATCCAACCAGAAAAACCTCTGTCATCTCAAAATCAGCCACATCTTTTCCCAAAATTCCCATATCCACCCCAACAGATGTTGCAGCAACTGTTGTGCCAACAACTATTGACACAGAAGAGGTTGTAGCAGATGTTATCACAACCACTTCAATCATCACCTTTCCCACTTCCACACAAACACTACCAACACCACCCAGAATTCTAAGCCATCCATCATCACCATCAATCAGTTTTAGAGGAGGAAGGTTACAAAGGTCATAAATGAAGAAAAGATCCCTGCTCCTATGCCTCTTGCATCTGCACCAATGCTAAATCTAACCTCTGCTTCCCAACTACAACATCTGCTCCTTCAAAAGAAGTGGTTCCTGTAGGTATAAAGTTTCCTCTTGATTTGCCTGCAGTTAAGAAAGAAATCATATCTTTTTATGCATCCAGAAAAAAGACATTTCCCATCTCTTCAAGGTTATCCTAAGCCTGCAAATATTGATCAGTATCTGGAACTCAAAGAAAAACAGGCAGAGGATATTGCTAAGAAGTTGTCTAAAGGCAAAAGTGATAGAGATGTGAAGAATCAACTCCAGTTCCAGCTGAGCAAAGTCCAGTCACTGGAAAGATTTTCAAAGAACTTATCAAATAAATTTTCTGAGGCAGATGATAAATTTTTGAAAGAAAACTACATCTCACACATCATGGAAACAAAGAAATATGTTGCCACTAGGGCACAGTTCAGAGATTGGTCTGTGAGTGAACTTCAAGAAGAAAATGCAAGAATAGAACAACAACAAAAAGATCCTCACAACAAACCTACATGCCCAGATTAGAACAAATATAAAAACAATGTACCTGAAAAGACCCTAAAGCTCAGAAGAATGAAAGAAGAGCTAATTCATAATCATTATGGGTAATGAGATGGGGGGAGATAAGAGTGTTGGATACATACAAGATGCTGGAAGCCAGAAGAAAAAAGGATCCATCAATGCCTCCTAAACCTGATTATGCCAAAGAAGATGCTGCTCTCAGAGCCCAACTTTCAAAAAAGCCCAGCTCAACATCTGCCCTATCCACACTTGTCGTGCTAAAGCGAAAAAGGCAAGAGGAGATGTCGGAGAAGGTTGACAGAGAGTTTGAGGAAGTATTCATCAAGGAAGGCATCAAAAATATGATATAATATCCAACAGATGATAGAAGTACCAAGTTGGCAGAAGACCTAACAAGAATAGCTCCTTTTCTGACCTCAGCAATAAAGGCTCCTTCAAGAAAGCCTTCAGACCCAAAAATTCTAAAGTGGAAGGTCGACAAAGACACCCACGAATTGACTATGCTCAAGTCTGATGGTAAAGCCACTAAACTATCCATGGAAGCTGCTTATGGGCTTACAGTAGAAGACTTCCACGAATTACTAAGTTTAGAGCTTGAGAAGGATGCTGATGACTTAGAATCTCTTAACTTTGAACTGCAATTCAAAGGTAAATAAGAGAATTCTTTCTGAGGAATAAACATCAAGAATAAGGTGTTTTTTGAATCATCTGTTCCAGGGGAGATTGTTGGGATTGAACCTATGGAAAGCAACAGATTACACAATGTCAAAATACACCATCCGAGTTTTGATCCAACCATCAGAGGTTCTAACCTCTGATGAGTATCCACTGCTTTCAATAAATACATTGATCCCTATCCTCTGACAGAAGAAACTCCCAACCACTGATAGAAGATTACAAGAACAGAGGATAGCTAGCAGTGCTTAGTCTAGTATTAGTTTAATCAACATAACAGTGCTATGCATTGATAGTTTAGTTTAAGCAGTGTTTGTAGTTAGTTAAGTTTGTTAGCTATCACTATCAACCCTGACGTCATCAAAAAACGATCAGTGGTTAGATAGTTAGTATAAATAGGCGCTCAATGTAACTGTTTTTACTTGTCTTCTTAAAAAGATCAATTTCGCATATCTTCTGCATTTCTTACTATCAAACGATCGTTATTGGGCTAAGGGGGAGATTGTGAATCACATGCAATAGTTTAATCACTTGAAAGCATGATGGTGATGAAAACAAACGACCGATTGATTGTTGTAAAAGTTTTCCATTAATCCGCTGCACTTATTCGCTGTTTTTCAATAATTTTCCATTATTTGAAACAAAAACAACAATCAATTCAAACTTCTGACACGGTATAACAAGGAACTCATAGTGACCATATCGAGTACGAAAGGCCATTTTGGGTATGCTTTCTTCTTGAATCCTCAAATGATTGAACCCGATCGTAAGTCGATTTTAGAATAGAAACTCGAGCCTTGCAATTGATCGAACAAGCCATCAATTTTAGGTAGGGGGTATCGGTTCTTGATAGTGAGTTGTTCAACTCGCTGTTGTCTATACACATGCAGAAGCTCCCATCCATCTTTTTAACGAATAATACCGGAGCTCCCCAAGGTAAGAAACTCGACCTAATAAATCCATTATCTAACAACTCTTGAAGTTGAGTAGATAGTTCTTGCATCTTGGACGGAGCTAATCGGTATGGAGACTTCACCACCTGTGCCGCTCAAGGCACCAAATCAATGTGAAACTCCACTTGGCGTTGTGGAGGCAGTCCCGGCAAGTCTTCCGGAAAGGCTTTTGGAAACTCCTTCATGATGGGGATGTCTTCTAACTTTGGCTCCTTAGTTTCCTTGTCGACTACATGGGTGAGGAAGGCTGTACAACCTTTTCGAAGACACTTTTGTGCCTTCATACATTTTATAATCCGTAAGGATGTCTCGCGCTTTTCTCCATGTACGATGAGCGTCTCTCCATCTGGAAGGGGAATACAAATGGGTTTCTCATGAAAAACCACTTTCGCCCGGTTGTTGGACAACCAATCTTTTCCGACAACCGCGTCAAAACTGCCCAAATCAATCAACCGGTAAAAGTAGATAGAAAATTTTCGCTCTCCGAGTTCAAGTGTGCAACCCTTAATAATATATCCTGATTCGACTAATTTCCTCTTCGCCAAATCTATAGAATATGGGACGTCTAGTTTACTCAACTCTAGGCCAAGAATATTTTTATATTCTATAGATACAAAACTAAAGTCTGCGCCAGTATCAAAAAGAATAGATGCATAGTTACATAGTTACATTGTATTGGAATTAAAACAAACTAAATAAACAATTTTCTTTCATATTTAAGGAACTAAAGTCCGTGTCCGATCCTACGTGAGCATGCATCAACATCAAACATGGTTTTTTGAAACATATGTGGAAACGAGTCAGCATAAAAGAATGCCGGCGAGTACATAGGTTTTGTGAGTGTGTCAAATTTATGGCCTTGTATATGTATTTCAATACCTCGTCAGACTACTAGAGTCGTTAATTGAAAACCTTGTTATCAAAAAAGTATTTGGTATTGCAATGATAACTAACCAACTAAACAAGTTAGTTATAGTTTATAAAAGACTTGTAGCCATGAATCTTGACCAAAACATTTTTTTTTGTAAATCCGAGTAGTAAATTGTCTTGAAATAAACCTTGTATGGTCTATATCTTTAATTGAAAATCGTTGTGTGTCATCGTTCAAAATGAAACATTCGTCCAAATGATTCAGATAAGGCCACGGTATGTAATATGATAAAAGCACTTATATATAGGAAGTACCAGCGCGTATCCACAATGCTTTTATAACAATACACACGTTACATTATCTAATCACCCACCCTAAACCAATTGTCCAATTGTCTTTGTTATAACCAATTGTCCAAATCGTCCTTGTCATAAACCAAATCGTCATTGTCATAAATAAATCGTCCTTGTTTTAATTGTGAAAACTTTTAGTCGTTTCGTGAATACATTTAAACCTTTGTTGACTCGTCTATACCACCAAACGGTATCTTTAAATTGCAATAACAAACCACCAAAGGGTTTGTTAAAGTAAACAATTTCGTCGTTCCCCAAACTTCCCAACAAACACCGTGAACCTTGGTAACGGGATTATCAGTCCTATGGTACCATAACTTACTACTGGTCAGCTTGATCAATGTTAATGAATGTCATTCGTGTCATGTATACAATGCACCAACAAGTTCGTTCACATTATAGAAATCGTCGTGTTTAATATAAACCATACCCTTTGTAATTTGAAAGCTTGAAAACAATTTGCACATATGTGTCACCCCAAAACATTTGCAAAACATAAAAGAGGGGAACTATGTACTCACTTGGGATTGCAAAGTAACCTTGAATCAAAGATCAAACAAGCACAACAGTCCGAGAATTCAAGTGTGTCCTAAAATCGGATATCTATGTAAATATCGAGACTTTAATTAGGCGGATCGGATAGAATGAGGTCTTGTAAACCGAATGAGTATTGTAACTCATATGAAATGGTTTAACAAAGTCTATATTCTTATCTGAAATGAAACCTAAGTGCTTTTGACCCGTTATGAATCGTTAAGATAGTTTACGCTACTTTAACGGATCATTTATGTAAACGCGTGATCGGATGGTTAGATATGTGTTATGATAAGTCCTATATGGCAAAACATGTTTGATTATGTTGTAACATCAGTTTATACGCAAAAACATTAGTTACATATGCTTAAAATTGATTTATGCGCAAAAAGGGGCATTTTGGTCATTTATAAAGGCATAACTAGCGACATAGCATAACACTAATCAAACGACGTGACCATAAGGTATAACCTCAGAGGGTTGTCTGTATACAACTATGGTCACAAAGATCGACCAAACGGGTCGGATTTGAAAGTAAAAGCGGTGGTCAAGACTGCTCGACTTATGACCCTAACTAAGCACTAAACTAAAAGTGATGAGTTAGACATGTTTTGACATGTCTAGCTAAGTTATTAAAATGTTTTGATATCAAAACAAGTGTTTTGATACTCGAAAATAGTTCCATCGTATAATGCACATATTGCGCATTATTTACCCAAACTTTGACTCGTTACTACAACTATTAAACATGGTAATCAGTAGGCATGATTGCTATGGTCATAACAATCATGATTACGATCACGTTGCAAAGTCCAATTGGAGTTTGACTTGACCTATTAGTGGTCAAAGTTAAAAGTCAAACACTGTTTGACTTTTAGCTTGAAATAGCTAAAATAAATAAAACAATACAAGGAGAGAGCACTTACTTGTGTTGATGAACACTTGAAGAGCTCCAAGAAGAAGAATGCTCAGATGGGAGGCCTCCACGAAGGTGGTAGCACTCCAAACTTAGAGTAAGAGGAGAAGAATGAGAAATGAGCAAGAAAATGGTTGATGAAGCTTGCTATTTATAGTAGTTTGGAGTCCCTGGGATCATTACACATGTCCCATGTGTTCTTGGGATCATTACACATGTCCCATGTGTTGGAGTGATCCTATGGAGGTCTTAACACATGTCCCTTGCAGGTTAAATGGTGGCACAATCGTTTGCTTGGTGTCTAGAGAATAAACAAGAAGTTGCCACATTGCTGCAACAATTCTGCTAAGCTAGGGGGTCCTTACGGACCGTAAGGGCTATGGGCTTACGATCCGTAAGCCCTTTAGCTGGTAGAAACTTTGGGAAATTGGCAGAATAGGCCCTTGCACTCGTTTTGTTGCGTTTTGGCACAGCTAACACCCGTTAACCACATTTTTAAGCTCTATAAGGATGTTAAAGCATAGGGAACTTGAAATGAGTCCAAAAATGTCCCGGGTGTCGGTTCGTTCGGTCGTAAAGTTGCGGTTTTCGGTTAATTTCGACGAAAATCGTAATGAATACGCAAATGACCGTAAACGCGTAATGATTTGCATTCCAATCCTTAAAATACTAGATTTTGATGATTACAAAAATTTTTGGATGTGCGTACATGTTCCGGATTAGGAAATATGTGAATCGGCATAGTTTCACGGAATTTGAAAAATAGCCCCTGAGCTTTAATAAACTTGTTTTTGCCAAACCGAAGCCCTTGAAACATATTTCTAAGTTATGTAAAGGGTATTTAGGGTATGTTTAGCTAATTTCATTGTTCCGGAGTGTACGTTGCTGTAACGCCCCGTGTTTTCATACTTTCTCTTTATAGGTAGCTCGCATTGTATTTCTATTTTCGAAAAGTAGTGTATCTCGTATTCAAATTGTCATTGTAATCGTTGTATTCTAAGCCTTGGATCATAATGAAAACTCGTATTTCATTCATGCAATGCTTACTCATAACCATTTAATACTTATACATATGCATACATTTGAAACGTATTCATGATACTCGTAATCGTGTGACAAACTTGCAAAACGTGATGATTAAACTTATTCAAAACTTAGACATAATGATCGAACTTAATCGTATTCACTTTATACTTACACATATGTTACAACACATTACTTATGCTTCTAACACCTTAACATATCATAAAACAACCTAAAAATGCACCAAAACCCATCACCTTTGATTATAACACCGGACCCGACCCTTGCGGACCGCAAGGGACACCCTTATGGTCCATATGGGTGTCAGGGCGGGACAACAGGTTTCAAACCCGTGACATATGCACGAATCAACACAATTTGAGCTCACCCAATTGCCTTTTAACCCCATATAACACCCCCAAACCACCTCCTAACCTATCCTCTATATAAACTAAGCTTCTCCAAGCTTTTAACACTTTCCAATCTCCATCTTAACACTCTCAAGAACATGCAACAACAAAATTTTCGGGCCGATTGCACCTCCCTCACAAAAGTGAGCATAACTTGCTCAAAACTTGTTCTTTTTGCTTGATTCTTCTTCCTAAATACTTGGATAACATTGGCATTGAATCCAAGGGTTCTCCATGGAAAATCCAGACCTGGAAATGCTCCTAAAGTGTCCAAAACTTTCTGTTTGTTTTTAATCTTTTCAAACTTTTTTAAATCTTATCAAACTTGAGTCTAACTCATCTCAAACATATGTCCTAATGCTTACAACACTACTTGTGGTTGGTAAGGCTTAAAAACAAGGTTGAGACATTCAAAATAGAGGATCTATCCTCACAAGAATTCCGTTTTCGTAGAGCTTGAATCTCACAAGTGATGCAAGTTCATGAACTTGTTCATGTGTCCTAAACTTTGAGACCACACATCACTTGATGATTTTCATAGTTTAGTTGATCTTATTGCATTGTTTACTTCTATATTTATGACCCTGCTTGTGTCTATGACACTTGTGTTGTGGTGAACACCATACGAGGTCCCAAAGTGGATGGTTAATCCTCCCACCTCCTACTTGACTTACATGATACCTAGAGGTACCAAAGTGGATGGTTCATCCTCCCACCTCCTACATGATTATATAACTATATATATGTATATATGGACTACAATATAAATCCTTAAAACCGAACCCTTGATGATGGTTAAGTAGTCACCTATCAAGTTAATAAGGTTATCACTAATGTGTATGGTTCCTTGTCACGATTCTAATAGGTTTGAACTTATGAAACCACATTAAATCCCTATGGATTATTATAGTGTCAAAGACAAGTGCTAATACCTTAGTGACTATTTTTCGTATCATATAATTTGTCCCATGTTGAATCTTAATTCCGAATATTCCATCATCATCCCCAAAATACTCATACACCTTTGTTTTCCTCTTGTAGGATAACTCGGCGTTCATCTCATCGAACAACTACCTTCACGGACTTGTCAAGTTAAGAAGACTTAGCAAAACCGTGAGTCCACTCGGCCCACTTTTCGTTTATAACACTTCCGGGCGTAACATGTTTCCATATCCAAAATCACAACCCTTAAACTTTATGAATGCGCAAACAATCCTATATCCATGAAAACTTGAATCGATTACTTGATGCTTATATCTTGGACATTCTGTATGCGATACCTTAGTCATTAACTATTTTAGCCTTCGTTTGACATGTATAGCGCTATAGGAAGTAACGCATCCCCCTCCTCATGAAATCTAGATGCCACGTTAAAATATCGTGTTTGCGTTAAGGGTTTGACTAGTAGTATTGCATGTTAAAATATAGTAGATAGACATTTAGACGTTTAGGTTTAAGATTGTTGTATCAAATTTCGCCAAGTTTATGTTGTTCTTTGAATTTCTCTTGTAATGTAATGAATTTTGTTATGAAATGAAATCCGGTTTATCTAAACATTGTCACTACTTGTATTTATGAGAAATGAGCAATCTATTTCGTTCCGCCTCAATGTTTCCGCCATCAATTGAGGTGTGACAGATTGGTATCAGAGCCATAACTATAGGGAATTGGTAGAATTGCCATGTTCGACCTAGTCTATAGTCTAAGTGTCCATTTTTTTACCATTCTTATATCATGCTTAAAACTTTATTCTTCCTCATTGCTTCTTCCTTATCTTTTGGTCTTAAAAATTTACATAATGACTTTCCTAAATCATTTTACATAATACACTTGAAGACTTGAAGACACTCATGATGCAAATGAGGCGATTAGCACCAAAATAGGTCCAATGACTTACAATTTTTTTGTTAATCCCTCATTCCACGTATTCGATTTTTCACAAAGTTATACCATCAAGTTAGGAGTGATGTCCACCTCTTGACGGAAACTTCCATTTCATACTCTAGTGGATCTTACAAACGAGTCGGAATATGCTCTCGTTTAGTAAGAAACAACCACATTTAGGTACGAAATCGTCAAGTTAGGGTGAAACCCGCACCTTGTCGATTAAGTCCCATTCCTCGATTTTCAATCTCGCCAAAGTTTCGATTTTCTAATCGATTAGAGACGTATAGTAACTGGAAGGGTATAATACTGTTAGTCGCTTCTCAATGAGAGTATTTTACCTATAGGCCAAAGCACCTTTCTCTAATTAGAAAGGATCTTCGATTCACTTTGAATTGTCAACATTTCTCTACCCGAAACAATCCCATGTTTTATTGAGCCAATCTTTTATGTTATCTCAATTTTATATAAGGATCTTCGATTCACTTTGGAATTGTCAATGTTTCTCTACCCGAAACAATCCCATGTTTTATTGAGCAAATCTTTTATGTTATCTCAATTTTTATGTGATTTTATACTTGTTACCTTATTCGTTTCGAACCGTTACACATTTCGCACGTTTATCACAATTAAAAACAATACTAATCCTCGTGAACAAATTAAATTTATACTCCTTATTCGAATTCATACGTGATTATGCATGCTATACTTGATGAAATCATACAAACTTTGTAAACTATACTTGATGAACCCATGCAATCTTATGTGAACCATACTTAAACCTTATACATGCTTATACATGCAAAACTTGTTTTCCTAATAATGATCAAGTCTCATTCCCCTTTTTTTTTCTATGTTGAACCTCTAGATGAACTCCCCAAACTCTACAAAGAAGTCCAAGAGGTCCAACAAGGGGTCCAACAACAACAACAACAACAATGAAGACTCCATCTCCAAGCAAGACCTCGTTAGTCTTGTTGCTGAGCAAATGGCCGACCAAATGGCCCGTGCCATCCCTGATATTATTAGCCAACTTCTAACCATCAACACCGAAACACCCAAATCCTCTGCCGATTAAAAAACCGAAGCCCCCAAAACGTCCTACCAATTCAAGCATTTCATGGCTTGTAAACCAGTCGAATTCACTGGCATGGATGGTGTCACCGCCATAATCAATTGGTTTGGCACGATGAAGCTTACCTTTCTTCAGGGCAGATGACTTGATGAACTTCGAACCCTCAACACTACGGGGACTTTCGCCAAGAGCCCTCGAGTGGTGGACTACCGAGCGTAACAAGCGTGGCAGCGAAGAAGCCCATGCTCTATCTTTGGACGAGCTTAAGCAGCTCATGAGAGATCAGTTCTGTCCTCCCCACGAGACCTAGAAACTCGAGAACGAGTTTTGGAACCTCACTCAACAAGTATCATCTGTCCTGGACAAGTTGATACCGATCCCAAGGCAATCGCCAAGCTCATCTGTTGCCTCTCGCATGTGATCATGAACCATGTAGCTGCCGCACGCCCCAAAACCATCGAAGAAGCCTATAATACCATCATAGAGCTTAACCATAACTGCATCCTTCAAGGGGCCTACGACAAGGTTCCTACGAAGCATGCGCACCAAGCCATCACTGATACCACCACCACTACAAAATCTCCTCCCTCCCAAACCAAGAAGAACAAGCTCAATCAGAACAAGAAGAGGAAGGCTTCTGTTCAAATCAATGCGGTCGTCACTCTGCAAAACCCTCAAGCTCTCCAAACCCTTGCAGCCATCACCCCTTCTAACATCGATCAACCCAAGCGTGGCTATACTGGACCTCATCCCCAGTGTGCTATTTGCTCATACCACCATCCCGTTGGCACGCCATGCCGCAAGTGTGCCCAACGTCAAAGGTTAGGCATTTTGCTAACTGTTCCTGAAACTTTCCTCCACCCCAAAACCAACAAGCCCAAGCCATCATGCAAAACCCTAACCCTAACCCGAACCAAGATCAACTGCAACGCCAAAATGCTCCTGTTCGAGCGTGTTTCAAATGTGGCGATTTAAATCATCTCGCCAATGTTTGCCCTCTTCTCAACCAACTGCGTCCACAACAGCTGCAGCAGCAGCAGCCTGAGCCTGCTAAAGGACGAGCTTTCATGCTTACCTCCCCTCAAGCCCAAAGCTCTAACGACGTCATTACTGGTACGTTCCTTGTGAACCATATTTATGCTACATGCCTATTTGGAACTGGTACCGATAGAAGCTTTGTATCTCTACGCTTGCTTAAGTACGAATGATCTAAAATGCCTAATCCTTTCGTTGTTGAAGTCGCTAATGGTAAAACCATCTCTGTTGATTCTGTTCTTTCTGGTTGCTCTTTGATTCTTAACGAAAATACGTTCTCCATCGATCTCATTCCCATGCAAATGGGTAGTTTCGACATCATAGTAGGCATGGATTGGCTTATGTGATTTCGTGCCGAAGTTGTTTGTTCTGAAAAGTTCATTTGCCTTCCTCTTCCTCAAGGTGATTCTCTACATGTCTATGGCGAGAAACCTTCTAAAGGTCTCAAGCTAATGTCATGCATCAAAGCGAACAAGTACTTGCGTAAGGAGTACTTTGCCTTTCTCGCCCATGTTGTGGAAAAGAAAGACAAAGGTCCAAGCATAAGTGATTTTCCTGTCGTTTTTGAATCTCCTTCCGTTTTTCCCTAGGATCTTGCTGGTCCTCCGCCTCCTCGAGCTGTCGATTTTCGTAAGATCTTATCCAAGGCGCAACTTCTGTTGCGAAAGCTCCCTATCATCTAGCACCCTCGGAGATGCAAGAGCTATCTAGCCAACTTGAAGAGCTTCTTAATAAAGGCTTTATACGCCCTAGTACTTCCCCTTGGGGCACTCTCGTTTTGTTCGTCAAGAAGAAATATGGGTCTTTTCGGATGTGCATTGACTATCGTGAACTCAATTAACTTACAGTCAAGAACCGATACCCACATCCTCGTATTGATGACCTCTTCGATCAATTGCAAGGCGCGAAGTGCTTTTCAAAAATTGACCTCTGTTCTGGCTATCATCAACTTCGGGTTTCCGAGGAAGATGTACCCAAAACTGCTTTTCGCACACGTTACGGACACTACGAGTTCGTAGTCATGCCTTTTGGTTTGACCAACGCACCTGCAATGTTTATGGATCTCATGAACCGCGTGTGTAAGTCTTTTCACGATCATTTCGTCATTGTATTCATCGATGATATCCTAATCTACTCCAAGACGAAAGAAGAACATGGACGACATTTGCGTCTCATTCTCCAAGTGTGGATTTTGGCTAAAAGAGGTTCAATTCTTAGGTCACACCGTCAATGAACTCGGTATTCATGTTGACCCTGCAAAGATAAAAGCTATGAAGAATTGTATTGCACCTAAGGCTCCCTCTGAAATTCGTTCGTTTCTTGGCCTAGCTGGGTATTATCGTCGTTTATCTCGAACTTCTCAAAGATTGTCGTTCCCTTGACTTCGTTGACTCAAAAAGATAAACCTTTTGTTTGGGTCCCGAACAAGAGGAATCTTTCCAAACACTCAAGGACATGCTTTGTAATGCTCCTATCCTCACTCTCCCTGATGGGAAGTCATGTATTGCGATGCCTCTAATCAGGGTCTTGGTTGCGTTCTCATTCAACGAGACAAAGTTATCGCTTACGCGTCAAGGCAACTCAAAATACATGAGAAAAATATACTACTCACGACCTTGAGCTTGGTGCAGTTGTTTATGCATTAAAGATTTGGCGACACTACCTTTATGGTACAAAGTGTATGGTCTTCACCGACCATAAGAGCCTCTAACATATCTTTGATCGAAAGGAACTCAACATGCGTCAACGTCGTTGGGTAGAATTGTTAAACGACTACGATTGCGGCATTCACTACCATCCTGGTAAAGTAAATGTTGTAGCCGATGCACTTAGTTGTAAGACTCATGTTAAGTGTGTTCGTTGCTACCAAATCGTGGGAAGACTCAACAAGTTGATTCGACAAGCACAATTTACGGTCATTAACGTGGGTAACCTTGATAGCGAATTCAATTGTGGAGTCGAAAACCCACTCGAAGCTAAACCTGATGGTATTCTTTACTACCATAGTCGTATTTTGATTCCCGATCATCTCAATCTTCAGACTACTTTGATGGATGAAGCCCACAAATCCCGATACTCAGTTCATCCTGGAGTTGATAAGATGTACCATGAATTGTGTGAGGTGGCCTAGAATGAAACATGATATCTCTCTTTACGTGTCCAAATGCCTTACGTGTTCCAAAGTCAAGGCAGAACATCAACGTCCCTCTGGTTAGCTCGAACAATCAGAAATTCTTGTCCGGAAATGGGAGAGCATAGCCATGGATTTCATCACGAAATTGCCTCATACACCTTCTGGTCATGACAGCATTTGGGTTATCATCGATCGTTTAACCAAATCTGCGCACTTCCTCCCCATTCGTGAAGATTACAAGGTTGAGAAATTGGCTTGTATCTACACGAGTGAAATCATTAGTCGTCATGGTACTCCTTTTGATATTATCTCTGATCGCGACGCTCATTTCACCTCTCTCCTTTGGCAAACTTTTCAATCCGCCCTTGGCACTCAGCCTAATCTTAGCACCGGTTTTCATCCTAAGTCTGATGGTCAAACCGAGCCTAGTATCCAAACCTTGGAGGATATGCTTTGGTCATGCGTAATCGATTTTGGTGGCAATTGGGATTCGCAATTACCCATGGTTGAATTCTCGTACAACAATAGTTATCACGCTAGTATTCAAATGGCTCCATTTGAAGCATTGTATGGTCGCAAGTGTCATTTGCCGATTTATTGGCACGAGATTTGAGACGCACAAATCACCGATCCTGAGTTAATACAAGAAACAACGGACAAGATCTTACAAGTACGTGATAATCTCCTCAAAGCACGAAGCCGAACAAAGTGCTACGCTAACAAAAGACGCAAGCCTTTGGAGTTTAATGTAGGTGATCAAGTACTTCTCAAGGTATCCCCTTTGAAGGGTGTTGTTCATTTTGGTAAGAAAGGCAAACTCGCTCCTCGCAACGTAGGTCCTTTCAAGAATCTAGAGAGGATTTGCAAGGTAGCGTATCGACTGGACCTACCTCAAACGCTCAACAATGTTCATCCTGTATTTCACGTTTCAAATCTAAAGAGATGTGAAGTCGAAGAAGGACTTTAAGTTCCCTCGAAGATCTTCAAATCAATGATACTCTTCACTTTGTGGAAAAACCAGTTGAAATCATGGACCGAGGAATCAAGCAATTGAGGCGCAGTCATATTCTTATCGTAAAAGTTCATTGGGAAGGGAAACGTGGTGCTGAATTTACTTGGGAACTCGAGAGTGATATGAAGACTAAGTATCTGCATCTATTCGTTGCATCTTCCTAAATTTAAGGATGAAATTTCCTAAAGGAGGGGAGACTGTAACTTCCCCTGTTTTCATACTTACTATTTATAGCTAGCTCGCATTGTATTTCTATTTTCAGAAAGCAGTGTATCTCGTATTCAAATTGTCGTTGTAATCGTTGTATTCTGAGACTTGGATCATAATGAAAACTCATATTTTATTCATGTAATGATTACTCATAACCATTTTATACTTATACATATGCATACCTTTAAAACGTATTCGTGATACTCGTAATCGTGTGACAAACTTGCAAAACATGATGATTAAACTTATTCGTAACTTAGACATAATGATCGTACTTAATCGTATTCATTTTATACTTACACACATGTTACAATACATTACTTATGCTTATAACACCTTAACAAATCATAAAACAACCTAAAAATGCACCAAAACCCGTCACCTTTGATTAAAACAACAAAAACAAAATTCTTGTCCTGGACCCGACCCTTGCGGACCGCCAGGGGACACCCTTACGGTCTGTAAGGGTGTCTGGGTGGGATAGCAGGTTTCAAACCCGCAGCATTTGCACGAATCCACACAATTTGAGCTCACCCAATGGCCTTTTAACCCCATTTAACACCCCCAAACCACCTCCTAACCTCTCCTCTATATTAACCAAGCTTCTCCAAGCTTTTAACACTTTCCAATCTCCATCTTAACACTCTCTAACACTCTCAAGAACTTGCAACATCAGAATTTTTGGGCAGATTGCACCTCCCTCACAAAAGTGAGCATAACTTGATCAAAACTAGTTCTTTTTGCTTGATTCTTCTTCCTAAATACCTGGATAAACATTGGGATTGAATCCAAGAGTTATCCATGGAGAATCCAGACCTAGAAAAGCTCCCAATGTGTCCAAAACTTTATGTTTGTTTTTAATCTTTTCAAACTATGTTAAATCTTATCAAACTTGAGTCTAACTCATCTCAAACCTATGTCCTAATGGTTACAACACTACTTCTGGTTGGTTAGGCTTAAAAACAAGGTTGAGACATTCAAAATAGAGGATCTATCCTCAGAAGAATTTTGTTTTCGTAGAGATTCAAGCTCACAAGTGATGCAAGTTCATGAAGTTGTTCATGTGTGTCCACCTTGTTTAGCTTGGACTATCCTAAACTTTGAGACCACACATCACTTGATGATTTTCATAGTTTAGTTGCTCTTATTGCATTGTTTACTTCTATATTCATGTCCCTCCTTGTGTCTATGACACTTGTGTAGTGGTGAACACCATACGAGGTCCCAAAGTGGATGGTTAATCCTCCCACATCCTACTTGACTTACATGATACTTAGAGGTACCAAAGTGGATGGTTCATCCTCCCACCTTCTACTTGATTATATGACTATATATATGTATATAGGACTATAATATAAATCCTTAAAACCGAACCCTTGATGATGATTAAGTAGTCACCTATCAAGTTAATAAGGTTATCACTAATGTGTATGGTTCCTTGTCACGATTCTAATAGGTCTTGAACCTATGAAGCCACATTAAATCCTTATGGATTATTACAGTGTCAAAGACAAGTGCTAATAACTTAGTGAATATTTTTCGTATCATATACTTTGTCCCATGTTGGATCTTAAATCTGAATGTTCCATCATCATCCCCAAAATACTCATACACCTTTGTTTTCCTCTTGTAGGATAACTCGGCATTCATCTCATCAAACAACTACCTTCACGGACTTGTCAAGTTAAGAAGACTTAGCAAAACCATGAGTACACTCGACACACTTTTCGTTTATAACACTTTCAGGTGTAACATGTTTCCATATACCAAATCACAACCCTAAACTTTATGAAATGCAAAAACAATCCTATATCCATGAAAACTTGAATCGATTACTTGATGCTTATATCTTGGACATTCTTTATGCGATACCTTAGTCATTAACTATTTTAGCCTTCGTTTGACATGTATAGCGCTATAGGAAGTAACGCATCCCATCCTCATGAAATCTAGATGCCATGTTAAAATTTCGTGTTTGCGTTAAGGGTTTAACTAGTAGTATTGCATGCCTTGTATATGCTCTTGTAAAGACATAGTTTCCATGAGGATTTGCTTAAACTTTATTCGTATAGGTATGCTATGCTTAAACTTGTGTACTCGCCTTTGCTTTTGCATTGAATTGTTATTTTAAAACATGTTACAGGTTGATGGGTATGGTGCTATGAACTCAAAGTAGCAAGAACGTTAGATACACATTTAGATGTTTAGGTTTAATATTGTTGTATCAAATTTTGCCAAGTTTATACTATTATTTGAATTTCCCTTGTAATGTAATGAATTTTGTTATGAAATGAAATCCGGTTTATCTAAATATTGTCATGCTAGTATTTATGAGCAATGAACAATCTATTTCATCCCGCCTTGATGTTTCCGCCATCGGTTGGGGTCTGACAGTTGCGTTAAACTGATTACGTTTGCGTAACAGTTTGCGATTTCACTTCCAGAAGTTGTTTGAGAGTTTGAAATCGTGTAGGAATTGAATATGTACAATTGTCATGATGAATAAACAAAACTCATAAATAAAACACAAAATTTCATTGATTGATAAACTGTTTCATAATCGTTACATGATCGAATCACCACAAATGTCACAGGATCATTCGAGATAAGTCGTGGAATTGTTGAGTGTACCCCTTGATATCAGCACCAACCACAGCAAGATCCCAAATTCCGTCTCTAACTTTTGCAACTCAGCCCGTGAACAGTACTTCTCTCGCATACGCTCCTTTGACGCAACCCAAGTTAAACCATACGCTGCCTCATCACCCAATGTTTGAACTTGTATGTTCCACCACGTCAATGCTTCATCCCCAAACCATAGTCTGATTGGGAGTACATCAGCTCATACGATGGTGGAATCTGTTCTCTCGATCCAACGTAGAAAGGCCATGGCACCGCTAGTGTCGTCATGGGGTTCGGTGTGTTGCGCCATGTGTTCCTTCTCTTGGGTGCCATGATCTTCCATCACAAGTAACGAACGGGTTAGACATATAATTTAATAATTAATATTGTCAGCTAATATATATATATATATAATATAAATAATCATCACGTCAACTAAACATCATCCCCAATAACAAGACATGCATAATGTTTTGGTCAAAAACTACCGAAGCAATTTAGTGATCAAATTAGTTTTGTTAGGTAGTGTGCTAATAGTGTTTATAAAAGACGTGTTGGTTTGCTTGTTTATAAAAACAGTTTTTAGGATATAGCTCAGGATATTGAGCTATATTAACAATTAAACAATGAGCGAAAAAGTAAAGGTTGATAGGAGATGTACGAGGAAAGCCCTTAATCAATCTAGATCTTCAGCATAAAACCTCGGGAGCTGAAAATCGCAGCTACTTGTTCTTCTTATTACTTCAAAATCAGGATACAGTGCAGGATAATCCCAAGTCGTTGCTAAGTGTTACAAAAATTGCTTGTGAAGAGTGTTTGTGTGTAATTGCGAGAGAAAGTGTTAGAATACGAGAGTAGTGAGTGTCAGTGCCGTGACCTATCAATCTGGTTATCCGGTATTTATAGTTACAAAGAAAAACGAACTCTCCTACAATGGTGGGATGCCTTGGAATTTTCTGCTAGTGAACGTTATTGACCAAGTATTGCGGCTTCTACGTCTTTCTTCTAACCATTTAGACTGAGTCCTCAGGTGAACGAGTCTTGATAAACGTGGCGATCCTGCAGCTATGACCTGCACACGAATAATTAGTAGTACCCAGGATACTGCCCCAGGATGTTACCAATATCCTGGTCTGGTACCCTGATCGTTAACAGCTATAGTTAAGTCAAAATATAGTTCAGGATATGGACTCATAATTTCACCCATAACAATTGTCCCGAAAAATGTTACCATTTGAGGATACTGAGCCCTAACAGTTAGATTTTTCACGAGTTTTGAGGTAATTAAGTGATAGGACTCTGACACGACAACTTGCAACTGCCCAGGCTATAAACACTCATCATCCCCTATATTGTCTCATCCCCATTGTCATTTGTCTTTTCCAAGAGATCAAAAGGTAAAGTGTTTCTCCCTTTCGTTATTCCTTTTCCTCTTCTTATCCTTCTACTTCTGTCGAAAATATGGCGAGACAAACAAGATCCAGCTCCGGTGAGTCTGCACCTTTGTTCACATCACAAAACCTTCTTCAATATCCCGAGAAAGAAGTTTGTTCGTTCGACAATGCACACCTATCGGCTCTCAGTACTTCAGGTATCTTCCCGGAAAGGACGGTATTCCGGCCATATGATCGGGAAATCCGGTCAGATATGGTGTCCGATGAGTGGCTCTGTTTTAATGCTTTTCAGTTTACTATGGGCCTTCGATTTCCCTTTCCGACTTCATCACCGATTTCTTTCATACCACCGGTCTTAGTTTCAGCGAAACCATGCCCATGCTTTGGAGGGTTTTGGTAGTTCTTGATCGCATCAAGAACGAGCATATCCCTGTGCTATGTGTTAATGATCTTCTTATTGCTTACCGGTTAAGATCCCATGGGTCTAATCGGTTCATGTTTTACTCCACTTCCAGCGATCCTTTGATACTCCAGGCCACCAGGAATGAACAGGAATGGAAATCCATGTTCTTTTTTGTAAAACGAGATTCAATTCTTGTGGAGCAGACTATCCAGTGAAATGGTTAACCAGGGGTAAGAACTAGGGTTTTAGGGTTATCCTCAGATATATCCTGTTCATTATCCTGTCTAATATCTTCCTTATGTTTTGTGCAGCTGACTTCAGGAAACTAGCACCTCCCCTCACTGATTCAGAGAAGAGGATTAAAGCTATCTACCATCTTCCAGACTCCAAAAGAAGTTTCATTCCGCTTCCAACATCCTTAACCCAACACTCAAGTTCAAACATGTCTGGTAAGGATCCTGTTTGATATCCTGCGTATATTCTGTTAGTCAAGATATTAAATTATTAAGTCTGAAATTACTTCCCTGTTATACAGCATCAGCCAAGACCCCTGAGGTTTTCGATCTTGATGAGTTGGATAGCTACTTCGGACTTGCACCAGTGAAGAAAGAGCAAGCTCCAAGCCTTCAGCCGCATCGAAGCCCTCTTCCAACTCTAAGCCAGCCGTTGCTCCTAAGCCTTCATTATCCTCAAAGCCTCGAGCCACTTGTTCTCGAAAGAGAAAAGTGACTGACTCCCCTGCTGCTTCCGCGGAGGCCTCTCCATATGAAAACCTGGGGTTCGCCAAATCCAGCAGCCTTATGACTTCCTTTCTCAACCAGGTAGACATCCTTACCCTGTATCCTGCGAGTATATACTGGATTAATACCCTGGTTAGTTATATTTACATTCGTACCTTGTATTTTAGGGCCTAAATCGTCTACTGGTTGCATATGAGGAAGCTTGTGGAACCGCGGTCTTCCATGAGGCTAGGGCAAAGAAGGCGGAGGCACTTTCCGATCAGCTGAAAACCGCTTCCGCCACAAGGCCCCGTCATTATGAGATAAACTGAAAAAGGTCTCCCAAGATGCTAAGGCCGCTCCCGAGAAAGCTACCTCGGACGCACAGGCCAAACTGGATGCTACACAAGCCCAACATGAACAAGATATGGTCTCCTACCGTGACAGCCTCAAAGGGTCCATGGTAATTTCCCTCCTCCAAGCCAGATTGAAGATGGCCTATGAAGCTAAGGTCGCGGGCTTTGAATGCCCCACTTGGAATATCACCACTTGGGAGGCAAAATTGAAGGATCTCGGTGACAATCCTATGGAATATCCTGCCAAGCCAACGGTTGCTTAGTCTTCCAAGGCGACTGAGGTGGCGGTTGAGGTGCCGGTTGAGGCTGAAAGGATCCTGGAGCTGATGCTGGTGATGGAGATGGTGGCGAAGGTGTGGTGGAGAAGGTTGTTAAAGATGCTGCTGTGTGAGAGCATCGAAGTGGCAATGATGGATATTATTGCTTAGGCCGGAGCCCACATTTTAAATTTTATGGTTTGTAACCCCCAAACAATTTACCTTTCCTGCACATGAACACTTTATATTTCTTGCACTTTAAATATTAGTATTTTTTGATGACTGGAGGTAGAGGGATCCTGGGTTCCAGGACGAATACTTCGGTCATCGATGTTCATACGCTTTTAGAACTTATCATACTTCTTGGTGGATGGGTCTTGGTTTAAGACGAAACCAAGAGTGTGACATTTTAGGATGCTAATAATAGACTAATCTTTTAGCCTTATCTGTTGTTGTTATGTTTTCGTTTGTTGAGAGATATATTCTGATCAAATATCCTGGTCCGGATGCTAATAAAACGTTTCATACCTTTGTTATCTTTAAAAATATTAGATAAAAGCCTGGTTATACATTACTTCGTAGAAAACTCAGGTTATTCAGATGGGCTTTCGAGATATGAAAAATAAAAAACCATACCAGAAACACTTATGCAATAAGTTCCAACTTCAACCTTTGAATACTTTGCAATGTCCCCAGCATGGGTGTCCCTGTCTGTGCAGGATTTTGCATGAGTGCATGACATACTTGAGGATTCCTTCATTTTATAATTGAACTTCGTATCTTTTTCATCCACAAAGAATGTGTGTAAACACAATCATAGTTTGCTATATCCTTGGAATTTGTTAACAACATTAGTTTCAGTGAGGATAAATCCTTAGTATACCAGGATAAACCCTTAGTACCCTGGGGATAAACACTTAGTATCATAGGGATAAACCCTTAATTTCGTGCGCTACAGGCGGGAGTGTATAAACTCCAAGACTTAGTAAGGCAAAACCTTTAAACCTTAGAGAGTATGAAAATACCCTTTCACGAGAGAGGGTGATCAATCCTCATATACCACAAGGATCCGGGATATAACCAACAATAACGAAATTGTCCTCAACTATTACATGGACTGATCCCGCCATCTTGAACTATACCCGGATACTTGCGCTCCAGGCGGGGTGTTTAAACCCAATTCGGGAGAAAGGTGAATACCTTTAAACCTGTGAAGGGATCTGAATCCCTTAAATGTGAGAGAGGGGGCCAATCCTTTAGTCATTTGATCCATCTTGAGCAAATATCCTGGAGCATTATCCTGAAGCATATCCTACAAAACACCCTCAAACTAAGGTGGGTGTTAGCTTGACTAACACCCCTCCGATGCTTAAGTCAGTATTGGGTTTCAAAAAATAATAAATTAAATTAAATATACTTTGAAGAGATAGGATTCATACCGTCCTGAGTTAGAAAATAAATTCTAAACTCACTTGAAATAAGCTTTAAGATGTATAGCATTCCAGGATCTCGGTATCATTTCTCCTTCTATGGTCTTGAGCCGGCATGCTCCCTTTCCAGATCCTGCTTCAATCTGATATGGTCCTTCCCATTTTGGGGCTAACTTCCCATCGACAGGGTTGGTTGTATTCTGAAACGCTTTCCTCAAGACCCAATCTCCAACTTAGAATCTCCTAGTCCTTAAATTCTTGTTGTATGACCTGGCTATCCTCTGTTGATATGCTGTCATCCTTAGCTTTGCTGCATCTCTTGTCTCGTCAATAGTATCTAGTTCTTGACACAAGACTTTAGGATTTGCTTCAGGATCCCGTAGGCTCGATCTTGCCGTAGGTACACCATCTATGTTGGAATTGCTGCTTCTACCCCGAACACCAAAGAAAATGGGGTTTGTCCAGTAGCATTCTTCACAGTTGTTTTATCAGCCCATAGGACAAATGGTAGTTCCTCTGCCCATTTTCCTTTCTTGGCACCTAGCCTCTTCTTCAAGTTGTTGATAATTATCTTGTTGGAGGATCCAGCTTGTCCATTAGCCTGAGGATGTACAGGTGTTGACGTGATCATCTTAATTCCTCAACTTTTTTCAAAAATCAGTAGTTCTTTTGCTGATGAATTGAGAGCCATTGTCACAAATTATCTCGGCCGGTATCCCGAATCTTGTCAGGATATTCCTCTTGATGAAAGACACCACTTCTTGTTCCCTTACTTGGACAAAGGCTTCCGCTTCAACCCACTTGGAAAAATAATCCGTCACTGCCAGCTTGAAAACTTTTCCCCCCGGAGCCTTAGGTAGTTTCCTACTATATCCATACCCCACATCATAAATGGCCAAGGGGATATGATGGGATATAATGGTTCAAAGGCTGATGTAGTATATTGTTGTGTCTTTGACATGCATCACATTTTCGAGTATACTCCGCAACATCCTTTCTCATGGTCGGCAAGTAATATCCTGTTCTCATCACCTTCGAGAATAAAGGTCTGCCCCCAGTATGGTTGCCACAATCTCCTTCATGTATATCCTGAAGTACCTCCTTGGTTTCAGGATTTTCCAAGCACCTTAGATATGGACCTGCAAGGGATTTCTTATACAAAACATTAGTTATAATAGTAAAATGGGATACCTTCATTCTGAAAGCTTTGGGGTTCTCATCCTTTGGGATATCTCCTTTGTCAAGATACTTCACAATTGGAGTCATCCAGGATTCAAGATTCTCCTCAGGATATTCGTTACCAGTATCCTGCACTGTTACTACCTCTTTATCCTGAGACTTGAAAAGTTATATAGCCGGGTACAGGATATGTAGTATAGGTATCCGAGTTGCTTCCGGTATCCTGACAGTAGATCCTAAATTTGCTAAAGCGTCTGCTTTAGCATTTTCTTCTCTTGGTACCTGTTCAAGTGTAAAATGTTCGAAATATCCTGCAAATTTTTAACAGTTTCAAGATATTCAGCTAACTTTTCACCTTTGATTGCATAAGATCCATTGAAATGGTTAGTAATCAACAGGGAATCGACATACACTCGTAAACAATTAACATTCATCTTCTTAGCCAATTCTAATCCTGCTATCAGAGCTTCATACTCAACTTCATTATAGTAGCAGGAAATTCACATCTAATAGCCTGGGGTAATATGTCCACCTATGGCGATTTTAATAGTATCCCTAATCCTACACCTCTTACATTAGATGCACCATCAGTATACAATATCCAACATTCTGAATTCTCACCTAGTTGTTGTACTTCTAAGTCAGCTTCATTTTGAATATCACTACTAAAATTAGCCACAATTTCTGCTAAGGCCTGAGACTTTATTGCATTTCTAGGTTCATATACTAGATCATAGGCACTTAGTTTAACAGACCCTTTATGTCACACCCGACCGCGTAAAGCAACCAACCGCGGCGGAAACGTCGGGGAGTCGTGTGGCAGAATTATTGTTTCACAACACATGATAATTAGAGTTTAGTTTTACAAATATAAATTTATTACATTGTCTTGATTCAAACATAAACATAACATAAAGATATGTTTCTTGATTTTAGATTTCTAAGGCCCAAGTCGCCCTAAGTGAAGCGCGCTCAGATCAGACATTTGCTCCTGAAACATATGTGAAAGTAAATACGTCAGCATAAAAATACCTGTGAATAACATAGGTTTAGTGTTGAAGATTCATGAGTTAGAAAGTTATAAGAAATGTTTTCGAAAAGTAGTGATGAACCTTATAAAATGTTTCCTTTTATGAAATCAAATGAAAATCAATATGAAAATCAGATGATATAAAAGAATGATGTATGGTTAAGTAAATAACCAAATTAAAATAATATGTGTAAAATATGTCATGTCTTGTCCTTGATAAAGTGGTTTAGATAAGGCCACGATATGTAATATAATAAATGCACTTATATATACGAAGTACCCGTGGCGTATCCACCATTGCTTTATCATATTATACACGTCTCGTTATTCAAATCACTTATCAAAAACCATCAAAAAATGTCTTGTTTAAATCAATGTCATGTGTAAACAATGTCTAATGTCAAGTTTAAACCATGTCTTGTATGGCAAGTAAATAGTATTTACTCAAACCAAATGCATAATGCTCTGTATATTTAATTGTCTTGTACAAAACAAGGTCTTTGAACAAAAAAATGTTTAAATCAAAAGTTATGTTTTGGTTACCGTTGCTTTTATCGATATGAACATTTATCAGATTTGTTTATCGCATACATTCAAGCCTTGAGACTGTCTCATAAACCCTTATGAGGATCAAGGTTTATTGAAAAAAAATGTTATCGGATTCTGTCATTCCCTAACACTGCCCAACAAGCCTGGGGAGCGGGAACGAGATTTGTCAAGTCCTATGGTACCATTACATACTACCGGTGGGCGCGATCATTGTTAATGAATGTATTATTGTCCCGTTAAACATATCAAATGTCATTTTCAATATAAGCATGTCATGAATATGTTTGAAAACCATGTACTAGACATACTAAGTCAATACGTCAAGTAAAAATGTTTTTATGTTTGAAATAGTGTATAATATGTATTATGTAATAAAACATGTATAATGTCATGAAAACAGAAAATAAAGTTATGCACTTATGTTTCACCCCAAAACATTTGTAAAACGTAAAAGAGGGGCTATGTACTCACCTTTGGGTGTGTTTTTATGTGTTAACACAATCCCTCAAATTGTATATTCGTCCAGAATTAAATAAGAACGATTTAATAATTATAACTCACAAAATACCTAAGTTTCTCCAATACATCGAATTTCCACATAACTTTGAGATTTTCTTGAAAAGTCTTTGTTTTGATTATGTTGGTGTATTTATATATATGTGTTCATATATATTATGATTTTCGTGACTTGAACAATTTTAGTTGTGACCCTTAATATGTTATATCCGTTATCACACCCGTTGATAGGCAATATATATACATAAATGTGAACATATAAACAAATATCGTCATATACGTATTTTGTTAACTTATATATATTATGATTTTTAAAGCATTCACACATGAAATAACTTTTCTAGTTAACCTATGTATCATTTCATGCTTGACAAACAAGTTACACATATAACGCAATATTCACCGTTTTAAGCGCACAAGTGTACATGCATTGTTTAAACTTCTACTATCATGTTATCATCTAGCATATCACATAACATATTCTCATAATCACATATACATCATAATATACCAAGTTCACTTTTGAACAACCCATGTTCGTGTACATTGAAATATGCGTATTTAGCGTTTCGATATTGTTTCCGGGCGTTGGAAGTCACGTATGACTAGCCAAACACCAAAGATACTTAATATAAGTTAAAATACTTATTTTATATCAAAAATATCATTTTATTTACTGATCTAAAATAGTTTTATAAAAATCACTTGAAAAAACGATTTTTACCGTTTTTAACGCATAGTTTTGCAACGAACTTTACCATAAGCATCCCAAATCGAAATGACTTGATATTTTAACACAATACATGTTATATACTGACCAAAACAATAATTTTATAATATATATGCAGGTCTCATAAATAGCACAAAAATCATGCAAATACTTTTCAAGCCTTAAGTACAACATGCAATGCTACCAAGTTATGACATAATTTTTATAACATTAACATACATCAAATAACTTTATTTTACATGTTTATTTACTGATTTGAATGAGCATTTATCATTTCATGCATAAATCGTCAAACCCTTCCATTTTAACTATCATTCAAGCACATGCAACAACTTAAAAGCTAGTAAACTTTATGATAAAGTTTCATGCTATTTTAATGCTTCAAATAACAATAATTTTAATGTTCATAATCAGATTCAAACCACATTTGTCATATCATAGTATTTTCATCATTTCTTGATTACAAATTTCTCATGCAAGCTCATGTACAAATTTCTAATGCATGTCATCTTTCAAGAATCCGATCATACAAAAGTTAATAAAAAATCAAAACATCATCTCTATCATATATACATACACATCCATGGCCATATATATACACACATAAATCCATTTTTATTTTATTTAAAAAAAACTCATTTGTTTTAGTTTTCAAGTTAGTGTTTAAATCCAAGAACAAGAGAAACTTTCACTATCATCTTCATCACCATGAATCATGAATTTGTTTGAGGAATGAAATGTTATACCTTCAAGATTCAAGTTGGTTTTTGAATGAAAATGACGATACAAAGCTTGGTTCTTGCTTGAAACTTCTTGGAATCACCTTAAAAGCCCTCTTGGATCTTCAAAATAGCTTGAAATGAACTTGTATGAACATGAATTTTCAAGAACTCCAAGATTTGAATTTTGAAGTGTGTGTATGTGTGTGTGCCATGAGTTTAGAGAGAGAGTGAGGAGAGATTGATCTTTTTGGTGTTGGGAAAATGATTATAATGGAGATTTACTTGATTGTGTAAAGATCTTATGCAAGATCCCCTCAAAACTTGTCCTAATTCACCTTTCAAGAAAGAGATGGGCTGCCAACAAGTCCCTCTCTCTCATATATATACGCATACATACACATATAGAAGTTTATACAGGTATTTAACGCGTTACCGGGTATTTTATCTAGCGTTTTAATTGCGTCTTAACCGTTTTAAATTATTTTTGACGCCCTATAAAATTAAACTCACCAAAATATTGTTGAACAATATTTTATTTGTCTGGACTGGCAGCGTTGTCGGTATTTGGCAGTATGCACGCTGTGCTACGCAGTACGCGCTTAAATTCGCGAAAATCGAGTTTTTAACCGTTTTAAATAATTTTTCTTCACGAACATGACTAAATATAATATTTTAATCATAAAAAATATTTTTAGAATTTTAACATTAATCGGGCGGTCACCGACGTTCGTTTCGCGTTTTAACCGTTACACAATAAGCGTTTATCTTAAAATTGCCAACAAAATTCTCAATAAATTTTAAATGTATCAACACATCAAATAACCTCAAATACATCAAATTTAATATAATTTACCGTTTTATTTAATCATAACACGTGTCACACTTTAGGAAATTTCGTCCCAAAATTTAATAAGAGAAAACTTGTGAGAAAAGGTATGGGTACTTTGCCTTCATTTGATCCTCTCATTCCCAAGAAACTCTGGGCCACGTTTGGATTCCCAGCAGACTTTGACTATCGGTATGTGCTTGCGCTTGAGTTTCTTGACCTTACAGTCTAAAATTTCCACAGGTTTCTCGACGAAGTGCATCGTGTTATCCACACGAATTTCATCAAGAGGGATGTGGAGGTTTTCATCAGCCAACCACTTCTTCATATTGGACACGCAGAAAGTTGGATGAATATTTCCAAGTTGTGGAGGTAGCTCAAGTCTGTAGGCTACTTTTCCGATTCTTTCAACGATCTTGAATGGTCCAACATATCGTGGTGCAAGTTTTCCTTTCTTTCCAAATCTGACTACACCTTTCCAAGGGGATACCTTAAGAAGGACGTGATCACCGACTTGAAATTCCAAGGGCTTGCATCGTCTATCCGCATAACTCTTTTGTCGGCTTCTAGCCTTTAAAAGGTTGTCACGAATTTTCTGAACTTTGTCTGTAGTCTCTAGAATGAGTTCAGGTCTGCTGAGCTGAGCTTCACCAATCTCATTCCAGCAGACTGGTGAACGACATTTTCGACCGTATAAAGCTTCGAAAGGAGCCATGTTGATGCTAGAGTGATAACTATTGTTGTAGGAGAATTCGATCAACAGTAAATGTGAATCCCAACTACCACCAAAATCGATCACACAAACTCTAAGAATATCTTCCAATGTCTGGATTGTTCTTTCAGATTGTCCATCCGTTTGATGATGATAAGCTGTGCTCAAATTGAGTTGGGTTCCCATAGCAGATTGCATGGTTCTCCAAAAGTAAGAAGAGAATCGAGCATCTCGGTCAGATATGATGTTCAAAGGAACACCATATCGAGATACAATCTCATCTACATAGATCTTGGCAAGCTTGTTAGCAGATAAATCCTCACGGATTGGCAAGAAATGTGCAGATTTTTTCAGATGATTTGTAACCCTTGTGCCAAAATTTCGGACATTCAAAAACTTTTTCTTTGAAGGCTTTCCGATAACTGATACTTAAACGTAACCCGTTTAATGTAACGTACGCACGGGACGAGGACATAAGCTAAACATACCCTAAATATCCTTTATATAACTTAGAAATAAGTTTTAAAAGGTTTGGTATGTCAAAAACAAGCCTATTCGATCACAGGGACTATTTATAACAAACTACGGAAGTCTGCCGATCCTTGTAGCGACGCACACTCTGGAACAATGACTTAAGCTTAACATACCCTAAATACCCTTTACATAACTTAGATATAAGTTTTGAGGACTTCTGTATGGCAAAAACACTCTATTTTAACTTCAGGGGCTATTTTTCAAATTCTGCGAAACTATGTCGATTCGCGTAAATCGTTATCCGGAACATATACGCACATCCAAAAATTTTTGTAATCATTAAAATATAGTATTTTAATGATTGGAATGCAAAAATATCATTCATTACGCGTATACGGTCATTTGCACGTTCGTTACGATTTTCGTCGTAAGTAACCGAAAACCGCAACCGTACGACCGAACGAACCTACACCCGGGACATTTTTTAATATATTTCAAGTTCCCTATGTTTATTCATCCTTATGGAGCTTAAAAATGGGGTTAACGGGAGTTAAAAGTGCCAAAACACGACAAAAACAAGTTCATGGGACATTTCTACCAATTTTTTAAACTTCTGCCCCTGCAAGGGCCTTACGGACCGTAAGGCAAAACCCCATACGGTCCGTAAGAGGTCCCCAGCTCAGAAGCTTCTTAAATTCAAGCTGGCAGCTTCTTGTTAACTTCCTTGGCCACCAAGTCACGATATATGCCACCTTTAACATGCATTAGACACCTGGAGGGACACTCGTCCATGCCTTAACACCTGGATAAACACTTGGCATGATTTGGGAGCTCCAAGATTAGTATAAAAAGGTTTGAACTTCACCATTTCTCTTTGCTCATTCCATTCTTTCTTCCTCCCATCTCTTTGGAGTTGTTTACAGCAATTGGAGACCTCCTCTCTGAGTTCTTAAGTGTTTCTCAAACATAAGTAAGTACTCTTCCATAGTCTTGTTCGTTCTTTTAGCTATTTCAAGCTAAAAGTCAAACCGTGTTTGACTTTCAGCTTTGACCATTAAGTGGTCAAGACAAAGTCCAATTGGACTTTGCAATGTGATCGTAATCACGATGGTTATGATCCTTAGCGATCGTACCTATTGATTTCCACGTTTACTAGGTGTAGTGACGAGTCAAAGTTTCGGTCAATAAGGCGCAAAATGTGCATTATACGATAGAACTATGTTCGGGTATCAAAACCCTTTGTTTTGATACCAAATTAGTTTTATAAACCTTGTTAGACATGTTTAACATGTATAACTCGTCACTTTTCGTTAAGTACTTGTTTAGGGTCGTAAGTCGAGCGGTCTTGACTACCGCTTTGACTTTCGAATCCGACCCGTTTGTTCACCTTTAGGATCCGACCAAGCCCATTATTATGACAATAGTATTATAGGGAATAACTCTCTGAGTTTATACCTTTAGGTCATACCGTTTGGTTAGTCAAATGACAAGTCGAATATGTATTCCTTATAATGCTGAAATACCCTTTTTGCACTTAAATTAGTTTTGAACATATAAGAGCATTGTTTTGACATCTAAACTGATTATACAACTTATATAAACTAATTTTGGCATATTAGACTTTTTATAGGACATATTTAACCACCCCAACCCATAGTTACGTTTATGACCCGTTAAAGTGGCGTAAACCACTTTAGCAAGCCGTAGCGAGTCAAAACACTTTGAAATGCTTCCAATTCACAATGTTTGATATTATAAACCATAATATACAAGATCCAACTCTTGTTTGGTTTATATACCTCATTCTATCCAATCTTTCGTTTTCAAGTTCAACACACTAACATGTAGTTATCTGATATACTAGGAACCACTTCGACACTTGAACTCTTGATCCTTTTAGCTTTGTTATATCGTTTGAACAAGATCTATATGCAATCCCAGGTGAGTACTTAGCTCCCCTCTTTTATGTTTTTCAAATGTTTTTGGGGTGATTCATATGTGTAATCAATTTTTCACAATGTATGGCAATTATGTGTTTACTAAGTACAATTTTTGTGTAATATTCCTTTTATGCCAGACATGACAATTGGAGACACGAAACAAATTCTTATAGTATCTTTTTATCTTTATAGATTGATTCTAGTAGGATACTTGAAGTACAGTCTTAAATCTTCTATCTTTATAGTAAGATTTCTAAGAAGTGCTTTATACGCCGATAACGATGGTTTATATGTAGAGATTGTTGGTGATTTAGATAACGAAACTAGAGTAATATAATAAGAACATGGTGGATACGCCGCTGGTACTTCCTATATATAAGTGTGTTTATTGTATTACCCTTCGTAGCCTTATCCGAATCACCATTAGGATTTAAGATTTTGTGATACAATGAGACAAGACAAGTGACTAAACTAAATCCTTAAAGCATCTATCTAACTTCATAGTTAGATTCTTGTAAGATGTTTAATGTACTAATTGGTAATCCTTTATCGGATTCTGTGTACATTAATGCGTATGTGACAAGACAATGTGATAAGACAATGTGACAAGACATGTGACTAAATTAAAATCCCTAAAGCATCTATCTATCTTTATAGTTAGATACTCGTGGGATGTTTAATGTACTAATTGGTAGTCCTTTATTGGATTCTGTGTACATTAATGCATATGTGACAAGACAATGCGACAAATTGACGATGACTATGTGGTTATTGTTATTAGTTGTGATTTAGATAACGAAACGTGTGTAATACCATAAGAACATGGTGGATACGCCGTTGGTACTTCCTATATATAAGTGTTCTTATTGTATTACTTTTGTAGCTTTATCCGAATCACAATAGGGTTTTGTGTTCGATCGATTCAAAGTACATTATCCAAATTGTAACATCCGTTAAAAACCGGATTTACCAAACCCGCTCCGTTTATTAACCGAACAATCAGTTAAAAATTTCGTTGCGTATTTAATGCCCAAATTAATTTTAAACGATACATAATTAATAAGTATATTGGAATATATAATATATATTTGAAAAAGTATTAAAAATAGTGGTTTAAAAATAAAACAAGGCTGCCGGGTTTCGAACCCGGGTCAGCCGGGTCAACCTGGTCAACAACGCCTTAACACACATCCTTCCAACCACTCCGCCACTTGTGTTCTTTAGTAACATATCAAAACAATTAATTCAAGTATCAAACTCGAATTTAAAACTGACGCACCCAATCGCAGTCGTCGGAAATCCCGACGATTTCGCCGAGATTGGACGGTTTCTTCTGATTTAACTGAAGCCTTAACTATTACATCGGTTATAACCGACGTCTGAACCCGCGACACAAGTCATAACCGCCGGAAAATTATTGACCGACGAATCAAGACG
Source organism: Scalesia atractyloides (assembly GCA_947069175.1). Classification (NCBI taxonomy): domain Eukaryota; kingdom Viridiplantae; phylum Streptophyta; class Magnoliopsida; order Asterales; family Asteraceae; genus Scalesia; species Scalesia atractyloides. The sequence goes on from CAMTDV010000025.1 coordinate 44,881,665, forward strand.
GAAAACGGACCAAATTCGTCGATGTTCTGCCCTATAAATACACCCTCTAACTTCTGTTAGCCTTTTCGCTCACAATCACACCCTTTCCCGACGTAATTTCACCGCCGGAAAACCAAACCCTTTCCCCTCTGTGCCTTACTCTAAAAACTGAACACCCAGAGCTCATACCGAAGCCACCCACACTCACCTCAAGCTCCCTGAAGACCCTCTGCCGCAAGACACACGTCGCCGGAATAACTTGCTATCACCGGAATTTTGCCGGCGAAACAGAGGATCTCTGTTCGGTATATCTTGCACATAATCTCTCATTCTTTTTGTTAATCTCACATGTAATTAATCACAACACACTAAAGAACTTGATTAAATCGTCAAACCAGTCGGACATCGATTATGGTTAAGATTAACGAAGAAGATGAAGTTTTCAGTTATATATATATATAATCTAAATCAAGTTTTATCTCGGGTTAGACACACAGTCCAGCGGTGGACTGTGTGCAAATAAACACGCATACGTCCCGAGTTCGATTCTTGTCCCACGCATACTCGCCTTAATAAAAATGTTCTTTTTTTAACTGATCCGGATTCACTGCAAATAGATGTTAAGCTTAATAAAAACCGGAATAATAACCAAGATAGACACACAGTCCAGTGGTGGACTGTGTGCGTGTTTAAAACATACGTCGCGAGTTCGAGTCCAGACTACCGCACCGGTTCTGGCAATTATCAAACTTTTTATATAAGGCAGAAATGAAATTATCTAGTTTGTATATAAGTATAATAAAAATGAGATTATTTACCAAGTTAGACACACAGTCCAGCGGTGGACTGTGTGTCAACCTAACCCACAGGTCCCGGTTCGAGACCTGTGGAGAGCACCGAGCGAGACATTAAAATCGTTTTTAAAATAAATGATCTTCGGATTAATTCAATTAGTATATAAATATAATTAAAAACAGAAATATTTCAGGTTAGACACGTAGCTCAGTTGGTAGAGCTGCGTGCACGCGAACGGGAGGTCTCGGGTTCGAGCCTCACCCGGCGCACACAATTACACAATCAAACCGGTCAACAGGTCAACGGTCAACGGTAAAAGTCAACATTTTTCTATTATTTTTATTTATTTATTTTATTTAAAAATCAATTAAAAATACTTAAAAATAACATTTTTAAAGTTAGAAAATAGCCTTAAACTCACAACAATATATCCAATAATCCCACTAAAAATTGATCAATAAAATCCGCTTATTTACCAAACCATTATGTTTATCTAGGTTAGTTTCACTCGTGGTTAAATCAAACTTCGTGCGCATTCAACATCATCAACCGAACTCACCCACTGTGAGTGAATCTTACAACTCCCCTTTTTAATTACACGTTTTGGGGTGTGTCATGTGTTACTAAAATTAACTCGTTTATTTAAACTTGTGCCATACCATATTGTGATCTAAACTTAGAATGTATATATTGTTTGTAGTCATGTATTTCATATTGTCAAGTTGTATGCAAATCATTTATTAGGCCCATCAGTTCCTCGTGAGAGACGGGTTGAGCAACGCGTGCCTCAAAACAATTTATTATTGTATGTGTGTGCATTATCTGATATTAAGTATTTTATGAATATGTTTACATCTATATTTAATCATATGTGGTTGTGCACTTTATTTTATATCAATTCAATAAACTTGTTCAAATGCTTTTCATAGGATTCACTCGCCAACTTTTTGTTGATCCAAAAACCATTTTTACACATGATACAGGTGAACAGGATGAAGCAAGGAAAAACATAGGAAATGCCTTAGAAGAAAACAATGAAGTCTAGAATGATGTTTAGGACATGATGTAATTATGATTGTATGTTTCCCTTGAAATTGTAATAATGAATATGAAACGTTATAATAAATGTCATGAGCTTTGATGATAACCCAACATGCCCCGATCACCTTTTCCGCTGTGGGTCGGGGTGTGACAGATTGGTATCAGAGCCATGACTATAGGGATATAGGATAGGTTATTAGACCCTTAGAGCCTATACTATAGATGACTAGATCTTAATTGTTTATGTGGTTATATGCAAACTTATGATGTTTATTTGTTTCATATTTGTTTATACTTACAGTCAAACATACATACTTACATACACATTCATCATACATATTTCAATGTTCATATATTCAAATCATTTTCATACTTTCGTTATTCAAAGATTTTGTCGCAATTTTCAAATCCCATCAAAGTGAGTTCTGCGACGGGCATGTAGTAACTGGAAGGATACAAGTACCGGTAGTCGGAACGTCCTGTCTAGGTTGGCATTCGTATAAATCCAATATAACGGACCAGTTTGCCTACCTGGGGACTAACGATGAGAGTACGAAGGACCTATTAGGCCAAAGCATGCCACACCAAACGTCGTTCGAACTAACCCCACTTTGAGGTGTCACCGTGTCCACACCTGGATACATTCCGAATATCATATGTTACATACATATTTCTCGATTTTCTCCGGGTTTTAGTGTACGTAACCAGGCTAACACATGCGAACCATATGAAAAACCCGGTATTCATGGGGGCCCACATGATTACGAAGGTGAAGTATGGCGGCATGCAAGGCCCAATTACGAGCAAAGCCCAAGACATCCTGTGGATGTAGTAGATTTATTTTTCTATATTTATTTTATGAATGTTCATTCCTAAATACGATCCATGATCCCAAAAACATCCAACTCATACTCATGATATGTATTCCTTGTAGATGTCTTCTAGCCTCGCCCGTAGGAAGATGAGAGCAGGAAAAGCCCGTGAGCGCATGGCTACCCTAATCGCTCAACAAATGGCTGCCGTAATACCCAACATTATAATTCAAGTCCAACAAGCCCTTACCGCTAATCCTGTCAACCAAGAAGATCAAAATGTTATCAACCCTCCCCCAAACACCACTAAATGCACCTACAAACATTTCAAATCCTACGACCCTCCAAAATACGAAGGGACTAAAGGTGTCACCGCTCTCCTCCATTGGTTTGAAGAAATGGAGAACACTTTTCTAAATTGCGATTGCCCCGATGATCGCAAAGTGCGATATGCTACTGGTCGTTTATTTGGAATAGCACTTACTTGGTGGAATACAGAGAAGGCCAAACGAGGTGTTGAAGATGCTATGACTTTGACTTGGGAAGAGTTGAAGGAAATCATGACAAGACGGTTTTGCCCAAGGAGCGAAATCAAGAAATTAGAAGATGAGTTTTATTCGTTTAAGCAAAAGGAAGGAGACCACACCACATACAACAAAAGATTCCTCGAGTTAAATCAAATGGTTCCCAACTTGTTCACTCCCCTCTACCGTTTGATCGAGCACTACATTCGAGGTCTTCCGTCAAAGATTCAGGACTCTGTAATAAGTACCACGCCTGCAACTTTGGAAGCAGCAATGGAGTTAGCTACAGAGCTCACCGAGAACCGCATCCGGAATAAAGACTTCAAGGAGGAGAAGAAGAAGGATAAAGCATCAACTGAAACTTCAAACTCCACCCAAACCGAATCCCCTTCTCAACTCATTTTTAAGAGAAAACGAGACGGGCAACTTTTCGCTGTCACCCAACGTAATCAACCAATTTCACAAGCCATACCTATCCAAGCTATCCCAATCACTCAAGTAGCACCCAACTCAACTTACCCAAATAAGAAACCATACCTTGGACCTCACCCTCAATGTAACACCTATTTTTATCACCATCCATCTACCTTACCTTGTCGACTATGTGCGAATTGTGGACGCTATGGTCATTTGAGCAAGGTTTGCCGCACCCCTCAAAACCAAACCACACCCCCTACTCAAAACATGATCCAAACCTATCAACAACCCCAATACCCCATGTTTCCATATGTTCGAGCTTGTTTCAATTGTGGCGACCCTACCCACTTTAGAAACACGTGCCCTCGATTGGTTAACATCATAAACGCTCAAGCTCAATCAAACCCAGTTAACCAAGCAAATCAAGAAAACCCAATCACTAGGCCACCAGCAAGAGGAAGAGTTTTCAACATCAACGCCAATCCTGTTGAAGATAATGACGGCCCAAACGAAACCACCCAACTAGTCCCCTTCACCGAAAATCAAGATTCAACTCCAATCGTTTAGTTTTATGTTTTTCTTTATGTTATCTCAAGCTTTGGTTAATTGTGTTTGTTTATGTTTTAGAATCACATAGAACCAATCATAACTTAAGGATAAAGTCAATGAAAATTTGACAAGAATATGGTGGATACGCCGCTGGTACTTCTTATATATAAGTATTCTTGTCAAAGGATCAGAGGCATTATCAGGCGGTTATGAGAAGTTCCATGTAGGATTTAGTAATGTCTTGGTCGAAATTTGTTCATCATACATTTCAACGTATTTCAATTTCATCATTTAAAGAAGTTGAGCTATGTCTCACTTCCACAAGGACTAACCTCTCCATCACAACAAACGAGAGAGGTACTGTCGCCATTCAAACATGTATGCTATCAGAATTAAGTTGATTGTGTTTATTTATGTATTAGAGTCACATAGAACTAATCATAACTTGCGGATAAAGTCAATGAAAATTTGACAAGAATATGGTGGATACGCCGCTGGTTCTTCCTATATATAAGTATTCTTGCCAAAGGATCAGAGGCATTATCAGGCGGTTATGAGAAGTTCCATGTAGGATTTAGTATTGTCTTGTTTTGAAATTTTTGTTACATTCACTGATTTAACATTCATATCATCTCGTCATTTAAAGAAATTGGATTGTGTTCTATTTCTACATAAACTAACCTCTCCATCATAACAAACGAGAGAGGAGCTGTCACCATTCAAACATGTATGCTATCAGAATTTGGACTCAGATATTGGTTGTTGTGTTTATTTATGTTCTAGAGTTACATCATAGAACCAAACATAACTTACTGATAAAACCAATGAAAATTTGACAAGAATATGGTGGATACGCCGCTGGTACTTCCTATATATAAGTATTCTTGTTAAAGGATCGGAGGCATTGTCAGGCGGTTATGAGAAGTTCCATGTAGGATTTAGTAAATTTCTTGGTACATTGGTTGTGGTGTTTATTTATGTTCTAGAGTCACATCATAGAACCAATCATAACTTACTGATAAAACCAATGAAAATTTGACAAGAATATGGTGGATACGCCGCTGGTACTTCCTATATATAAGTATTCTTGCCAAAGGATCAGAGGCATTGTTAGGCGGTTATGAGAAGTTCCATGTAGGTTGTAGTATTAGAAATTTTGTTTTAAGATATAACCTTATCTTTCCAATCATATCAAAACTCTTGCACATGAAATCATACTTAGTGAATAAACTCTGCTTATCAATATTTTTACCGTAGGCAACAAAAAGCGATTCCTGTAGCAGGGTACTCAACCCTTACAAGGAACGTTACCGCCTCAAACAAAATTTAAACCCTTACTCTTTTCTAAATAGGTAACCGTCAAACTAAACACCATCATTTTTAGACAAATATATCACTACTTAAATTTCGGGACGAAATTTCTAAAAAGTAGGGGATACTGTAACATCCGTTAAAAACCGGATTTACCAAACCCGCTCCATTTATTAATCGAACAATCAGTTAAAAATTTCGTTGCGTATTTAATGCCCAAATTAATTTTAAACGATACATAATTAATAAGTATATTGGAATATATAATTTATATTTGAAAAAGTATTAAAAATAGTGGTTTAAAAATAAAACAAGGCTGCCGGGTTTCGAACCCGGGTCAACCGGGTCAACCTGGTCAACAACGCCTTAACACACATCCTTCCAACCACTCCGCCACTTGTGTTCTTTAGTCGTCGGAAATCCTGACGATTTCGCCGAGATTGGACGGTTTCTTCTGATTTAACTGAAGCCTTAACTATTACATCGGTTATAACCGACGTCTGAACCCGCGACACAAGTCATAACCGCCGGAAAATTATTGACCGACGAATCAAGACGGAAAACGGACCAAATTCGTCGATGTTCTGCCCTATATAAATACACCCTCTAACTTTTGTTAGCCTTTTCGCTCACAATCACACCCTTTCCTGATGTAATTTCACTCGCCGGAAAACTTCTGCAACTCGCCGGAAAACCGAACCCTTTCCCCTCTGTGCCTTACTCTAAAAACTGAACACCTAGAGCTCATACCGAAGCCACCCACACTCACCTCAAGCTCCCTGAAGACCCTCTGCTGCAAGACACACATCGCCGGAATAACTTGCTATCACCGGAATTTTGCCAGCGAAACAGAGGATCTCTGTTCGGTATATCTTGCACATAATCTCTCATTCTTTTTATTAATCTCACATGTAATTAATCACAACACACTAAAGAACTTGATTAAATCGTCGAACCAGTCGGACATCGATTCTGGTTAAGATTAACGAAGAAGATGAAGTTTTCAGTTATATATATATATATAATAATCTAAATCAAGTTTTATCTCGGGTTAGACACACAGTCCAGCGGTGGACTGTGTGCAAATAAACACGCATACATCCCGAGTTCGATTCTTGTCCTACGCATACTCGCCTTAATAAAAATGTTCTTTTTTTAACTGAACCGGATTCACTGCAAATAGATGTTAAGTTTAATAAAAACCGGAATAATAACCAAGATAGACACACAGTCCAGTGGTGGACTGTGTGCGCGTTTAAAACATACGTCGCGAGTTCGAGTCCAGACTACCGCACCGGTTCTGGCAATTATCAAACTTTTTATATAAGGCAGAAATGAAATTATCTAGTTTGTATATAAGTATAATAAAAATGAGATTATTTACCAAGTTAGACACACAGTCCAGCGGTGGACTGTGTGTCAACCTAACCCACAGGTCCCTGGTTCGAGACCTGTGGAGAGCACCGAGCGAGACATTAAAATCGTTTTTAAAATAAATGATTTTCGGATTAATTCAATTAGTATATAAATATAATTAAAAACAGAAATATTTCAGGTTAGACACGTAGCTCAGTTGGTAGAGCTGCGTGCTCGCGAACGGGAGGTCTCGGGTTCGAGCCTCACCCGGCGCACACAATTACACAATCAAACCGGTCAACAGGTCAACGGTCAACAAGTCAACGGTCAAAAAGTCAACATTTTTCTATTATTTTTATTTATTTATTTTATTTAAAAATCAATTAAAAATACTTAAAAATAACATTTTTAAAGTTAGAAAATAGCCTTAAACTCACAAAAATATATCCAATAATCCCCCTAAAAATTGATCAATAAAATCCGCTTATTTACCAAATCATTATGTTTATCTAGGTAAGTTTCACTCGTGGTTAAATCAAACTTCGTTCGCATTCAACATCATCAACCGAACACACCCACTGTGAGTGAATCTTACAACTCCCCTTTTTAATTACACGTTTTGGGGTGTGTCATGTGTTACTAAAATTAACTCGTTTATTTAAACTTGTGCCATACATATTATGATCTAAACTTAGAATGTATATATTGTTTGTAGTCATGTATTTCATATTGTCAAGTTGTATGCAAATCATTCATTAGGCCCATCAGTTCCTCGTGAGAGACGGGTTGAGCAACGCGTGCCTCAAAACAATTTATTATTGTATGTGTGTGCATTATCTGATATTAAGTGTTTTATGAATATGTTTACATCTATATTTAATCATATGTGGTTGTGCACTTTATTTTATAATCAATTCAATAAACTTGTTCAAATGCTTTTCATAGGATTCACTCGCCAACTTTTTGTTGATCGAAAAACCATTTTTACACATGATACAGGTGAACAGGATGAAGCAAGGAAAAACATAGTAAATTCCTTAGAAGAAAACAATGAAGTCTAGAATGATGTTTAGGACATGATGTAATTATGATTGTATGTTTCCCTTGAAATTGAAATAATGAATATGAAACGTTATAATAAATGTCATGAGCTTTGATGATAACCCAATCATGCCCCGATCACCTTTTCCGCTGCGGGTCGGGGTGTGACACAAATCCTTGTAGAACACTTACATATTTTTAGATGTTAGATTCTTAGGAGGATAACCAAAGTATTATTTTAAATCACTGATTTGGTTTCTAATAATACTCACGCAAGTTATGACAAATTTTCAGTATTGTTATTATTAATCCTTGATTGGATTTCTAATGACATACTCACAAGTTGTATGATCAAATTCAAGACGATTACAATGAAGAAAGTACAATTTTCAATGGCATAAAAATTACTTAGTATTAATCATGTTGCCATATACAAAACTATTTTGTCACAAGTTTCATAATCAAGTTAATGTATTGCAATACTAAATCTTTTTGCCATTCCTTGGCTTCAAAGAGTCCATTTTCAAAAGACAACTCTCATAGCTGTCGAAGTATTGCAACACTAAATTTTTTTTCCATTTACTTGGCCACAAAAACTATGTACTCGCCAACATTGTTTGTTGATGTCTCTTTTTCACATATGTTTCAGGTTATTGATCATTCAAGTATGCTACACATAGGAATGCATTCGGGCTTTAGACTTCTTTAAACAAAAGACAAATTTCTTATATTCTTTGTATTGTAAAACAATGTAAATAATAGTGAACAATTTAGTATAAGTTGTGGCTGAGCAATTTGTAACATGACTCCTCGATATTTCCGCCACATGTTGTTATATTACGCGATCGGGGTGTTACAGATTGGTATCAGAGCACTGGTTATAGGGAATTAGGTTATTAGAATGCCTCTAACCTAGTCTATAACCTTCCTAGGGACCCTAATATGAGTAGACTTAGGATCTCTTTCCTGATCCTCATCCTTACTCATGCCACAATTATTCTATGAGTTACAAATCATCTATCCTTAGATTATTTATCTTAAATCCCTAGGCTTATTGCCTCAAAGTATTCCTCAAAATATTTTCTCAAAAACATTTTCATTGGAATATTCCTCAAAATTTTTCCTCAAACGCTCTCAACAAAATGTTTCTCGACCTATTTATCTCAAAAATTATATTAGAAAGGTTTCTCAAAATGTTTTACTCTCAAACAGTTTCATCGAAATCTTGGGTTTTAATAATGTGAACTCATGCAATCCGGAAGGGTGAATGCCTGTACCCCGAGTTCTCTGTCTAAGGTTAGAGTGTTCGTACAAATCCGTATTTTCAGACTAGTCACTCTTACCTGGGAACTCTTAGGGTGAGTGTTCACTTATAGGCTAAAGCATGTCTTCTCGAAACATTATGAAAACCCATCTATCTTGATCAGTCGAACGATTCCTAAACACTACTACTCGTATGACACTACTCTGACATGTTACCTTCGGTAATATGTTACGACAATATTCAACCCACCCGAAACAAATTTCACTTTTATCTCATGACACTTTATAATACTACCTCGTTTTCAAATACTATTTTTCATTTTCAAATTTTCAAAATTTTATTTATTTTGATAAGAGTTTTCAAAATTTATACACGAAGTTTCTTTATATAAAAAAAGAAGAAAATTTGATTAAAAATATTTTTATATTAAAAATTAATTTCAAAAGTAAAGAGTTTTTAACACAAACCATTAACTTGGTTTGTATTTTTCTCATCCAAAAGTATAACAAAAGTTTATTTTCAAACAAAATTCACAACAGTATTCTTCTAAGTACAAGAACACGATTTTGAAACGAATACCAAGTTGAGATTTTCAAATCACTATGGTGTTTAGATTTATAACAATTTTACAAAATCTAACTTATTTTGTTATAGCTACTTCTTCGAGATGCCTCCTCATCGTGACGTCTCGAGGAACGCTGAAATGGCGGCAATGATAGCTCAGCAAAGAACTGTTGTACTCCCAAACCTTGTGGCCCAATTCAATCAAATCTACTACAATAACAACAACAACCATGTTCCTACGCCATGTAACTACAAACAATTCAACTCAGCTAAACCACTCGAGTTTAATGGGTCTGAAGGAGCAACTAGGCTCCTACAATGGTCTGAGAGTATAGAAAGCACGTTCCGCCATGTTCAGCGTCCTAATGAGCGCAAGGTAGAGTTCGCCTTGAGTGTTTTCCAAGAGAGAGCACTCACTTGGTGGAACAGAGTCATGAGAGACAGAGGTGCAGAAGTAGCTATGGCATAAACGTGGGAAGAATTCAGGAATCTTATGATGAAAGAATTCTGTCCACGACATGAAATAAGGCTACTTGAAACCGAATTCTATCACCTTAAACAAGATAGTGGGGAAAATCGTTCGTACACTGATCGCTTTGAACCGTTAAGCCTACTCTGCCCCACTATGGTCACACCTTTGGATCGGGCCTTTGAGAAATACATTGATGGCTTACCTGATCCAATTCAAGATATTGTCACTGGTAGCAAAACCGCAACGCTTAGGGAGGCTAAGGAATTAGCCGCTACCCTAACTGACTCCCAAGTTAGAAAAGGGAAACTTTTTCGAAAGGGAGACAAGAAACGAACTACACAAGAGAAATCAAGTGAAACAAAGGGTGAACCTTTCAAAAGTTCTAAGAAGCGCAAGGCTTCAAAGAATTATACGATTGCCGCACCAATTCCATTAAACTCGGTACCCCTTTAAGGGATTTTATCATGGAAAGCAACCTCGGTGTAATCGTTGCAACTATCACCACCCAACAAATTCTCCATGCCGCCTGTGTACAATATGTGGTCTTTTTGGACATCTAGCTGCGACCTGTCGCATCCAAAACCAAGCAGCCCCTACTCAACTCGTCCTCGCTACCCAGCTGGAGCATGTTTCTATTATGGTGATCCAAATAATTTCAAGCCAAACTGCCCTAGACTTGCTAATGCTGACTTAGCTCATGGACGAGTATTCAATGTTAATGAGGTTCAAGTTGATGATCAAGCACTCATGATCATTTGAACCTTTATGTTTTCTTTTTTCATCCAAAAACTATGAACATATTTCAATAATATTTGAAATGACAATATAAATTTCAAGAAGTTTTTCTTCATTCTTGTTATTCGTATTCCATTTACAAATTCAAATATGATTACACTATGTGTAATCTACGACTACATACCAACTTCAAGGATTCTGTTCTTTATTGTTAGGAGCTAAATCTCACAAAGAATAACACATTATGATTTACACATTAGTGCATTCATACAATCACTGCAAAACAAACACTACAAATACACTATTGCTTAGTATGTTGACTTAGCATACCTAGCACATAATTTCAAAACATTTTCATGACATACTTACATTGTTGTGACAATCCATGCTTAGTATATGATGCACGCTATCTGTATGACTAGTGTGAAACATATATTAATATTGTACTAGGATGGAATGCCTGCTACTGATTTTGTTGGATGCAAAACAAGTAGTGTTAACATTTCTAGTATGAAACACGATCGATTCAATAGATGTTGTGTCATGATGATGTTTATTTAATTTTAGATGTTACTTCGACCTTATTATATGTTTCCCTTTACTTAACAACAGGAGCTATGTGGACCATGTGAAGAAACGCGTAATTATGGGTGCACACTTAATTACAGGAATCAACACATGAAAATCATAATAAGCCTTGTTAAGATGGTGGCATAAAATCTAGAGTGATTAGGTAACAGGAAAGGTATAACGCAATAAGACCATGGTGGATACGCGGCTGGTACTTCTATATATAAGTGTTCTTATTGTGTTATTCTTCGGAACGTTACCAGAGTCACTTGAGGGTTTTATGTTATCTTGGACCATTATGTGATTGTGTGATTATTGTTATTTGTTAATTGAATGCAATGGACGAGACAAGTACATTCATTAACTCTATTCGAGCCGACCGGGAGTACATTATGGTGTTAAAGGTGACGACCTTGATGCCATAGGTATGTTGACCCGTCTCCTATGCATGAGATGCTCATGGTACATGGGATGTACCTCGTGGGACGTTAGAAACCGTGTATGTATGGCTAGGCTTTAATGTACACCCCTTTATTTGCTATGGATTTACACTAAGTGCCTTAGAATAACACAGTGCCATACAGAACAATTTTTACACACTCGATGAAACAATATTTATACATTCAATGACACTTTAAACATTCATGAGTTCTAAAAGGTTTAAATACCTTAAGATACGATGAATATCTTTGCTCACACTTTGAATCCCCCCTCAAAAAGAAATCCTGACACCAAACAATGCTCTGCATTTTTGGAATCTAGCACTTTGCTCATATTAGAATCATTTCAAATACACTCTACAGTTCCTTCGAATAAATTTGGGGAAATGAAATTTCCTAAAGTAGGGGAGACTGTAACCCTTGTGTAAAAATTTCGGGCATTCAAAATCTTTTTCTTTGAAGGCTTTCCGATAACTGATACTTAAACGTAACCTGTTTAACGTAACATACGCACAGGACAAGGACATAAGCTAAACATTCCCTAAATATCCTTTATATAACTTAGAAATAAGTTTTGAAAGGTTTGGTATGTCAAAAACAAGCCTACTCGATCACAGGGACTATTTATGACAAACTACAAAAGTCTGCCGATCCTCGTAGCGCGCACACTCTGGAACAATGACATAAGCTTAACATACCATAAATACCCTTTACATAACTTAGATATAGGTTTTTAGGACTTTGGTATGGCAAAAACACTTTATTTTAACTTCAGGGGCTATTTTGCAAATTCTGCGAAACTATGTCGATTCACGTATATCGTTATCCGGAATATATACGCTGATCCAAAAAAATTTTTAATCATTAAAATATTGTATTTTAATGATTGAAATGCAAAAATATCATTCGTTACGCGTATACGGTCATTTGCGCGTTCGTTATGATTTTCATCGAAATTAACCGAAAATCGCAACCGTACGACCGAACGAACCTACATCGGGACATTTTTGGACATATTTCAAGTTCCCAATGTTTATTCATCCTTATGGAGCTTAAAAATGGGTAAATGGTGTGTTAAAAGTGCCAAAACACGACAAAAACAAGTTCAGGGGCCATTTCTACCAATTTTTTAAACTTCTGCCCCTGCAAGGGACTTACGGACCGTAAGGCAAAACCCCATATAGTTTGTAAGGGGTCCCCAGCTCAGAAGCTTCTTAAATTAAAGCTGGCAGCTTCTTGTTAACTTCCTTGGCCACCAAGTCGCGATCTATGCCACCTTTAACCTGCATTAGACACCTGGAGGGACACAAATCCATGCCTTAAAACCTGGATCAACACTTGGCATGATTTGGGAGCTCCAAGATTAGTATAAACAGACTTAATCTTCACCATTTCTCTTTGCTCATTCCATTCTTTCTTCCTCCCATCTCTTTGGAGGTGTTTCCAGCAATTGGAGACCTCCTCTCTAAGTTCTTAAGTGTTTCTCAAACACAAGTAAGTACTCTTCCATAGTCTTGTTCATTCTTTTAGCTATTTCAAGCTAAAAGTCAAACCGTGTTTGACTTTCAGCTTTGGCCATTAAGTGGTCAAGACAAAGTCCAATTGGACTTTGCAACGTGATCGTAATCACCATGGTTATGATCCTTAGCGATCGTACCTACTGATTTCCACGTTTACTAGTTGTAGTGACAGTCAAAGTTTCGGTCAATAATGCGCAAAATATGCATTATACGACGGAACTATTTTCGGGTATCAAAACGCTTTGTTTTGATACCAAATCAGTTTTATAAAATTTGTTAGACATGTTTAAGATGTCTAACTCGTCACTTTTAGTTTAGTACTTGTTTAGGGTCGTAAGTCGAGCGGTCTTGACTACGCTTTGACTTTCGAATCCGACCCGTTTGGTCACCTTTAGGATCCGACCAAGCCATAATTATGACCATAGTATTATAGGGAATAACCCTCTGAGGGTATACCTTAACGTCATACCGTTTGGTTAGTCAAATGACAAGTCGAATATGTATTCCTTATAATGCCGAAAATACCCTTTTTGCACTTAAATGAGTTTTGAACATATAAGAGCATTGTTTTGACATTTAAACTGATTATACAACTTATATAAACTAATTTTGGCATATTAGAGTTGTCATAGGACATATTTAACCACCCGGAACCCATAGTTACGTTTATGACCAGTTAAAGTGGCGTAAACCACTTTAGCAAGCCTGTCACACCCTCAATTTCCACTTGCGGAGTATTGCCGCGAGGCGTGTGATCAAACTAGAATCTCAGACACTAGCAATATCGAATGACTCTATATGATTTATTTAAACGTTTTCCAAAAACATTTGTTGTAACCATTCATAGTCATTTTCAAAATATCATAGTTTCAAAGTTTAGCGGAAGTATTAAAATTAAGTAACGGGTGCCAACAAAAATGCCAAAACCAAAAATCCCAAACATTATTCGTAAATAAGACTCGATAAAAATGTCTTGATCAATGCAAGTGAGTGCACCTAGCGCTCCTAGCATCATGAGAAACATGTAAAGAAACAAGTGTCAACATTAAAGAAGAGCGAGTTCACAGGTTTTTATAAGTGCACAAGTTCGGTTTAAAAGATTGTTTTTCCCCGTTATCCCTAAGCCGGGATAACGGCATAGTTCCATTATTCCTAACCCGGAATAATAATATTGGTTCGTAAATAAGTTCAATGTTAACATGTAGGTAGCGAGCCTAAATTTACGTCACATAAGAGTTCGCGAAAGAAGCTGACTGTTGTTGCCTCAGTGTTGCCAGGTCTATCACTGACCATGGCGAAAGTTAGGCAAATTAATCACACGTTGACCATTCCCGGTCGGCTAGCGCGACTAGCTCGGGTGGGGCTTGTCGGGCCCAGTAGTACTACCATAATTTCCCCGCTATCTAACCCAATACTAACCATCCGAGAGTTGGTTGAGGACTTCCGTGATAAAGCTACTTAGTGACAATAACGTATATTAACATTAACTTAGTTACCGAATAGTTAACGGCGTTAATTTCGCATAACGTAAAAAGATACAGTTGTTGAGCGTGTACATGTTTCTCCCCTGTTGTTTAAAACCAGATAAAATAGGGGCCGTGAACTCACCTTAAATTGCTCTGTTAGAATAACGCAAAAGAAGCAAATGATGGAACAACTAATCGCGTCCTAACATGTCAACCGATTTAAAGTTAGTGTGTGAACACACTGACACAAAACCCTATGCATAACTAACACACAGTACGGCACACGTCATAACCAATTTGAAACCATAATCATGCATGCAAAGTATCACCATACAAAATAATGATCAAACCAACTTGTCATAAACACAGATTAACTCATACAACACTTTATCGCTAAAACGCAGCCTATGATTTTAGTATTCATCATAACATCACAATCGCAAAAACTCGCACAATTATCCGAACTAATCATAAATCACAACACTTTTCATACCAATGATCCTACCATTACACATAATCATGATCAAGATTACACAAACTCTAATGTGAAATCGTAAAACAATTAAATCCTAACCTTGAAACGATGATGATTAGCGAACCAGGACAAGATTGGAATCAATCCGGGTTGGAGAGTTGCGACGGTGAGAGAGGGGGGGGGGGGCTGCCGTCGGCTTCTCTTAGGGACTAGTGTTTTGTGTTTGTTTTTTTTTTTGACACACAACTCATGCATGACCACATTTATATAAAACAAGGGAAAAGAAGGAGAAAGGGGGTGGGGGGGCTCGCGCGATTGCAAGGGGGGGGGGTTTGGGTAAGTAGCTTGGGCCTTAAGTTTAGGTTAGTTCCTTGGGCCGCAAGGAGGTGAGGTCGACACGTTTCGCGGCTCGGTTCGGTTCGGCTATTTACTTATTATTTTATTTTATTTTTATATAATTAATAATCGCGAAATCAAAACGTGATATAATAATTCACCAAATCTACAAATGTCTAATAACATATAGCACGTAATTCACCCAATGAATTCACAAAGTTAGCGTAGTTATTGCGAGCGTGTAATTTAATTCTCCGAATTAAATTAGCTAGGAATGAATAACCGTGAAGTAGCGTGTTTAAGATACCTGAAAAGCCGGGATGTCACATTATCCCCATGTTGAAAGAATTTTCGTCCCGAAAATTGAGTAAACGCGGTTTAGAATGCAACGCACAAAGATTCAGTTTGTTAGCAATGGTACAAGAAATACCCAGGCTGTCACATCATCTCCATGTTGAAAGAATTTCATCCCGAAATTTAGTTGGTGGTAACGTTAGATTGCTACTCAACTGCAAAAAGGTGTGGGTATTTGCTTTTCATTTGGTCCTCTCTTTCCCACTGAACTCCGGTCCACGCTTAGAGTCCCAACGAACCTTGACAATCGGTATCTTGATGTGCCTTCGAGTCTTAATCTCACAATCCATGATCTCGATAGGTTGTTCCACAAAATGCAGTTGCTCATCCACTTGAATCTCATCCAATGGAATAACTAGGGTCTCATTTGATAGACAATTCTTCAGATTGGACACGTGAAAAACGTTGTGAACTCCACTGAGTTTGGTAGGAAGGTCTAATTGATAAGCTACGGGCCCGATACGCTTCGAGATCACAAATGGGACTACGTACCGTGTGTTTAGTTTGCCTCGTTTCAAAACGGATTACACCCTTCCAGGGTGACACCTTCAGTAGGACGCGGTCGCCTACTTGAAATTCGAGCGGTTTGCGTCATTGATCAGCGCAGCTTTTCTGTCGATCTCGTGCCACTGCCATGCGGTTTCTGATTTGCACAATCTTTTCAGTAGCCTCAAGTATCAACTAAGACCTGTGAGTTGACTGTCACCGACTTCTGACCAACAGACCGGTGATCTACATTTGCGACCGTATAATGCTTCAAATGGTGCTGCCTGAATACTCGTATGGTAACTGTTGTTATACGAGAATTCCACTAAAGGCAGATGGATTTCCCAACTGTTCCGAAGTCTACCACACATGCCCTAAGATGTCTTCCAAGGTCTGAATAGTCCTTTCACTTTGACCATCCGTCTGAGGGTGATAAGCTGTGCTCATATCTAAGCGTGTACCCAACGCTTTCTGAAGTGACTGCCAAAAGTTGGACGTGAAACGAGCATCTCTGTCTGAGATGATGGACGTTGGCACCCCGTGCCGAGAAACTACTTCCTTAACGTAGATGCGAGTCAACTTATCCATCTTATCTGTTTCTTTGATCTCTAGGAAGTTTGCAGACTTAGTTAGACGATCCACGATTACCCAGATAGTATCGCAACCACCCGGTGTTCGCAGGAGTTTAGTGATAAAGTCCATCGAGATCTGATCTCATTTCCACACTGGGATCTCAGGATGTTGAAGTAGCCCTGATGGCTTCTGGTATTCCACCTTGACTTTCGCATAAGTCAAACACTTGCTCACGTAGGTGGCTATATGCGCTTTCATGTTGGGCCACCAGTACACGGCTTTAAGGTCTTGATACATCTTATCTGAATCAGGATGGACAGAGTATCGGGATTTGTGAGCTTCATCCATAACTAGCTTCCTGAGGTCTCCATAGAGAGGTACCCATATACGATTCATGAAATACCGGGCACCATTGGGTTTCACTTCCCAATCGCATTCCATCTTTCCCACAGATTCGGCCTTGATGTTTTCTTCCTTAAGTGCTTCTAGCTGCGCTTCGCGTATCTGTTCGGGTAACCCGCATGAATGGTGAACTGTAGTGCTCGTACCCGACGAGGTTTCAAGTACTCCTTCCTACTAAGGGCATCAGCTACCACGTTAGCCTTACCCGGGTGATACCGAATGGCACATTGATAATCATTCAGGAGTTCGACCCAGCGACGCTGTCGCATGTTCAACTCCTTCTAGTCAAAGATATGCTGGAGGCTCTTGTGATCCGTGTAGATTGTGCACTTTGTTCCATATAGATAGTGTCTCCAAATCTTAAGTGCAAACACAACTGCTCCCAATTCCAGGTCAAGTGTTGTGTAGTTCTTCTCATGAACCTTCAACTGTGGGGATGCATACGCGATGACCTTATCGTGTTGCATAAGTACGCATCCCAATCCCTGAATGGAGGCGTCACAATATACCACAAAATCATATGTCCCTTCTGGTAAAGACAAAATGGGTGCACTGCAAAGTTTCTGCTTCAGCAATTGAAACACTGCTTCCTGCTTGTCACCCCAAGCATACTTAGTGCCCTTATGGGTGAGAGTGGTAAGCGGTTGTGCGATCTTTGAAAATCCCTCGATGAAACGTCGGTAGTAACCAGCCAAACCCAAAAATTGGCGGATCTCTGTCGGTGTCCTGGGTGCTTCCCAGTTCTTGATAGCATCGATCTTGGCGAGATCAACATGTATACCCTTTTCATTCACGATATGCCCGAGGAACTGAACTTCCCGAATCCACAAATCACACTTCGAAAGCTTGGCATATAGTTTCTCCTGTTGAAGTAGTTCCAACAATAATCGTAGATGCTCAGCATGTTCTTCTTCACCCTTAGAGTAGACGAGTATATCATCGATGAACACGATGACAAACTTGTCAAGATATGGCTTACACACGCGGTTCATGAGGTCCATGAACACCGCGGGTGCATTGGTGAGGCCGAAGGGCATGACCAAGAACTCATAATGGCCATACCGAGTACGAATAGCCGTCTTGGAGATATCCACCTCCCTGACGCGTAACTGGTGATAACCGAACCGTAGATCAATCTTGGAGTAGTAGCTTGACCCTTGAAGTTGGTCGAAGAGATCGTTTGATGCGAGGTAATGGGTATCGGTTCTTGACGGTAACCTTATTGAGTTCCCTGTAGTCGATGCACATGCGGAAGGTCCCGTCCTTTTTCTTGTCAAAGAGGACCGGAGCTCCCCATGGCGAAGTACTGGGTCGGATAAATCCTTTTTCCAACAAATCCTGAAGTTGGGTAGACAGCTCTTGCAGCTCTGCTGGAGCTAGGCGGTACGGGGCCTTGGCGATAGGAGTCGCATGGTTCGCCAATTCGATTTCAAACTCCACTTGTCGATGTGGTGGAAGACCAGGTAACTCCTCTGGGAACACATCGGAAAAGTCACGGACGACGGGGATATCTTCAATCCGCTTCTCGTCCTTAGACTGCTTGGTGACCAGTGCGAGCAAAGCGAAGGAGTTCTTTCTCCGAAGATACTTCTGAGCTTGCATGTAAGAGATGATGTTTGTGACGGCGCCTGCCTTTTCGCCTTGCACCATCAAGACTTCATTGTTAGAGAGCGGAATACGGATAGCTTTCTCGAAACAGAGAACTTTAGCTCGGACGTCAGATAGCTAGTCCATTCCGGCTACCACGTCAAAACTACCCAGGGTAGTTGTCATCAGATCAATGGTAAAGGTGTGACCCGCGAGTTTAAGTTGACAGCCGGTTACTAAATGGGTCACATCTACAGATTTACCATCGGCTAGTTCTATGACGTAAGGGGTCTCTAGGGGTTTAGGCGTGAGTTTTAGGTTCTTCCTAAAAGACTCAGATATAAAACTCTTATCTGCACCCGTATCAAAAAGTACAGTAGCAAAATGATCGTTAAGGGGAAACTTACCAGTGACCACGTTCGAGTCGTTTCTGGCCTCTCCGCGGCCCAGCGTGAATGCACGACCATTGGCACCTCCTGTGCCACCGTTTCCATTGTTGTCATTGTTGTTATTGTTGTTGTTGTGGTTGTTGTTCCCACCATTGTTGTTGTTGTTGCGATGCTGCGCGCAATCTCGCTTGAAATGGGTAGTGCTAACGCACTGATAGCACCCCCGGTTAATACCTTGCTGTTGAACCTGGTGCTGATTTTGATTTTGTCGAGACATGATTTCCCTGCGACAATCCTTTGCCGCGTGTCCCGGTTTGCCACATCGTGGGCAGCGATTTCCGGAGCATGGGCCGTGATAATGGAGGTTACAACGATTACATTGCAGCTTTCGACCCGCGTAGCCACTTGAGTTTTGGGTGTTGTTGGCAGACTGATTATTGTGACCCCGATTGTTGTTGAAATTGTTGGACCGCTTATGGTTTCCTTGTTGTGGCTGGGCTGACGAAGACTGTCGAGCAGGTGAGTCTTCAAATTTTCTTTTGTTATCAGGGACGACTTCGGTTGCACCCCGAGGTGGCAACTTCCTTTGCTCCACCGCCTTATCGGTGAGTTTATACGCCAGCCTAATCGCTTGATGCTCCATCGTATGGTTGCTAGACATTACCATGCCGTGGATCTCAGGGACCAGACCCCCAAGATAAAATTCAAGTCGTTTTTCGACAGTGTTAGCCAGATCGGGACATAGGAACACCAGATCATGATGTTTGGTCGTGTACGCTTCAATTTCAGACCCTACCATCTTGTGGTTCCATAACGCTTGCTCCAACTGCTAAACTCTGTCCCGCGGACAATATTCCTCCTTGATTAGGGCCTTAAACTTGTCCAGGCCATTGCGTTCGCCGCAAGAAGTCCACGCGTTTGGACTTGTGCATTCCACCATGTTAATGCCCCATCTTCCAACGTTGAGGCAGCATACTTGACCTTTTTGGCTTCAAGGCAATTGCACATCTCGAACACCGTTCAGACTTTTCAATCTAAGGGACCGGTCCTATGGGTCCTTCAACACCCATGAACTAGCTCGGTTTCGCATCGAGGAACATCTTGTAGGGGTTAAGACCCCCTCCTGAAGACAGAGGATAGGTAATCAGCGAGAAAGTCTACTAACCCAACTATTAGATTTTCCCATGAAAATTTAATAATGGTTACCTGCTGGTGGGTTTTGAACACCTGCCAGAGCAGCATTCACGTGTTCTTGGATCATTGCGGCTAATTCTTCAGGTGACACGTTGAGGTTTCCGCGACGTCCAGTTGCCAATTCAGATCTTCGCAAGACAACACAAACACACACCGATATGTATATATATCCAATATAGATATCATATTCCACACTTCAATCATCACACAAGTTATGTCAACCCAAACAATCAAAAGGAACATTCGATTAAATAAATTGCAACGTCTCACAAAATACCAACCAAACATCTCAGTTTAATTATAAAATTTCAAGTTCAAACATAAGTGGAAAACGAACAAACTAAAGAAAACAAAGCGGGGATTGGCGAGACGAGTCAGTTTTCTATGTCTCCATCTCCCAAGTCGCTATCGTTGCCGTCATCCTCTGCGGCGCTTTCAGCTTCAACAGCCGGGTCCTGTTCCAGCTCCTCTTCCTCCGGATCTTCCTCTGGATCCTCCTCCGGGTCTTCCTCTGTATCCTCCTCTGGGTCTTCCTCTGGATCCTCCTCTTCTTCCTCTACCGGCGTTGGAGGGGCTGGTGCTGGTGCGGGTACTGGGACAGGTGCTTGATTCTGCTCCAGCTCTTGAATCCTCCAACTGGACTCAAGAACTCTGTCTTCGAGCCAGTCAGCCCTCAGCTGCTCAGCACGAAGATCCTTAGCTAAAATGTTTCGAACTTTCCTATTCTATGTCGCTCTTCCTCGAGCCTTCCAGTTTTACCAGTTAGTTGACGTATCATCCATCCCTGTGCTTCGATAGTCTCCTGCATTCTCTCTAGTTGTTCCTGTTGTTTTCTTAACATATCCCTAAGTAGGTCGTCCCTACTTCTAACGAGTTGACCGGTTCGACCGGTATAGCGGTGGTCGGACGGGAGGACAACTCCCCTCCTAGAGCGAGTCTTTTCCTAGCAGCTGAGCGTATCTCCACGCCATGAGGTGGTGAGGGTTTGACCATGGGTGCCTTCCCCGGCGCCCTTGATTGTCGAGATTTGTCGGATGATGATGATGACATAGCCTGTTGGGTTGTGTAGTTAGTTACGAGTTGCGTGCATCACAATATACATATATATCTTACATAAAAAAGTTGTAGTATAACACATAACAAGATATCACATGACTGTGCCAACTAAGTCTAGTGTCGTGTAACAGCTATAGTTTAGGTCTACTTTTAATGCAAACCTGGTTCTCTATAGCTAGAGGCTCTGATACCAATCTGTCACACCCTCAATTTCCACTTGCCAAGTTTTACCGCGAGGCGTGTGATCAAACCAGAATCTGAGACACTAGTAATATCGAACGACTCTATATGATTTATTTAAACGTTTTCCAAAAACATTTGTTTAACCATTCATAGTTATTTTCAAATTATCTTAGTTTCAAAGTTTAGCGGAAGCATTAGTTTCAAAGTTGAGCGGAAGCATTAAAGTAAAGTAAAGTAACGGGCACCAACATAAATGCCAAAACCGAAAATCCCAAAAAATATTCGTAAATGAGACTCAATAAAAAAATGTCTTGATCAATGCAAGTGAGTGCACCTAGCGCTCCTAGCAACCTGAGAAACATGTAAAGAAACAAGTGTCAACATTAAAGAAGAGGGAGTTCACAGGTTTTTAAAAGTTCACAAGTTCGGTTAAAAGTTTTGTTTCCCCCGTTATCCCTAACCCGGGATAACGACATAGTTCCATTGTTCCTAACCCGGAATAATAATGTTGGTTCCATTATTCCTAACCCGGAATAATAATGTTGGTTCGTAATTAAGTTCAATGTTTACATGTAGGTAGCGAGCCTAAAGTTACGTCACATAAGAGTTCGCGATCGAAGCTGACTGTTGTGCCTCAGTGTTGCCAGGCCTACCACTGACCATGGCGAAAGTTAGGCCAAATTAATCACCCGTTGACCATACCCGGTCAGCTAGCACGACTAGCTCGGGTGGGGCTTGTCGGGCCCAGTAGTACTACTTATAATTTCCCCGCAATCTAACCCAATACTAACGATCCGAGAATTTGTTGAGGACTTCCGTGATATAGCTACTTAGTGACCATAACGTACATTAACATTAACTTAGTTACCGAGTAGTTTCATGACGTTAATTTCGCATAACGTAAAAGATAGAGTTATAGAGTGTATACATGTTTCTCCCCCTGTTGTTTAAAACCGGATAAAATAGGGGCCGTGAACTCACCTTTAATTGCTCGGTTAGAGTAACATAAAAGTAGCAAATGATGGGACCGCTAATCGCGTCCTAACATGTCAACCGATTTAGAGTTAGTGTGTGAACACACTGATACAAAACCCTACGCATAAGTAACACACAGTGCTGCACACGTAATAACCAATTCGAAAACACAATCATGCATGCAAAGTATCATCATACCAAAATAATGATCAAGCCAACTTGTCATAAACACAGATTAACTCATACAACACTTTGGTACACACAAACACAAGTTATCATGTTTCAGCTTGTACGCTCATAACTGGGCTGTTTTCAAGGATTTTTATAAAATAGTTCCAACGTTCCAAAAATTCCAATTATTTTACAGGAGGTGTCAACTAAACTGTATATTTTTATATAAACTTTTCAAGTCCTAACGCTTTACGAATTATGTAAAAACATTTATATACTAGGCTGCGGTCAGATTCGTCGCTTTCTGACTGCAGTCCACGGGAGAAATTATTTAAAAATCATCGTTCGTCCAATTACAAAATTCCAGTGGGAGTTTTCCAGAAATTCCCGTTTCCAGTTACTGTACAAATTTCATGACCCAACCCTCTACAGACAATGAGATCCGACTCGATAAACAACTAGCAAATTTTGCAGAATTTACGCAGCTTCAGCTGCTGCACTAAATGACCAGTTAAAAATAGTAAACGACCACAGAAAAATATGAATCTGGCGCCATTAGAAGCATTTTTCAAAAATACACGTTTTAGACTTCAGAAAATCCACTTTTCGATAAATAATGTTCAGGTTACAGCCAACTGAAGTTGGCTGTAAATGCCATTCAGCAACCTGTTTTCGACTTTTATCGCATTAGAACATGCTTAAACGATCAAGACGCTTAATAATAATGATCAAAAACAGGTTTATTTGTCAAATATCATCATGTATATCAATATTCATGCAAACCCTAATCATATAACATGATCTTTATCGCTAAAACGCAGCCTATGATTTTAGTATTCATCATAACATCACAATCGCAAAAACTCGCACAATTATCCGAACTAATCATAAATCACAACACTTTTCATACCAATGATCCTACCATTACACATAATCATGATCAAGATTACACAAACTCTAATGTGAAATCGCAAAACAATTAAACCCTAACCTTGAAACGATGATGATTAGCGAACCGGGACAAGATTGGAATCAATCCGGGGTTGGAGAGTTGCGACCGTGAGAGAGGGGGGGGGGGCTGCCGTCGGCTTCTCTTAGGGACTAGGGTTTTGTGTTTGTTTGTTTTTTTTTTTTAAACACAACTCATGCATGCCCACATTTATATAAAACAAGGGAAAAGAAGGAGAAAGGGGGTGGGGGGGGGGGGGGGCGGCTCGCGCGACCGCAAATAGGGGGGGGGTTTGGGTAAGTAGCTTGGGCCTCAAGTTTAGGTTAGTTCCTTGGGCTGCAAGGAGGTGAGGTCGACACGTTTCTCGGCTCGGTTCGGTTCGGCTATTTACATTATTTTTTTATATAACTAATAATCGCGAAATCAAAACGTGATATAATAATTCACCAAATCTACAAATGTCTAATAACACATAGCACGTAATTCACCCAATGAATTCACAAAGTTAGCGTAGTTATTGCGAGCGTGTAGTTTAATTCTCCGAATTAAATTACCGTAGGAATGAATAACCGTGAAGTAGCGCGTTTAAGATACCTGAAAAGCCGAGATGTCACATTAGAGCCTTAGGCCTCAAGTTTGGGTTAATTCCTTGGGCGGCAAGGTGTGTGGGTCGCAAGGTCAACACGTTTCGCGGCTCGGTTCGGTTTAGCTATTTATTTATTTTTATATTTTTTTACAATTCGGTAACATAAGACTTATAACTAATAAATCGCGAAATCAAAGCATGATACAATAATCTACAAGCGTCTAATAACACGTAGCACGTAATTCAGATACAACCCATCTAATAACACATAGCACGTAATTCACCCTATAGATTCAGAAATTTAGCGTAGTTATTGCGGGCGTGTAATTAAATTCTCCGAATTAAATCAGCGTAGGAGTGAATAACCATAAAGTAGCGCGTTTAAGATACCTAAAAAGCTGGGATGTCACATTATCCTCATGTTGAAAGAATTTTCGTCCTGAAAATTGAGTAAAAGCGGTTTAGAATGCAACGCACAAAAGTTCAGTTTGTTAGAATGGTACAAGTAAATCCCAGGCTGTCACATCATCCCCATGTTGAAAAAATATTGTCCCGAAATTTAGTTAGAGGTAACGTCAGTTTACTGCTCAGCTGCAAAAAGGTGTGGATATTTGCTTTTCATTTGGTCCTCTCTTTCCCACTTGAACTCCGGTCCACGCTTAGAGTTCCAACGAACCTTGACGATCGGTATCTTGCTGTGCCTTCGAGTCTTAATCTCACGGTCCATGATCTCGATAGGTTGCTCCACAAAATGCAGTTGCTCATCCACTTAAATCTCATCCAATGGAATGACTAGGGTCTCATCTGATAGGCACTTCTTCAGATTGGACACGTGAAAAACGTTGTGAACTCCACTGAGTTCGGCAGGAAGGTCTAACTGATAAGCTACGGGCCCGATACACTTCGAAATCATAATCGGGCCTACGTACCGTGGATTTAGTTTGCCTCGTTTCCCAAAACGAATTACACCCTTCCAGGGTGACACTTTAAGTAGGACGCGGTCGCCTACTTGAAATTCGAGCGGTTTGCGTCGTTGATCAGCGTAACTTTTCTGTCGATCTCGTGCCGCTGCCATGCGGTTTCTTATTTGCACAATCTTTTCAGTAGCCTCAGTATCAACTCAGGACTAGTGAGTTGACTGTCACCGACTTCTGCCCAACAGACCGGTGATCTACATTTGCGATCGTATAATGCTTCAAACGGTGCTGCCTGAATACTCGTATGGTAACTGTTGTTATACGAGAATTCCACTAAAGGCAGATGGATTTCCCAACTGTTCCCGAAGTCTACCAAACATGCCCTAAGCATGTCTTCCAAGGTCTGAATGGTCCTTTCACTTAGACCATCCGTCTGACGGTGGTAAGCTGTGCCTATATCTAAGCGTGTACCCAACGCTTTCTGAAGTGACTGCCAAAAGTTAGACGTGAAATGAGCATCTCTATTTGAAATGATGGAAGTTGGCACCCCGTGCCGAGAAACTACTTCCTTAATGTAGATGCGAGTCAAATTATCCATCTTATCTGTTTCTTTGGTCGCTAGGAAGTGTGCAGACTTAGTTAGACGATCCACGATTACCTAGATGGTATCGCAACCACCCGGAGTTCGCGGGAGTTTAGTGATAAAGTCCATCGAGATCTGATCCCATTTCCACACTGGGATCTCAGGTTGTTGAAGTAGCCTTGACGGCTTCTGGTATTCCACCTTGACTTTCGCACAAGTCAAACACTTGCTCACGTAGGTGGCTATATCCGCTTTCATGTTGGGCCACCAGTACGCGGCTTTAAGGTCTTGATACATCTTATCCGAACCAGGATGGACAGAGTATCGGGATTTGTGAGCTTCGTCCATAACTAGCTTCCTGAGGTTTTCGTAGAAAGGTACCCATATACGATTCATGAAATACCGGGCACCATTGGGTTTCATTTCCTAATCGCGTTCCATCTTTCCCACAGATTCGGCCGTGATGTTCTCTTCCTTAACTGCTTCTAGCTGCGCGTCGCGTATCTGTTCGGGTACTGTAGTGCTCGTACCCAACGAGGTTTCAAGTGCTCCTTCCGACTAAGGGCATCAGCTACCATGTTAGCTTTACCCGGGTGATACCGAATGGCACATTCATACTCGTTCAGGAGTTCGATCCAGCGACGTTGTCGCATGTTCAACTCCTTCTGGTCAAAAATATGTTGGAGGCTCTTGTGATCCGTGTAGATTGTGCACCTTGTTCCATATAGATAGTGTCTACAAATCTTAAGTGCAAACACAACTGCTCCCAATTCCAGGTCATGTGTCGTGTAGTTCTTCTCGTGAACCTTCACCTGTCGAGATGCATACGCGATGACCTTATCACGTTGAATGAGTACACATCCCAATCCCTGAATGGAAGCGTCACAATATACCACAAAATCATTTGTCCCCTCTGGCAAGGACAAAATGGGCGCACTGCAAAGCTTCTGTTTCAGTAATTGAAATGCTGCTTCCTGTTTGTCACCCCAAGCATACTTGGTACCTTTCTGAGTGAGAGTGGTAAGCGGGTGCGCGATCTTGGAAAATCCCTCGATGAAACGTCTGTAGTAACCAGCCAAACCCAAAAATTGGCGGATCTCTGTCGGTGTCCTTGGTGCTTCCCAGTTCTTGATAGCATCGATCTTGGCGGGATCAACGTGAATACCCTTTTCATTCACGATATGCTCGAGAGACTGAACTTCCCGAATCCAGAAATCACACTTCGAAAACTTGGCATATAATTTCTCCTGTTGAAGTAGTTCCAGCAATAATCGCAGATGCTCAGCATGTTCTTCTTCACCCTTAGAGTAGATGAGTATATCATCGATGAACACGATGACAAACTTGTCGAGATACGGCTTACACACGCGGTTCATGAGGTCCATGAACACCGCGGGCGCATTGGTGAGACCGAAGGGCATGACCAAGAACTCATAATGGCTATACCGAGTGCGAAATCCCGTCTTGGAGATATCCTCCTCCCTGACGCGTAGCTGGTGATAACCGGACCGTAGATCAATCTTGGAATAGTATCTTGACCCTTGAAGCTGGTCGAAAAGATCGTCGATGCGAGGTAATGGGTATCGGTTCTTGACGGTAACCTTATTGAGTTCCCTGTAGTCGATGCACATGGGGAAGGTCCCGTCCTTCTTCTTGACAAAAAGGACCGGAGCTCCCCATGGCGAAGTACTGTGTCGGATAAATCCTTTTTCCAATAATTCCTGAAGTTGGGTAGACAGCTGTTGCAGCTCTGCTGGAGCTAAGCGGTACGGGGACTTGGCGATAGGAGTCGCATGGTTCGCCAATTCGATTCTTGTCGATGTGGTGGAAGACCGGGTAACTCCTCTGGAAACACATCGGGAAAGTCACAGACGACGGGGATATCCTCAATACGCTTCTCGTCCTTAGACTGCTCGGTGACTAGTGCGAGCAAAGGAAAAGAGTTCTTCTTCCGAAGATACTTCTGACCTTGCATGTAAGAGACGATGTTCGTGACGACGCCTGTCTTCTCGCCTTGCACCATCAAGACTTCGTCGTTAGAGAGCGGAATACGAATAGCTTTCTCAAAACAGAGAACTTCAGCTCGGACGTCGGATAGCCAGTCCATTCCGGCTACCACATCAAAACTACCCAGAGTAGTTGTCATCAGATCAATGGTAAAAGTGTGACCCGCGAGTTTAAGTTGACAGCCGGTTACTAAATGAGTCACATCTACAGATTTACCATCGGCTAGTTTTATGACGTAAGGGGTCTCTAGGGGTTTAGGTGTGAGATTTAGGTTCTTCCTAAAAGACTCAGATATAAAACTCTTATTCGCACCCGTTTCAAAAAGTACAGTAGCAAATGATCGTTAAGGGGAAACTTACCGGTGACCACATTCGAGTTGTTTCTGGCCTCTCCACGGCCTAGCGTGAATGAAGGTCCTTTTGCACCTCCAGTGCCACCATTATCATTGTTGTTATTTTTGTTATTGTTGTTGTTGTGGTTGTTGTTGTTATTCCCACCATTGTTTTTGTTACGAAGCTGCGGGTAGTCTCGCTTGAAATGGGCAGTGCTACCGCACTGATAGCATCCCCGGTTATTACCTTGCTGCTGACCCTGGTGCTGGTTCTGATTTTGCCGTGTCATGCTCTCCCCGCGACAATCCTTTGCCGCATGTCCGGCTTTGCCACATCGTTGGCAGCGATTTCCGGCGCAAGGGCCGTGATGATGGAGGTTACAACGGTTACATTGCGGCTTTCGACCCGCATAGCCGCTCGAGTTCTGCGTGTTGTTGGCAGACTGATTGTTATGACCCCGATTGTTGTTGAAGTTGTTGGACCGCTTCTGCTTTCCTTGTTGAGGCTGGGCTGATGAAGATTGCCGAGCAGGTGAGTCTTCGAATTTTCTCTTGTTGTCGGGGACAATTTCAGTTGCACCCCTAGGTGGCAACTTCCTTTGCTCCACCGCCTTATCGGTGAGTTTATGCGCCAGCCTAATCGCTTGATGCTCCGTCGTAGGGTTGCTAGACATTACCATGCCCTGGATCTCAGTGACCAGACCCCCAAGATAAAACACAAGCCGTTTATCTACGGTGTTAGCCAAATCGGGACAAAGGAACACCAGATCATGATGTCTTGCTGTGTACGCTTCAATTTCTGACCCGACCATCTTGTGGTTCCATAATGCTTGTTCCAACTGCTGAACTCTGTCCCGCGGACAGTATTCCTCCTTGATTAGGGCCTTAAATTTGGTCCAGGCCATTGCATTCGCCGCAACAAGTCCACGCGTTTGGACTTGTGCGTTCCACCAGGTCAATGCCCCATATTCCAATGTCGAGGCAGCATACTTAGCTTCAAGGCAATTGCACATTTCGAACACCGATTCAGACTTTTCAATCCAACGGACCAGTCCTATGGGTCCTTCAACACCCGTGAACTTGCTCGGTTTCGCATCAAGGAACATCTTGTAGGGGTTAAGACCCCTCCTGAAGATAGAGGATAGGTAGTCAGCGAGAAGGTCCACTAGCCAAACTATTAGATTTTCCCATGAAAATTTAATAATGGTTACCTGCTGGTGGGTTAGGAACACCTGCCAGAGCAACATTCACGTGTTCATGGATTAAAGCGGCCAATTCTTCAGTTGACATGTTGAGATTTCCGCGACGACCGGTTGCCATTTCAGATCTTCGCAAGATAACACAAACACACACCGATAAGTATATATCCAATATAGTCATCATATTCCACACTTAAATGATCACACAATTTATGTCAACCCATCATATTAAACAATCAAACGGAACATCGATTAAATAAATTGCAATGTCTCACAAAATACCAACCAAACATCTCAGTTTAATTATAAAATTTTCAAGTTCAAACATAAGTGGAAACAAACAAACTAAAGGAAACAAAACGGAGATTGGCGAGACGAGTTAGTCATCTATGTCTCCATCTCCCAAGTCGCTATCACTGTCGTCATCGTCTTCAGCGTTCTCAGCTTCAACAGCGGGTCCTGTTCCGGCTCTTCTTCCTCCGGATCCTCCTCCGTGTCTTCCTCTGGATCCTCCTCTTGGTCCTCTACCGGCGCTGGAGGGGCCGGTGCTGGTGCGGGTACTAGGTTAGGTGGTGCTTGGTTCTACTCTACTTCGTGAATCCTCCAACTGGACTCAAGAACTCTGTCTTCGAGCAAGTCAGCCCTCAGCCGCTCAGCACGAAAGTCCTTAGCGAAAATGTTTCGAACTCTCTTATTCTCATATTGCTCTTCCTCGAGCTCTCCAGTTTTACTAGTTAGCTGACGTATCAGCCATCCCTATGCTTCGATAGTCTCATGCATTCTCTCTAGCTGTTCCTGTTGTTTCCTTAACACATCCCTAAGTAGATCGTCTCCCACTCCTAAAGAGTTAACCGGTTCGACCGGTATAGCAGTGGTCGGACAGGAGGACGACTCCCCTCCTAGAGCGAGTCTTTTCCTAGCAGCTGAGCGTGTCTCCACGCCACAAGGTGGCGAGGATTCGACCATGGGTGCCTTCCCCGGCGCCCTTGATTGTCGAGATCTATCGGATGATGATGATGACATAGCCTGCTGGGTTGGTGTAGTTAGTTACGAGTTGCGTATATCACAATATACATATATATCTCACATAGAACAATTGTAGTATAACACACAACAAGATATCACAGTTCGGTGCAAACTAAGTCTAGTGTCGTGTAACAGCTATAGTTTAGGTCTACTTTTAATGCAAACCTGGTTCTCTATAGCTAGAGGCTCTGATACCAATCTGTCACACCCCCAATTTCCACTTGCGGAGTATTAACGCGAGGCGTGTGATCAAACTAGAATCTCAGACACTAGCAATATCGAACGACTCTATGTGATTTATTTAAACGTTTTCTGAAAACATTTGTTGTAACCATTCATAGTCATTTTCAAAATATCATAGTCTCAAATTTTAGCGGAAGCATTAAAATTAAGTAACAGGCGCCAACATAAGTGCCAAAACCAAAAATCCCAAACATTATTCATAAATAAGACTCGATAAAAATGTCTTGATCAATGCAAGTGAGTTCACCTAGCGCTCCTAGCGTCCTAAGAAACACGTAAAGAAACAAGTGTCAACATTAAAGAAGAGTGAGTTCACAGGTTTCTATAAGTGCCCAAGTTCGGTTTAAAAGATTGTTTTTCCCCGTTATCCCTAACCCAGGATAACGGCATAGTTCCATTATTCCTAACCCGGAATAATAATATTTGTTCGTAAATAAGTTCAATGTTAACATGTATGTAGCGAGCCTAAAGTTACGTCACATAAGAGTTCGCGATCGAAGCTGACTGTTGTTGCCTCAGTGTTGCCAGGTCTATCACTAGCCATGGTGTTAGGCCAAATTAATCACCTGTTGACCATTCCCGGACGGCTAGCGCGACTAGCTCGGGTGGGGCTTGTCGGGCCCAGTAGTACTACCATAATTTCCCCGCTATCTAACCCAATACTAACCATCCGAGAGTTGGTTGAGGACTCCCGTGATAAAGCTACTTAGTGACCATAACGTATATTAACATTAACTTAGTTACCGAAAAGTAACGGCGTTAATTTCGCATAACGTAAAAAGATAGAGTTGTAGAGCGTGTACATGTTTCTCCCCCTGTTGTTTAAAACCAGATAAAATAGGGGCCGTGAACTCACCTTAAATTGCTCGGTTAGAATAACACAAAAGAAGCAAATGATGAAACCACTAATCGCGCCCTAACATGTCAACCTATTTAAAGTTAGTGAGTGAACACACTAACACAAAACCCTACGCATAACTAACACACAGTACAGCACACGTCATAACCAATTCGAAACCATAATCATGCATACAAAGTATCACCATACAAAATAATGATCAAACCAACTTGTCATAAACACAGATTAACTCATACAACACTTAGGTCGCAAATTATCATGTTTCAGCTTGTACGCTCATAACTGGGCTGTTTTCGAGGATTTTTATAAAATAGTTCCAACGTTCCAAAAATTCCAATCTTTTAATAGGAGATGTCAATTAGACTGTAGAATTTGTGTGAAATTTTCAAATCCTAAATCTTTACCAATTATTTATAAACATTTATATACTAGGCTGCAGTCAGATTCATCGCTTTCTGACTGTAGTCCACGAGAAAAATTATTTAAAAATCATCATTCATCCAATTAACAAAATTCCAGTGGGAGATTTCCGGAAATTCCCTTCTCCAGTTACTCTGCCAATTTCGTGACCTAACCCCCTACAGACTATGAGATCCGACTCGATAAACAACCTACAAATTCTGCAAAATTTACGCAGCTTCAGCTGCTGCACTAAATGACCATTTAAAAATAGCAAACGACCTCAGAATAATATGAATCTAGCGCCATTTGAAGCGTTTTTAAAAAATACATGTTTTAGGCTTCAGAAAATCCCCTTTTAGATAAATAATGATCAGGTTACAGCCAACTGAAGTTGGGTGTAAATGTCAATCAGCATACTGTTTTCGACTTTATCGCATTAGAAACATGTTTAAATGATCATGACGCTTAGTTGTATTGATTAACAACAGGTTAACTTGTCAAATATCATCATATATATCAATTTTAATGCAAACCCTAAATATATATCATGATCTTTATCGCTAAAACGCAGCCTACGATTTTAGTATTCAACATAACATCACAACCGCAAAGATTTTCACATTCATCCGAACTAATCATAAATCACAACACTTTTTCATACTAATAACCCTACCAATACATAATCATGATCAAGATTACACAAAACCTAGTGTGAATCGCAATACAATTAAACCCTAACCTTGAAACGATGATGATTAGCGAACCGGGACAAGCTTGGAATCAATCCGGGAGTTGTAGGCTTGCGCGACCGTGAGGGGGGGCTGTCGTCGACCTTCTTCTAGGGATTAGGGTTTTGTGTTTTTTTTTAAAACATCCCATGCATACATACATATAAATATAACAATGGGGAAGGAGCGGTTGCGATAGGGGGGGTGGGCGGTTTGGGTTAGAGCCTTGGGACTCAAGTTTGGGTTAATTCCTTGGGCCGCAAGGTGTGTGGGTCGCAAGGTCGACACGTTTCGCGGCTCGATTCGGTTCAGCTATTTATTTTTTATATTTTTTTTTTACAATTCGGTAACATAAGACTTATAACTAATAAATCATGAAATCAAAGCGTGATACAATAATCTACAAGCGTCTAATAACACGTAGCACGTAATTCAGATACAACCCGTCTAATAACACATAGCACGTAATTCACCCTATAGATTCATAAAGTTAGCATAGTTATTGCGAGCGTGTAATTTAATTCCCTGAATTAAATCAGCATAGGAGTGAATAACCATAAAGTAGCGCGTTTAAGATACCTGAAAAGCCGGGATGTCACAAAGCCGTAGCGAGTCAAAACACCTTGAATTCAGAATGTTTGATATTATGAATCATAATATACAAGATGTTGGTGCATAATGTCTATGTCTTAGTCTTATATCAAGTCTGTATAGTATAGAGCTGATTAGGCTAGCTGAACAATGTATTTTTGTAGGTTGAAGACAAGTTCGCCCATAAGTTCATGTTAGGCCAAGTTTTGCCGAACTTGCTATGGCAAGTTCTGGCGAACTTAGGTTCTCCAGGAGCGAACTTGTACTTCTATATAAACCTACCAAGCCCTCCTCATTTGTAACTTTGGCATTTCAGAGGCGAAGCTCTATCAGTTTGTAACCAGAACGTTTGATCTATAAAACTGACGATTAACTGATTAAATCTTGTCTATTGGTAAACACGACGTAATATTTCCGCTATTATGGACGTTAGATATCAAATTTAGGTTCCTAAGCATCGAGGATCGGTCCTACAAGTGGTATCAGAGCAAGAACAGCTTGATTTGATAGTATCAAGACAAGAATACTTCTATTTCTACTCCATTCTTCTCTTTTTCTTAACTTTTGAACATAAAATGAAGAATTTATGGTCAAAATATTTTGAATTTTGAATATATCATGTAAAATACAACAAAGATAAACCCTTGAAAGATTGGAGACCAAATTCAACCGAATTCATGTCGAATTTTGAAAAAACCATGTTTTTGAAAACGTCCTTGATCGAACTTGTTGGTCATGTTCGGCCGAACTATACTAAAACATCACTTTTCAAGTGATTTTTAGCAAGTTCGCCCGAACTTGAGTAGTTTTTGAAGAAATTTCAGCTAAGTTCGCTCGAAGTTACACAATTTTTCATTGATTTTACATCAAGTTCGACCAAACTTGTGTAAATTTCAAAGAAACTTTAAGTATTACAAAGTTGTCGACGTTTATCGATAAACTCGAAGGCCACGAAATGGAACTTCTAAAGATGGCGAAGTCAAAAAACGCTAATGTTGTTCAAGATGTCGGTCTGTATTACAAAGCCGGAATGCTAGATAGTATTTCAAGTCCTAAAATTCAGACGGCTTTTAGTGCAAACATGAATTCTTCTCCACAGAATTAGAGTCAATCACAGCCTCAGTATGATTAGAGTCCTCAAAGTTCTTACTAAAGCACTGGTTCAAATTCAACTTATCAAAGCCAAGCGAACCAGAATCAACAACAAAGTTCCGATCCAAATGTATATAAATGCAACATCGCAGTGAATTTGAACAATGTTGTTTCAGAACAAGTTACAAAACAACATATGTCACTACTCGCTACCGTATTAGAATCTTATGAATGTCTTGCTGCCAGTATGATCGAAAACCCCGAGATGACCGCAGAAGATTATTACCAGGTAGACGAGGAAGAACTCGAACTAATGGACATCAAATGGTCCTTAGCTTCGATCATCAGGAGAGTGACAAAGTTCGTTGCACTCACAGGCCGTGACATAGGAAATTCCAGCAACAAATTGGGTTTTGAAAAAACCAAAGTCACGTGCTTTAAATGCCGTCAAAAGGGGCATTTTAAAAGAGAGTGTAAAAACACCGAAGCAACCGGAAATCAAAGTCCTTTCAGAGGAGGAAATGAATATTACAAAAAGGCACTTCAATATAAACCTTTTTCGAAGAAAACTCAGGTTGAAATCCTAGAAAAGCCTGACAATAGCACCATTGAGAAAGCTATGGTGGCATCTAGTGAAGATGATCGTTTTGATTGGAATTCTTACATTGGGAAAAAGACCGGAGTTGCTTTGATGGCGGAGATAGTTGAAGATAATTCTGCAAAGGAAACAGCGGCAGCAGCAGAAGCAACAGCTTTCGAACAAGATCTTCTGGAACAATACTTGCATCAACAGCAGGAAGAAGAGGAATATATCCATATGTAGAGACAAGGAATTTTATCCTCTAATTCTTGTGACAGTTTTGCAGGTCATTTTGATGGAAGCTCGAAAGAACAAGTGATTAAGGAGAAAAGATTGATGAAGTGATCATTGATGTCACTCAAGAAATGAAAGTCGAAGATCACAAGGACATGGCAGATAAAGCTTTAATGGTGAATCTAACCAAGGTAGGTCCATAGATAAAAATTGTCGAGAAAGAAGTTGTCAAAGTAAAAGTTGTTGAGGTTGAGAAACCTTGTACAAAATGTACAGAACCTTGTGTCGAATGTGCCGAAAAATCAAAGATCATCGCTGAAACCAATGTGCATAATGAATTGTTGAAATACAATTATCGCAAAATGAGAGAAGCGTATGACAAAATGAAAAATGATTATGGCAGACTCGACATAAATAACATCGAACAACATGATAATATAAGGATGTTGAGTGAAACGGTAATGGATAAGCAAAGGGCAATTAACATTTATATTAACACCATTGTTGAAACCAAACAAAAACTTCAAGACATGGCAATCGAAACTGAAAGAGTTCAACAGTTGTTGAGAAGTTATACCACAAATGCATATGTTATTGATCACATTTTTCCGACAATCTCAACAGAAGAAAAACCTAAAAAGAAAACTGGCAAAGAATATAGCAATGTTCCTCCACCCCTTTGCGAGAAGTAATGTCGCAAAACCGCAGACGGGATGGATAAGGCACTCAACGTTGCAGTTACTTTCTGAGAAAAAAGATGAGTTGCCAGAGAATATTGATAAAATATATGTTAAATCGGATGATGATAACAACGCTGTGGTTAACAAAGTTGTTGAAAATGTTCTAAGTGATTCTGATGATGGCAGCTTCAAAAGCGCCGACTCGAGTTCAAAGAATTCCGATTCACAGTCTGAAAATGACGATAAGTCGTCAGGGGATGGTCTAAGTGACAATCCTAATGTTGTAATGTACAAAATTAAGGATTCGGATAGACTATACTTTGACGATAGCTTCCCGATTCAGAATGTGAAGGAAGAATTGCTCGATAAATTCTTTAAACTCGTGGAAGTCAATCATAGGAATTGGAAATTAATGAACAAAAATTATATTCCAAACCTAAAAGAAACAACTACCAAAGGAATGGTGGTGATCATCCGAAAAACCGAAGAGCACGGTTGGGTCTAGAAGAATCAGATGAACCAGTAAAGAAAGTGTCACCATTTCATGAATATAAAAACAAAAACATGAATTTTGTATATGGGACAAGCACGGTTCACGAAGAGAGAGAGTTTGATTGGTAAACAATCAAATGATGAGTTTAAAAAGGAGAAAGAAATTCGAGATAAAGCCAAGGTTACAAGTGGTGCCAAAACATCAACTGGGGTAAAACCACCCACTAAAGGACATCCACTTGATAATCGGACATGTTTCAAGTGCAATGAAATGGGTCATATTGCACGACAATGTCTGAAATCAAAACCGGCTTATCCTCGAAGAAGAGAATCAAATGTTGTAAAACCAAGGTATCTAGAGTTTGTAAAACCAATAAAGATTTTGAAAAGAAATGAATCTTTGCCAGAAGTTAAACCTAAAATAGAAAAGAGGTTTAAGAATTCTACTTTCGAAAAAGGAGAAACTTCTAGGGCAAACGAACAAATTTTATATCAAGAAGGCTAATATCAAATCTCAAGCCTAGATTACCAAGAAAAGGTTAACAATATCTGGTGTTATTAAGTCTGAGCTGGTAAAGACTGATAACATGAAAGAATCTAAACCTGAAATCACTAAGTCTGAGCCTGTTAAGACTAGTGATAGCAAGAAAGAATCAAAATCTGAAATCATAATTGAAACCACATCTGAAACTGTCAAAAATACATGTGGTAATAATTTAAAGGATAAAAGACGGTAAAGTTTTCAAACATAAACATCATAGAAAATTCAGATGAAGAATTTGATTATGCTGATGAATGTGAATTTGATTTTGATGATGCTTATCCAATTCAACCAAGACCAAAAAGGCTTGGGTCTCGCTTTTTAAATAGATTGTTAAAATGTGCAGGGACTCCAAAGATCCGTACTTTCTAAGTGGATTTTGGATAGTGGAGCGTCCAGGCATATGACGGGAATGAAGGCGTTGCTATCCGACATTAAAGCTATCAATGGTGGATATGTTGGATTTGCAGGAAATCAAGGTGGAAGGATAGTCACGAGGGAAAACTCTCCAATGGCGTAGTTTCATTTGATCGTGTGAACTATATTGCAGAACTTGAGAACAATCTTCTGAGTATATGGTAGATTTGTGACAAGAAATTCACAGTCCATTTCAACGATAAAGAGTGTATTATCTTGAAGCTGGGATTCAAAATACCAGATGAGTGGATTCTGATGCAAGCACCTCGAGAAAATGATTTATATGTTCTTGATATGGGTGTCGCTACCACTTCATCAAAATAACCACAATGTTTTGTGTCAAAGGCTACTGAAAAAGATTCTATTCTTTGGCATCGTAAGATGGGGCATACTCATTTGCGAAAAATGAATTTCTTGGTTCATAATGATCTTGTAGAAGGCGTAAATCATCGAAGTTTTTAGATGTCTGATCATTGCTTGGAATGCAAAAAAGGAAAGCAGATCAAGAAATCTCATGCAAAGAAAATTCTAAACTCAATCAAGTTGCCATTAGAACGTCTTCACATGGACTTATTTGGCCCTATAAATGTTCGAAGCATCTCAGGAGACTTATATTGCTTGGTCGTGACAGATGATTATTCGAGAGATTCGTGGGTATTATTTCAAGAATCAAAAGACGAAACGTTCGAGAACTTGGTTATTATATTCAAGAAACTCAAGAACCTTTATCATCTGCCGGTCAGACGCATTAGAAGTGACAACGGCACAGAGTTTAAGAATAACAAAATGAAGGAATTCTACAACGCAAAAGGGATTCTGCACGAATTTAGTGCTACCTATACTCCACAGCAAAACGGAGTAGCTGAACGGAAAAAACAGAACTTTGATTGAAACTGCGAAAACCATGCTTGCAGATTCTAAACTTCCTATCAGCTTCTGGAGTGAAGCGGTTGCTGCGGCTTGCTACATGCTAAACAGGGTTCTCATTGTCAAACCAACAAAGAAAACATGTTTTGAGATGATAAACCGACGGAAGCCAAATTTGAAGTTCTTAGAACATTCTGGCACCAGGTTCCGTAATAGACCAAGATGGCAAATTCGGAGCTAAATCTCTTGAAGGTTTCTTTGTCGGATACGCGAGTCCGTTGAAAAGAGTATATGTTCCTTCATTGAGAAAGGTTATTGAAGTACAACACGTGGATTGTTTCAACTACACGGATCCTATTCAAAGGAAAGGTGACGTGTGGCTGTTTAACTATCAAGACCTTTGGAAGTCATTTGACTTGCCCGAAGAACCAATTGACGAAGAAGTTGCAGTGTTATATTACTTTCACAGGTGGCAAATCAAGAACAAATTGTTTGACCAATTGTGGTTAATCAACCCACGTTGGATCCATCTTCTTCTAGCGCAAGTTCAAGCAATAATGGTGTTCCGGCTGAAAATGTTTCTGAAACATTAACAACACTTGCTACTCCTCCAACAAATGCCTCTACTGAACCAGTGAATACAACAACGGAGCCCAGTATGCCTCAGAATCAAAATTCTGACTCAGATGAAGCACCAACGTTTGATGCTGATGGGGAATCATCTTCTTCAGATGAAGAAGTGGAGCAGATAACAAGTCTTCTTAATCAATCTGCAGTCCTGAACAACAGAAATGAAGCTTCATCAAGCTCTCCAAACATTGAATTGGTTGTTGATCTCAACATCATGAATTAGCAAAACTCAGTAGATGTTCCAAGTGAAGAATTGCCGCGATCATATTCCTATCATCCGTCAACAAATATTATCAGAGAACTTCAAACTGGTGTTAGAACTCGAGGTCAAATTAATAAAGCACTCAGTTGTTTCTACACACGTGTTGCTACAATCCAGAACTATTGCTTCTATTCATGTTTCATTTAGCCAAGAAGAAGAATTGGGAATACAAGCAATGCAAGAAGAATTATTGCAGTTAGAGAAGTTGGGTGTGTGGAAGCTTGAAGACCTACCAGAAAATCAGAAAGCAATTGATACAAAATGGGTATTTAAGTGTAAACGTGATGATAGAGGGGTTATTGTTCGTAACAAAGCTAGGCTTGTTGTCAAGGGATTTCACCAGCAGGAAGGGATAGACTACATGGAAGTCTACGCACCAGTAGCTTGCTTGGAATCTATTCGAATCTTTCTAGCTTTTGCATCATGGAAAGGATTTAAGGACTATCAATTGGATGTCAAATCGACTTTTCTGTACGGAAAATTACGCGAGAAGGTGTACATTGGACAACCACCAGGGTTTGTTGATCCACTCAACAAGAAGAAAGCGTACCTACTGGATAAAGCTCTTTATGGACTACACCAAGCCCTGAGAGCTTGGTACGAGACGTTATCGCAACATCTCGTAGGAAACGGCTTTATCAGAGGAACTGTGGATAGTACACTTTTCACCAGAGAAGTTGATGGTCATCTGATTATAGTTCAAATCTACGTTGACGAAATCATCTTTGGATCTACAAATGATAGTCTCTACAAGGAGTTAGAGGGAATCATGAAAAAGAAATTCGAAATGTCCTCGATGGGCGAAATGAAGTTCTTTCTTGGTTTGCAGGTAGATCAGCTTCCGGATGGTATTTTCATTCATCAGACTAAGTATGTTCATGACATCTTGAAGAAGTTTGGAATGGAAAGGTTGAAGCCTTTATCTACGCCTCTTGCTCTAAATCACGAAATTTGCGTTGACGAGACGTTATACAGATTGATGATTGGATCGCTGATGTATCTGAGGCATCGCACCCAGATATTATGTATCCAACCTGCCTATGCGCCAGATATCAGTCAAGCCCGAGGATCTTACACATGCAGATTGTGAAGGAATCTTCAGATATCTGAAAGGATGCCCAAGCACGGCTTGTGGTACCCGAAGAACGACAATTTTGACCTCACAGGCTATTCTGATTCCGATTTTGGTGTAGATAAGTTGAACTCAAAATCAACTACAGCGGGATGCAAGTTCTTCGGAACAAGAATGGTAACCTTGCAGTGTAAGAAACAGACTACGGTCGATCTCTACCTGTGAAGCTGAGTATATCTCGGCCTCCAGCTGTTGTTCACAGATTCTGTGGATTCAACAGCAGATGAGAGACTATGGTCTCAATTTCTAGACACTCGGCTGTATGTTGATAACAAGGCAGCCATAGATATAACTAAAAATCCGGTTTATCACTCACGCACAAAACACATTGAAATTCGTTATCATTTCATTTGTGATTGCTACGAAAAGATATTGGTGTGAATAGGAAAATCCACACCGACGAACAAAAGGCTGATTTTTATACCAAACCATTTTCTTTGTCACGGTTTAAATACTTGCTGAGAATTAACGGTATGAAAAATTTGCTGACAGGTGCGGACGCTGAGGTTGAATATGGATCGGACGACGAGTTCGCGTGATCCACATTGGTTTATAAATATCTTTCTACTTTAGAATTTTGTTAAAAACTAAAA
This sequence comes from Scalesia atractyloides, assembly GCA_947069175.1. Classification (NCBI taxonomy): domain Eukaryota; kingdom Viridiplantae; phylum Streptophyta; class Magnoliopsida; order Asterales; family Asteraceae; genus Scalesia; species Scalesia atractyloides. The sequence goes on from CAMTDV010000025.1 coordinate 44,922,643, forward strand.
TCCAAAAAGATGTTTTTGATTTTTGGGGGAGAAATGTTAGAGAAAATAAAAAAACATTCGAAAATTTTAAAATCCAAAAACATATAAAAATTCAAAATGTACAAAAACATTGAAAAAGACAAAAAGAGTTCAGTGTCATAAAAGGAAATGATACTACATCAGTGGACTATCACAGTATGCTAAAGAAATGTAAAGTTTTAAAAGTGATAAACGAGTCTTATTGTAGATGTGTCGATAGGCTTAACACGTTCAGTAAACTGTTTTCGAGATATAAACTAAATTTTACAACTGCTTAATCTTGTGGATTAACACATCTTGGATATATGGACTTAGTACTCCGAAATTTCGTTTGAAAGATTGCCTGATTCTGAGAAACGAGGTCTTTATAGATAGTTGATATCTGGGGTATTATACAAGTTCTTCGGATTTTGCGGAAGCAATGCCTAGAACTTCTATAATACTTTCCCTATAAACCACCAAACTGCATGCAATATTAAAAAGAATCGAAAGATCTAATCATTTGCAATGCTAAAAAGATTCCTTAAGTGGAACACACCTTAAAGACGAGCCTCATCTCATTGTCTGTATGGTAGTACTAACCTGAGCTCTCAAGGTCTCGCACAACCCTGATACAGATATCAATTATGCTATATTCACCTGTAAGATGAAATCTAGGAAATCTAGATACGGGAGTATATTCAAGAAGTGGGAACCACAGATAAGTCAAGTTTCATGAATTCTACCTTAACATGTCTTGATACAGTTGAAAAATGTGGTAAAGCTTAAGTGGACAAACATATCGACAATCTAGGTAAACGAGTTTAAAACTTATAGTTATTTAAAGGTCAACGGTACTGGTGATATGTCTCAATCAACTGATATGATCCTTAGACACGAATTCACAAAAATATGTCTATAAATATGTTTGTACATAGTTTACATTGCTTATTACACTGTATTTCAGCTTTACAGATTAAAATCGAAAACATTTTCGGCGTGTTTTAGCATAAACTTACAAAAATACCAAAAGATTTTATTTCTACATTGTTTTCAGCAAACCAATGTTGGAGAACGGATCTTCGAAGTCTGGTAAGATGCTAGAACTGGTGGGAATTTCTTTGACAACAGGCTGGGAGCTAATCTGTTAATCTGAAAAGTCAAAACGATGAAAATTTCATTAATTTGAAACTTTGATTTTTAAAAAATCAACATTTTGTTCGTAACGAGTCAAACCGGGGTCATTAACTTGGACTCGGCATACAAATCAGTTAACTAAGGTCATTAACTTGGACTTGGCAACTGAGTGGATTTTCATATCTGGTAAAAAGTTGGAAAGTTCAGGGGTCAAAAATGAAAAATTGAAAAAGTTCGAAAATTGTGGTTTGGCAAGTTCGGCCGAACTTGCTTAAAAAAATCAAGTTTAACAATCAGCAAGTTCGACCGAACTTGCAAAATGTATGGCTGTGTTGTTTTATAGATAAGTTCACCTGAACTTGACTGGGCTTTCATGATTGGGCTTAGCAAGTTCGCCCGAACTTGACTTGGTATAAATACCAATCAAGTTCGACCGAACTCACTTATCAGCTAACACACAATCCCTGAGCAAACTTGATCCTTTTGAGAGAGTTTGAGCGAAATTGACAATTTGACAACGTTACTCTGCCCAAATCTGCTTGTTTTTGGTGATTTACACACCATCTACAATGGCCGAGGTATAAAATTAACGATTGAACCATGGATTGAACTATTATTGAAGTTTTAGATCTGAAAAGTTTAAAAATTAATAGTTCTAGGTGTTATTGGACAAAATTGAACTAAAAATCATAATCTACACATAAAATCGACCGTATAACATGTTTTGATTAAAGTGAAACGGATGTTTAACTGTTTGGAACAAGTTGGTTTCTATGGAGAAGACGACAAGTTCGGCCGAAGTTGTTGTCAAGTTCGACCGGACTTGTCTAAAAATATGAAAAAATGAAATCTTAATATCTTTGATCGAACTTGTTGTCAAGTTCGACCGAACTTGTATTATTGTCTTGTTAATAAAATATGATTTAAATGACATCTTCGACCGAACTTGTTGTCAAGTTCGACCGGACTTGTCCAAAACTGAATAAAGAGAATTGAGATATGTTCGACCGAACTTCATGTATTTGGTTTTGAATATCATGTGGAAGTTCGCCCGAACTTATGTTTGAAATTCTGAATTGTTGTTTTGTGTATAAGTTCGCCCGAACTTATATAATGAACATGTTTGATATAGAATGTTCGGGTGAACTTGATCAAAACAAAATATTGTAACACCATATCAAGTTCGCCCAAACTTTATAAAGTGTTAGAAAATTTTTGTGAAATTTTTCCTCGAAAAGCGTGCTAATTGTTTTGCATAATTTTTCAGTCACATGTACCAGCGCGTGTAATCTCTGTTGAGTTCTCCAAAACTCACAATACGTTCATTACACTTGACAAATCTATTTGTCCCTCACTGAAGGAGAACGACAGTATATTGAAGTTTCTCGAGGAAAGCTATATTCGCCGAGCTATTACAGAGCGCATATTATCATATCGATCACATATCATTCACTTCTGGATGAACGCAAGTTTAAGCGAAGATGGGAAGACGATCACTTCATCTGTGCAAGTCGACAATGAAGTTAAACCAATCTCTGTGAATGAAGACGATATTAGACGGATTTTGGAATTCAAAGATAATGAAGACGATCTGATTCATTTAGATGAGAAGATGGTACGTGGTTGTTTCTTCCGTATGGGATATAAGGGGAGTGTGAACAAGCCAACACTGAAGAAAGGGGAAGTGCCATTTGACTTTTCTTTGGCCTGGTGGGCATGAAAAAGAAGACTGGAAGAGGTATCAACACCCACACCCCTACAAGCTTTGATGCATGCTCTAATTCACACATTCAGCCATCGCAAAGCCGGTTTAGATGATGTTCAAGACTATTTGGCTAGCATGGCAACGGTGCTTATTCTGAAGATGGTTTTTACTCACATGTCGAAGAACATGGAAGATTCAAGGCTATGCCTATATCCGAGATTTGTTCAGATGTTAATTGACGAGAAGTATCCTAACATTGCACGAGATCCAAATGATGTGCTGTATTTAGTTCATCTTGATGAAACAACAGTAAAGAAGCTAATCAAGTTCCAGAAGCAAGCTTTAGCTCCTGTTGCGAAACTAGTGTTTGGAGCTATAAAAGATTCAAATTATATCTCGCCACCTGATAACAAGTGGAGAAAGGATGGTCGTGACGACGAGAAAGAGCTTAAAGCTGAGCAAGAATGGTTTAAGGAATTCAAACCACAGGCAGGGGAGCGAATGGTTTTTAAAGGCAGAAGCTGATAAGCCTAAAAAGAAACGAGCTGCTTAGAAATTCGAAACTATGCTTGTTGACGATGATGAAACTGAAAATGTTGAAGCAGTTGCTGGATCGAGCGCTGCAGTGGTTATTGAGAATCAAGAAACTGTGAAAACGACTCAAGATGATGTGATTTCTGCTACTTTTGAGAATGAAGAATCTGATGAAGAAGTTCCTGCCAAAGAGCCAGAAAAGACTGAGGCAGAGATTAGAGCAGAAAAGGAAAGAAAATTGGATGCGGATTTTGATCCTAACACTGAAAAAGAATCTGACGAAGAGAGACCGAAGAAAAAGTCTAAGCTTACAAAATCTCCAGCAATCGAAATCTCTAAGAAGACTATAGGGTCACCTGATACAAAAGGGAAAAGAAAAGCAAAGAAAGCTCAGAAAGCTGTAAGTAAGAGGTACAAAAGCAAGTCGAAAAACACAGAAGCCACACAAGAACCTTCTGGTGCTCAGGAAAAAGGAGCCACACAAGAACCTCCTGTTATTGTTCATGCGGAAACTGAAAGGCCAGGAGTTACACAAGAACCTCCAGTGTCTGGATTTGTTGAAGTTCCTATCGCTGAATCTCCTATTGCTCCAAAGACTTCTATTCCTGAAAGTTCTACTCCTAAGAAGTCAACACCGAAAGCTGCAACACCTAAAGATTCAACGCCAAAGACACCAAGGGGAAATCTGTTTGGTGATATGCCACATGGTCCAATCAGTCTCGAAGACTTGGATGAATTTTTCCCAGAATCTAATTTTGAGATGCTAGAGAAGCGCGTGAAGGCGTTAGAAGAGAAAGTTGCACATAATGAGGTTGAAAAGTCCAAGCTTGTTAAGAAAGTGAATCAAAGTGAGGTTGAAAAAGAGTTGCTTGACGACAAAGTGAAGGTATTAGAGAATGGAAGGGAGTATTTCAAAGCACAAATTGAAAGTTTGCAAGACGCGAATGAGAAATTGCAGACTGAGATTGCAGATCTAAAGACTATCCAAGCATTGAACCATCAAAGATTCACCAGATTGAATAAAGTGTTAGCAAACAATCTAAACATTGATTTCATTGCTGAATATGATCGTCTGGATCGTCAGTAAGCAAAAGAGCGTGCTGAGAAAGAGTTAGCTGAAAGTCGTAAAGGAAAACATGTTGAGGGTGAAGCCCCTAAATTTTCTGAGACTGCTGAGAAGTCTTCTGATGTTCCTGAGGAACCAGTTGAAGATATTTCAAAAGCTTCTGAGTCTGATATCCAAAAGCTTGATGAATCTGTCAAGACTTCTGATCCTATTATTGTTTCTGAAGAAAAAGGCAATGAAGAAGCTGAAAAAGATAATAAAGAGGATGAAGAGGAAGAAGGTTACGAGGATTGGAATGTTGGTAATGATGACGATGATTTCGATCAAGGTGGTGATGATTTGGATCAGGGAGTTACAGGTTTAAAGATCACTGAAGCCAAAGTATCTGATGAGTTTGATTTTTCTGACCTAATGGACGATGAATCGAATAGAATGGAAGATAAAAGTCAGGGGGAGTCAGGGCAGAAAGGGTCAACATGATGATGATATAGATATGGAAATGTTGATCGTTTTGCAAAGCCAGTTGCTGCTATTCCTACAAAGCCTTTAATACTAATGTTGGAACACAATGTGGAAGAAGGTGAGTTTGTACATAACTACACGAAAGAAGATTTGGCGAAACTAGTTGAAGTTGAAGCTGAGAACTTAGAGTTTGATTTTGAGGAAGTTATGAATGTTAACACATTTGAACCGAAAGAGTATCAGTATGAGAGAAGGTTTGAAGCTGATGGTACAATCGAGTGGTAGTTGAAGATTGGCCCTCAGATGATGAATCAGATCAGAAAGCTAAATACGTCGGTCAAAATTCAGAAAGTTTTCCTTCATTTGAAGAGATGTACAAACAACTTAATGAAGATATGTTGAAAGATAATATTGCTGAAGCGTTACGAGAAGGAAAGACTCTTAAGCCGATGACCAAAGAAGAGATAGCTGAACCGAAAAAGTCCTGGTTCAGGGAGATGCCACATGAAGGTAAGTTTCGACGTCCACTAGCATTCTTCACCAGAGATAAAAATGTTTCTTTGGGAGATATACTGAGTTGGGGATGGTTTAAAGAGCTCAACGTATAAGCAATCAAAAATGAATTTGGAGTGCAATACTTCAAATATCTTGCTGATTTCAAGACATTGCCGTACTAGGATATGGAAGAGTTAGTACAAACAGTGAATTTTACTTATCATATGAAGACAATAGATCAGTTGTTGTGGAAGATGATTAAGTACGAAGCTGTTAAAGGTTGGAATTACTGGAAGCCGTTTATTCCAAGACGGAAGGGTTAAGATCAATAAGGTTACAGGGGAAAAGGACATAACGTTAATTATGTAATGTCCTAGAGCCATGAAGAATACACCACTTATGTCGTTGAACAGAACTTCTATCCTTTATTCAAGTGGTCGCAGATAGATCCAGTTACTTGCGAAGCGGTGATTGTGTTAAATTTGAAAATCATCTGGATATTGCTAAGGAACAAGTTGAAGTCATGCGTCATCAGGGTATGAGAGGTTTGTGGAGGACGATAAGGATTCTAGATCCTATGTGGTTGTTAATTGCTTGAGAGAAGATATAAAATGCCTTTTCTACAGCAAGATTGTTTTTTAAGAAAGGGAAAAGGTACAGGCGATGCAGTATCAGAAAGTTGTTAATGTTTGCTATGCACGCGAAGTCAATTCTAGAAAGATGTGGCAGACGCAGTGGAGGGATCTTGAGAGAGTTGAGTTTCTAAAAGAAGAAACCAGAAATGAGGTGATTAAAGAAAGAATGGAAAAAGCTGTAGGCAAAGTTCGCTAAGAATGGCTAACTTTAAAAGACCACCTCCTACAGACCAGACACCGGATCCGAAACAAGAAAGACGAAGAAAGCCGTTCAAGAACTTCTTCGGTCGTGTACGTTAATGTTTTTATGAAGACAGAGTTTTGAAAACTGATAAAAGACGAAGACGATATCCAAGGGGGAGTCTGTTGGTGCATAATGTCTTTGTCTTAGTCTTATATCGAGTCTGTATAGTATAGAGCTGATTAGGCTAGCTGAACAATGTATTTATGTAGGTTGAAGACAAGTTCGCCCATATGTTCATGTTAGGCCAAGTTCAGCCGAACTTGCTATGGCAAGTTCGGGCGAACTTAGGTTCTCCAGGAGCGAACTTGTACTTCTATATAAACCTAGCTAGCCCTCCTCATTTGTAACTTTGGCATTTCAGAGGCGAAGCTCTGTCAGTTTGTAACCAGAACGTTTGATCTATAAAACTGACGATTAACTGATTAAATCTTGTCTATTGGTAAACAAGACGTAATATTTCCGCTATTATGGACGTTAGATATCAAATTTAGGTTCCTAAGCATCGAGGATCGGTCCAACACAAGATCCAACTCATGTTAGTTTATATACCTCATTCTATCCAATCTCTCGTTTTCAAGTTCGACACACTAACATGTAGTTATCCGATACACTAGGAACCACTTCGACACTTGAACTCTTGATCCTTTGAGCTTTGTTATATCGTTTGAACAAGATCTATACGCAATCCCAGGTGAGTACTTAGCTCCCATCTTTTATGTTTTTCAAATGTTTTTGGGGTGATTCATATGTGTAATCAATTTTTCACAATCTGTGGCAATTATGTGTTTACTAAGTGTAATTTTTGTGTCATATTCCCTTTATGCAAGACATGACAATTGGGGACACAAAACAAATCCTTATAGTATCTTTCTATCTTTATAGATTGATTCCAGTAGGATACTTAAAGTACAGTCTTAAATCTTCTATCTTTATAGTAAGATTTCTAAGAAGTGCTTTACGCCGCTGACGATGGTTTATGTGTAGAGATTGTTGGTGATTTAGATAACGAAACTAGAGTAATATAATAAGAACATGGTGGATACGCCGCTGGTACTTCCTATATATAAGTGTGCCTATTGTATTACCCTTCGTAGCCTTATCCGAATCACCATTAGGACTAAGATTTTGAGTGATACAATGAGACAAGACAAGTGACTAAACTAAATCCTTAAAGCATCTATCTATCTTCATAGTTAGATTCTTGTAGGAAGTTTAATGTACTAATTGGTAATCCTTTATTGGATTCTGTGTACATTAATGCGTATGTGGTGTGACAATGAGACAAGATAAGTGACTAAACTAAATCCTTAAAGATCTATCTATCATCATAGTTAGATTCTTATAGGATGTTTAATGTACTAATTGGTAATCCATTATTGGATTCTCTGTACATTAATGCGTATGTGACAAGACAATGTGACCAGACATGTGACTAAATTAAAATCCCTAAAGCAGTTAGATACTCGTGGGATGTTTAATGTACTAATTGGTAGTCCTTTATTGGATTCTGTGTACATTAATGCATATGTGACAAGACAATGCGACAAATTGACGAGGACTATGTGGTTATTGTGATTACTTGTGATTTAGATAACGAAACAAGTGTAATACCATAAGAACATGGTGGATACGTCGTTGGTACTTCCTATATATAAGTGTTCTTATTGTATTACTCTTGTAGCGTTATCCGAATCACAATAGGGTTTTGTGTTCGATCGATTCAAAGTACATTATCCAAATCCTTGTGGAACTCTTACATATCTTTATATGTTAGATTCTTAGGAGGATAACCAAAGTATTATTTTAAATCATTAATTTGATTTCTAATAATACTCAAGCAAGTTATGACAATTTTCAATATTGTTATTATTAATCCTTGATTGGATTTCTAATGACATACTCACAATTTGTATGATCAAATTCAAGCGATTACAATGAACAAAGTACAATTTTCAATGGCATAAAAATTACTTAGTATTAATCATGTTGCCATATACAAAACTATTTTGTCACAAGTTTCATAATCAAGTTAATGTATTGCAATACTAAATCTTTTTGCCATTCCTAGGCTTCAAAGAGTCCATTTTCAAATGACAACTCTCGTAGCTGTCGAAGTATTGCAACACTAATTTTTTTCCATTTACTTGGCCAACAAAACTATGTACTCGCCAACATTGTTTGTTGATGTCTCTTTTTCACATATGTTTCAGGTTATTGATCATTCAAGTATGTTACACATAGGAATGCATTCGGGCTTTAGACTTCTTTAAACAAAAGATAAATTTCTTGTATTCTTTGTATTGTAAGACAATGTAAATAATAGTGAAACAATTTAGTATCAGTTGTGGCTGAGCAATTTGTAACGTGACTTCTCGATATTTCCGCTGCGTGTTGTTATATTACACGATCGGGGTGTTACACGATCAACGACTACCTAAATGACATCATGACCTCTAGGAGTGTCACACCCCGACTCGCAGTGGAAGACAAATGCATGGTGCGGCAAACACATGATAATTCTCCATAGTTTAAAAACATGATATCATAAACAGAGAGAACCTCGGTTACAACATACTATGAGTATCATATTACACACCATAAGTTTCAGTACAGTACTAAGAGTTATCATAGCTCTTATTCTGCTACAGTTTACTACTACAACCATCCACACGCACGTTCCTTACGCTTGCTTCGCTTTACCTGAAATGCATGTTAGTTTTAAAAAGTTCAGCTAAACGCTGCGTGAGTTCCACTGGTTGAATTGTTGTGTAACAATATGTGTTAACAAGCTTAATTGCACTGGTCATAATTATAATGACAGTCACAGTCATAGTCGTAGATGGAATTACACGAGTATACAAGTGAAACCTTGACTCTTTTTCCCCAGGTCGTGTCATCCCAGACACTCCCGGCCACCGGACCGTGTCACAAAGACACTCCCGGCCCATCAACTGCGTCACGTGCAGTTCAACGCCCCTTAGTAGTTATGCCTAACAACACAACCAGATTAGGACGAGTGCAGTAACCTAGTGCCGACACACTGTCAGTCGTGGCACTGGGTTGGTCAAACCGATAGTACTATCCATTGTCTGCAGGCTTACGTTAATCACTTGTCTTGCAGAGGGGAGGTAGTTCGTGTGTTAGATAATTCACATCATATGTTGTGCAATTAACACAGTTTCGTAATATGCCATTCATCTCAGAAACGGTATCACAGTTTAACAGTGGGAGAGTAAAATTCAATCCCAGCTTGGTGTAATCAACACGGTTTTGCAACATGCAAATCACTTCAAGAAGACAGTAACACCGTTTAATAATGGTGGAGTGAAACTCACTCCCAAGTTAGTGTAATCAACATAGTTTTTAACATGCAAGTCTCCAGAAAACAGTAAAACACTTCAAAAGTGGGGAAGTGAAACCCACAGTGCAAATAGTGGTCTTAACACAAGAGTCGGCGACTAGTTGGATCAACTTTAACGACACACATGCAAGCATGGACTCAAATCAGTATCTAAGTTGTTAATGGTTATAACTTGGATCTGGTCAGGAATTTTTACTCCAGATCGAGTCTATAAGACACTGGTATGGTGATGGACGTCGGTAGTATTAGTTTTCAGTTTGGCTTCCGGGCACCGATTCGCGTGCCAGCAAAAGTCAGTAGTTTAACGTGTTCGGGTAATTGTACGGGAATACAAGTAGTTCCAACACGTGGTTATTCAAGAATTATTAACTTTCCATTAAGGGAGTTTGAGTGTTTAGGGGGTCTAAGTTGCCCAAATTTGAGTTTCCATTTTCACCATCGGGAATTCTCTTGAACTACCTTAGGACACCCCCAGGGTGCCCAATTTGCCCGGGAATCTCCTGGAATACTCCCGGTGTTCCATTTATATTATTTGTCGGGTTGGGTCAGTTCCCAGTTCCGGCAAGTTCGTTATACGGTAAACTACCGAAATTGCTTTAAACTAATCTATTTTTAATTCCGTAAATTCCCATTTATTCTATATTTTACATAAAAAACTGTAAATATATCAGAAAAATCTGTATATTATGGGAAAAGTTTTTTGGGAATTTATTTGTTACTTTACTTATTTAAATAAATTATTTATAAAACCATTTTTAACCACATAATTCTAATTAAATACCATCAGTAGTTAAAACAATTCAAAAACTCAACCAATAGAGTCCGAATTTTCTCAGATCATTACCCATATGTTCCTTAGTGTCTCTGTACAATTTGGTGATTTATTGAATCCGTTTGATATTTTTTCCGATATTCTTTCGGTAAAACAGTAAAAAATTCACAAAAAATCATAGAAAATTCCAAAAGATCTAATATTTTACGTGGAGCTTTCTGACAATACCCTACATCACCACACCGAATTTCAGCTCAATCCAAGTTACACGGACCAAGTTATAGGCAAAACAATTTTCTGCCTATCCTAGATTCCGTTTTCGGATCATATACCTAGCGATTCTTCCGATTCCAAGCATTTATCTTGATCCCAAAAGTGTGTAAAGGCTATATTCAGTACCTACACACCAAGTACAACCGAAATATGCTAGAACTTAGATCAATCAAGCTTTAATTCATTGTTTTTCGGTTAATTGAATAATTAAGCGATTTTTGTCGAATAAGCGTTAATTAGTGTATCAAACCCCATTGATTAGTAACCATGGCTGCCATATAACACCAGGGATTTCATGTGGTGTTCATATTCAGCCCTAAAACTTGTTTAAAACTCCAAAATTCATGGATTAAAAAACATTTTTCAGCTAAAAATCATGTTTAATCTAGAAACCATGCTTAAAACCATATGGATTTGAGTTAATGCCTTTGATTTGAGTTAGTTTATGAAGAAATAAGCTGAAGTTCTTGAGAGAAACCAGGTTTTGAAAGAATTTTGTGATTAAAATTAAAGAAAAAAGAAAAAAACTATTTATATAATCATGGGGGAATGGCGGTTTTGGGGTGGGCCTCCTAGGGCCACCTCGTGCTTTGTATAACGTGCTTAAAGATGATGTTTATCTTCCGGATAAGTATAGGTTCGTTTTCGGGTCCTGCGCGTGTTCTCAATTTGCGTGACGGACTCCGTTTTGCACGTACTTAGTGTCAAAAGACTCGGTTTTAAAAATTTTGCATAACCGTCTTAAAATCCGAACCGAGTTACGTTATAAACATAAAAGTCTCGTTTGACATTCGTTTAAGTGTTTTTAAGCTTGATCGATCGTTCCTTGCATATTTGGTTGCGTTATTTATGCCCGGAACAAATACGTTTCCCCAACCGAGAGCTGCTTCGTTTTGCGTGCCCGGGAACAAAACTAAGTTATTCCTGGAACTCGGAATCTTAAATAAGGCTACCAATAATCTAATAATCAACGTCAAAGGTTTAAGGCGCTGTTAAACGTCAAGTCTCCGTTTAACACGTTGTTCAAGGCTAAGGACGTCAACCTCGCATCGTTGGTCTTAGTAGTGTCATGTCAACCATGACGTGTTCTCAAATTCCTCCGAGATATAATATATATCGTTTCGTACAACACACAAGTCATGAAATTTCACAAGGTTTACGCACAATTGTAGTTTTAGTCATGCTTTAAGTTTAGGACCAATTAAGGTGTACCTGGTTTCGTTATGGGTATCACAGTCTCCCCTGGTTAAGAAATTTCATCCCTGAAATTTAGTTTGTCACACTAGGGAAGAGGTGAGGGTATTTTCTACAGAATTCATCCTTCCGTTCCCAGGTATATTCAGGTCCTTATTTATAGTTCCACAGGACTTTAACCAGTGCAATTTTGTTATGTCTTAATTGTTTGACCCTACCATCAACTATTTCCACCGGCTCTTCCACAAAGTGCAGTTTATCGTCAAAGTGTATGTCTTCAAAAGGTACCTGGGTAGTTTCGCCTGTCAGGCATTTCTTCAGGTTTGATACATGGAAGACATCATGAATGACACTACGTTCGGTTGGTAACTTCAACCGATATGCTATCGGACCTACCTTGGCTAGGATCTCGTATGGCCCAATGTAGCGCGGGGCTAGCTTTCCAGCTTTTCTAAAGCGGATAACGCCTTTCCACGGTGATACATTTAACAGAACTTGTTCACCTACTTTGAACAATAATGGTTTTCTGCGTACATCAGCCTAACTCTTCTATCGGCTCTGAGCGACTCTTAAACGCTTTTGAATCTGATGGACCTTATCAGTCGTTTCCTAAACTAGTTCAGATCCCGTTAGTTGAGTGTCACCAACTTTGGCCCAACAAAGTGGTGATCCGCACTTTCGACCGTAATGTCACACCCTGGTCGTAGCGGAAGCGCAAACGTGTGACTTAACGGTAATCATTTCAATCAATCATGTAAACATAATTATAACCCAACAACGATGCCATATGTTATACAAATTCAAATTCAAGTTAACATGTTCCAATAAGTTTCATAAGTTTACCAAAACAGTATTTAGTTAAGTTACATCACCAAAATGTGTTTGTTATAATCGTAGTTTTAAGTCGAGGTTTTGACCCCTATATGCCCAAACAAGGAAGGGATATATGAGGCAAATCCTCCAAAAGTGGCTATCATTGTATCTTCCGAGAATCCATCATCCGTTAAGCCTTGTTTCCTGAAATACATGTAGTTTGAAAAATCAACAAAAGTTGAGCGAGTTCATGTAGTTTTGTTTTCATATAAGTTGTCATAATTGTCATCCATTATTGAAATCCAGGTATGTAAATAATTATGGAATATAAGGATCTATCAGTGGGTAGCGAGCCCTCCGATACTATGCACCATAAGTATATAACCAAACCGAGGACACTTTGTTCTGAATTGGGATCACAAAAGCACCTGGGATCACAAAAGCACCCCATGGTATACAAATAGGAGTGGAGCGTGCCTCAAGCTCAATAGATCTACACCTTTTGCACCTTGGTCAATAAGTGATTAATGGTTACTAATGTTATAATGTCATCCAATCCTACTTACGCACATCGATCTTATTGTTATCTAACTCCATAACTATCATACCATATGTCTTGACATGTATTTCCCCCGAATGTTATAAAACCGAGAATGTTTAAAAAGAAAGGGGGACATGAACTCACAGATTCGCCTTCCTTGTGTACAACTCACAGTGTTTTTCCTTGGTCTTGAACCGAACCTACAAGTGTTCTAATTCTCATTAGACACTTAAGTCTATGTTTGTTCTATGTACAAGTCCTCATCTTATGTTAGTTGTTTTTAATCATTTTATTGATTAATTATTTCTTGACTTAGTACATATATTTGTTATCGTGTCTTGATTAGTGTGTGAACGGCATCGCCTGTTCATTGTCCTTGTGCCTAGCACACTTGTCATTGGGCCTAGCCCATGTCATTGGGCCTAGCCCACGTCCTTGTGTCATTGGGCCTAGCCCATGTTCTTGTGTCATTGGGCCTAGCCCATGTGTTTATGTCATTGGGCCTAGCCCATGTGTTTTTGTTATTGGGCCTAGCCCATGTCTTTGTATTCTTCTTATATTTATTTTTCAAAATAAATATGTATACTTGCAAAATAATATTTCCAAAATTATTTTTAGTATAAGTAGGTTTCTTATTTCCCAAGTGTATACTTAGGAAAGCATACACGTATTCTAGTGTTAAGGTTCATGTATTTCTTATTTCCTTAACAAGATTATTATTTGTAATCTTATGTTTTTCCGGAAATTACATTTCTTAAAAATAATATATTTTTAAGGCTTGTAGGGAATATATATATTTTCACCAATCTTGTTAACAATATATATTTGTGTATAAGTCCATTTAATTGTCCAAGTCCATTTTACCAAGAAATATATATAAGTTTATATATATTTTGTTATGTTTGTCCAAATACTCAAGGGTGAGTATTTTGTTGTGTATTTTGTCCAAGTATTTTCTTTGGTATTTAGGGGTATTATGTATTTATACTCCATTGGGAGTTTTTGTTGTTTTAACTCTCCTAATTTGTCTACTACCATAATATACACTTAGTATATACATAGCACTCAAATACTTGGTGACTTCTAAATATATATTTTTCTAAATATATTTTTATACTTGTTTTTAATACTTTATGAAATCTCTTTTCCTTAACTTGTATTTTTACATAAAAAATAGGGTATGGTCATGTCTAATTTATTTAAACATCTAAAAATCACAAGTTTAGTAGAAAACTTTATATTTTTCTAAGTGTTGAATTTTTATAAAAAATTGGCCATAGTTTCCCCTGGATTTAGGGGTTTTCCCATGTTTAAAACATGTGATTAAGCTTTACAAAACTCACTTGATCACCCAAATAATTTCTATAAGTTTAAACACTTCATACATACACTTTTTACATGATGATGAACTCAAGAATTTATAAAAACATGTAGTCTTTTAGTATGATGTTTAACATGTTTATTTATCTTCAAAAACACTAATTATCCACTAAATACACAACTTTTGTAGAAAATTATTTTTAACAACTTGTTCATCCATTTACAAAAATGACTTTAAATCCATGTTCATGTATTGTAAATCATTTTAACTAGTTCATTAGTGACCTACATCAAGCTCATCAACTTATTCTTCATGGATCTTTCAAGACCTATATATACACTTTTAATATCTTCACATACAACACTACTACACATGATGATCATCAAGCTAAGCATAAAATAAGCATACATAACATCATTTCATTTCAAGATTATGTTTGTTTTCTTTAGAACTTTAGATTTCTTCATGTGTTCATCTTTAAAGTTTGTGTTTCTTGATGGATCTACTTGTACATGAGAAATATATCAATAACATGAACTTAAACAATGATCAAGAAGCTTACTACTAGCTCCATTCGCTAGGGAAGTGGCTTGACAAAGATGAAGATGAAGATAGCACAAATGTGGTGGATAAAAGCACTCCAAGGTGGTCCTTCAACTTCCAAAGCTTTGCACCTTCTTAGATTACCTTGTAACACCTTTGAGTATGCTTGATCTTGCTTGAAAGTGGCTAGAGAATGGTGGTGATGTGGTGGTTTTTGGCCGAGAGCAAGAGAGAAGGAGTTGGTGTTTTGAATTTGTGAAGATAAGGTTAGGAGTCTTATGCATCATGATCCTCCAACATCCTTTTAACTCTTGGATATCATGTTTAGTATCTTCCTAACAATCTACATAAAATAATCAAAAGAATTTGGGGCAGGTGGGGCCCCTTGTGACCGTCCACATGAGAGGGGGGTATTGGTTTGGTTTCAAACATTAGTTAGATGTTTAGCTGGAATCTAGGATGTTTAGTTAAGGTGTTATGTGCATTAGTGTTTTTAGGATGATTTATGGTGTTTGATGATCATAACTATCTTTGTATCACTAAAACAATGCTTCTAGTGAAAAGTTGGTGTTTCTGGTAGTGTCCGGTTGTTCGGTTGCTTACCGGTTGGTTAAAGTGATAACTGGCGCAGTTTAGTGTGTTATGAGGTACCTTCTATGATGGTTTTAATTCCTGGCACTTTACAAGTTATTCTGGACACTTTAACCTTATTTCTGCATCATACTTTAGTGCACAATTGCTGAATTTTGCTGATTAATGCTGAATTCTGCATTTAAAGTGTGTTTTGGGCACTTTTAAGTGCATTAAATAATTTCCGGAATGTGTTAAGTTAAATCCTTGTTCTCCGTCCTTGGATTTAATATATGATTACTATTGGACTTCTATCTAAGCCCTAGAACTATTGTTAAGCTGAGTACCGGTCTAGTGCTGACACTGCTAGTCTAACCGGTAAGTCTACTAGTTGTTTTAGTGCATTGTTTCCAATTGTTTTTAAACCAGACTATCCACATGAATGATATGCACTATTCAAATGTTTTCATGACGATTCAAAGTGTATGAGGTGCAAGCAAGCAATTTAAGACATTTTAACACATAATTGCATGATTAACTTAATAGTTTAATTGTACAGAAATTACCCAAAAGTTGACAGTTGTCACATACTCCCCTGTTAAAAGGAATTTCATCCCGAAATTAAAGCTGAGTTATCCGTTACAAGATTCTTCTCAACAGGTGAGGGTATTTGACCTTGAGTTGATCTTCACGTTCCGAAGTATACTCGGGTCCATGCCTAGAGTTCCAACGGACTTTGACTAGCTTGATATGACTTCTCCGTTTTTCTAGACTTTCCAGTCCATAACCTCAACAGGTTCTTCGCTGAATTGGAGCTTGTCGTCTATGTGGATCTCATCCGCAGGGATGATGATTGTCTCTTTAGTTGGACTCTTTTTGAGATTAGACACATGGAACGTGTCGTGTACATTATTGAGTTCCTCGGGTAATCTTAGCTTGTAAGCAACAGTACCGACTTTCGCCAGAATTTCGAAAGGTCAAATGTATCGTGGGTTAAGCTTCCCACGCTTACCAAACCTAGCTACGCCCTTCCAAGGCGAGACTTTCAACAAAACCTTATCTCCGACTTCGAAGGATAATGGTTCACGTCTTTTGTCTGCGTAGCTCTTTTGTCGATCACGAGCTGTCTTAATGCGCTTGCGGATTTTGACTATCTTGTTAGTGGTTTCTTGGACCAGTTCGGGACCAATGAGTTATTTGTCACCAACTTCCGCCCAGCATAGCGGAGATTGGCACTTGCGTCCATACAGCGCTTCGAATGGCGCGGCTTTGATGCTAGTGTGATAGCTGTTGTTGTAGGAAAACTCTACCAATGGTAAATGAGTATCCCAGTTTCCGCCTAAATCCATCACACAAGCGCGAAGCATGTCTTCTAAAGTTTGGATGGTTAGCTTGCTTTGACCATCAGTCTGCGGATGAAACGCCGTGCTTAGATCTTGGCGAGATCCAAACGAAGCTTGAAATGACTGCCATATCCGTGACACACAGTGACCATCTCGATCTGAGATTATGGAGACTGGCACACCGTGACATGCCACAATTTCCTTAAGGTACAGTTCAGCTAGCTTCTCAGTACTATCCTTCTCACGAATCGGTAAAAGTGAGCCGACTTGGTTAACCGATCTATAATCACCCAAATCATGTCATGTCCTCTAGAGGTTCATGGGAGCTTGGTTATGAAATCCATTGATATCTATTCCCACTTCCAAACAGGGATTTCGGGTTGTTGTAATAATCCAGACGGTTTCTGGTATTCGGCATTGACCTTCACACAATTCAGGCATTTTCCAACGTAGGTTGCAATGTCTGCCTTGAGATTTGGCCACCAATAATACTCTTTCAAGTCCTGATACATCTTATCTGATCCTGGATGAATTAAGTACTTTGACTTGTGTGCCTCGTCCAGTACCAGATCTCGTAAATCTCCAAAATAAGGAATCCAGATTCTTCCTATGAAATATAAAGTTCCATCTTTATTTGGTTCCATTTGCTTTTCCACTATTCGCAATGATTCTGCTGAGATGTTTTCTGGTTTTAAAGCTTCTTGTTGTGCCTCACGCACTCGGGTTAACAAAATTTGTCTGAATTGTCATCTCCAAGGCTCGTACTCTTAGTGTCTTGACTCGTTCCTTGCGGCTCAAGGCATCTGCTACAACGTTCGCCTTGCCCGGATGATACTTGATTGTGCAATCATAGTCATTCAACAACTCAACCCAACGCCGTTGACGCATATTTAATTCTTTCTGATTAAATATATGTTGAAGACTCTTGTGATCCGTGAATATAGTACATTGAGTACCATACATGTAATGCCGCCAAATTTTCAAGGCAGACACCACGACACCTAACTCGAGGTCATGCGTGGTATAATTTTTCTCGTGAACCTTCAATTGGCGTGACGCATACGCGATGACTTTTTCTCGTTGCATAAGCACGCAACCTAAACCCTGATGCGAAGCATCACAGTACACCACGAAGTCATCGGTACCGTCGGGAAGTGATAAGATTGGTGCATCACATATTTTATCCTTTAGAGTTGAAATGCCTCTTCTTGTTTTTCGTCCCAAACAAACTTCTTGTCGTTTTGAGTGAGTGTCGTTTAGTGGTTGGGAAACTTTAGAAAAGTTCTCAATAAATCTCTGATAATAACCCGCTATCCAAGAAATTGTCAAACTTCGGTTGGAGTCTTGGGTACTTCCCAATTCTTGATGGCTTCAATCTTTGACGGATCTACGTGAATCCCTTTATCGTTCACTACATGCCCGAGAAATTGTACTTCTCGAATCCAAAATTCGCACTTCGAAAATTTCGCGTAGAGTTTCTCCTTCTTTAGAAGTTCTATAATCGTTCTCAATTGTTGCTCGTGCTCATTCTTCGATCGCGAATATATTAAGATATCGTCAATAAACACGATTACAAATTTGTCGAGATACGGCTTGCACACGCGATTCATTAAGTCCATAAAGACCGCTGGTGCATTTGTTAAACCGAATGGCATAACAAGAAACTTGTAATGACCATAACGAGTTCTAAAAGCCGTTTTGGGTATGCTTTCTTCTTTAATCCGCAATTTGTGATATCCAGACCTTAAGTCTATCTTGGAATAGAAGCTCGAACCTTGTAGTTGATCAAATAAGTCATCAATCTTTGTTAGCGGATACCGATTCTTGATAGTAAGCTTATTCAACTCTCGGTAATCGATACACATCCTGAACGTTCCATCCCTTTTCTTCACGAATAAGACGGGAGCTCCCCAAGGTGAAAAACTCGGTCTAATGAATCTTTTATCTAGCAATTCTTGAAGTTGTGTAGATAATTCTTGCATTTCAGAAGGTGCTAGTCGATATGGAGATTTGGCTACAAGTGCGGCGCCCGGTATCAAGTCTACGCGAAATTCGACTTGTCGTTGAGGTGGCAATCCCGGTAAGTCTTCCGGAAAGACTTCAGGGAATTCCTTCACGATCGGAATGTCTTCGAGCTTAGGCTCCTCGGCCTTCTTGTCGACAACATGTGCTAGGAAAGCGATGCAACCTTTACTTAAGCACTTTTGAGCTTTCATACAATTAATGATCGGTAGTGGCGCGTTTTATTTTTCCCCATGAGCCATCAAAGGTTCTCCGTTTGGCGTTGGAATGCGAATGATCTTTTTATGACATAAGATTTCAGCTCAGTTTTCGGATAGCCAATCCATGCAGATAACGACATCAAAACTACCTAATTGAATTGGTAAGAGATCTATGTCGAACTTTCGTTCAACCAGTTCTACGGTACATTTCTTTATGACTTCGCTCGACTCTACCAGTTTTTCGTCAGCTAATTCGATTGAGTAAGGAGTGTCTAATTTACTCGATTCTACCCCAAGTACGTCTCTAAATTCCTTAGAAATAAAGCTAAAATCTGCCCCGGTATCAAAAATTTTAGATGCAAAGTGGTTGTTTATAGGGAACGTACCGGTGACCACGTTCGGGTCCTCGCGTGCGTCCTTAGCTCCAAGCACAAAAGCTCTACCCCGAGCTTGATTTCCTTTCGGGCAGTCTTTCTTGAAATACCCTTTGTCACCACAATTATAGCATCCATCAGTTGTTCCTCGACATGCAATAGTAGAATGTCCAAACCTTCCACACTTGCCGCATTTGGTGCCTCGGCACTCCCCATAGTGGTGGTAAGGACATTTGGGGCATTTCGGTGCTTCTCCACCATAAGGTTTGCTTTCAGCATTGTTAGGCACGATAGCGGCATAAGCTTTCGCTACTTTGTTTTCGCTCGGCGCTTGCCTCTTACCTTTGTAAAAGTTGTTACCACGAGTACCTTTCTTGAAGTGGGAAAACTTTCTCTTGTTGGAGTCCGTAGTCTCCACAGTAGCTTCTTTCTTGACTTCCCCAAGTTTTGGCAGCTTCTTTTGACGTACAGCCTCTTCAGTAAGGCTCACAGCTAGTTAAATCGCTTCCCCAATTTCAGTCGGTTTCGATGAAGTCACCATGCTTAGAATTTCAGGGGCGAGTCCCATACGAATCTCTCAATACTTTTGAATTCTGGTTCCACTAAGTACGGAACCACTCGTGACAAATCATGAAACCTTTGGACATATCCCGCGATGTCAGAGCCAATCATCTTAAGATTCTTGAATTATGTTTCCAATTTTTGGATTTCAGACCTTGCGCAATACCTTTTCCTCATGATTTCCTTCAACTCCTCCCAGGTCAGACCATATGCAGCATCGTCTCCTTTGGTCTGCACCTGGAGGTTCCACCAAGATAACGCTCCGTCAATGAAGAGTCCAGTGACATATGTGACTCTTTGCTCAGCAGGGCACTTGCTCATTCGTATAACCGAGTTAGTCTTCTCGATCCAGCGCACGAATGAAACAGCACCGCCGGTGCCATCGAAGTTCAGAGGCTTGCAATCCAAAAACTGCTTGTAAGTGCAACCTGAAATAGATTAGGTGCACCAACTCAAGAATGAGATTCAAAGCACGAAAAGAATAAACGAGAGTGTCAGATGGCTATATGAATAACCAAAGATTATCGGTGAGTGGGTTGGTTCCAGTTGAACCTCTGGTCCACCGCTTTGTTTGGTGCGGTTAGCCTCGTATTGCGCAATGGCCTGAGATATGCGCTCTTTTGGCTCTGCTTGAGTCGTTCGGAGCAGGTTGTTATTGACACTTCTTCGGCGTGGTGGCATCGTCTTCTAGTATGAAATATCGATTGTAATTAGATTATTGTTTAAGAATAAAAGAAGCATTTATAAAAAAAATATTACGAAAATCTTGTTTGTTTATTGTTATTATTATTATTATTATTTTTTTGTCGAGTATAAGAAACATCACGTCGGATAAGGGGTAAGAAGTCGTGTATATGGCGTACAACACAATCGCGAACACGAAAGAATAGACCAATCATCACAACCATCATGTAACATCTAACGTACACGCGCACCATGGTAAAATAAATAAACATCATCCACAACACAATATAAAATCAACCACGACATATCTCAATATAAAATCAACCACGACATATCATAATATCAATCAATACATCACCATATCAACCAATACATCACCATATCAATCAATACATCACCATATCAACCAACACATCACAATATCAACCAACCATGACAATAAATACAATGCGAGATAAGAAAATGCACTTCCACACATGATTGACAACTTAGTACATTTGTTCATGAAGAATCAAAAGGACTTAGGGTTACATAACCCTAGTCGATACAAGTTCATACAATACAATACAAAAGTAAAGTTTTCTTCTTCATTGCATCTTCGTCTTTAGTTGTCTCAAAAGTTAGATCTTCTGGCTTGAGTCTTCGGAAGCTAGATCAACAAAAGTTGGGGCTGATCCCCGATGATAACTAGTACTAAACTACTGAGGTGGCGGGGGTGGAGGGGATGGTGACCTATGGAGCAACATGTGGTGATAGGCCAATTCCTCCTCTATCCCAGAGACACGGTGAACGGAGGCAGCCTGGATGCGCTCCCACTCGCGCATACGGCCTCAAAATGGGCATCTAGGGTGGTGATAGGGACACAGGGGTAGTGGAGTCGGTGGTGGTGGTGGTGAAGATGGTGTATAAGGTGGTGGTGACGGTGGTGCTGGTGGTAAATCTGGGGGTGTGGATGGTGTGTATGGTGGCGGTGAGGGTGGTGCAGGTGGTGCTCTAGCAACCTGAGCAGGGCGCTGACCCTGGAGCTCGTGAATCATACGATAAAGCAGATGTTGATGCACTATTGTGTTCGTCACTTGTCGAATAGGCTAGATAGAGCCTGTGTTGAATATTGTATAGGTTAGAATCTAACACACGACCAAAATAGGGAGATTTCAGTATAAAAGGGAACAAGTTCGCCCGAACTTGACCTGTATTGGTCAAGTTGGCCCGAAATGCTCTTAGGAAGTCAAGTTCGGCCGAACTTGACATGGTCAAGTTCGCCCAAACTTTCATACACTCCAGCGAACTTGTCTCCCTATATATAGGTGTGTTGTTCATTTGTCATTTAAGTTTTTGGCATCCCTACGGGGAGGTGCTGCCGGATTCTCTCCAGGAACTCTGGCAGCTGGACTTATAAAGATGTATACTCTTTCAGTATGAATGAAGACTTCCGCTGCATTCTACTTCTACTCTTTTCTGTAATAACATTCTACCGAATCGGTTTACGTTTATCCACTAACTTCCGTCTAGAACCGCCTGATCACGGACCTTCAATTGGTATCAGAGCTACGGTTATCACCTACGCTCATGAATTTGGACATTTATGGACATTAGGAGGGGCTTTGGACGTAAATTATGAAATAAGCCTACAATCCACGGACAAAATCCAAAATTGAACAGATAGGATTGTTAGAAAACCATTTTCGACCAGATCTATGGTGGATTCATCTTGAAGTTCGAAGAAATAAGGATTCTGGATCGAAAAATGTGAAAAATGGGCTGATTTGGGGGATTAAGTTTGCCCGAACTTGACTTATATTGGTCAAGTTCGACCGAACTTGTACCATTTTTGATCAAGTTAGCAAGAATTTCGGGGACACCGTCTAGAGCTTCAGAGTACAGATTTGGTGATACAGTCACAGAATTTTGAAGATAATGGGAGAGTCATTGATACCGATGCAGAATGTTGATCTTTTGGGTGTTCTGACTAGTAATGGGCCTAAACGTTAAATCCGCATTTGTTAAAAAGTGAAAGTTCCGGATTTCAGGGGGATTTCAGTGAAAATTTCAGTATGGTCAAAATTTGCAAAAATGAGGGGGAATAAAAAAGTTTCAATATTTGAAGATTCCGGCATTTTTGAAATTTGTGACTACTGCAACAGTATCCGGGTGGTTACCGATCGCAGATTATCGGGAAATGTAGAGGATTGAGATTCATTGGGTATTTCAAATTGATGTCTATTTTGAAAGTGGGTGGTTACATAACTGAGTCTTGGAGGAGTTGTTTATCAGATTCTGAGGTCATGGTCGCGCGTATGGTTGGGAAGCACACACGACTGCCTATCTTTAACTCTGCTTTGCACATGAACTATTGACTAGACTAACCGCTAGGAGATAAGAAGGCTCTGTAGTTTCAGTTGCCCCGGGTTGTACGCGGTACCATGATTAAAGAAGATGATTTATGGGATCGGATCTTCCAGACAAAGCTGTGTATATCAGTTGCTGGCAAAAGAGGTTATACATTTAGGATTCCGTGATCACAGGAAGTTCAGATTATTCAGATCATGATTCAGATTGATGCTTAAGGGTTAGAGTCCAGATCTCCGGTGAAGGAACAGTTAGCTGGATTTGCAGTCGTTAATACCAGTGAGGAACTGAGGACGTTCAATATGTTCGGTGATGATCTTAGGAATTAATGACTAGCTCCGAAGATGGATGGTTTCAAAATTACCAAGGAAATCTGATGATAACCTTTGGTGGCCATTATTTTTAATCTTCAAGCAGATGAATCATTCTTCTCTTTGGACTAACCGCCGTTGGAAGATAACGTTTGGTGATTAAGTGGCGCTGGTCTACCGGGGATAGCTATATATTTGACATTGTGACTGAAGAAGAAGAATGTGATTTTGATCGCGGATGTATGTTTCTCAGATTTCATGCATTACCAGATTTTCTGTTTCCGATGAAGATTTGTTGATTGAGCAGATTTCCGATTTGCTAATCAAATCTTTCTGAATGGTGCTTAACTGCGATTACGGAAATCGGGATTTAGGATTTTCAAGGGTATTCGTTGATTTGAAGTTTTCCGATGCGGTGATTTGAAGTTTCTATCAATTGTCGGTTGAGTTTTTGATACTTTAGGAGTATGCGGAATAAATTCTCGATGCTCAACGCTTATTCAAAAACTAAACTCGGATGCGGTTATCGTCAAAATGGAGAAGCTGGTGCATTGATTAGCTTTGAGTTGATGGTTATTCGAGAAAATTTATCAGTCAAGTAAATCAGAGGTGTCGGACACCACGCAACCAAAGATCTGAACTGGAGATTTCAGAGGTGTTGAAAGTTGTTAATGCAAACCCGGATCATCAATTAAGGGGGAATCTGTTGACGCGTCTCGACGACATCGGCAGACACCTTGATTGAAGTTGCTGAGAATATTCAAACACGGCTCAAAGTTTTGAAGTTCAAGATCAAGCTTCGACAGTAACGAACAAGGGGGAATATGTTGATGCACCATTGTGTTCGTCACTTGTCGAATAGGCTAGATAGAGCGTGTGTTGAATATTGTATAGGTTAGAATCGAACACATGACCGAAATACGGAGATTTCAGTGTAAAAGGGAACAAGTTCGCCCGAACTTGATCTGCCTTTAGTCAAGTTCGCTCGAACTTGACTAATGCAGGCCAAGTTTGCTCGAGAATGCTCTTAGGAAGTCAAGTTCGGCCAAACTTAACATGGTCAAGTTTGCCCGAACTTCCATACATTCCAGCGAACTTGTCTCCCTATATATAGGTGTGTTGTTCATTTGTCATTAAGTTTTTGGCATCCCTATGGGGAGGTGCTGCCGGATTCTCTCCAGGAACTCCGGCAGCTGCACTTATAAAGATGTATACTCTTTCGGTATGAATGAAGACATCTGCTGTATTCTGCTTCTACTCCTTTCTGTAATAACATTCTACCGAATCGGTTTACATTTATCCACTAACTTTCGTCTAGAACCGCCTGATCACGGACCTCAGCTGAGCTATCTGACGGTCATGTGCTATCACTTCCTTTGAGAGGAATAACAGGGTAATGATAAGGGTGGTATGGATCAGACGGCCTCATGCCCGGTGGAGGTGAAAGGGGATACCTACGGTAGCGGGGTGGCGATGAGTATGAAGCATGCATGGGGGGTGCAGTAGGGGGTGGGGGTCCGGCCTAGTGAGATGATCCGGCCGCATGTGGGTCATGGATAGGGTGATAAGTGGAGCTACTCATGAAGAGTGGGGGTGGCTGCTCGTGACGTCGGGGCGCTCCGCCCAATGAGTGATGGCATGGAGGTCCAGAAAATGGAGTAAACATCGGGTCGGGAATGCTAGCATAAGATGGGCCTACAGAAGCATGCGGCAGTACAAAGGGTGGTAGCATGGTATCAGGCGAGTGGACAGATAAGGGTGTGGCTGGTACAGCTGACATAGCATCGCCAGACATGTGTCCATCGTCAGAGTCAGAAGATGAGGATGACAGGTCAACAACAGGGTTGACAGGCGGGGGTAGCTCAAGTATGGCCAGCTCATCGACAACCTCGCCATCGCCCAACTCAGCATCCAGATAGTCGACATGGAAGACCGGCATGTCATCATCCTCGTCATCGTCTAACTCGATGACTGGTGGGATGACGGCTAGTGGTGCGACTAAGTGCACCACAGCGTGCTCCCCATCTGGGTGACCATGGATGGCCACGTCGTGCTGGGGCTGGGGTACGGCTAGCACATCATCCTCAAGATCGTGCGGGTGATCCTGGTCATCTACCATGTAATCGTCAGGTAGGGCAAAGGGCTTGAAATCGTCGAGGTCCTCATCGTCCGAAACCTCGTGACCTGCTGCGTCCTCGGGAGGTATGGCCGCAGCAGCCTCGACACCAAATCAATCATCTGAGAAGTACTCTATGGGGTCCTCCTCGTACGAAGATACTGAAGACATGGTCCTTGCAAATAGAATCCGTACAACATATGAACATAATGGTTAGTAATTTTATTCAAATCTCATGCAATTTTGCTTTTTGGTTTCGTGTAATCCTAGTGTTCTCGTGTCTATCCATTATAGACTAATCAGGAATAACTCTTTTTCTTTCCTATAGTTGAATTTGTGCGATAGATCCTCATGTTATCATGACATTTGTAATATTTTTTTGTTATATACTTGAAAACAGTTTTGTAATGTTATAAACTTTGTTTTCATGTGAGAGCCCTTTGGTGATTGTAGACCAACTTAGTAAAAGTTTGTCCCCGGTTCACTACAATCGAAGCTCTGATACCAATATGTCACACCCTGGTCGTAGCGGAAGCGCAAATGTGTGACTTAACGGTAATCATTGCAATCAATCGTGTAAACATAATTATAACCCAACAACGAAGCCATATGTTATACAAATTCAAATTCAAGTTTACATGTTCCAATAAGTTTCATAAGTTTACCAAAACAGTATTTAGTTAAGTTACATCACCAAAATGTGTTTGTTATAATCGTAGTTTTAAGTCGAGGTTTTGACCCCTATATGCCCAAACAAGGAAGGGATATATGAGGCAAATCCTCCAAAATTGGCCATCGTTGTATCTTCCGAGAATCCATCACCGGTTAAGCCTTGTTTCCTGAAATACATGTAGTTTGAAAAATCAACAAAAGTTGAGCGAGTTCATGTAGTTTTGTTTTCAAATAAGTTGTCATAATTGTCATCCATTACGGAAATCCAGGTATGTAAATAATTATGGAATATAAGGATCTATCAGTGGGTAGCGAGCCCTCCGATACTATGCACCTTAAGTATATAACCAAACCGAGGACACTTTATTCTGAATTGGGATCACAAAAGCACCCCATGGTATACAACTAGGAGTGGAGCGTGCCTCAAGCTCAAAAGATCTAAACCTTTTGCACCTTGGTCACTAAGTGATTAATGGTTACTAATGTTATAATGTCATCCAATCCTACTTACGCACATCGATCTTATTGTCATCTAACTCCATAACTAACATACCATATGTCTTGACATGTATTTCCCCGAATGTTATAAAACTGAGAATGTTTAAAAAGAAAGGGGGACATGAACTCACAGATTCGCGTTCCTTGTGCACAACTCACAGTGTTTTTTCCTTGGTCTTGAACCGAACCTACAAGTGTTCTAATTCTCAAAAGACACTTAAGTCTATGTTTGTTCTATGTACAAGTCCTCATCTTATGTTAGTTGTTTTTAATCATTTTATTGATTAATTATTTCTTGACTTAGTACATATATTTTGTTATCGTGTCTTGATTAGTGTGTGAACGGCGTCGCTCGTTCATTGTCCTTGTGCCTAGCACACTTGTCATTGGGCCTCGCCCATGTCATTGGGCCTAGCCCACGTCCTTGTGTCGTTGGGCCTAGCCCATGTTCTTGTGTCATTGGGCCTAGCCCATGTGTTTATGTCATTGCGCCTAGCCCATGTGTTTATGTCACTGGGTCTAGCCCATGTGTTTATGTTATTGGGTAACCCATGTCTTTGTATTCTTGTTATATTTATTTTTCAAAATAAATATGTATACTTGCAAAATAATATTTCCAATATTATATTTAGTATAAGTAGGTTTGTTATTTCCCAAGTGTATACTTAGGAAAGCATACACGTATTCTAGTGTTAAGATTCATGTATTTCTTATTTCCTTAACAAGATTTATTATTTGTAATCTTATGTTTTTTCGGAAATTATATTTCTTAAAAATAATATATTTTTAAGGCTTGTAGGGAATATATATATTTTCACCAATCTTGTTAACTATATATATTTGTGTATAAGTCCATTTAATTGTCCAAGTCCATTTTACCAAGAAATATATATAAGTTTATATATATTTTGTTATGTTTGTCCAGGTATTTTCTTTGGTATTTAGGGGTATTATGTATTTATACTCCATTGGGAGTTTTATTGTTTTAACTCTCCTAATTTGTCTACTACCATAATATACACTTAGTATACACATAGCACTCAAATACTTGATGACTTCTAAATATATATTTTTCTGAATATATTTTTACACTTGTTTTTAATACTTTATGAAATCTCTATTTTCTTAACTTGTATTTCTACATAAAAAAATTTGGTATGGTAATGTCTCCAATATCTAAAAATCACAAGTTTAGTAGAAAACTTTATATTTTTCTAAGTGTTGAATTTTTTTAAAAATTTGGCCATAGTTTCCCCTAGATTTAGGGGTTTTCCCATGTTTAAACATGTGTTTAAGCTTCATTTGATCACCAAAATAATTTCTCTAAGTTTAAACACTTCATACATAAACCTTTTACATGATGATGAACTCAAGAATTTATAAAAACATGTTGTCTTTTAGTATGATGTTAACATGTTTATTAATCTTCAAAAACACTAATTATCCACTAATTACACAACTTTTGTAGAAAATTATTTTTAACAACTTGTTCATCCATTTACAAAAATGACTTTAAATCCATGTTCATGTATTGTAAATCATTTTAACTAGTTCATTAGTGACCTACATCAAGCTCATCAACTTATTCTTCATGGATCTTTCAAGATCTATATATACACTTTTAATATTTTCACATACAACACTACTACACATGATGATCATCAAGCTAAGCACAAGATAAGCATACATAACATCATTTCATTTCAAGATTATGTTTGTTTTCTTTAGATCTTTAGATTTCTTCATGTGTTCATCTTTAAAGATTATGTTTCTTGATGGATCTACTTGTACATGAGAAATATATCAATAACATGAACTTAAACAATGATCAAGAAGCTTACTACTAGCTCTAGTGGCTAGGGAAGTGGCTTAACAAAGATGAAGATGAAGATAGCACAAATGTGGTGGATAAAAGCACTCCAAGCTGGTCCTTCAACTTCCAAATCTTTGCACCTTCTTAGATTACCTTGTAACACCTTTGAGCATGCTTGATCTTGCTTGAAAGTGGCTAGAGAATGGTGGTGATGTGGTGGTTTTTGGCCGAGAGCAAGAGAGCAAGAGAGAAGGAGTTGGTGTTTTGAATTTGTGAAGATAAGGTTAGGAGTCTTATGCATCATGAGCCTCCAACATCTTTTTAACTCTTGGATATCATGTTTAGTATCTTCCTAACAATCTACATAACTAATCAAAAGAATTGGGGCATGGTGGGGCCCCTTGTGACCGTCCACATGAGAGGGGGGTATTGGTTTGGTTTCAAACATTAGTTAGATGTTTAGCTGGAATCTAGGATGTTTAGTTAAGGTGTTATGTGCATTAGTGTTTTTAGGATGATTTATGGTGTTTGATGACCATAACTATCTTTGTATTACTAAAACAATGCTTCTAGTGAAAAGTTAGGTGTTTCGGGTAGTGTTCGGTTGCTTACCGGTTCGTTAAAGTGCTAAATGGCGCAGTTTAGTGTGTTATGAGGTACCTTCTATGATGGTTTTAATTCCTGGCACTTTACAAGTTATTCTGGACACTTTAACCTTATTCTGCATCATACTTTAGTGCACAATTGCTGAATTTTGCTGATTAATGTTGAATTCTGCATTTAAAGTGTGTTTTGGGCACTTTTAAGTGCATTAAATGATTTCCGGAACGTGTTAAGTTAAATCCTTGTTCTCCATTCTTGGATTTAATATATGATCACTATTGGACTTCTATCTAAGCCCTATAACTGTCGTTAAGCTGAGTACCAGTCTAGTGTTAACACTGCTAGTCTAACCGGTAAGTCTACTAGTTGTTTTAGTGCATTGTTTCAAATTGTTGTTAAACGAGACTATCCACCTGAATGATATGCACTATTCAAATGTTTTCATGACAGTTCAAAGTATATGAGGTGCAAGCAAGCAGTTTAAGACATTTTAACACATAATTGCATGATTAACTTAATAGTTTAATTTTACGGAAATTACCCGAAAGTTGACAGTTGTCAAACGTAAAGGGCCTCATATGGGGCTGCTTGAATGCTACTGTGGTAACTGTTGTTATAAGAAAATTCCACTAGTGGGAGTTGCTTGTCCCAGCTTCCTCCAAAGTCCAGGACACAAGCATGAAGCAAGTCCTCTAGTGTCTGAATCGTGCGTTTCTATTGGCCATCAGTTTGGGGATAATAAGCAGTGATTAAATCAATTCGCGTCCCCAAAGCCTCTTGTAGTTCTGTCAGTATCGCGAAGTAAAGTGGTTGTCTCGGTTGGAAATAATAGCAATTGGGACACCATGTCTAGCTACTATCTCATTATTATAAATTTCAGCCAACTAGTAGGTTTTATAAGTCGTACGGGTCGGAATAAAAATGTGCCGATTTGGTCAATCGATCGACAACTACCCAAATCGCATCATGACCACGAGGCGCTTTCAGGAGATGGGTCACGAAATCCATCGTGATTTTTTCCCACTTCCACTAAGGTATTTCGGGTTGTTGCAACATCCTCGAGGGTTTCTGATACTCATCCTTGACTCGCGCATAAGTCAAGCATTGGCTCACGTATTCGGCCACGTCCTTTTTCATTCCCGGCCACCAGTAGAACTCTTTCAGGTCATGGTACATCTTATCTGTACCGGGATGAATTGAATATTTCGATTTATGAGCCTCGTCCATTATTAATTGTCTCAGCCCCGAACTTGCAGGAATCCACACTCGATTCTTAAAGTACAACACCTCGTCCATTTTCCTCACAAACTTTTCTCGTTCCCGTGCAATCCTTCACCGGGTAACTGCCTTTCCTTCAGGGCTTGCATCTGCGCGTTTCGGATTTGATCTATCAAACTTGTCTGCACGATCATTCCCAAGGCTCTCACTCGAAGGGCTTAATTCGATCCTTCCTACTTAGTGCATCTGCTACCACATTAGCTTTCCCCGGGTGGTACTTTATCTCACAATCATAATCATTTAACAATTCCACCCATCTGTGCTGCCTCATATTCATGTCTTTTTGGTCGAAGATATGTTGGAGGCTTTTGTGATACGTATATATAGTACACTTGGTACCATATAAATAATGTCTCCAAATCTTTAATGCAAATATAACTGCTCCTAGTTCCAGGTCATGAGTCGTGTGATTCTTCTCGTGCACCTTCAGTTGTCTAGAAGCGTACGCGATAACTTTATTCCTTTGCATAAGGACACATCCAAGCCTTGTCACGATGCGTCGCAATATACGACAAAGTCGTCATTGCCTTCGGGTAACGTCAAGATTGGGGCCTCACATAACTTTTTATTTAACAGCTGGAACGCTGCTTGTTGGTCTTCACCCCATTCGTACTTCCTATCCTTTTGCGTTAGTGCGGTTAGCGATTGGGAAATACTCGAGAAGTTTTCGATGAAGCGATGATAATACCCTGCCAATCCCAAGAATTGGCGTACTTCTTTTGGAGATTTCGGCGTTGGCTAGTTCTTTATTGCTTCTATCTTACTTAGATCTACATGAATTCCATACTGATCCACCACATGCCCTAGAAATTGTACGGCTTGTAACCAAAAGTCGCACTTAGACAACTTAGCGTACAGTTGTTCGGTCCGTAGTATCTCCAAGATAGCACGCAAATGATGCTCATGTTTGTCCTTACTCTTGGAGTAGATCAAAATATCGTCAATAAAGACGATGACAAATTTGTCAAGGTATGGCTTACATACGCTGTTCATGAGGTCCATGAACACCACGGGTGCGTTAGTTAACCCAAAGGGCATAACTAGCAATTCGTAGTGGCCATAACGAGTTCGAAATGCTGTCTTAGGAATATCGTCCTCTTGGACCTTCACTTGATGGTAACCTGACCGAAGATCTATCATAGAAAAGTATCTGGCTCCTTGCAACTGATCAAAGAGATCATCGATTCTCGGAAGAGGGTATCGATTCTTGATAGTGACTTTATTCAATTCCCTGTAGTCGATGCACATTCGGAAGCTACCGTCCTTATTCTTTACAAACAAAACTGGGGCTCTCCAAGTGGAATAACTAGGACGGATAAAACCACGATCGAGTAACTCCTGCAACTGCGCCGATAGATCTTGCATCTCGGATGGTGCAAGATGATATGGAGCCTTAGCAACGGGTGCCGTTCTTGGTATTAAGTCGATGCGAAACTTGACTTGCCGATTGGGCGGCAATCCGGGAAATTCTTCCGGGAACACATCAGGGTATTCACATACTACTGGAATGTCCTCAATACGTTTCTCGGCTGGCTCCTCCGATGTGACGCTAGCTAAGAACACGTCACATCCCTATCGTATACATTTCAACGCCTTAAGGTGAGATATAAGGTTCAACGTGGCGCCTAACTTCTCTCCTTGTACCATAATTGCATCCGTGGGGGATAAAGGAATCTTCAAAACTTTATATTCACATAACACCTCCGCACGATGGTTGGACAACCAGTCCATTCCTACGACAATATCAAAACTACCCAACTCTACTGGTAAAAGGTCAATAGTAAACTGGTAACCGTTAAAGGATATAAGGCAATTAACAATAAGTTGGTGACTGGTAATTGGTTTTCTGCTGGCAAGTTCAACGGTATAGGGTTGTTTCAGGTCAACAGCAGGCATACTCAAGAGTGGCAAAAATGCAATCGACACATAACTTCTATCGGCTCCCGTATCAAATAACACTGAAGCAGATTGATTGGAAACGAGGAACGTACTTGAAACCATGTTGAGATCCTGGCGTGCGTCACCGGGTCCCATGACAAAGGCACGACCTCGGGCTGCATTCGAGGTAGATGCTTGGTTCTTGGTGTTCCTTCCTGCCATCTGCTGGGCTAACTTCGGACAACTATTACGAAAATGCTCTGTGCTACCACATCCAAAGCATGTACGGGGGTAGGTAACCTGTTGTGCTGGTTGTTGAGGTCGCTGCTGAAGAGGTTGAGGCCTAGCAGGTTGAAAACGAGTTGGTTTGGGTTTGGGTTCCATGGGCACCCTACAGTCCTGGGGAAAATGCCCATCTCTATGACACCTGAAGCATTTCACTGCTCGACACATTCCAGTGTGGTGGGAAGCGCAATTGTTGCACTTCGGGCCTTTCCTTTGTAGCCATCAGAGTTACACGCAGGGGTTGTCATGGAGTAGTTCCGGCTAGTATTCCTCCCCCTCTTCGGCGCTGCTGCCCTTGCGTGACTACTCTCTGGGGCCTCCCACTTGTTCCCAACCGATTCTCCCGCCATTGTCAGAATCTTACGCCTAACCATGTCATATCTAACGGTACCTGACCTTGCTACCACCTCGTGCATGGTTCGGTATTCCACCGAATTAATTATACTCCTCACTTCTGGGGCCAGTCCCCAGATATACCTTTCAATCCTCTTAGACTCTGGCCGGACCATGTCTGGCAAAATACGCGCCAGTTCATTGAAACGGTTGGTATAGCCTGCATGATCAGCACCTTGCATCTGCAGGTTCCAGAACTCGTGCTCAAGCTTCTGATTTTCATGAGTTGGGCAAAACCTATCCCTCATCAGTATCTTGAGATCATCCCAAGTCATCGCATTAATCGCGTCCTGTCCGCGAGCTTGAACAATAGTGTTCCACCAGTTTAAGGCATGGTCGATGTATATTTAACTGCGCAATTATGAGGACAATTACTTATGTTAGTACCGATTCCGACTTCTCGACCCATTTCACAAACCCATTGGGTCCCTCAATCCCTTTGAATTCCATCGGATTGCGTTCCATGAAATGCTTATATGTGCAAACCGGCCGACCATTATTCTGGTTATCGTTCTGACCTACCGGTCCTGGTTGCGGATTTGGTTGCGGGTTAGCATTAATACCGGCGCTAACCTGCGCCACAATCGTGGGAATAACAGCTTGGAGTTGTTACGCTATCATTTGCGCAATATCTGCCTCAGTCATCTGTGGGGCGCGTTTCCAGGCCATTCTATTATAAACAATAGATGTCTAGGTATCAATGTCACGTATCCAGTTAACACATATCACATATTTGGTTAAAACATAACACACACTTCATCACACACACGAATCCACGACACATATAGTCAAAAGCATGGTCATATATATGTAATGTCATCATCATACAAGGGTCAAAATTTGCACATAGACTTAACCATAAGGGTCAGTGCTTAGATGTGCTGTCATAATGTGTCACCACAGTGACGTACAGACTCGATGCAACAAAAGTACTAACCAGGAAAATGTGAAAATACTATGACTGCATCACCACCTCGACATGGGTATAACCCAATGCTTGGTAGGATGTACAAAAGATACATCATCTCTAACTATACTGAAAGAAAACCATACTAAGAATGCCACATCCACCATTCCAATCCTCCAAAACCCGCGATCAACTCTATAATTGCACCAATACATCCATATACCTACGCACGGAAATGATCCTGCTCATGATGAACATACCCCATACCCTGCTGTAAGGCGATGATCTCCTGCTGTAGAACAATCAAGTAGTCTCCCATCGACCTCCTCTGCTGCTCATCCTCATCTCGTTCCATCCGTAGTAATGAAATCTGATCGAACAGAAATCCCATCAGGCTGCTCTCGGTGATGGGAGTAGGCACCTCCTGAGGAGGAATAGGTATACCCCAGACGGGTGGAGAAGGCTCCCTAAATGGCTGGGAAGGGTCACCTCGCTCGTATGTGTGCAACGGGGAAGGGTCCTCCCGAGGTGTAGTCAGAAAACGAGCAGTGAAGTGCTGCTGGGTCCCTATAGGTACGGGTGTCGGACGAATAGGGGACCCGGGTGGGGTAAACACAGGTACATGCGTAAGTACCCTCCGACGAGCCGCCTGTCGGAGGCCAAAGGTGGGTATCTCAACAAGGCTAGATGAGGAGGGTGAATAAGGACTCGGAGTAGAAGGAGTGTAAGGTTCAGGCGGTGTCTCAGGTGACGGTAAGCGGGTTGCTACCGGCTCCCACTCCCAATGCCCCGTGGTGGGAGTAGGGCTCCTAGGAATAGGTCCTACGGGTATGGCAACATTCGCGGTACGACGATGCTCCGAGGAGCTAGTCGGGTGGTGCGATGGCGAACGGTAGGCGCTCGAGGCCTCCCCCTCGCGCCTAGTATGAGGTCTTGGTGGGTACGGACCACAACAATAACCAGAAGGATCTGGTGAGTAGCTCAATGTCAAAAGGGGTGTCAGCGGATCCTCCTCAGGATCAGTCTCCATATGTGAAATCGATTGGTGACTCGAACGATGCGACATGCTACCTGAAAAAAAGAAAACTACACACAACACTGATTGGACTGACCCAAAATACTGAACTCAACATTCCATCAATATACACATAAGCACATATTGCACGCAGTTTCACTTTTTTAAAATTTATAAAAAAAATTACTTGCGGTTGGTGACGATAGTAGACGGATGTCCGTCCTATCTCAATGACGTTCCTAGAACCCCCAAGTATGAGCAGATAAATTATGGTGTTCCGGACCACAATAATTTATATGCCCCACCAGGGCTTCCTGGTAATAGCCATACTACTCAGTTTCTAAAGGTTCTCAGCGTGTGGAGACTAACTTAGGATTATTGTCTAGGTTCTTTTGAGATTTCGCTATAAACGAAGGCTCTGATACCATCTTCTGTCACACCCCAACTCGCAGCGGAAGACAAATGCAGGGTGCGGCAGACACGTGCTAATTCCCCATAGTTTAAAAACATGATATCATAAACAGAGAGAACCTCGATTACAACATACTATCAGTATCATATTACACACCATAAGTTTCAGTACAGTACTACGAGCTATCACAACTCTTATTCTTCAATAGTTTACTACTATAGCCATCCACACGCACATTCCTTACTCTTGCTTTGCTTTACCTGAAATGCATGTTAGTTTTAAAAAAGGTCAGCTAAACGTTGCGTGAGTTCCACTGGTTGAATTGTTGTGTAACAATACGTGTTATCAAGATTAATTGCACTGGTCATAATTATAATGATGTTCATAGTTATAGTCGCAGATGGAATTACACGAGCATACAAGTGAAACCTTGACTGTTTTTCCCCGGGCCTTGTCATCCCAGACACTCCCGGCCACCGGACCGTGTCACTAAGACACTCCCAGCCTATCAACTGCTTCACGTGCAGTTCAACGCCCCTTAGTAGTTATGCCTAACAACACAACCAAATTAGGACGAGTGCAGTAGCCTAGTGCCGACACACTGTCAGTCGTGGCACTGGGTTGGTCAAACCGATAGTACTATCCACTGTCTGCAAGCTTACGTTAATCACTTGTCTTGCAGAGGGGAGGTAGTTCGTGTGTTAGATAATTCACATCATATGTTGTGCAATTAACACAGTTTCGTAATATGCCATTCATCTCAGAAACAATATCACAGTTTAACAGTGGGAGAGTAAAATTCAATCCCAGCTTGGTGTAATCAACACGGTTTTGCAACATGCAAATCACTTCCAGAAAACAGTAACACCGTTTAATAATGGTGGAGTGAAACTCACTCCCAAGTTAGTGTAAACAACACAATTTTTAACATGCAAGTCCCCAGAAAACAGTAAAACAGTTCAAAAGTGGGGAAGTGAAACTCACAGTGCAAATAGTGGTCTTAACACAAGAGTCGTCGATTAGATGGATCCACCTTGACGACACACATGCAAGCATGGACTCAAATCAGTATCTAAGTTCGTAATGGTTATAACTTGGATCTGGTTGGGAATTTTTACTCCGGATTGAGTCTATAAGACACTGGTATGGTGATGGACGTAAGGGTAGTACTAGTTTTCAGTTTGGCTTCCGGGCACCGATTCGCGTGCCAGCCAAAGTCAGTAGTTTAACGTGTTCGGGTAATGGTACGGGAATACCAGTAGTGCCAACATGTGGTTATTCAAGAATGATTAACTTTTCATTAAGGAAGTTTGAGTGTTTGGGGGGTCTAAGTTGCCCAAATTTGAGTTTCCATTTTCACCGTCGGGAATTCTCCCGAACTGCCTTAGGACACCCCCAGGGTACCCAATTTGCCCGGGAATCTCCCGGAATACTCTTGGTGTTCCATTTATAGTATTTGTCGGGTTGGGTCAGTTCCCAGTTCTGGTAGGTTCGTATACGGTAAACTGCCGAAATTGCTTTAAAATAATCTATTTTTAATTCCGTAAATTCCCATTTAATCTATATTTTACATAAA
This sequence comes from Scalesia atractyloides, assembly GCA_947069175.1. Lineage (NCBI taxonomy): Eukaryota > Viridiplantae > Streptophyta > Magnoliopsida > Asterales > Asteraceae > Scalesia > Scalesia atractyloides. The sequence continues at coordinate 44,959,596 of CAMTDV010000025.1, forward strand.
AATCTGTAAATTTTTACATATATCAGTAAAAATCTGAATATTATGGGAAAATTTTTTTGGAAATTTATTTTGTTAATTTACTTATTTAAATAAATTATTTATAAAACTTTTTTTAACCACATAATTCCAATTAAGTACCATCAGTAGTTAAAAAATTTCAAAACTCAACCAATGGACTCCAAATGTTTCCAGATCATTCCCCATATCTTTCTTAGTGTCTCTGTAAAATTTGGTGATTTATTGAATCCGTTTGATATTTTTTCCAAAATTCTTTCTGTAAAACAGTTAAAAATTCACCAAAATTGGTAGAAAATTCCAAAAATTCTAATATTTTATGTGGAGCTTTCTGAAAACATCCTACATCACCACACCGAATTTCATCTCAATCCAAGTTACACGGACCAAGTTATAGGCAAAACAATTATCTGTCTATCCTAGATTCCGTTTTCGGATCATATACCTAGCGATTCTTCCGATTCCAAGCGTTTATCTTGTTCCCAGAAGTGTGTAAAGGCTATATTCAGTACCCACACACCAAGTACAACCCAAATATGCTAGAACTTAGATCAATCAAACTTTAATTCATTTTTTTGGTTAATCGAATAATTAAGCGATTTTTGTCGAATAAGAGTTGATTAGGGTATCAAACCCCATTGATTAGTAACCATGGCTGCCATATAACACCAAGGATTTCATTTGGTGTTCATATTCAGCCCTAAAACTTGTTTAAAACTCCAAAATTCATGGATTAAAAAGCGTTTTTTCGGCTAGAAATCATGTTTAATCAAGAAACCATGCTTAAAACCTTATGGATTTGAGTTAATACCTTTGATTTGAGTTGGTTTATGAAGAAATCAGATGAATTTCTTGAGAGAAACCAGGTTTTGAAGGAATTTTGTGATTAAAATTAAAGAAAAAAGAAAAAAAACTATTTATATATTCATGGGGGGATGTCGGTTTTGGGGTGGGCCCCCTAGGGCCACCTCGTGCTTCATATAACGTGCTTAAAGATGACGTTTATATTTCGGATAAGTATAGTTTCGTTTTCGGGTCCTGCGCGCGTTCTCGATTTGCATGACGGACTCCGTTTTTCGCGCACTTAGTGTCACAAGACCCGGTTTTAAAAATTTTGCATAACCGTCTTAAAATCTGAACCCAGTTACGTTTTAATCATAAAAGTCTTGTTTGACGTTCGTTTAAGTGTTTTTAAGCTTGATCGGTTGTTCCTTGCACATTTGATTGCCTTTGTTATGCCAGGAACGAATGCGTTTCCCTATCTGGGAGCTGCTTCGTTTTGTGTGCCCTGGCTTTGATTATTTTCAAACCTTATGTCACAGTCTATGGCACAAAATTAAGTTATTCCTGGAACTCGGAATCTTAAATAAGGCTACCGATAATCTAATAATAAACGTCAATGGTTTAAGGCGCTGTTAAACGTCAAGTCTCCGTTTAACACATTGTTCAAGGCTAAGGACGCAAACCTCGCATCGTTGGTCCTTAGTAGTCTCATGTCAACCATGACGTGTTCTCAGATTCCTCTAAGATATAACATATATCGTTTCGCACAACACACAAGTCATGAAATTTAACAAGGTTTACGCACAATTATAGTTTTAGTCATGCTTTAAGTTTAGGACCAATTAAGGTGTACCTGGTTTCGTCATGGGTATCACAAGGAGTGCGCGGTAGTTTGGTAATGAGATCCATGGCAATGTTTTCCCATTTCCAAACCGGTATCTCTGGTTGTTCCAATAATCCAGAGGGATGTTGATGTTCCGCCTTGACTTTGAGGCAAGTAAGGCTTTTGGATACGTATAAGGCAATGTCTTTCTTCATTCGCGGCCACCAATACTGGGTTCGAAATCCTTATACATTTTGTCTGCACCAGGATGAATGGAATATCGAGACTTATGAGCTTCATCCATCAATAAGGTGCGTAGATTGTCCTGACTTGGAACCCATAAAAGGTTCATGAAATAGAGTACCCCTTCATCTTTCGTTTCGAGTTGAAGCTCGATATTAAGTGGTAGTTCATTTTTAAACAAGCCTTGGTGTTACACATGTACGCTGAGCTTGAGAGATGCGGGCTTGAAAAATAGATCGAACTTGAATAACGCGTTCTTTCCGACTTAGCGCATCGGCTTCGACATTCGCCTTGTCAGGGTGGTAGCGAATCTCGCAGTCATAGTCGTTTAGAAGTTCAACCCAACATCTTTGCCTCATGTTTAGTTCTTTCTGGTCGAAGATGTGTTGGAGACTTTTGTGGTTAGTGAAAACCACACATTTTGTTCCGTAAAGGTAGTGTCTCCAAATCTTGAGAGCAAAAACCACAGCGCCAAACTCAAGATCATGAGTTGTGTAGTTCTTCTCGTGGATCTTCAACTGTCTTGACACGTAGGCTATGACTTTTTTCCTTTGCATGAGAACACAACCAAGGCCTAAGTTTGATGCGTCGCAATATACGACAAAGTCATCGTTTCCCTCAGGTAAATATAACACAGGAGCTTCACAGAGTTTTTGTTCTAAGGTATGAAAAGCTTATTCTTGTTTGGGTCCCCACTCAAAAGGTTTGTTCTTTTGAGTTATGGCTGTGAAAGGAACCGCAATCTTGGAGAAGTTTTCAATAAAGCGGTGATAATAACCCGCGAGACCCAGAAATTAACGAACCTCAGTAGGAGTAGTAGGTGTATCCCATTCCTTAATCGTGCTAATTTTGGCTGGATCCACATGAATACCTTGTTCCTTGACAATGTGTCCCAAAAATTGAACTTCCTTAAGCCAAAATTCACACTTGGAGAATTTAGCGAAGAGTTTTTCCTTCTTTAGGAATTCCAATTTTAGACGGGATGTTGTTCATGGTCAGCTCGTGTCTTTGAATAAATCAAAATGTCATCAATGAAAACGATGATGAACTTGTCCAAATAAGGCTTACAAACCCTATTCATCAAGTCCATGAAGACGACAGCAGCATTCGTTAAACCGAAAGGCATAACAGTGAACTCATAGTTTCTGTATCGTGTGCGGAAAGCAGTCTTGGGAATATCTTCTTCGAGTACACGAAGCTGATGATATCCAGAACGTAGACCAATCTTCGAAAAGTAGGTAGCACCCTGAAGCTGATCGAAGAGATCATCAATGCGAGATTAGGGATATCGATTTTTGATAGTGAGTTTGTTAAGCTCACGATAATCGACACACATTCGGAAACATCCATCCTTCTTCTTTACAAATAGAACAGGCGCGCCCCAAGGTGAAAAGCTTGGACGAATAAATCCTTTATGAGATAACTCCTGCAGTTGCTTCGACAATTCTTGCATCTCAGAAGGTGCAAGACGGTATGGATATTTGGCAATCGGGACCAGGTACAAGGTCAATACGAAACTCAATTTGAAGTGCTGGGGGTAAACCAGGTAACTCTTTAGGAAACACCTAAGGATAATCCCGAACAACGGGGATGTCTTGAATAGTCTTACCCTTGTCTTTCTCCTCTACGACACGTGCCAAGAAAGCCACGTAATTCTTTCGTATGTATCTTTGTGCTTGGGTGCTTGTCATCAATTTAAGGCTACTAGTGGGCCTTTCTCCACGAACCTCTAAGGTTTCACCAGTCAAAAGCGGCACACGAACAATCTTGTCAAAACAAACTACCTCTGCACGGTATTTGGTCAACCAATCCATTCCTACTATAACGTCAAAACTCCCAAGTTGCATTGGCGTGAGATCGATGAGAAAAAGGTGATTATTGAGGTTCAACTAGCAATTTCGAATGATAGAATCAAGTACAAGGGGTTCACCAATAGCTATCTCTATTGTCAAAGGCTTTCCTAGTTTTGTTCTAGTCTTTGCAAGTAAAGGTTCAAAAGCTAGTGATACAAAACTCTTGTCGGTACCCGAATAAAAAAGAATAGAAGAAAGTTGGTTGTTAACATAGAACGTACCGTTAACCACTTCGTTGCTGGCACGCGCTTCGTTAATATTGACATTGAATGCTCGTCCCCGAGCCGGGTTCACATTAGCCAACTTCGGGCAATTGTTCCTGTAGTGAGTCAGATACCCACAATTGTAGCAAGACCCATGCGGAAAGGGAGGTCGTGCAGGATTTGCTGGCTGCTGGGCAGGATTTTGAACCGCTTGATTCGGAGCAGGAGGAGAGCAACATGAGTTAGCCAAATGGCCAAATCTTCCACAATTGATGCAAAGACGAAACTGAAGACGTGGTTGATGATGACAGTTGCACTTGTTACATAGAGGTGCAGTACCAACATACTGTTTCTTGGCGGGTGGTTGTGCTGGCTGGGTAGGAGCAGCTTGATTGGTCAAGGTCGCAGCTAGCTCAATGGCTTGTCTAACAGTGGTAAGGTTGCTGACGGTGACAATATCCTGAACAAGATCAGGAAGACCATCTATGTACTTCTCAATCGCCTTGTCCAGGGGCGTGACCATGGTGGGACACAGCAGGCTCAATTCTTCTTATCGGTCCGTGTAAGCACGTCGCTCTCCACTATCTTGCTTATGATCGTGGAATTCATTTTCCAATGCCCGTAGTTCATGACGAGGACAAAACTCCTTCATCACAAGAGCGCGAAGCTCTTCCCATGTTTGAGCCATTGCCACATCGGCACCCCTGTCTCTCATCACACCATTCCACTATGTAAGCACCCTCTTCTGAAATACACTGGACGCATTCGCTCATTCGGGCATTGAACATGACGAAACGTGCTTTCGAGACTCTCGAACCACTATAGGAGCCCAGAAGCTCCTTCAGACCCAGAAAACTGGAGCGGTTTAGCCGAATTGAATGGCTTAAAGTTGCACGGAACAGGTGCATTGTTATTGTTGTTGTTGTCTTGGTTTAGCTGGGTTACTAGGTTCGGAAGTACAACAGCGACTTGCTGAGCGATCATGGCTGCCATAACGGCATCTTGAGTTTGATCGGGTCAAGGAGGTATTCTATAAGAAAATGGAACACAAGAAATGTGTGAGATTCGCGTTGGATAAATCAAAAGGAGTATTCAAAATATCGACAAGACATAAGGAAGGTGGTCATTCGTTTGGTTCTCAAAACAATCAAACTAGACAAGGTGACTAATCAAAGTACATGGGTCTTTATAATGTATAGCGAAGACATGATTTAGCCTATAAGTGGACACTCACCCCAAGAGTTCCCAGGTAAGAGTGACTGCTCCGATAATGTGGATTTGTACGAACACTCTAGCTTTAGACAGAAAACTCAGGGTACATGCACCCACCCTTCCAGATTGCACGTGTTCACATTATTAAGACCCAAACTTTGACGAGATTTGAAAACTTTTAAAGGCCTAAAGCCTGATGATTCGTTTTAGACATTACGCCTTCAATTATGTTTTGTTTTTGGTAATCACCTAAGGATAGGTGATGGTATTGCTTTAAGAATCTAAACACAAGATAACTTGTGTTAGGATCCTAGAAAGGTTATAGTCTAGGTCAAAGAATTACTAATAACCTAATTCTCTATAACCATGAGCTCTGGTACCAATCTTTCTGTCACACCACGACCGCGTAAAGCAACCAACTGCGACGGAAACGTCTGGGAGTCGTGTGGCAGAATTATTATTTCACAACACATGATAATTAGAGTTTAGTTTTACAAATATAAATTTATTACATTGTCTTGATTCCAATGTAAACATAACATAAAGATAATAAGTTTCTTGATTTTAGATTTCTAAGGCCCAAGTCACCCTAAGTGAAGCACGCTCAGATTAGACATTTGCTCCTGAAACATATGTGAAAGTAAATACGTCAGCATAAAAATGCCTATGAGTAACATAGGTTTAGTGTTGAAGATTCATGACGTAGAAAGTTATAAGAAATGTTTTCGAAAAGTTGTCATCAACCTTATAAAATGTTTCCTTTTATGAAATCAAATGAAAACCTATATGAAAATCAGGTGAAATAAAAGAATGATGTATGGTTAAGTAAATAACCAAATGAAAATAATAAGTGTAAAATATGTCGTGTCTTGTCCTTGATAAAGTGGTTTAGATAAGGCCACAATATGTAATATAATAAATGCACTTATATATTGGAAGTACCAGCGGCGTATCCACCATGCCTTCATCATATTACACACGTCTCGTTATTCAAATCACTTATCAAAAACCATCAAATAATGTTTTGTTTAAATCAATGTCAAATGTCATGTGTAGACAATGTCTAATGTCAAGTGTAAATCATGTCTTGTATGGCAAGTAAATAGTATTTACTCAAACCAAATGCATAATGCTCTGTATATTTAATTGTCTTGTACAAAACAAGGTCTTTGAATAAACAAATGTTTAAATCAAAAGTTATGTTTTGGTTACCATTCCTTTTATCGACATGAACATTTATCAGATTTGTTTATCGCATACATTCAAGCCTTGAGACTGTCTCATTAACCCTTATCAGGATCAAGGTTTATCAAAAAAAATGTTATCGGATTCTGTCATTCCCTAACACTGCCCAACAAGCCTGGGGAGCGGGAACAGGATTGTCAAGTCCTATGGTACCATTACATACTACCGGTCGGCGCGATCACTGTTAATGAATGTATTATTGTCCCGTTAAACATATCAAATGTCATTTTCGATGTAAGCACGTCATGAATATGTTAGAAAACCATGTACTAGACATACTAAGTCAATACGTCAAGTAAAAAAGTTTTTATTTTTGAAATAGTGTATTATATGTACTATATAATAAAACATGTATAATGTCTTGAAAATGGAAAATAAAGTTATGCACATATGTTTCACCCCAAAACATTTGTAAAACGTAAAAGAGGGGCTATGTACTCACCTTTGGGTGCGTTTTTATGTGTTAACACAATCCCTCAAATTGTTTATTCATCCAAAATTAAATAAGAACGATTTAATAATCAAAACTCACAAAATACCTAAGTTTCTCCAATACTTCGAATTTCCACATAACTTTGAGATTTTCTCGAAAAGTCTTTGTTTTGATTACGTTGGTGTATTTATATATATGTGTCCATATATATTATGATTTTCGCGACTTGAACGCTTTTAGTGGTGACCCTTAATATGTTATATCCGTTATCACACCCGTTTATAGGCAATATATATACATAAATTTGAACATATAAACAAATATCGTCATACACCTATTTTATTAACTTATATGTATTATCATTTTTAAAGCATTCATACATGAAATAACTTTTCTAGTTAACCTATGTATCATTTCATGCTCGACAAACAAGTTACACATATAACTCAATATTCACCGTTTTAAGCGCACAAGTGTACATGCATAGTTTAAACTTCTACTATCATGTTATCATCTAGCATATAACATAACATATTCTCATAATCACATATCACATCATAATATACCAAGTTCACTTTTGAACAACCCATGTTCGTGTACATTGAAATATGCGTATTTAGCGTTTTCGGCATCGTTTTCGGGCGTCGAAAGTCACATATGACTAGCCAAACACCAAAGATACTTAATATAAGTTAAAATAATTATTTTTATATCAAAAATATCAATTTATTTACTGATCTAAAACAGTTTTATAAAAGTCACTTGAACAGGCGATTTTTACCGTTTTTAACATAAACTTTTGCACCGAACTTTACCATACGCATCCCAAATTGAAACGACTTGATATTTTAACACAATACATTTTATATACTGAAAAAAAAAATAATTTTAATCATATATATGTAGGTCTCATAAATAGCACAAAAATCATGCAAATATCACCCGATTTACTACTTTTCAAGCCTTAAGTACAACATGCAATGCTACCAAGTTATGACATAATTTTTATAACTTTAACATACATCAAATAACTTTATTTTACATGTTTATTTACTGATTTGAATGAACATTTATCATATCATGTATAAATCATCAAACCCTTGTATTTTAACTATCATTCAATCACATGCAACAACTTAAAAGCTAGTAAACTTTATGATAAAGTTTCATGCTATTTTAATACTTCAAATAATAATAATTTTAGTGTTCATAATCAGATTCAAAAAACATTTGTCATATCATAGTATTTTCATCATTTCATGATTACAAATATCTCATGCAAGCTCATGTACAAACTTCTAATGCGTGTCATCTTTCAAGAATCCGAGCATACAAGAGTTAATCAAAAATCAAAACATCATCTCTATCATATATAAATACACATCCACGGCCATATATATACACACATATATCCATTTTTATTTTATTTAAAAAACTCAGTTGTTTTAGTTTTCAAGTTAGTGTTTGAATCCCTGAACAAGAGAAACTTTCACTATCATCTTCATCACCATGAATCATGAATTTGTTTGAGGAAGGAAATGTTATACCTTCAAGATTCAAGTTGGTTTTTGAATGAAAATGATGATACAAAGCTTGGTTCTTGCTTGAAACTTCTTGGAATCACCTTAAAAGCCCTCTTGGATCCTCAAACTAGCTTGAAATGAACTTGTATGAACATGAATCTTCAAGAACTCAAAGATTTGAATTTTGAAGTGTGTATATGTGTGTGTGCCATAAGTTTAGAGAGAGAATGAGGAGAGATTAAAATCTTTTTGGTGTTGGGAAAATGATTATAATGGAGATTTTCTTGATTGTGTAAAGATCTCATGCAAGATCCCCTCAACACTTGTCATAATTCACCTTTAAAGAAATAGGTGGGCTGCCATGGAGCTGCCAACAAGTCCCTCTCTCTCATTTATATATATATATAAGTTTATACAGGTATTTAACGCGTTACCGGGTATTTTATCTAGCGTTTTCATTGCGTTTTAACGCGTTTTAAATTATTTTTGACGCTCTATAAAATTAAACTCACCAAGATATTGTTGAACAATATTTTATTTGTCTGGACTGGCAGCGTTGTCGGTATTTGGCAGTATGCGCTGTGCTGTGCAGTACGCGCTTAAATTCGCAAAAATCAAGTTTTTAAGCGTTTTAAATAATTTTTCTTCACGAAAATGACAAAATATAATATTTTAATCATAACAAAATATGTTTAGGATTTTAACATTAATCGGGCGGTCACCGACGTTCGTTTGACGTTTTAACCGTTACGCCATAAGCGTTTATCTTAAAATTGCCAACAAAATTCTCAATAAATATTAAATGTACACATCAAATAACATCAAAATACATCAAATTTAATATAATTTGCCTTTTTATTTAATCATAACACGTGTCACGCTAGTACAGGTTCAAAATAACCGGGTGTCACAATTTAGCCATTCTACCAGACATCTCGGGTTTCCTAAGCACATTTTTAACAGGATAATTAGTTTTAACATGTATCCTATGCATTTCAAAATAATGTATAAGCTTGGTTGATGCCATGACTAAAGCTAATATCAATTTTTCTAAATGTGAATATCTAGTTTCGGCATCTAACAAACTTTTACTACCGTAATAAATACTTCTGACCTTCATGATCCTTTACCAGAACAGCACTTACTGTATTCCCTAATACTGCAAGATATAGGGATAAAGGTTCACCATCCTCGGGCTTCATCAGCAGAGGTGCACTTGAGAGATACTGCTTTAATTCTTGTAGAGCAGCTTCATGTCTTTCTCCCAATTCAAACTTTTTGTTCTTCTTCAGGATATCATAAAATTCCTTGCATTTTTCTGAGGATCTTGATATGAACATGTTCAATGCTGCTACTCGTCCTGTTAACCTTTGCACATCTTTCATGTTGGATGATGATTTGAGATCCAGGATAGCTTTGATCTGTTCTAGACTTGCTTCTATTCCCCTCTTGGTCACCATATATCCTAAAAATTTTCCTGCCCCCACTCCGAAGTGGCACTTAGCAGGATTCAGCTTCATATTATACCGGTCCAGGATATTGAAGGCAAATTCCAAATGTTGGAGGTGATCCTTCGATTTCTTGGATTTCACAACCATATCATCAATGTATACCTCCATGGTGTCCCCAGTTTGTTTTTTAAACCAAAGGGCATGGCCGTATAATAGTATATACCTGTGGGTGTCATGAATGTTGTATCCTCCTGGTTGGATGGTTCCATTTGGATTTGTTGAAATCCTGAGGATGCATCCATAAAGGTCGCATTTCATGGCCGGTAGTCGCATCTACCATCGAATCTATGTGAGGTAATGGGAATGGGTCTTTAGGACAGGCTTCATTGAGGTCTGTGTAGTCTACACAAACTCTCCACTTCCCATGGTTCTTTTAGACCACCACCACATTTGCTAGCCATCTGGGAAACTTAACATCTCTAGTCATCTTGGACTTGAGCAACCTTTCGACCTCCTCTTATATAATTACATTTCTTTCAGGAGCAAATTTCCTTCTCTTTTGTTGAACGGGCCTGAAAGATTTATCAATTCCAAGTTTGTGAATTATAATATCTTTTAATATACCTCTCATCTCTTTGTGTTTCCATGCAAACGTAGACATCCTGCATTTTAAAAGTTAGTAAGCTGATTCTCAATATCTAGTGGGATATTGGTCCCTATAAGCACCGATATATCTTGGTTATCATGCTTAGAAGTTTCCACGATATCCTGGGCTTGTATCTTTAATTCCTATCATGCCCTGGATTTTGTTGACGCCTTCATCGAAGAGGAGTAGCATTCCTTCGCCTCCTGTTGGTCACTTTCCACTTTGACTACCCCCCCCCCAAGGAGTAGGGATCTTGATACACTGATGATAGGTGGAAGGTGCAGCCTTCATATCATGAATCCATGGCCTGCCTTATATAATATTATAGCAGGATAATGAATCCATGACACAAAAATGCTGCATTGAATTCATTCCTTCAATATATACAGGCAACTTTATTTCTCCAACAATGTTCTTTGCTCCTCCATTGAACCCTACAAGCACAGTGGACTTCGAGGTAATCTCCATTTCTGGGATATTCATCCTTTTCAGGGTCTCCAACTGGATGATGTTGACCGAGCTCCCGTTGTCCACCAGTATCATGCGTACAAAATGGTTAGCGATATATAAAGTAATTACCAAACCATCATGGTGAGGATCCTGGATGTTATCCCGGTCGTCACTATCGAATGTTATGACTTTGTCATTCGTAAGCATTGTCATCCTGGTTGGTTTGTCTCCTCTTTCTGCCTTAGCTTCCTTGGCATGCCTTTTAGCCGCGGAATAAGAAGTCCCGCATATGTCGGATCCTCCGGATATAAAGTTGATTATCTTGGCATCTGATGGAGGTGATGCTACTCGTTCAGGATCCTTATCAGTATCCTGACCCTTATTCTTATTTTTACCGAGAAGGTCTTTCAAGTAACCTTTACTCAGCAAATAGCTTATCTCCTTCCTCAGAGCTATGCAATCTTCTGTTACATGTCCAAAATCTTCATGGAAGGCACACCACTTGGATTTATCCTTCCAATCTGCCTTTTGCTGGTTTCTTCTTGGCCATCTTGCATTATCTCCTAAACCCTGCATGGCATATATCAGTTCAGGAACATTAAAAGAAAAACAATATTCAGATAACTCAGGATATTCTCCAGCATCCTCATCCTTAATGGCATTCACTCTCTTGCTGTCATTTTTAGTATACGACTTAGAGCGGTATGGTTTGTATGAAGATTTTGACTTTCTGTTTGTTGATTCGTATGTTGAGGATGCATTCATCCTCTCTTTTCGTTTTCTTGTCATCTTCAAGGCTGATATATCTTAGAACCCTACTTCGAGATTCGTCCAGGTTCCTGCAAGATCTTGATAAAACTGGGACTCCTTCTTTAATCCCATCTTGAATGCCTGAACAGCCGTAGCAAAATCAAGGTATGGGATATCCAAGGATTTCCTGCTAAAGTTGTTTACGTAATCCGTTAAGGATTCTTGAGGGTCGTGTGTTATCCTGTAAAGGTCACTTGTTAGTTTTTCAAAACTTCTACTACAAGAAAACTGACTGTTAAACAGATTAACCAAATGAGCAAATGATGTAATTGAGTAAGGTGGAACGTTTAAAAGCCATTTCAAGGATGATCCTGTTAGGGTGGAACCAAAGCCTTTGCATAGGCACGCTTGGTGGGATAGGATTTACTTCCATCCTCTCCATATACTGAGCAATATGCTCTTCAGGATCCGTCGTCCCATCATAAAGCTTCATGATGGAGTTTGGAATCTCTTTGGGGTTTCAGCATCACAAATGTGGCGAGCGAAGCAGGATATGTTGTGACTATCCTGGGATACTTCCGGTATGGGCTGCACTACCCCAGGTACACTTGATATCATATCCTTCAGTTTCTGAAGCTCTCTGGAGAGTGCTGAGGTTACACTTGTATCCAGCGAAGATCCAACATTGTTAGTAGCAAGAGTATTAACATTAACAGATAGGTTACCAGTCTGTTGATTCTGGCCATATCCTGGAGCGTATTCTGGGCCCCTCACAGTCGAAATCCTGGCTGATGGGGGTATCTCAGGAACATTGCTCTGGGAACGTCTTAGTACGACATTGCCCTGATTATCCTCAGTATACACCGCTGAACTAAAGTTCAGATTTCTGGGCTGCAAGGGAGTGACAACATCCTCAGCAGGTCTCTTGGAGTTGGACTTCAAGAGTTGTATTTCCCTCATTAAAAGCTGGTTAGTTTCCTGCTGATTCTTCATTTGATCCTGTATACTACAAAACAAAGATAAAATTTCGTTATTAGAAGCCATAATAGGAGTTCTCCCTGGGACGCTGACATTCTGAGCAGGCAGAGTGTCTCGGGATGGAGGTGGTGGAAGCACTGAACCAGTTGTAGCTGAGGTTGTAGCAGGTGTGGAGGAAGAGCTCATGTTTGATTTCGAAGCCATCGAAAATAGTTGTGAGAAATGGTTTGAAAATAGAAAGCCAAGTAGTGATTTTAACAAAGCTTTTAATAGAAATAGCACCACTTGCCCCACGGTGGGTGCAAAATTGTTTTGGTCAAAAATTACCAAAGCAATTTAGTGATCAATTTTTTTGTGAGGTAGTGTGCTAATAGTGTTTCTAAAAGACGTGTTGGTTTGATTGTTTATAAAAACAATTTTCAGGATATAGCTCAGGATATTGAGCTACATTAACAATCAAAGAACGAGCGAAAAAATAAAGGTTGACAGGAGATGTACGAGGAAAGCCCTTGATCAATCTAGATCTCCGGCATAAAACCTCGGGAGCTGACAATCGCAACTGCCCTGTTCTTCTTATTACTTCAAAACTCAGGATACGGTGCAGGATAATCCCCAGATCGTTGCTAAGTGTTAAAAAAATTGCTAGTGATGATTGTTTGTGTGTAATTGCGAGAGAAAGTGTTAGAATACGAGAGTAGTGAGTGTCAGTGTCGTGACCTATCGATCTGGTTATCCGGTATTTATAGTTACAAAGAAAAACGAACTCTCCTACAATGGTGGGATGCCTTGGAATATTCGCTAGTGAAGGTTATTGACCAAGTATTGCGGCTTCAACGTCTTTCTTCTAACCATTTAGACCGAGTCCTCAGGTGAACGAGTCTTCGTGAACGTTGTGACCCTGAAGCTATGACCTGCACACAAATAATTAGTAGTCACCAGGATACTGCCCCAGGATGTTACCAATATCCTGGTCTGGTATCCTGATTATTAACAGCTATAATTAAGTGAAGATATAGTTCAGGATATGGGCTCATAATTTCACCCATAACACATAAGATAAACCACAATGTACAATAAAGAAAACATAATACCAAGCTTTCATATATATATATATATATATATATATATATATATATATATATATATATATATTCGACAACTTGTTACATTGTTTTTGGAAAGAAAAACAAAAGGACACGCGAATACATAACCCTGGTCATACAAGTTTATAATACATAAAAGTGGTAAAATCTTTTCTTCTCCATCGGTCTTCAAAAGTCTTCAAGTGCCGATAGCTTATACCTAGACTTCATATATACATCCAAAAGCGGGTCTTCTAATCCCGTAACAAGTACCTGCAATAAAATAAGCTACGGTGCGAGAGGCGAAGGGGGTGGGGTAGGAACGATCAAACTATGGAGGTGATCCATCTTATCCTCCACACGGCTCATACGAGTGTAGAGAGGTTGGCTCGCTGCTCCAAAGTTAGCACGCAAGCCTCAAGGCCAGTAGGTGGATGTGAGTGTGGTGGTGACGGTGGTGGTCGGGATGATGGTGGCGGTGGAGTAGGTGTGGTGGGTAGGCTGGGGGTGGTGGCGGCATAGCGTCTCTAAAACGCTCCAACTCCCAGACCTTCCGGGAAAGGAGCTGGATTTGTAACTACAAGGACTGAACGAGGTCGTCCCGAGCGTAGCTAGGGTATGACATGGGTGGTAGGGTCCAAAGTAGACATATCGTAGGGAGTATCGGGTAGATAGGTGCTCAGCTGGGACATAGGATGATCACTGAAATGGTTGGTGTGAGGGACCCTCTCCGGGGCGGGGCACATGTATGTCATGTGTGAAGATGGGAGAGGTGTCCACATGGTATAGGACGGGTCTCTGAGAACAGCGGTCGGCTGGACGAGTGCCATCGTCCATAGGAGTAGTGCCAGGTGTGGGGGTAATAGGGGTGTGTCGTGAGGTAGGAGTAGCTAGTGTGGCGATCGGGATAGTGTCAAAGCTACTATCCGTCGCTTGTGTCCGCAGTCCCGCACGACGAATAGCGGAGGAGGATGCGATGTAGCTCGCATCAGATGATGAAATGTGTTGGGATTGAACCCTATGAAAGGAACATATGATACAAAGCCAAATAACACTATCCGAGCTTTGGTTAAACTATCAGAGGTTACAACCTCTGTTGTATATACACTGCTTTCCCTAAAGATTGCTCTCTTATCATTTGACTTCATAAAGTTGCAAAGGTCTGCCAGAGTTACAAGGATCAGAGGATAGAGATTAGAGCTTAGTCATTAGATAGATAATCAATGTAACAGTGCTAAGCATGATAGTTAGTATTAGCCGTGTTTGTAGTTAGTTACATATAGTTTCCTGTCACTGTCAACCCTAACGTCATCAATGATGCTCAGTGGTTAAATAGTTTAGTATAAATAGGTAACTTGTGTAACAGTTTAACTTGTCTATAAAAAGATCAACTTTCGCATATCATCTTCTCTGCATTTTCTTACTACCAAACTTCAATTGCAAAGGCTGAGGGGGAGTTTGTGAATCACATGCTAGTTTACCAACTTGAAAGCATGATGATGATGAAAACAAACGACCATTGCTTGTAGTAAAAGTTTTCCATTTATTTCCGCAGCAAATCTCTTTTAGAACTCAATCATTTTCCATTTTTGAAACAAAAACTACAAGTAATTCAAACTCAGATCCTAACAATTGGTATCATAGCTTGATTCATCAAATTCGATCTAACAATCGATTTGATTCGAACATATCAGCTCTCTGCTATTTAGTTTGGTTGTTTTTGCTTGATAAACAAAGTTTTATTACGTTCAAAATTTTTAAAACAGAAACCTGTGTAAAATCAACTGAAAATGTCTCAAAACACCCAGGATGCCAACTCTGGATCCTTATTCAAACCGCCGATGCTCAAAAGAAATGAATATTTCATTTGGCAACGACGAATGGGTCATATCCTTGCTCAGCAAAACACCGGTTGCTGGAAATCTGTTGCTTTTGGACCTCATGTTCCGATGGTTCCAAGCACAGAGGATCCAACTAAACAAGTGCCAAAAAATCCTGAAAACTTTTCGGAGCAGGATTTCTAGAAAATTGAATAGGATGCTAAGGCATTTAGCATAATTGCTTCGACCTTACCCAATGAGATTTATGCTGGTCTACTCTATTGCAATAGTGCAAAGGAGTTATGGGATGCACTGAAAGAGCAATTCGGTGGGACTGAGGAAGTGATTGAAAGTAACAGAGAAGTTCTAAATCAGCAGTATGAAACGTTTTGTCACTTGAAAGGATAGTCTCTAACACAACAGTTCGAACGTTACAGCTGTCTCATCAGTGAACTTAGACTGGTTAACGTGGTTTTTCCTAATTTGACTGTCAATAGTCATTTCCTTAGATCGTTACAAGATAAGTGGGAGACTGTACCTTATGTAACACGAAAGTCAGTTGGGTTTAAGAAATGTCGTTGACTCAACTTCATGGGATACTCCTCACTTATGAGAGAGAGTTAAACCAGAAAAAGAAGTTGCAAGATTCTTGCAAAATGACTGATGATTACTCATTGGGTAATACATCTCTTTTTGGCCAAGAAGAGGGATCTGGCAGCAGTAAGGACCAAAGTTATGATCACTATATAGATATTACTTCTGGTGGGAACTTTGGATCTGAAACGTATGCACCCAACTTTGCTTTCACTGCTAGTGGGGAATGCCAAACCTCTAATAATCTATCCTTTGAGTTAAATGAATTGCAACATTTTGAACCTTCTGATCTTGAAGAAATGGATATTTTGCACCAACTGGCCCTGTTGAGTGTTAGGGCTAGTAAATTCTATAAGAGAACTAGTAGGAAATTCCCAGGATTGCATGGGGGATTGAAGGTTGGGCTGGATAAATCAAAAGTCAAGTGTTATAAGTGTAATAGGTTAGGACACTTTGCCAGAGAATGCAGGTCTCAAAATTCTGGACCAATAGTGACTCATCCTGGCCCTAGACCTCAGCACACACAAAACACTGCTCATTATTCCCAATATACCCCCGCTCAACATGTTCAAAACACTGCCCACTTTGCACATCCTGCTACTACTGTTCTAGTGCATTATGTTCAATCCACTACTCCACAAATTCAATATGTTCAGGCACCATCACATCCTCAAGTGCATGTACAACAAGTACCCATTGTCACACAACCTGCTCAAACCACTGCTAGTCCAGCAGAGGTTGGTAACAGAGCTTTTTCACACAAAGTTATGTTGACTGGAGTAGCTTGCCTGAGGATTTGACTGATGAGAACTTTGCTTTAATGGCCAAAAATGATGTTGAACAATAATTTTGTTTAATGGCCTTAGAGACAATTGCTGAAGGTGTTGAATCTGTGGAGTTAGTGTCAAAACTGATGAAGTTCAAGTTTGTGATGAAACAGTGGTTTCAAGTGAAGAAAAGAAAAATGCTGCTGATAAGGAAAATAATTCTCCTGCTGACACATGGAATGTTGATGTGTGTGAAGATGAGTGTGATTGTGCTCTCATGGCTGCTACAAAGGGACCCTACTTGCCTTGATAGCTTATGGTATGTACATAGTGGAGGTTCCAGGCACATGACAAGATGTAGATCCCTTCTCAAGGACTTCATGGCTAATGGGGGTGATATATCTTTTGGTAATAACTCAAAAGGAAAGGTTTTAGGGTCTGGGTCGGTTCTGGCTGGTAAACTCAAGTTTGAAAATGTGAATTTAATTGACAATTTGAAATTTAACCTGCTAAGTGTCTCACAACTAAGTGACAGAGGGTATGGAACCTTCTTCACTAAGAAAACTTGTCAAATTGTGGACCAGAGGTTGTTAAAAAGATTGATCAAATCATTGCTGAGAGCAAAGCACAACTCACTGCACACAGAAGTGGGAATGTGTATGTGGTAGATATGCTAAAAGATAATCCTATGTCTGGAACATGCTTATTCTCAGTTGCTTCTAGCAAAGAGATTGAGTTATGGCATCGAAGACTTGGACACACAAATCTTAAAACTATCACCACACTCTCAAAACAAAGTCTTGTAAGAGGTTTGCCTCACAAGCAATTTTCCTGTGAAGAACATTGTGTTTCCTGCTTAAAATGAAAACAACATAAAAGTTCTTTCAAATCAATTGAAGAGTCCAAAATAAGCCAGTGTTTACAATTGCTTCACATGGACTTGTTTGGCCCAGTTCAAATCATGAGCTTAAAACACAAAAGGTATTGCCTAGTGATAGTTGATGATTTCTCTAGGTTTACATGGACCTTTTCCTCCACTCTAAGGATGAAACTGCAGTCATTTTGCAAAACTTTGTTAAACAAGTAGAAAAGCAATTTGATCTTCCAGTAAAAATCTTTAGGAGTGACAATGGAACAGAGTTTAAAAATAGCGAGTTGGATGCTTTTTGTGAGTCAAAAGGAATTGTTAGACAACATAGCATTCCAAGAACTCCAGAGCAAAATGGGTGGTTGAAAGGAAATTGAATCAGCAAGAACTATGCTTGCAAACTCTGGTTTACCCTTGTCTTTCTGGGCAGAGACTATAAACACAGCTTGCTATGTCCAAAACAGAGTTTTGATTAACCCCAGGCATCAAAAGACTGCCTATGATATTTTGTATAAAATCAAACCTCTGATTTCCAATTTTAAAGTTTTTGGCTGTCCATGCTTCATTTTGAACTTAAAAGATTCTATATCTAAGTTTGCAGCCAAAATTGACTGTGGTTATTTTCTGGGATACTCAACCACTGCTAAAGCCTACAGAGTTTCTAACTCTAGGACCAAGTGTGTTGAAGAAACTTTGAATGTGAAGTTCAATGAACTTTCATCACTGAAAATCCCAGTAAATCCTGCAGAGCTTTTTGATTTAGATAAATTCACATTTGCTGATGCTTCTATCAAGCTAGACAATGCAGGTACACCACAATCATCTAGAGAAGATCAAGATCAAGAATATGACTGTGTGCTCCACAAACAAAAGTCAATTATTCCAACAGAGGGTCAGGTGCCACAAGCTCTTGTGTAAACTCTACCACTTTTGGGTCAACAGTGTTTGATCCTCAAACCTCTGCCAGTTCACAAAATCAAACATCTGTTGATAAAGGTCCTACATTTGGGCACAAAAATCATCAGAATGTTACCTCTATACCCCAAATACCACCACCTCAATTTACATCAGCGGCTGATACTTCAAATTCACTAGCAGAGGTTAGCTCAGATGATACACATTTGCAGCCATCATCTCAAAAAGCTATTATTCCAACAGAGGTTCCATACCAAGGTGATTTTATTTATCTCAAAAGCCATCCAACAGATCAAGTTATTGGCAACATCAAATTTGGGGTGCTCACACGGAGCAAATCACAAAATATTTGTCTTTTTGCTGGTTTTCTATCACTCATTCAGCCAGTCAAGTACCAAGAGGCACTGAAAGACAACAGCTGGGTAGAAGCAATGCAAGAATAACTCCTTCAGTAGACAACACGTTTGGGAGCTTGTGCCACTGCCAAAAGATGTAAGTCCAATTGGCACAAAGTGGGTCTTCAAGAAAAAAACTGATGAAAGGGGTATTGTTGTCAAAAACAAAGCAAGGCTCGTGGTTCAAGGCTACAGACGGAAGAAGGTATAGACTATGATGAGACTTTTGCTCCTGTAGCAAGGTTGGAAGTTATTCGCCTGTTCTTAGCTTTTGCTGCTAACCACAACATAAAGGTGTATCAAATGGATATAAAGAGTGCATTTTTGTATGGAAAAATCAAAGAAGAGGTGTATGTTTATCAACCTCCAGGTTTTGAATATGCATTCCATCCTGATCATGTCTACAAGCTCATCAAAGCATTGTATGGCTTGAAGCAAGCACCAAGAGCCTGGTATGAAACTTTATCTACTTTTCTCTTATCCATAGGGTTTACTAGAGGTAAAATAGTTAAAACCCTATTCTTAAAATAGAAAGGAAAAGATTTGATGCTTGTCCAAATTTATGTGGATGACATCATTTTTGGATCCACAAGCACTGCTATGTGTGAAGAGTTTCGAAAACTCATGGCAGCAGAGTTTGAGATGAGTGCAATGGGTGAGCTCCAGTGTTTTCTTGGTCTCCAAGTTAAACAATTTCAAAATGGTACATTTGTCCATCAAAACAAATATGTGAAAGAACTGCTTAAAAAGTTTGATATGGATGATTGTAAACCATGTAGCACACCCATGGCAACCACCAAGCTAGTCACCATTGATGGTAAAGATGACCTTGTTGATCAAACTCTTTATAGAAGCATGATTGGGTCTTTATTGTACCTAACTCAATCAAGGCCAGACATCATGTTTGCAACATGTGTTTGTGCCAGATCACAAGCATTACCTAGAAAGTCTGATCTTATTGCTGTAAAAAGGATATTCAGATGCATAAAAGGTGCTCCCACACATGGTATCTGGTATCCAGCTAATGGGAATATTGAGCTTTCAGGTTTTTCAGATAGTGACTTTGTTGGGTGCAAAACTACAAGGAAGTCCACATCAGGAGGATGTCGATTCCTAGGTGATTGTCTAGTGTTTTGGCAAAACAAAAAACATGTTGCAGTTTCAACATCCACTGCTGAGGCAGAGTATATTGATGCTGCTAGCTGCATTGCTCAACTCTTGTGGCTTCAAAACCAGTTGCTGGATTTTGGTGTAACTGTACTAAAGACTCCACTCAGATTGACAGTCAAGCTGCAGAAAACATCATTAAAAATCTAGTTTCTCATTCAACTACAAAGCACATTGACATCAGACATCATTTTGTGAGAGATTGAAAAAGGTTTGATTTCTCTGCATCATGTCCATATTTCAGATCAGTTGGCAGATGTTTTAACCAAGGCATTGGATACATCTACCTTTGAAAACTTAATCTCAAGAATTGGAATGCTAAACATGGATTAAAAACAAGTTTTCTTGTAAATCCATGCGTACATAGCATCAAAATGTGTTCAGAAAATTAAAAACTCATCCTTAAAAATAGTTAAAGTTGAAATTTTCATAAATCTTTAAAAGTCTGCTCATAACATCTGTTTGCTCAAAACCTCTTATAGGCTTCAAAATCTTATCCACTGTTAAAGTGTATCCTCTGACTTCCATTTTTACCACTTTTTCAAAACATTGATAGCTATCCACTGATAGTATTAAAAATCAGTACTTTACTCATCAGAGGTTACACGTGGCCAGATGTTAGCCATCAGATCTTGCAACAGATGCCATGTAATGGTCACTTTTTCAAAACCCTATAAAAACCATGTTTTATCCCTCACCAGTGTTTACCCTAAACTGTGTCGATTTCAAAAATCTCAAAACAGTTTTTCTCTCTAACACCATGGCTCCCAAATCAAAATCTTCCAAGAAATCCACACAAGCACTTCCACCCTACACTCTGATACTCAAAACCTCAAATAATTACACCGCCATACTTGAAGCAAACAACGTAAATACTCGGTATCATCCAATGATTCGAATTTTGCAAAAGTCGAAATTCAAGCACATGTTAGAAGTCAAAGCCCCAATTTACATTGATTCTCTTCGTGACTTCTGGAATAATGCTAAGGTTCACTCAACTACTGCTGGTATTCCTTATACAATAATCTCAAGAGTAGGGGGAGTGTTGATGCAAATTAGCCCCCAATCGATCTCTCAAGTTTTCAAGTTAAATGACATAGAACACCCTGTGTCATTTCTCCAAAATGGGATCCAAGAAGAGTTTCTGAAAAGAGGTTATGTAGGCCAGATGAAAGGTATGACCATCTTTAAACCTAACTTTCCTGCTGAGATGAGATTTTTCTTTCACACAATTCTAACTTGTCTCTCAGCAAAAACCACTGCTTTCAATGAAATTCCATTGAACGTGCAATATCTGTGGTATGCAATTTTAACTAACACAGATTTTAACTACTCCCAGATACTGTTCAATGATCTTGTGAATAATTTTCAAAATATTACAAAAAGAAAAGCTTTTTTGATTCATCCACGTTTTCTGAGTGTTTATTTACAAGATCAAATCAATGGTCCTGAAAGTAAAAGAGGCGCTGTGACTAAACCAGGCTGCCTCACTCATGAAACCTTCACCAGAATAACAAACCAAGATAAGTTGTGAAAACACAAGTAGAGGAGGTTGAGCAAGTTTTACCTAAACAAAATGTTCAAACTCAACCTCTTGCTACTGAGCCCACTACTCTTGGTGATCAGGGCACCACAACCGCTGCTCTGAAGCCCATACCAAAAATCTTCAAAAAGAAAACCAAAACGCTACCAAAAAGCGCACCAAACCCAAAAAGGGTCCTCTGGAAGATGAGATCCCAGAGGTTAACCCAGTGACAGCACCAAAGTCACAAACCACTGCTGCTACTTCTTCACAGCAGTTGTTTCAAAGATCTCCAACCGGCTTTAAACCTCCTCCTTCTTCCTCACAAAAGGAAAAGGTTGTAGACGCAGGGACACCAAATTATGAAGCTCTACATCCACTTGGTTCTATCTTCCACAGCCCCTCTCCCAGGGCACTGTCGCTTTCTACACAACCACCTTCACCAATGACCACACTTCCACCTACTATTTTACCATTGCTGAATGCAATTGAATTAGACCAGGCACAAACCAGCACTTCTCAACAACCTATTACTGAGAATATACTTCATCAAGAGGCTGGGTCTGACTCTTTATTCGTTGCTAGCCCATCAGCACATGAAGAGGCTACATCCCTTGGGTTACATGTAACCCTTGGTGCTAGTTCAACTCAAGCAGCCACTACAATTGCGGAACTCCCAAGTTCTCGGTTGGACACTGGTTTCATTACTAAGACTTGGTTGAAGGCAACCACTGTTGAGGTAACAACTTTTACCTCTGTTGTGGGAAGTCCCCAGTTCCAAGACAAAGGGGCATCTGTGGTTGAAGCTGGTACTAAAACCACTGCTAATGATACCATAAATACAACTACCACTTCAGGTAGGAGTTCAAATGATCCTATTAAATTAGGTGATGAGCTAAAATACCAGGATTTGACGGAGAGAGTGACAAGGATAGAAAATTTTGTTGATGAAATCAAAAGTTTACTGAACCAGATGATAGCTACAAAAAGTCAACCCTCTGTTCTATCCACAGCTGATCTCAAAGAAGCTCTTAACCCTCTGTTTCAACATCAACAACATTATTTGGATCTACAACACAAGCACCAGATGAATGGTGTTAGAAATATGGTTGAATCAAGGTATCAAGACACTGCTGCAGACATTAAAGCCATCAAAGCTCATCTACTCACAACCACTGGCCATGCACCTCCAACGGTTATCTTTGTTACAACAGATGAAGCAAAAGGGGGAGAAACCTTTGGGAAACAAAAAGCTGAAAATAGATGATGATAAGGCCAGACCTACTTTAAATATTCCAAGGCCTGATGGTTCAAAGAAGATAGATTTAACTGATGAAACTTGACCAAGGTAAGGGCTAGTCACAAGAAGATAGTGATCAAGGAGAGCAGAGTGTTGATTGAGAAAAAGATTGAACAGCAAAAAGAAAAAAAGGAGAGGTTGGTACTTCATCAAAGAGGATACCTGCTAGAAAAGCCAGGCAACCAACATCCACACCTCCTAAAACTAAGCCTGCAATCAATCAAACCATTAAAACCTCTGCCTCTCAAAAACCTATCACACCTTCAAAACCACGACCCACATCCACTCAAGCAGATGTTACAGCACCTGTTGTGTCAACATCTGTTGATACAGCAGAGGTTGCAACAAATGCAACTCTATCCACTGCCATGATCACATTTCCACATCAACTCATCCATTATCCACACCACCTAAGATCCCACTACCACCATCACCCACTTTAAGGTTCAAAAGGAGAAAAATCACAAAAGTGATCAATGATGATGAGATTCATGCACCTCTTCCAGTATCATCACAACCAATGACTTCCACATCAGTGCTTACAACATCTTCAACTCTTGAAATTACTCCTGCAACAAAGCTGTATGCTCTTGATTTACAAGCAGTCAGGGAAGAGATCCAAAGTTTCTTTTCAGAGGATGACCCTGATAAAAGAACAATCCTATCCCTTGATGGCTATCCAAGACCTGCAAATGTTGATGATTACCTGGAATAGAAACGGAAGCAAGCAGAGGATATTGCCAAAAGAGAATCAGCTGGTAAAGATGATAGAGAAATACAGATTGCCATGTCCTTTCAACTAAGTAAAGCCAGCATATTACAAAACTTTGTCAAGAACCTGAGCAACCAGATTTCAGAAAGGGAAGATAAGCTGCTCAAAAGTGAACTCATTGAGTATATCATGGAGAACAAGAAGTATAAGGCAATAATGGCACAGTTCAGGGATTAGAGCTTAGATGAGCTGAGAGAAGAAATCAATAGAATGCAAGAAATGTTGAAAGATCCTCTTAAAAAGCCAACTCCTCCCAACTGGGACTTACACAAGAAAGATATGCCTGAAAGAGACTTAAAGTTGAAGAGAATGAAGAATGAACTAATTCAAAATCATTATGGTTCAAAGAACCAAGTGATGAGATGGGGTGAGGTCAGGGTGATAGACACTTACAAAAATTTGGAAGAAAGAAGGAAAAAGGATCCATCCATGCCTCCTAACCTGATTATTCAAAAGAAGATGCTATTCTCAAATCTCAACTCTCCAAAAAGTCCGGTACAACATATGCCCATTCCACACTTGCCTTGTTACACTGAAAAAGGCAAGAGGAGATGTCTGAAAAGACTGACAAAGAGTTTGAGGATACATTTATCAAAGAAGATATAAAGAACATGATTGATTATCCAACAGATTATTCAAGTGCCAAGCTGGCTAAAGATTTATCACAAATAGCTCCTTCTCAATCCTCAGCAATAAAAGCTCCTTCAAGAAAACCTTCAGACCCAAAAATTCTAAAGTGGAAGGTCGATAAAGATACCCATGAGTTGACACTGCTCAAGTCTGATGGTGATGCCACTAAACTATCTATGGAAGCTGCTTATGAGCTTACAGTAGAAGATTTCCAAGATTTATTATGTTTAGAACTGGAGAAGGATGCTGATGACATAGAATCTCTTAACTTTGAACTTCAGTTTAAAGGTAAAATAAGAGATTTCTTCCTGAGGAATAAAGACCAAGAATAAAGTGTTTTTGGCATCATCTGTTCCAGGGGGAGATTGTTGGGATTGAACCCTATGAAAGGAACAGATGATACAAAGCCAAATAACACTATCCGAGCTTTGGTTAAACTATTAGAGGTTACAACCTCTGTTGTATATACACTGCTTTCCCTAAAGACTGCTCTCCTAACATCTGACTTCACAAAGTTGCAAAGGTCTGCCAGAGTTACAAGGATCAGAGGATAGAGATCAGAGCTTAGTCATTAGATAGATAATCAATGTAACAGTGCTAAGCACTGATAGTTAGTATTAGCAATGTTTATAGTTAGTTACATATAGTTTCTGTCACTATCAACCCTGACGTCATCAAAGATGCTCAGTGGTTAGATAGTTTAGTATAAATAGGTAACTTGTGTTACAGTTTAACGTGTCTATAAAAAGACCGGTTTTCGCATATCATCTTCTCTGCATTTTCTTACTACCAAACTTCAATTGCAAAGGCTGAGGGGGAGTTTGTGAATCACATGCGAGTTTACCAACTTGAAAGCATGATGATGATGATGAAAACAAACGACCATTGCTTGTAGTAAAAGGTTTCCATTTATTTCCGCTGCAAATCTCTTTTAAAACTCAATCATTTTCCATTTTTGAAACAAAAACTACAAGTAATTCAAACTCAGATCCTAACAAAATGGCTACAACCGAAACACTCAGTGATGAAACCTCCAGAATGGCAATGTAGATGATCTCTCCGTCGTCGATATCATCGTCCAAATGGTCAACATGAAAGACGGGGACCTCGTCCTCATCATTAGACAAAACAATCAGTGATAAAACATCTAACGGAATATATGTGCACCATCGAGATGGCCAATGACCACAGACTCGTTTAGTTGTGGCCACACAGCTAAAACGTCATCCTCCATGGGTGCGTCGTTAGAAGCATATTCAGGGTCCTCCGCAGGGTTCGACTCATCAGAAGAAGAAATGATCTCGATAACATGTGGATATCCGTCATCTAATGCAACCTCCATCGGGTCGACATCATCGTAGATGCCACTGCTGACAGAAGAAGCCATTGTGTATCCTGGTAAGGAAATTCGTACAACATGTGTGTGTGTGTGTATATATATAAATATGGGCATATCAAATGTAATCTCATTTGTTTGTGCGAATCAATCTTGTTCAACAAGTCTATCCCATATAAACTAAGCCCCAAATAATGTCCTTGCATGATTTATTTAAAAAGACATTTGTCAGTGGATCTTGCGCTTTCCTAAATGCAATGAAAGCATTTTTACAAAATCAAAGAGTTTTCATGAGAGATTTATTGTGATTGTAGACTAGACTCGAAAAAAGAATCCTGGTTCACTACAATCGAAGCTCTGATACAAATATGTCACACCCGTTCGAAGGCGGAAGCGTGCGGTGTGAACTTGATTAGTTTTCATCACATACGATATAAGTAAACAACTATATGAAATAAAAACATGCAGTATGTTCATCCATTTCCAAAATTATAATTACAAGTCATAGGTTATTTGATACCAAAAGACCACATAAGTTAATAAGTTTTACAAAGTTGACTTGCACAAAATAAAGTTTTTTACATAACAAGGCTTTGCATCCTATATTCCGTTAGTGGACGAAATATACGGACCAAACCCTTCAAAAGAGGATGACAGCAACATCTAGTTAACCTTTGAGCCTTGAAACCAAACCGCACCACGATCCACTTGTCTGAAATACATGTAAGTTTGAAAACATCAACGAATGATCTTAAAAACATTTGAGCCTTGAAACCAAACCGCACCATGAGTTCAAGTGTTTTAAATGCGCATCAGATGATCTTAAAAACATTTGAAATATCTTTGTGTGAAAATGTGGTATGTAAAGCTTCAATGAACTTGATGATCATTAATGTTTTGCAAGGACATTAATATCTGTGACAAAATAGGAAGCACTCAACCCTAGCCGATTTAACACCGGTCCACCCGGCTGGGACAAAAAAAGCACTACATGCAGCCACACAAGGACCCATGAGTGGGGCTCGCTTACACCCGATAGATCTACCTATCTTATTCCGTGGTCTTATAAAAGATTAATGTCGCTTAAGAGAACCTATTCGTACATGATCTAATATTTCACTCCAGAGCTAAACAATACAATCGAAACATGTATTTCTCCCTCAGAGTTATAAAACCAAAAACATTTAAGAGAAAAGGGGACATGAACTCACAAGTTTGCATCTGTTTATATGCTAGCAAATCGGGTATCAAAAAGCGTGTTAGAACTTACAAGTGTTCTAACTCATTAGACACTTGGGTTTATGTTAAATGTGTACACGTTTCTCATCTTGAACGTTATTATATTTGTTATGGATTTGGAACTCTTGTATATTTTAAATATCTTGACATTTGTTTCGTGTATTTTCTTTTAACATATATATATAGTTCTTATATATATACACTTTTCATTCATATTGTGTATGAACGGGCCTCGCCCTTCATGAGTCTTCGTGCCTCGCACGAACATAAGGGGGGCTAGCTCATGAGAGTCTTTGTGCCTCGCACAAGTGAGAATGGGCCTAGCCCATTTGAGTCTTCGTGATCCACACGGTGTGAGTGAGCCTAACCCATTTGAGTCTCCGTGCCACACACGACATATGTTTGTTATGTGAGATATATATATTCTTTAAATATATATTCCTAAATTTGGTGAACCTCGTTCACTTGTAATAATACGTTCGGTTCGAGAACACATATTTGATTCACAAATATAGACGTATACCCTTTTATAATTCTAAGTGTTAAATATATATATATATATATATATATATATATATATATATATATATATATATATATATATTCATCCTCAAATATATATATTTATTCATGTATTATTTCCATTCATTTTACTTTCGAAAAGAATATATATAAGTGTTTATAAAAACTCTTGGATGTTTAAGACTTAACCCTCACCATTAAGGTTTCTCTAATCACAATTAAGGTCGCTAATCTGGTTTAGTCATTTTAATCAACTTTTAATTACTCCTTAATTGCGATTAGGTTTTTAGAAATTTTCGCCATTGTTTCCCCTAAACTATGGCGTTTTCCACGTTTTTATAAACGTATTTTAAGCATGTTTAACCCCACAATCAACATCAACCCAAATCAAGTTTCAAAATACCAACTTTGCATGCATGAATTCATCCGTACATCTTCATTTTCCATAGACTTTTTATATATATTTTTAACCATATTTTTACATGAACTTCTAAAATATATTTTAACAAGATCTTTGAAACCAACTTCTCTCATGATCTTTAGTCTAGTTAATCCATTTAAACAACTTTATATAGGCTACTTTTTAATATCAATATAAAATAACCCATGATTTTTACTTCTTGTAAGAGTTAACTTGTTAAAAATTATTTTTCAAGGTTATTATTAAAGTCCATGGTTTATGAAGTTGATGATCTTGTTAGATCTAAACATCAAGATGTTTAGATCATCATTTCTAGCCTAGATTATACAAGATCATACAATTAAACAACCTACTTTATCATAACCATCAAGTTCAAACTAACTAGCTCACAAAAATTAATAAATCATCATGTAAATACTTTATTTTTGGAAGCTTTTAAGTTTTAGAGTTTTAAAGCTTTGTTATGTAACTTGTTCAAGATGGCTAGTTGTATATTATCATCTACATAATATATCAAGTGTAAAACTGAGTGTATAAGGTCTTACAACTTTGCACAAGCTTATGTAACATTAGAAGGTAAGGTGATGAAGGTGTAGAAGCTCCCAAGTGCCTCCTAGTGTGCATCAAAGCTTGAAACTCTTTTAGTTTATCTTGAAATGGCTTTAGATGGCATAGAAATGGTTGTTTTGGAAGTGAAATATGTTGGTTATATGTGTGTATGTGAGGCCGTAAGGTGGAGAGCACCAAAAAGGGTGTTCTTGTTTTTTGAAAGTTGTGAAAATGTGAAGGATATGGTGGTGTTATAATTTTCAAAAAAAAAAAATTCTTGCAACTTTGGTCAACATAATATTCAAGCCATACTTACAACCTCATCATTCATGGTAGCTTGTAGGATGAGGGTATAGCCCTCATGTTGAACGAAAATATTTGTATGGTGTATGGTTTATATATATATATATATATATATATATATACTAGTGATACATATATTAATATGTTATATTAGATATTTAGGTAATAAATAGTATTCTTGCATCATTAGGCCACAAATGATGGTTTTTAGGGTGTTAATTAACCTTAACTAGTTCATTAGGCTAGTTAACCAGGTATTAGAATGATAAAATATCACTAGTTTGTTCATCGGTTCGAAACCAGATAATTTGTGAAAGTTGCATCGTAATAATACCGGAAGTGATGTCTAGAGAAATTATTCGATACCATTAAGATTCTTTAGGACGTTTAGTTTTATTTACAAGCTATATAAATATTGTAAATGCTGAATTTTTTTTTTGTGTTGCGGACAAATATTATTAGTAGTTTTGGTGCGGTTCGGACAATTTATAACTACATGTATTTTCTAGAAAGTTAAAATGTTTTAGCATTTTGTGCCCATAAATTGGGTTTTTAGTATATAAATTTGTGACAATACGCTTTCGTATCGTT
Organism: Scalesia atractyloides; assembly: GCA_947069175.1. Lineage (NCBI taxonomy): Eukaryota > Viridiplantae > Streptophyta > Magnoliopsida > Asterales > Asteraceae > Scalesia > Scalesia atractyloides. The sequence continues at coordinate 44,988,997 of CAMTDV010000025.1, forward strand.
CGTTATTTGTTTGGACAATTTTCAGAACTAGCTGACATGAATAGTGTGTTCAAGTGAATAGTGTTTTCAACATTTTTGCCGACCTATCGGGCATAGTTTCTTATTTTCTCGCGACGCGCCGAATGTGGTATGATCATTTGCATAATATAAACATGTCCTACGATTGCTAGCCTTTGTACGACCTAATCATGCTTCAATTAAGCCATAAACGAACGAAAATTTAACGTATAATTAATTGTTAAGTTGTACGGATTTACCATTTACTTTCCAGTTGTCACAAAAACTTTGAAATCCCACAGAGGGTCTCTTAACTCGCACAAACAGTTTATGCGCATCTCGTACGAGTTGACTGCTTGTATAGGGCAAGGTCACTTCGTACGAGTTGGCTTCTAATTTGTGTGAGGTGTCCAACTCGTACGATGTGAGTTCCATCCTTCAAATTTTAAACTTTTTTCGAGAATTTTATCAGTTTTAACGACCACTCAGTTGACCAAGTCCAAGTAAATGACCCCGGTTAACTGATTTACCTACAAGGTCCAAGTTGATGACATCGGTTGAACACTTTATGACCAAACTGATGTTTTTTTCAATTTTAAGTTTCAAGTTAATGAACTTCTGATCGTTTACGAGTATCTTCTCATTCCAGATTAGCTCCCAACCCGTAATCCTTCAGTATTCATTCAATAACTGTCGCTTTGGACTTTGAAAATCAGTTTTCCATCATCGGTAGTCGAAAACGAAGATAGAAATAAATCTTTTTGTATTTTCCAAAGTTTATGCTAAAACACAATGAAAATCTTTTTAGGTTTTTCTGAAAGGAATTTAAAGTTTGTACACTCATATGTACAGACATATTTTTGTGAGTTTGTATTAGAGGATCATATCAGTTTTGAGACATATCTCTAGTACCGTTGATATTGAGAAAACTTTTAAGTTCTAAACAGATTTACTTAGATTTCCAGTACTTATCCACTTAAACTCAACACATTTCTCACTTGTTTCAAGATACGTTAGGTAATTTTAATAACATGACTTAATTGTGTTTTCCACCTCAGAATATACTCCCGTGTCGAGATTCCCTAGATTTCATCTCACATGTGAATATATCTAACTGATATTTGTAACCGGGTGATGGGAGACCTTGAGAGCTCAGGTTAGTACTACCGTACAGACAAAGAGATGAAGGCTCGACTTATAGGTGGTGTTCCAAATTTGGAATCTTTTGTACTTCAATTGTCGTATCTTTTGATATTTTAAATTTTTATGCAGCTTTAGGGTTTAGGTGCGAAAAGTATTATACAAGTTCTAAGCCATTGCTAACGCAAAATCAGAAGAACTCGTATAATACCCAAGATATCAATTAAATATAAAGACTTAGTATCTTAGAATCTGGCATTCTCTCCAACGAAATTTCAGAGTACCAAGTCCATATATCTGAAGATGTTAAGCGACAGATTAATCAGTTTTTCTTATAAGTTTATATCACGAAAAAATCTATTGAATGTGCGAAGCCTGCTGGCACATCATCACTATGAGTAGTTTAAACAGTTTTTAACAATACATTTTTGTTTAACATACTGTGATAGTCCACTGATGTACTATCATTTCCTATTTTTACACAAAAAACTTTTTTTGTCTTCTTTTCATGTTTTTGTACTTTTTGTTGTTTTTTATATTTTTTTGTATTTTTCACAACCATTCTCCCCCTAAAATCAAAAACATATTTTTGGATTTTTGTATTTTTAAAGAAAAGAAAATTTTAAAACTAATAAAGACAGACTGATGAGGATCACGTCAAGTTATCGTCATCTTTCTCAAATTCAACCTCATTTTCATCACCTGATGTCAGATTTTTTTAAACCGTTTAGTTTCAAAAGCTTTTTGAATTTTGCTCTACCAAATGCTTTACTGTAAAAATCTGCCTTTTTGTCATCAGTGTGGATCTTTACAATTCTAACCAACTCTTTCTCATAGCAGTCAAGGTTAAAGTGGTGTCGAATTTCTATATGTTTAGTTTTTGAGTGTTGAATCGGATTCTTTGTTATATCAATGGCTGCCTTGTTATCTACATTTATAGGCGTATCAAGAAATTGCAGTCTGAAGTCTCTCATTGTTGTTGTATCCACAAAATTTGGGAACAACAACTGGATGCTGAAATGTATTCAGCTTCACAAGTTGAGAGAGCGATCGCGGTCTGTTTCTTGCATTTCCATGTTACTAAACGTGTGCCAAAGAACTTGCAACCAGCCGTTGTAGATTTGGCGTTAAGTTTGGAGCAGCTGAAATCAGACTCTGAATATCCCCAAGATTGAAGTTGTCATCTCTTGGATACCACAAGCCGGTGCTTGGGCAACCCTTCAGATAGCGCATTATCCTTTTGACGATCAGGAAGTGCGAATCCCTGGGATTAGACTAGTATCGGGCGCAAAGGCATGTTGGATACATGATATCTGCCTTGAAGCTGTAAGATACATCAATGATCAGATCATAGAGCGGTATAATGTTTCGTCGAATTTCACTCCATTAGGATCTGGACAAATGCCATGATTGATGGCCAATGGGGTTGATGCTGGTGATGTTCCCGGCTTGTCGAATTTCTCCAATACATTGTGAACATACTTTTTTTGGGTAAAGGGTTACCCCTGTGATTCTATATATTAACCAACCAAATAACACAAGTAGTGAGGATAATCTCCCACTAGTTCTATCATGAGACACACCTCATGACAGTAAATCGAGCAAACAATATAAGGCAGAAACCAAAAGACAAGTACATCTACTAGACTAGAATCTAGAACCACTAATCACACAAAGAAAAATAGTAATCAGCCTCCATTATCGGATATGAAGTTGCCATTTATCTTCCATTTACCTAGCAGCCTCCGAACATTCGCACAATCTTTGAACTTAACCCCCATCAGCTTGTACCGAATTGTCTTTAATATTTGCTCGCATATGGTATCTGGTGGCCTAGATTGATTCCTGAACAATCTCGCGTTACGTTCTTGCCATATTATGTATGCTGCACAGGCAACAAACACTCGACTTGTATAATGCACTGCTGTTTTCGATCGAGCACGAGCCAGAAGCCAGGCCATAATGTCACTCCATCTGGGACCAACCATGGACATACCTACCTTATCTCTATTCTTGTTCCATACATGTTTAGAAAACTTACATTCAAAGAAAAGATGATCATGGGAGTCAACATTCTCATAGCACAAAAGACAGCACATCATATTCATGTTTTTCCTTCTCGAGATGTCCCACTAGAGAATCTTATCCTGAGTTAGCAATTTCCGACGAATAATCAACCACATAAAGAAAGCATGCTTAGGGATGCACTGATTAAACCAGACTACTTCAGCAGCCAATCCACTTTCGGCTCCCTTATCCGAATCGAATGCCAGACATTTGAAGAAGAAAATTCAAGTATATCATCCCCATCCTTCCAGCAAAGTTGGTCCACTTTATTTGGTTCCAAATAAACCGGATCCAATTGAGTCAATTCTGGAAACAAGTCTCTCCAAGCCGATGGCCAAGCCCAAGTACTTTGATTATATATATCCGCAACCGTATCATGAAGTCTAAATCCCGCATTGGAAATGGTCCTAGGAGACAGGAAGTTAGATAACGGACCAAGTTGACTCCAGTTATCATACCATGCTGACGTATTATTCCCATTGCCCAATCTCGACCACACGTGATCCCTGATACTAGGCCTCATCTGAAGAAGCTTTCTCCAGCTCCAGATACAATTCGTAGCTTCCTTACATACCCAGAAACTGCAACCTCTTAATCTGTAGGAGTAGATCCAGTTAACCCACAAGGACTCCCTCTTGTTCAGAATACTCCAAATATGCTTTGCCATAAGAGCTTTATTCGAATATCCAAGTCGCCTAATACCCAGGCCACCCTCATACTTAGGGACACAAATAGAATTCCATGAGGCTTTAGCTTTTCCTCTATGAAAAGTTCCTTTTTGCGTCCACAAGAAATTTCGTAATTTAGCTTCAAGCTCCTTAATAATTTGTTCTAGCAAAATAAAAACAGCGGACCAATACGCATGCAAAGCTAAAAGTACCGAGTTGATAAGCTGCAACCTTCCTGCAAATGATAAAAACCTATTTCTCCAGTTTTGAATGCGCTGCTCTATCTTTTCAATTAAAACATTGCAATCTCTAGAGAGCAGCCGGGAAGAAATAAGCGGAACACCCAAATATTTAACCGGCAGCACGCCCTCCTCAAATCTCAGGGTCTGTAGAATTTCATTTTTAACATTGGGTGGAACATTGCAGAAGAAGGCAGTACTTTTTTGGATACTAGGGACCAATCCAGACATGTTCGTGAATGTAGCCAGTGCCATCTTGATACAGCGGGCAGAGGAGATATCACCACGGGCAAATAGAAACAAGTCATCAGCAAAACAAAGATTGATAATTTGTTGTCTTTCACATCTATTGTGAAATCTGTAAGAGGTATCAAGCCGAGCATCCATCTGCAAAAGACATGTAAGGACTTCCATGACAAGAGTGAATAAATACGGAGATAATGGGTCTCCTTGTCTTAACCCACGGCCACCCTTGAAATACCCATGCAGATTTCCATTCACACTGATAGAATATGTCGTAGTTGACACACAAGTCATAATCCAATCCACCATTTTACTATTAAATCCGAACCCTATAAGAACATCCTTAAGAAAGTTCCAATCAACAGTATCATAAGCTTTTTGGATATCCACCTTGAACGCACATCTCGGAGGTCCATAATCCCTGTGATAGTTATGTAACAACTCTTGAGTAAGCAGAATATTATCAGAAATTTTCCTACCTAGAATGAAAGCTGACTGGTTAATACTGACAATCTGATTAAGCATCCCCTTCATACGATCCGCCACAATCTTACTAATACATTTATAAATCACATTACAGCATACAATGGGCCGATAATCCGTAATCAGGGATGGCGTCACTTTCTTCGGCACAAGCACTATCAGGGTATTATTAATTTCCTGGAGGAGTTTACCAGTCCTGAAGAAATCCATAAAGGCATTCGACACCTCTTGACCTATGATATGCCACGCATTTTTAAAGAAGGCTGCTGAAAAGCCATCAGGGCCAGGGGCTTTCTCATTACCAATCGAGAACATGGCCGTTTTCACCTCAGCAGCAGTAACTGGACGAACCATGTGCACAGCATCCTCTGAGTTCAACTTATTCCTGAACAGTTCAGCAGGGGGCCTAGAGTGACCATATCCATGGTGCCCAAGAAATTGCTCATAGTGTTTGACAAGCACATCCCGGACATTATCCCCCTCAAACAGAACCCCATTAGAATCCTTAATGCTATCAATCCTGGACGAGTGATTCCTACTTATCAGGGTAGCATGGAAGAATTTCGTATTTGCATCACCAGCTTTCAACCATTCCACTTTAGATTTTTTGAGCATAAACCGTTCCTCATCTAAACAAGCTTCCTGAAATTCCTTATTAATTTTTACTTCCTGCATTCGAAGATCCATATTAAACGGCTCAACATCAATATCCTGTTGAATAGCATCCAGCTTACCTCTGAGACTCTCAACTTTTGCAGATTTCCTTGTTTCAGTAAGAGGGCCCGAAATGGCTTCTTTAGAAGGCGCAGTTTCTTTACCACACAAAATTGAGGGACCCCATCAATGGCCATATCCCAATGCTTCCTAACAATATCAGTGAATTCCGGTTTGTGAACCAAGAAATTAGCAAACTTGAATGGTTTAGTTTCATCTTACCAGGAGATGGAATCTTTAACAAACATGGGCAATGATCTGATATCCTATACGGCTGAAAAACCGTGTAGGAGTTAGGAAACTCAGCCAAAAACGCAGTGTTTCCCATAACACGATCAAGCTTCTTTAGCAGCCCCACGCCTTTTTTAGGCTTTTGATTCCATGTAAAATGGAATCCCGAACTATTAATATCGACCACCTCCAACTCAGTAACACACTCTCGAAAGTCCCTCATACCCGCTGAGCCATATGAAGATCCCATGGAATTATCCTCCAGAAAAATAGCAGAGTTGAAATCTCCCAGAATAACCCACGGATTATCACCCACGAAACCTTTATGTCGAACAAGCTGTTGCCATAAATCCGTCGAGTGACATAGTAATTTGCTGCATAAACCACCAAACAGAGCAGGCTCCTCTTCTCCAGTTTAAAGTTCAACTGAATATGCATAACCTGATCCGTTTGGGCAATGACCATAACATCAATCTCCATCGGGTTCCAACCTAAGATGATCCTAGTGCCTTTATTACATCTACTGCCATTGGATGTCCAATCCCAACCCCTAAACACAGTTCTACATACTTTATGAAGATTACCAATATCCACATGAGATTCTAAGATTGCACAAAACGAAAGATGATTACTCCTAACCACATGACGAACCTCGTTTTGTTTGAGAGGCCGGTTCAAGCCCCTAATATTCCAGGCTGCTAGACTAATTATTAGACACTACTGTTGTAGGAGTGCTTGCCCCTTTCTTACGTTCAGGATTACAAGATTCCTTTGAGATGAATTCATCCATTTCATTATACACTTCAATCACCTCCTCATCCTCGGAATGTTCCTGGTTACTTGTCGCAGCATTAATACTATGGTTCCCATCCACCTCTACCTCATTTAACACCTTAAACGAATTATTTGAGACCACACTCCCCATCAACGGCCGAGTGGGCAGCTCATTCTTCCCTTTACCTATTAGCGGTCGATACTCAAACTTTGGTTTGGGCTTATTTATCTGGAACCCTCCTTTCCTAGCTACTTTTTTGCTAGACACAACGGTGAAACCTTCCTCATCAATTTTAGAGCCCACCTTACCTTTCCCATTGCCTTGTTTCACTGGAAATCTAGGATGAATCTGCTTAGCAGTGTTTGGTGGTTCCCTTGTTTGCTTGGGACAGGAATCCTCAGAATGGCCAAACACACAACAACTAGGACATCTAATCGGCTTCCATTCATACTCCACAAACATAGTTTCCTTGCTAAAGCCCTCCCCATTTACCTCCGGTATTGGGATCGTCAGCTCCTCTTTCAACTCCTTGTCCGCTGAGATTTCTATTAAAGCTCTAGCATAACTACTACGGCCCCAAGTGTCCCTACACATCAAATTAGTATAGGAGTCCAATAGTTTTGGAACACCAATAGCAGTAGCGATCAAACTAAGGCCATCTTCAGTGTAGGCAGCCAGTGGAACCTCATGAATTTTCACCCAGGCTTGAACTTTGGTTACCTCCTTCTTTTCCAGCTTTGAAGTCGGTGTCCATTAAGTTAGGAATATAGGTTGTGATCGTATAATCCATGGACCCCCTTTAGAGCATCCAGCATACCTTTATGATCCGCAAACTTAAAGAAGAAGAAACCATTCGCATTCATCATTTACTTCTGTAATCCAAATTTCTTCCAGTTATTGCGAACAAAATACTCCACAACCGGGAATGCAATACATTCTCCTAAGAAGTATCCATATAAAGTATTAGCTAGCTTATCTTGTACAGCTCGAACAGAATCACGCGGGAGAACAACATCACATCCCTCATGCATAACAGGATTTACAAGAGTTCTAAATTAACTGTTTTGGAATTGGCAGCCATAACCGAATCTGCATATGTCATTGATTTCGAGGGTTCACCTTGAGGATGACAATCCTGCTGCACGTCTGAAGCAACCTTATTACCTTCATCACCGGATCCTGCATGAAAGCCTTGACAGTCGGCCACCCCAATACTTTGAGAACCCCGCTTTTCATCACTAACATCAATCTGAGTAGACACTATACCATGTCGAGGGAGCATTGGGTTTCCATCTATGTTGACAACTCGGCTGGCAATACCCCTACCGGCAATGGCGGCTTTCCACGATCACCCTTGTTATTATCCACAGTATCTCCAGTTTTTTTACATTCATCCATACCGGAAAACACTAACTCTCCCTTCAAGCAATAACAGTACACACCATGCAACACGTAAACCAAGACCAGAACTCAACCGACCGGAAAGAAAACACTAATCTAGCGAAAACCCTAGGCCGTGCTTCTAACAAAATCGTATAGAGGTCTTATTTAAACTAGGTTTCTGCCTATCCAGAAGGATCAACAAAAACAATATCTCTATACAACCAGATCAAAACACAGATATAGGCAGAAACAAACTGGAACAAAAAACCTAGTTTTAATTCGATCAAGTGCTAACTAGTTCGTATTAGAGAACCGATAAGACAAGACCCTAATAACAGACTGTTATACACCAGATCACAAAGAATAACTAGGATTGTATGAAGATCAAGAAACACCAAGATAGGAAAGAAACCATGCACCGAAATCCAGAACTAGATAAGACGAACAAGAAACTAACCCTAATTCGGAAACCCTAGACTTAATGTCAATCAATTAGAAACCAAGGTAAATTCAAGATCCCTTACCAATAAAGGGATCGAATAACCCTAACTGCTAATCGATCTAGATCAAGAACAGGATGAAAATCACAAAATTAGGGTTCTTCAATAAAATCGCCAAATTCGCCCATGCGCCTTTCAAATACCTTTTTAGTCTGGTGTGAACATACTTCGTCTGATGGATAAAGATACCATCAGGCAACTGATCGACCGGAAGCCCAAGAAGAACTTCAACTCCCCGATTGCACTTGTCTCGAATTTCTTTTTCATGACTTCTTCAAACTCTTTACACAGCGATTCATTTGTCAAACCAAAGATGATATCGTCCACATAGATTTGTACGATAATCAGTTGCCCATCCACTTCTTTGGTAAAGAGGGTACTGTCTACTTTCCTCTGATTAAACCGTTTTCCAGAAGGTATTGAGAAAGCGTCTCGTACCAGGCTCTCGGGGCCTGGTGTAAACCGTAGGGCGCCTTATCCATTAGGTAAACCTTACCTTTTTGTATCGGATCGACAACCCCGGTGGTTGGCCGACATACACTTCCTCTTTAACTTTTCGATATAGAAAGGCGGATTTCACATCCAACTGGTAAACTTTAAACCCTTTCCATGAAGCGAAGGCCAGGAATTTGCGGATCAACAAGCTTCCAGACTCCAAGCTTTTCAAATTATAACAACTCTTCCTGCATAGCTTCAGCCCATCTTTCTACCAGAAAAGCTTCTTTATATGTCTTTAGTTTAACCTGTGAAATAAAACAACAATGAAAAAAAGTATGTTGAACTGGTGCAACTTTAGTGTAAAAGCAACTTAGATCCTTATTGATCTGATTTCTCGTTTTTACTCCAGTTTGCAACTCTCCGATGATATTTTCGGACGGATGGTATGAGTAAGTTCTCGGTATTACTTCATTAGGAACATTCACTTCACTTTCCAGATTCGTAACATTTTGTTCAGCAACCTGATTACTTGTTGAAGCTTCATTCGTATTGCTAGGACCTGCAAATTGATTTAGAAGACTTGTAATCTGCTCAGAACATTCATTGGAGCTAGATCCTTCAACATTATCATAAGTAGGTTCTGCATCAGAATCTGAATCATCTGACTGATCGAAAGAAGGTGTTGTGTTGTTTACAACTGGTTCAACTACGGGTTCTTGTTGGGTATTGCTCGGACCTACTTCAGATTCATTTATGCCAACTGGTGATTGTGAAATCACTATTGGTCTAGGACTTGTTCTTGATTAGACGCTTGTTGTTGTTGATATAACAACAAAAGCTCTTCATCTGTAGGCTCATCTGGCAGATCAAAACACTTCCACAGACTCTCGTAGATAAACAACCATTGATCACTAGGCTTCTGTGTTTGCGACGTGTATCTCAAGCAGTCAACATGTTGAGTTAGAATAACCCGGTTTAAGCTAGGCAGATAAACTCTCTTCTGAAGACCAGCGTATCCCACCAAAAATCCCTCTAGAGATTTTGCAAGGAACTTACCATATGGATGACCGTACATGGAGATCTAAACGGTTCCAAAAACTACAAATTTGGTTTCCTTTGGTTAAGAAACTTGAAGCATGTGTTCTTATGATCCTTGACTGTTAATACTCTGTTTAGCGTGTAACAAGCAGAGGAAACTACTTCGCTCCAAAAACTGATAGGTAACTTTGAATCGGTGAGCATTGTGCGTGTTGTTTCAATGAGAGTACGATTCTTCCGTTCAACTACTCCATTTTGTTGTGGAGTATACGGGGCACTGAATTCGTGAAGAACACCTTAGCGTTGCAGATCTCGAGCATCTTGTTGTTTTTGAACTCCGTACCATTGTCACTATGTATTCTTTTGATTGGAAAATGGTACAAGTTTTCCAACTTCCTGAAAAGAATCATCAGATTTTCCAACGTTTCGTCTTTACTTTCCAGAAACATAACCCTTAAGAATGTCGAGTAGAGTCAGTCACAACAAGGTAATACAGATCAACAGACATACGTCGAACATTAAGGGGTCCAAATAGATCCATATGTAACCTTTCCAGTGGTAGCTTGATTGAGTTTAGGAGTTTTCTTGGATGCGATTTCTTGTACTGCTTCCCCTTCTTACAGCTGATGCAATCGTCATTCAAGTGAAAGCTCTTAAGATTCACACCCTCCACCAGATTGTTGTGCACCAAATCAATCATCTTTCGTAAGTGAATGTGACCCATCTTTTGATGCCATAAGATCGATTCTTTTTCTGTCGCCTTTGTTACAAAACATTGAACGGTTTAGATGTAGTGGATGTGACGCTCATGCCAAGGACATAAAGATCAATTCATCATGGAGTGCGCATGAGGATCCACTCCTCAGGATTTTTGAATCCCGACATTAGAATAAGGCATTCTTTATCATTGAATTGAGTTGTGAACTTCTTCTCGCAAATCTGCGGAATGCTCAACAAATTGTTCTCTAATTATGCGATGTACTTAATATTATCAAAAGACACCACATCGTTCCTGAGAATACATTCTCCATCTATACGACCTCCTTGAGTACCCGCAAACCCTACATAGCCTCCACGAATTGATTTTACATGGGAAAGTAAGGCTAGCATTCCTGTCATGTGTCTAGATGCTCTGTTGTCCATTATCCATTTTGAAATGATTGACCTCGGGAGCCCTTGCACATGTAAATAAGAAATTACTTAAACAGTGAAACCCAACCCTTGTCAGTCTTGGGTGGGTTTGGAATATCAAATTTTGGTTCACCAATGATTTTAACTTTTTTTCTCAAATTCAACACCCTGTCCAATGTTTGATTCAATTTTATCTTTTGTTTTGGTTAGCATAGTGTTTGATTTCACAACTGCAGAAGATGGTTTGGATTTAACCACCCAAGTTTGTGCCTTTGAATATGCCCTTTTTGGGTAGAAATTTGAATCCTTGTTTTCGTTTTTGGTTGATGATTCACCAACTTCAAAGTTTGAAAATTTTTCAATTATTGCTTCACATTTTTTTATGGATTCATCGTTTCTTTTTAAGATCTGTGTTGGCACAAACTCAGGGCCTCTTTACTTCATATCTTATGTAAACCTTCTCACACCATAAACAGGTTTTGGATTGTTTTGAGAACAATGTCATGCAATATGCCTGACTTTGTTATGTTTGTAACATGTCCTACTGCCATTTCCAATAGAGGAATCCAAAGCATGTTCACGGCATTCCTTTTCTCTTAAACTAATAATTTGATTGCTTACCTAAACTCTCTTTCTCATTCACAGTGCTTGTTCCAAAAACAAAATTGATTTTCTTTTTGTAGTTTGGTTTTTGAAACCTTTTGTCATTTCTTCTTTTCATACCCCAAACCTTTCCTCTTACTTTTAAGATAATCCCTTCCCTTTTGATAATAATTATTATACTCTTTTTGGTTTGGAATAGAATTAAGCGTCTTGTTTTTCAAGATCAAAATGACTGACTTCAGCTAGTTTGAAAAATTTATCAACACGATCAAGATTCACATTTTGAAATGGGAATTCTTCATCAGAATACAGTTTATCTGATCCATTCATTTTGTAGATAACCTCATTTGGATCATCACTTAAACTGCTTTATGATGATGAAACATAGCTCGTATGAAATCTTTTGTCATTACAGAATGTGAACTTGATTCTGACTTCTCAAGGTTAGACTCGGCACTTTCAAAATCAGTGCTATCAGACTCATTTCTCAAAACGTTTTCAACAAATTTTTTCACAATATCTGATTGGCATTCATAGGTTACATCAATGTTTTATGGCGGCTTATCTTCCTTTTGTTCGGTTTTAAGCTTTAGACTAAGCGCCTTTTCCAACCTATCTGGATATTTCTTACCATACTTGTTCCACATTGGGGGTGGACATTGATATAACCCAAACTCTAGTTTTGTTTTTCAAATCCTTTTTCTTCCTTATCATTTTTCTCAAGTTGTTGTGGAAGAATATGATCAATTACGTTAGAGGACGTTGAGTAACTAATCAACAATTTGTTGACTCGTTCAGACTCAATCTTTATGGCTTCAAGTTCAGTTTTTAGCTTAGCAATGATATCTCTATGAATATTAATTGCCATTTGTTTGTCCATTACAATAGCTTTTAACATTGATTTTATAGCCAAGTCCTCTCTACTGACTTCTTGAAAGTGTTTAATTGATCTACTTAGTTTATCATAAGCAGCTTTTGTGTCTTTCAAGTCACTGGTCAAGTTGTCAGTATGTTTCTTTAGATCTTTAAATTTTAAGTCCTTTTCTGGTCATTCCTTGCATGGCTCTAAGCATTTTGTGCATGGTTTTTCAATCTCTTTAATCACAATCTGGACTTCTTTTACAAACTCAACGACCGACTTTTTCATTCCATCATTACTCTGTTCAGGAACTACCTATCATTTCTTTGTCGGCTATTTTCTTCAAATTTTTCATTTCCTTGGTAAGCGATAATTTCTTCTACTGGCTTCTCAGAATCTTCTGGTTTTGATGCACACTGGTTTTGGCTCGATCCTCCTCCAAAGAAACCTGCAAACAAATTATAGACATCAGGAAGAATCATATATTTAATTGCATGATGAAATATATCTTCTTTGGCACAACGATCATAGTAAATTACTTCAGTACACTCTTCAGCACTTTGATTAAGCGTCTCGTCAAACTCTATCTCACCTTTTTCATTCGAACTTTCCTTGATTACTTCATCAAATACTTGTTCTTCTATTATCTCAGCATGCAATGCCAAACTCTCGTTCTTTGAGATGTATTTGTTCCAGTCAAAACCCTCGTCCTCCTGTGCCGCAATGAGAGCTTTTGATTTGGCATAACGGTCCTCGATTACAACCATCCTGGTTGATGTCTAAGGAGGAGAAGTTTTATGATATCGCTTTCTTGCAGTAATCATCACCAAAAGGATTATGGTTACCCTGCACTTCGTGGTTCGGGCACTCTCTTTTAGGGTGTCCTTTCTCTTGGCATTTGAAACATGACACCTTTGCCTTATCAAAACCCAGTTTTCCATCCAAACCTCCCAAATTGTTACGCGTGGTTATTTCCATGAAGCGCTGAGATCTTCTAACTATATTGGCCATGCACCATTTGATGTCTATCAACTCTAATTCTTCTGGGTTGATTTGATGTAATCCTCTTTTGTCATGTTTGGATTCCCGATCTTACCGGCCACCAGCCTTTCATATGATTCAAGTACTGAAGCGAGCAATGCCATATGTTGTGTAGCTGTGGTTTCGTTGAAGTTCTATGTGTTCTCCAAATTTACAGCTATGTTGCACTGAATAACTCTCTGAGTTGGATTAGACTGGCTGTTTTAACCGTGGTTGAAGTTAGAACTTTGGGATGATTGTGGGGTAGCCAGGGAATTTGGATCATAAATTGAAATGAGGTAAAACCGGTACTACTGCTTGACTGATTTGGAACATTCATCGATTTATTAGCACTGAAAGCCGTCTGTATCTTCAGACTTTGGATGTTGGCAGATGGATTTCCTTTATAGTATAGATTGATATCTTGTTGTGCATTTGTTTCTCTAGATTTACAATCTTTTACAATTCTAGTTCGTGAGACTCAAGCTCGTCAATAAACTTTGCTAAGGTCATCGTGTTGCTGCCATACTCAGGACAATTCTTGATAATGGTAAGATATGTTGACCATTCGCCTTTTGGCAAAGCGTCTGCCAATTTTCCTACTAGACCTTCATCATCTTTGTTAACACCCAAATGTTTCATTTCCACGACAAGGTGACAATACCTCTATGAGCTGTTTAAGTGTCTCTCAGTTCAATGGATGAAAGATGCCGAACTCTTTCTTAAGCATTGATTGTTTGCTTTTGATTATCTGCTTACTTCCCTAAAATTTGACTTTTAGAGCGTGCCATAAGGATCGAGCGGTGTTATCATGTTGTGATAAAGTGAGTATATCTTCTTTAATGCTCAGTTGCAATATATTCATCATCTTTTTCTCACATTTGAATAAATCCTTCTCTTGATCGTTATATTGCATTAACACTTTCTCGAGACCATTTTCTCCCACCAGAACCTTATATCCTTCCTCTATGGCGTACCAGTTTTCAAGATAATTAGCTTGTACCCAGTTTGTAAACCGTTCATGCCAGCCATAATAATCTTCAAGATACATTAATTTCGACGGCTTTGCCATATTGCCCACTTCATTATCTAGGTTTAAGTTCTGAGTGGCTGCATTGGTAATTGCGAATGTAGCAAACGCATTATAAAATTATTCTTCCATTTTATCAAAATTTGTTCAGCACTACACTTCGTGTGAAGTGGGTTTTGTGCGAGTTGTGAACACTTCCTGCGAAGTGAGAACAAAAATGGCCAACACGCTTTTTGGTCGCTTCGTATGAATTGATAAACACTTCGTGCGAAGTGATAAACAACTATTTATTAAACTAACTTAGTGCGAGTGGTCACTTCGTACGAATAGGCTTGTCACCTCGTACGAGGTGATTTGTCAATTTGACGAAGTGTTGTTCAAACAAAGTGTTTTAACAGTTTGCGTCTTTTGTAATTTTTGACATGAATTCGGTTGATTTTAGGTTTGAAACTTTCAAGGGTTTGTTAAACTGGTTTTAACATGTTATACTTTAAAATAGTCCAATTTGTCCATGAATTCGTTTAGATCTGATAATAATAAGAAGGAGTAGAATAAGAAGTCTTCAATGGTTGAAACTTGATCAATTGTCTTCAAATCAGGCCTCCAAGCTCTGATACCACTTGTGGGAGGATCGGCTCTCCTCCGAAAGCACAGGACCATGCTTGAGCTAATTAACGTTCACGGAAGTCATGATTAATTAATTAACAATGATAAGATATCCTGTTTCGATGCCTCTACTTCATTAATCTTGATAAACGTTTACAAATCAGAGACAAAACTGACAGATCTTCGCCATACAATCAGAAAACAGGAAAGGACTCAACACCCATGCTCAGCTATAGACATCATGGCTTCGCACAAGGGTGGCTTGCCAATTCCTACGAAGTGCACTTCGTACGAAGTGACAATGTATCACTTCATACGAAGCGGCTCATTTACATTCAAAATGACATAAATTCTAACATTTAAGCATTGTTACATATACGACATGACCCTAAGACGTAGGCTATAAACATTCTGCACCAACACACTTTGGACCGTGATTTTTGAATTTGGGGTACTAGTGTTTTAAACCAGGTTTTCAATCTACAAAGTTATCGTGTTTGACTTTTCGGGTTCAAGAGACTAAATTTTCAAATGGGGGGTTACTCAAATGAAAGGCAGATGTTAAAAAATAAATCTGAAAATTTCACATGTTCGCAAAATGCATCAGTTACAAAGATGATGCAACAATACCTAGATTTATTATATGAGATGAACAAGTATGGTGTCCAGATTTCAGATACTGACAATATATTAAAGTTTGCAGATTTGTTACCGTCATAATGGGATGATTTTGTGTTCATATTAAATAAATGTTGTGACATCTGCACATTTTCAATCATTGTACAAATCGTAAACTTTTATGCAAACGTAATCAATTTAAATGCAACATACACTCTGGAACAAGGACTGTAGGTCAGTTGTACGGATCGTTCTGGTCCTAATTTGCCAAACCTAAGGTAAACGTGTGGAATCCGTTTGCATAGGCGACATTGGATACTAGTTTGTTACTGTCTAACACCTTTCATTGATTAGTAAACATTACAGATCCTGGAAACACTTGGACAGAGCTTCGCCGTCCAATGCACAAAATCTCTGAATCTTACAAATGAGGGCTCAACACACATATTTACAGTGTGACAAGTTCGCTCCAAAGGTGCCATGGTCAACTTTGGGTGAACTTGTCCTTCACAGGACAAGTTCGGGCGAACTTGATCATTCACCTTACAAGTTCGGGCGAACTTATCTTATATCATACATAAAGTTAACTTTTCGCTCTAAAACACAGACTCGACTTTATACGATGACGTAGGCAACAGACCTCCCCTTGGATGTTGCCATAGTCATCAGTCTTCAATTAAATTCCAGAGTCTTTAATATTCTATTGATCTTTTTTTAAATAACTTTAACTTTCTTGATCTTCATATCTTCTACAATCCTTTTCTCTTTTCTTGAGCTTACCTTGATAAAACTTTAATCACCATGCTCCCCCTTACTTTGAGCTTTCTGGTATCTTCAATTAACGTTTTTATCCAGCACCCACTTAAAATCAACTTCTTGATTCGAAGTTACTCAAATACTCAAATAAACATTTCAGATTCAAACTTTGAAATTTCAAAACACCAACATTTCAAATTTTAATCTCCTCATCAGTTTTTAAACCCTCTCAGTTATTCAAGTCCAAATTAATGACCTTGAATATCTGATTCATGTATCAAGTTCAACTTAATGATCTTGATTAAAAGTTTTGAACTAAACTGACGCATTTATTCAAATGTAAGTTTCAACTTAGAACTTTTAAACTTTTCAGATCAATTTGAAATTCTCAAACTTTTGATCAGCAGCTTTAGATTTTGAAAATCAGCATTTCATCATCAGTGGTCAAACTAAAAGATAATATAATCTTTTTGTTTTTATGTAATGAATATCAAACAATAACTATTTACAAACATATTTATAAGCATATTTTTGTTGAGTTTGTGTTAAAGGATCATATCAGTTTTTGAGACAAATCACAAGTACCGTTGACCTTTTTGAGACTTTAAGTTTTAAACAAATTTACCTAGATTGTCGATATGTTTGTCCTTTTAAACTTCAACACATTTCTCAATTTTCTAAGATACGTTATGTAGAATTAAGAAACTTGACTTAACTATGGTTCCCATCTCAGAATATACTCTCGTATCAAGATTCCCTAGATTTCATCTTACAGGTGAGTATAGCGTAACTGATATATGTATCTGGGTAGTGCGAGGCCTTGAGAGCTCAGGTTAGTACCACCGTATAGACAAAGAGATGAAGACTCGACTTTAAGGTAGTGTTCCAAATTTGGAATATTTTAACTGCAATTGATTAGATCTTTCGATTTCTTCAATTTTGCTGCAGTTTAGGGTTTTTACCAAAAGCATTATAGAAGTTCTAGGCCACTGCTTACGCAAAATTCAGAAGAACTTGTATAATACCCCAGATATCAATCATCTATAAAGACCTCGTATCTCAGAATCAGGCAATCTCTCAAACGAAATTTCGGAGTACTAAGTCCATATATCCGGGAGATGTTAATCACAAGTTTAAGCAGTTGTAAAATTTAGTTTATATCCCGGAAACAATTTACTGAACGTGTAAAGCCTATCGACAAATCCACAGTGAGACTTGTTTATCACTTTTTAAACTTTACAAATCCTTAGCAATTGTGATAGTCCACTGATGTACTATCATTTCCTTTTATCCACAAAACTCTTTTTGCCTTTTTCAATGTTTTTGTACTTTTCGTGTTTAATATGTTTTTGGCTGAAAATTTATCCCCGTAAAATTGAAAAACTTATTTTTGGATTTTTTTATTTATGGAAAAACATTGACCAACCGATGAGAATTACTTCAATTCTCCATCCATTACTGCTTCACAAATTTCTTTTAAATCCTCTCCCCCTCGTGATTATAAAAACCTTGACATCTTTGTGTTTATAGAACATTAATACCCTGAGTTTTGTTTGTTCAACAGTGAGGGTTCTGTGATAGTTTTCAAATTTTCTTCAAAAATTTGTAAACTTTCAAATGAACGTTATTGAAACATGTTTTTCAAAAGATTTTCTCCAAAAAATTTCAAAAATTGTAAAGTAATCGTTATTTGAGTTTCAAATTTTGTAAAAATGGCCTTTATATAAAACTTGTTAACCCGGCCCTTCGTCTTCAATGTGTGCCATAGAACTCCATTCTCAGTAATTTGCTTTCTTCTCAGAAGTTCCTGCACAAAAATTCAAACAATTAGTTGAATAGTGATACCCAAGCATTTTTAGCCTTAGGCATTATTTCTTCAACTTTAATTTTGACTTTCATTTCACAATCAAGTTTATTTTGTACTTTCTCAAGTTTTGGAAAGTCCTCTAAACTTTCAGTTTTCACTGATTGTTTAACTTCTTTTTCTTTTACCAACCATGTTTGTTTTTTCGCTAAATATTTCTTGAAATACAATGTAGAAACTTTTTGTTCATTACTATTCAAAGATTCACCAGTTTCAAAATTTGAAAACTAAGTAATAACTGGTTACATCTTGTTTGTAGTTTCTATACATTGTTTTCTAACCTGATTTGGTTTTTTCAAATCTTCAGAATTTTTCTTATCAATATGAACAGGTTTAGGATTAATTTGAAAACATTTTCTAGCAATGTGTCCAGTTACTCCACATTTATGACACTTCATGTTCTCATACTGATCCTTTTTAACAGACCATACACTCAAATCATAACATTGATTTGATGTGTGGTAACCATCTTTCTTGGTTCTTCTATAAACATGATTTGACGTTGAAGCACTGCGGTCCGACCCACCACTTATTTTCAAATTTTTGTAAGTTTTGATTTTCAAATTGTTTTGAATTTTTATAATGATTGGATGGTCGTACTGATGAGCTTTTATTTTTCTTTTGAAAATTTTTAGAATTTTTAGAACTTTGTTTTTCCTTTTGTTTTCGTTCTCCATTCTGCTAAGAAGGTTTTTGCGTTGAGCATTCACCTTTTTCAGTAGATTGTAGAACAGTTTCTTGAAATTTTTCTTTTAGTTTTAAAAATATTTGATTTTTATCATTTTTAGCTCTTTCAGGTATCATTATCACAATCCTCAATTATGACATCGCCATATTTTGTGACATTGTCACTTATTGGAATTTCCTTTTTATTCTTATTGATAGGTTTTGGACAAATATTATCTAACATCAATGACAAGGTCACAAAACATTTAATTTCTTTTCTAAATCATCAATTTTATTTTTAGCAATCTCAGCATCTTGTTCAAGTTTTCTGATGTTTTCAAGATGCGAGTTTATTATATTTTGTTTTTCAAAAACATTTTTATTTAAAACAGATTTTTTGTTTTCAAAAATTTTTATTTGATTTTTCAAATCATTTTCTAATTTTATAAAATTTTTGTTTTCAAATTTCAAACTTTCCACATCTCTCAAAAGTTTAACATTATCAGATCTGGATTTTTCACAACTTGAGCACATAGATTCAGAACTCGAAGCTTCATTTGTTGATGCACTTGATTTTTCATTCTTTGGAGTTGAATATGTCTTGAGTGTACCTGCAGAAATTTTTTTAGTAAAATCAAAAACATGATTCATATTTTCATCTATATAACAACCCCTCTTAATATCATATTTCATAACAGATTTTGCTTTAAGACAGATATTGATTCTTCTGCTTATTTCAAAAACCACATCCAAGCTTATTTTATCTAGCTATTCTATCTTTTCAATCAAAGCTTTCTTCTTCTTTGTAATTTCTAAATCGTGGTTTTTAAGCTTAAAGAAAAACTCAGTTAGATAAACTTTGAAAATCTAGAATCCTTATTCAATTCAATCAAATATTCATCCCATTCTAAAGGTAACGCTTCTGCAAATTTTGAAACTTGTTCAACACTTGACATTTTTATATTGTATTCTTTTAAATTGTCAAGTAATAACTGATCCAACGATTCATCTTTTTTACACAAAAATGTTCAAATCTCTTAACCTAAGTATTTTATTGTCATTTCTATTCCTCGAATACCCAATACCATTAAAACCAATCATTTATCTTTTCAAAATTAGTAACTTCCATTTCCGACAAAAAATGTAGTTTTCAGAAGTTTTAAGCAAAAACTGACGTTTTAATCGACAATATTAACGTATCGGTTCGCTAAACACGTTTAAAATTTTCTGAAAACTGTTTTTTACCAGATTAGAGCTTTAAACTCCTCTCGTCGATACGAATCTAATGATATATGATGTCCGAGACGTTTTCTGAATTTTCATGCCTTTTGAAAACCATTTGTACAAGTTCGGCCGAACTTGTAACAGCTACTTAACAAGTTCGGGCGAACTTGTTAGAAGAATTCAGAAAGTTTCACTTTTTAACAAGTTCGAGCGAACTTGTAACAGCTACTTAACAAGTTCTAGCGAACTTGTTAGAACCTCAGCAAATAACCATGTTCGGACGAACTTGTTCAAAAATCACTGAAAAATACAACGACTTCGAGCGAACTTGTTTAAAATCAACAAAAATTTGATTTTAAGCCAAGTTCGGGCGAACTTGTAGTCCAAGTTCGAGCGAACTTATGCTATCCGACATGGTTTTTTGCAATATTCGACATGAAATCAGTTGTTTTTAGCTCTGATCTTGAGAAGGGTTTTACTATTATAGATTTTACGTATTATACTTGAAAATCAGCCCATTTTGTCCATGAAATGTCCAAGAAAGAAAAGTTAAAAATGAAAGAAATTAGTAGAAGATGTTAAGTTCTATCTCCAATGTCTTCAAATTAGGCCAATCCTGCTCTGATACCACTTGTAGGTCCGTTGTACGGATCATTTTGGTCCTAATTTAGCAAACCTAAGGTAAACGTACAGAATCTATAAACATTATAGATCCTAGAAACACTTGGACAGAGCTTCACCGTCCAATACACAAAATCTCTGAATCTTACAAATGAGAGCTCAACACGCAAATTTATAGTGTGACAATGTCACACCCTCAGATTTCCACTTGCGGAGTTTTACTGCGAGGCGTGTGAACAACCAGAATCTCAGACACTAGCAATTTCGAACGACTCTATATGATTTATTTAAACGTTTTCCAAAAACAGTTATTGTAAACAAGCATAGTCATTTTCAAAGTATCAAAGTTTAGCGGAAGCATTAATGTAAAGTAACGGGCGCCAACATAAATGCCTAAACCAAAAGAAAATCCAAAGGTAAATGTTCATAAAGACTCGATAAAAATGTCTTGTTCAAATGCAAAGTGAGTGCACCTAGCGCTCCTAGCGTCCTGAGAAACATGCAAAGAAACAAGTGTCAACTTTATAGAAGAGTGAGTTCACATGTTTTATAAGTTTGCAAGTTCTGTTTAAAAGTTGGTTTCCCCCGCTATCCCTAACCCGGGATAACGACATAGTTCCATTATCCCTAACCTAGAATAATAAGGTTGTTTAGTAATTAAGTTCAATGTTAACATGCATGTAGCGAGCCTAGAGTTACGTCACCTAAGAGTTCTGATCGAAGCTGACTGTTGTTGCCTCTGTGTTGCCAGGTCTATCACGGACCATGGCGAAAGTTAGGCCAAATTGATCACCCGTTGACCATTCCCGGTCGGCTAGCGCGACTAGCTCGGGTGGGGCTTGTCGGGCCCAGTAGTACTACTATAGTTTCCCCGCTATCTAACCCAATACTAACGATCCGAGAGTTGGTTGAGGACTTTTCGTGATAAAAGCTACTTAGTGGCCATAACATACATTAACATTAACTTAGTTACCGAATAGTTAACGACGTTAATTTCCCATGACGTAAAAATAGTGTTGTAGAGCGTATACATGTTTCTCCCCCTGTTGTTCAAAACCGGATAAAATAGGGTACGTGAACTCACCTTAAGTTGCTCGGTTAGATAAGTGCAAAAGAAGTAAAGGATGGAACCGGTAATCATGTCCTAACATGTCAACCGGTTCAAAGTTAGTGTGTGAACGCACAGTGACACAAAACCCTACGTGTAACTAGCACATAGTGTCGCTATATGAAATAGCGACCAACAACTTCAAAACCATAATCATGCATGCAAAGTTCAAAACCATAATCATGCATGCAAAGTGTCGTTATACGAAATAGCGACCAACAACTTGTCACAAACACATGGATAGCACATACAACACTTAGATATATAAGTAAGTTATCATGTGTCAGCCTGTATGTTCAGAACTGGGCTGCTTTCAGGAATTTTTATAAAATAGTTCCCACGTTCCAAAAATTCCAATTTTTTTACAGAAGGTGTCAATTGGACTATAGAATTTTGTGTAAAATTTTCAAGTCCTAATTCCTTACCAATTATTATAAGAATTTATTTACTAGGTTGCAGTCAGATTCGTCACTTTCTCAATGCAGTCCACGGGAAAAATCATTTAAAAATACTCGTTTATCCGATTAATGAAATTCTAGTTGGAGGTTTCTTCGAACACCTAGGAGTATCTACTGTATAAATTTTGTGCCTTAACCCTTTTCGGTTTACAGGTTATGACAGAAAATGCAGCCTTGCGCGCTTGTACGATAAATTCTTTAAAATAGTTTTACTTATCCGAAAAATATGAAACCAATTTTAAATGAAAGCTATCATGTAAAATTAGTGTTATATCTTTTAAAAAGTGACCATGGGTCGTTTATGGTGTCCAGAACATCTTGTACAAGTCGGCTGATTTCAGCAGCCCTGTGCTGAAATAATTCAGCTATTACTTTTCAAGAATAACACGTAACTAAGAACGATTCTAGGCACTATTAACGCATCACAAGCAAGTAGAATATGTCCATAACATGCATGGGTAGATTATATGTCCAAAACACATCAACAAAGTCGTATAAACAGTGAACAATTCAACAACAACGCACCATGCATCAACCCTAACATCAAAACTCATCAATAATCATCCCACATGCATGAAACCCGAAACCCTAACACAAGAACACAAAGATTTCGGACCAAACTCAGATTGCATATCATTCATATATCAAGAATTCGAGCATATGACAACATGTACACAACTCCTAATCAACACAATATAAGAATCATGCGAAACATGTAAACCCTAGTGCATATAACATCATTAAAACGTAAAGTTAAGGCATACCGAGAAGCACACATGTACAGGGATGATCAAGGAAGGATCGGGACACTCGCGGCTACACAGAAATCGAGGTGGAGGGGCTGTTATGGGCGGCGACGGCAGAGAGAGGGAGGGGGTGGTTCCGATCGAGTGGCTAGGGTTTTAGGGTTGGGAGTTTTTTTTATAAATGATAAGGGGTATGGTATGGAGAGGTTATAAAATCTAAGACCCAAATGTGGGCTTTTCGTGTGGGCCAGGTCCGAACAAGGGTGGGGCTCGGCTTGTTCGTTTTCTTTTTTTTTTTGCACAAGTAGTACAAACGAATGACGTAATAAAGCACATAAACGAGACACGATAATTAAAACCTCTAAATGACAATTAGCACGTATGGATTTCACGCAATTGGAGCGTGACGTGATAAATCCACAAACCGTCTACTAACACGTAATACGTAACTCAAATACGACCCGTTTGAATTTCCAAACATCATGTATTCCCGGAAATCTAAAGTTAATGTAATTATAGCGAGCGCGTAATTAATTCTCCAAATTAAATTAGCGTAGGAATAAATAACGATAAAGTTGCGCGTTTAAAATACCTGAAAAACCGGGATGTCACATTATCCCCATGTTGAAAGAATTTCCGTCCTGAAAATTGAGTAAACGCAGTTAAGAATGCAACGCACGAAAGTTCAGTTTGTTAGAATGGTACAAGAAATCCCAGGCTGTCGCATCATCCCCATGTT
This sequence comes from Scalesia atractyloides, assembly GCA_947069175.1. Classification (NCBI taxonomy): domain Eukaryota; kingdom Viridiplantae; phylum Streptophyta; class Magnoliopsida; order Asterales; family Asteraceae; genus Scalesia; species Scalesia atractyloides. The sequence continues at coordinate 45,012,962 of CAMTDV010000025.1, forward strand.
GAGAGAATTTCGTCTCGAAATTCAGTTGGCGGTAACATCAGATTGCTGCTCAGCTGCGAAAAGGTGTGGATATTTGCTTTTCATTTGGTCCTCTCTTTCCCACGTGAACTCTGGTCCACGCTTAGAGTTCCAACGAACCTTGACGATCGGTATCTTGATGTGCCTTCGAGTCTTGACCTCACGGTCCATGATCTCGATAGGCTGTTCCACAAAATGCAGTTGTTCATCCACTTGGATCTCATCCAATGGAATGACGGGGTTTTCATCTGATAGACACTACTTTAGATTGGACACATGAAAAATGTTGTGAACTCCACTGAGTTCGGTAGGAAGGTCTAACTGATAAGCTACGAGCCCGATACGCTTCGAAATCACAAATGGGCCTACGTACCGTTGATTTAGTTTGCCTTGTTTTCCAAAATGAATTACACCCTTCCAGGGTGACACTTTCAGTAGGACTCGGTAACCTACTTGAAATTTGAGCGGTTTGCGTCGTTGATCAGCGTAACTTTTCTGTCGATCCCGTGTCGCTGCCATGCGGTTTATGATCTGCACAATCTTTTTAGTAGCCTCGAGTATCAACTCAGGGCCTGTGAGTTGACTGTCACCGACTTCTGCCCAACAGACCGGTGACCTGCATTTGCGACCGTAGAATGCTTCGAACGGTGCTGCCTGAATACTCGTATGATAACTATTGTTATACGAGAATTCCACTAACGACAGATGATTTTCCCATCTGTTCCCGAAGTCTACCACGCATGCCCTAAGCATGTCCTCCAAGGTTTGAATGGTCCTTTCACTTTGACCATCCGTCTGAGGGTGGTAAGATGTGCTCATATCCAAGCATGTACCCAACGTTTTCTGAAGTGACTGCCAAAAGTTGGACGTGAAATGAGCATCCCTGTCTGAAATGATGGACGTTGGCACTCCGTGCCGAGATACTACTTCTTTAATGTAGATGCGAGTCAACTTCTCCATCTTATCTGTTTTTTTGGTCGCTAGAAAGTGTGCACACTTAGTAAGACGATCCACGATCACCCAGATGGTATCGTAACCGCCAGGAGTTCGCGGGAGTTTAGTGATGAAGTCCATCGTGATCTGATCCCATTTCCACACTGTGATCTCAGGTTGTTGAAGTAGCCCTGATGGCTTCTGGTACTCCACCTTGACTTTTGCACAAGTCAAACACTTGCTCACGTAGGTGGCGATATCCGCTTTCATGTTGGGCCACCAATACGCGGTTTTAAGGTCTTGATACATCTTGTCCGAACCAGGATGGACAGAGTATCAGGATTTGTGAGCTTCGTTTATAACTAGCTCTCTGAGGTTTCTGTAGAGAGGTACCCATATACGGTTCATGAAGTACAAGGTACCATTGGGTTTCACTTCCCAATCGTGTTCCATCTTTCCCACAGATTCGGCCTTGATGTTCTCTTCTGTAACTGCTTCGAGCTGCACGTCGCGAATCTGTTTGGGTAGACCAGAATGAATAGTGAACTGTAGTGCTCGTACCCGACGAGGTTTCAAGTGCTCCTTCCGACTGAGGGCATCAGCTACCACGTTAGCTTTACCCGGGTGATACTGAATGGCACATTCATAATCGTTCAGGAGCTCGACCCAGCGACGCTGTCGTATGTTCAACTTCTTCTGATAAAAAATGTGCTGGAGGCTCTTGTGATCCGTCTATATTGTGCACTTGGTTCCATATATGTAGTGTCTCCATATCTTAAGTGCAAACACAACTGCTCCCAGTTCTAAGTCATGTGTCGTGTAGTTCTTCTCGTGGACTTTCAACTGTCGGGATGCATACGCGATGACCTTATCACGTTGCATGAGAACACATCCCAATCCCTGAATGGAAGCGTCATAGTATACAACAAAATCATCTGTCCCTTCTGCAAGGACAAAATGGGCGCACTGCAAAGCTTCTGCTTCAGTAATTGAAACGATATTTCCTGCTTGTCACCCCAAACATACTTGCTGCCCTTCTAAGTGAGAGTGGTAAGCGGTTGTGCGATCTTCAAAAATCCCTCGATGAAACGTCTGTAGTAACCCGCCAGACCCAAGAATTGGCGGATCTCTGTCGGTGTCCTGGGTGTGTAGGACCGATCCTGATAGCATAGGAACCTAGATTTGATATCTAATGTCCATAATAGCGGAAATATTACGACATGATTACCAAACAACAAGAATTAATCAGTTTAACGTCAATTTTATTGATATAACATCAAGTCTCCAATTTGACAGAGCTCCGCCTCAAAGTGCGCAAAGTTACAAATGAACAAGACAAGCTAGCTATTTATAGGAATCCAAGTTCGCTAGAGCAGATGTGAGTTCGGGCGAACTTGACATAGTCAAGTTCGGGCGAACTTGACATAGTCAAGTTCGGCCGAACTTGACAATAACAAGACATCTCAAGCGAACTTGGGTACCAAACATATAAATACTTGATTTCACTAGCCTATTCACATCTAATCTATACAGACTCGATATAAGACTAAGATATAGACATTCCACACCAACAAACTCCCCATGGATATCGACTTCGTCTTTTATCAGTCTTCAAAACTCTATCTTCAAATAAAACCTTAACGTACATGACCAAAGAAGTTCTTGAATTGCTTCTTTCGTCTTTCCTGCTTCGGATCTGGTGTCTGATCAGTAGGAGGCACTTTTGTCATATACTGAAACCTTCTAAGCCTTGCTGCCCTACCTCTTTCATGTATCTCTTCAAGACGCTTTTCTTCTTTCAGAAATTCAACCCGTTCTAAATCCCTCCAGCTCATTTTCCATATCTTTCCTGAATTAACTTCACGAGCATAGCAGATTTTAACGACCCTTTGATATTGCATGGCTTGTTCTTTTTCACGTTCTTCAAACACTATCTTGCTGTAGAACAAGCATTTGATATCTTTTCTCAAACAATTCACTAGCCACATCGGGTCTAGTATCCTGATGTTCTCTACAACCCTCTCATACCTTGAAACCCTAATACCTCAACCCTTTCCTTTGTGATATCCAAATGTTCCTCAAATCATAATACTATCACAACTTCACATGTGTTAGGATCAATCTGCCACCACTTAAACACCGGAAAAAAATTCTGCTCGATAGGCATCAAAGGCATGTTCTCATTGCCCTTGGTTGTTTCATGATTAACGTTACATCTTTTTCCCTTGTCTTCTTGTTAGTTTTGATGCGACGCTTTGGAATGAACGGCTTCCAATATCTAAAACCTATGTTGCTTCAAACTTGATCAGCTTCCATAGTAACTGATCGATAAACTTCATCTGATATGTAACATTCACGGTTTGAACAAGCTCTTCCACATCCCAGTATGGTAGAGTCTTGAAATCAGGCAGATATTTGAATAATTGCACCCCAAATTCCCTTTTGATTGCATAAACATTCAGCTCTTTAAACCACCCCCAACTTAGGATATCACCTAATGACACGTCTTTATCTCTGGTAAAGAATGATAGAGGACGTCGAAACTTGCGTTCACACGGCATCTCTTTGAACCAGGATTTCTTAGCTTGAGCGATTTCTTCCTTCGTCATTGGTTTTGGAACTTTACCTTCTCGAATTGATTCTTCGATCTTATCTTTCAACATATCTTCATCTAATTGCTTGTACATTTCCTTGAAAGTAGGAAAACTATCAGTATTACGACCAATGTATATCGCAACTTCGTCTTTTTCATCGTCCGAAGACCAATCTTCTACATAACCATGTTATATTCGTCTGCCTCGAATCTACACTGATAATGGTATTCATTTGGCTCAAACGTACTCACATTCAACACTTGTTCCTCAAAATCAAAATCTAAAGATTCAGCATCAACTTCAATCAACTTGGCCAGATCTTCTTTAGTATAGTTGTGCATGTACTCGCCTTCTTCAACATTGTGTTCAAGCATCAAAATCAAAGGCTTTGTCGGTACTGCAGCAACAGGCTTTGCAGACATATCAATATCAGTCATATCTGTATCATCAGATGGCCCTGTTTGCCCTGACTCCCCATGAATTTGATCATTCATTGCATTAGCTTCATCAGTCAAAAGACTTGTGAAATCGAAGCTTTCATTCACTGTCGCATCAACCACCTTTATCCTTGTACCACTCGTATCATCATCATTACCTCCATCGTGGTCAGAATCATCTTTCGGATCGTCAGTTGGTGGTTCATCATCTATATTTTCATCTTCTACTTCATCATCATCCTTTCTTCAGAAACAATTGCAGCATCAGAAGGCTTGACAGATTCGTCAACCTTAGAAACATCAGACTCAGAAGCTTTTTCAACATTCTCATCAACAGGCTTTTCAGCAGGTTCAGAAGATTTAGGTGCTTCACCTTCAACACATTTGCCTTTGCCACTAGCTGCAAGCTCTTTTTCAGATCTTTCTTTTGCTTCTTTTCTATCCAGACGATCATACTCAGCAATCAAATCAATACCAAGTGTATTAGATAACACTTTCTGCATCTTTGTAAATCTTCGATCATTTAGGGATTGTATGTTTTTCAGATCAGCAATTTCTGTCTACAGCTTTTCATTCGCATCTTGCAAACTCTCAATCAATGCCTTGAAGAATTCTCGTTCACTTTCCAACACCTTGATCTTATCATCCATCATCTCTTTCTCAACGGAGCTTTGATTAACTTTCTTGATTAGCTCGGATTTCTCTTCTTCATTCTTTTGTACTCTATCTTCCAATTCTTTGACATGCTTTTCCAGAACATCAATGTCTATATCAGGGAAGAACTCATCTACATCCTGAAGATCCACTGGTTCATTTGGAATATCACTAAATAGATTTGACTGTGACTTCTTTGGTGTTGACTTAGGAGTAGCAGCTTTTGGAGTAGAATTCTTTGGAGTTGCTTTCCTCGGAGTTGAGCTTTCAGAATGAATACCTTTAGGATCATGAGATTGAATCACCGGTACTTCAAGTAAATTTGACTCGGGAGGTTCTTGTGTAACTCCTGGCCTTTCTGCTTCAAATGAAATGATAACAGGAGGTTCTTGTGTAATTCCTGGACGTTCAGCTTCAGATGAGATAACAACACGAGGTTCTTGTGTAGGAGGTTCTTGTGTAACTCCTCTCTCCTACACCAGAAGGTTCTTGTGTAACTTCTGTGCTTTTAGGCTTTCCCTTGTATCGACGACTAGCAGGTTTCTGGGCTTTCTTTGTTTTCTTTCCCTTAGTATGTGGAGACCCTGCAGTTTTTGTTGTTGAAGCTACTGCAGACTTCACACGCTTTGTTCTTTTCTTAGGTCTTTCCTCGTCAGACTCTTTTTCAAGATTTGGATCAAAATCAGCGTCTGCTTCTTTGATCTTTTCAGCTTCCTTTTCAGCCATAGCCTTCTTTGTTTCCTTCTCGAGAGAATCATCAAAATCATCATCATTCTCGAAAGTCGCAAAATAACATCAGCCTCTTGAGTAGTCTTTTCAGTTTCGTGACTCTCAACAACAACCGCTGCACTTGAACCAGCCTCTGTTTGAACATTTGCAGGCTCCTCTTCATCAATAAGCATATTATCAACTTTCTTAGCACCACGCTTCTTCTTCTTCTTGACTTCAGCTTTGAAAACCATTCACTGCGAGCTTTAGGCTTGAACGACTTAAACCATTCTATCTCAGCATTCAATTCCTTCTCATCACCACTGCCATCGTTCCTCCATTTATTTTCTGGCGGCGCAGCATAATTTTCATCTTTTATGGCCCCAAATATTGGTTTCGCAATAGGTGCTGAATCATGTTTCTGGAACTTTAACAACTTCTTCACAGTAGTTTCATCAAGGTGACTGAAGTATAAAATGTCATTTGGATCACATGCAATATCCGTAAACTTTTCATCTATAAGCATTTGCACGAAGCTCGGATATAAACACTATCTCATGTCTTCCATATTCTTCGACATGTGTGTGAATACAAGCTTTGAATAGTTATACGGCTACTTCAGAATTAACGCCGTTGCCATGCAGGCCATATAATCCTGAACATCGTCAAGACCTGCCTTTCTGTGGCTGAATGTATGAATAATAGCATGCATAAGAAGCTTATAGGGGTTTGGCACTTCCTATTTCTTCAACGTCGGCATGTTTACGCTTCCCTGATAGCCCATACGATAAAAACAACCTCGTACCATCTTCTCGTCTAAGAAAATAGGATCATCTTTGTCGTCGTTAAACTGCAAGATCCTGTGTATATCATCCTCGGTGACAGTGATTGCTTTGTTCTCGTCTCCAACTTGTGCTGACGATCTAATAGTCTTTTTATCTGCATTTAGGCTGGCGTTCATCAAAAGTGATATGTGAGCGATCGATAAGACACTGTACGCTCTGTAATAGCTCGATGAATAAGGCAGTCCTTTAGAAACTTCAATATACTTTCGTATTCCTTCAACGGCGAACACAATGCCTTGTCAAGCGTGATACAGGTGTTATGGAACTTTGAGAAATCCATCATGATCACTCGCGCTGGTACTTGAACCTGAAAATCGTCATAAAACACTTAGCACGCATTACGAGAAAAAATTACAAAATTTTTCACCCATTTTCATCAAGTTCGGGCGAACTTGATGTTGGTATAACAAACTGATTAAGTCAAGTTCGCCCGAACATGCTAACACAACATGTTCAACAACACATTCATAAGTTCGGGTGAACTTATAATCAACACAATTTCAGATTTCAAAGTTTAAGTTTGAGCGAACTTCTTTATTACAAATCAAGATTTCAGAACTTATCATAAGTTCGATCGAACTTAGAGTTTGACAACAATATTAATGATCTTTGATGCAAGTTCGACCGGACTTGATGAACAAGTTCGGGCGAACTTGTCATCTTCTTCAATCAAAACATGCACCACCTCTGTAATGACCATTTTTCATATATTCCATTCCAATCCAAGGTCAATTTATGTTGAATAACATGATTTTAAGTTCAATTTGTCCCAACATTCCTTAGATCTATCAATTTTATCAATTTTAGATCTGACTTAAACATTCTCATTCAATTATCGGTTTAAATCTCGGTTTCTCACCTCTTCCATTGCAATAAGTGTGCAAATCACTTAATGCAACACAAATTTTGGCAGTATAACGGTACTAGAACAACCAAAATCGCACTAAAAGCTTAAGTTCGCCAAGAGAAAGTGTTTAGCAGATTATGAAGTTCGGCCGAACTTGCAAGGTATAAATACCCTAGCAAGTTCGGGCGAACTTGAGAGCCCATACTATAAAAGCCCATATCAAGTCCGGGCGGACTTACAAAACACTCACCAAAATAACTTGTTATCAAATGACTCTTTAAACAGTTTAGCAAGTTCGGCCAAACTTGCCTAAACTCAAATTCAAATTTTCAAAATTTTGCTATTAAGTTCCTGAACTTTTCACATTTTACCAGTACTAAAATCCACTCAGTTGACCAAGTCCAAGTTAATGACCTTGGTTAACCGATTTGTCTGTCGAGTCCAAGTTAATGACCCTGGTTTGACCCGTTACGAACAAACTGTTGATATTTTCAACATTAAAGTTTCAAATTAATGAACTTTTCATCGTTTTGGCTTTTCAGATTTTACAAATTAGCTCCTAGCCTGTTGTCAATGAAATTCCCACCAGTTTAGCACCTTACCAGACTTCAAAGACCCGTTCTCCAACATTGGTTTGCTGAAAACAAGGTAAAAACAAAAACTTTTTGTATTTTTGTAAGTTTATGCTAAAACACACTGAAAATCTTTTTGGATTTAATCTGAAAAAGCAGATACACTATGTACAGGACAATGCAAACTATGTACAAACATATTTACAGACATATTTTTGTGACTTCGTGTCTAAGGATCATATCAGTTAACTGAGACATATCACCAGTACCGTTGACCTTTAGATAACTTTAAGTTTTAAAATCGTTTACCTAGATTGTCGATATGTTTGCCCACTTAAACTTTACCACATTTCTCAACTGTTCTAAGATATGTTAAGGTAATGAAACTTGACTTATCTATGGTTCCCACTTCTTGAATATACTCCCGTATCATCTTACAGGTAAATATAGCGTAATTGATATATGTATCTGGGTTAGTGCGAGGCCTTGAGAGCCTAGGTTAGTACTACCGTACAGACAAAGAGAAGAAGGCTCGACTTAAGGTGTGTTCCATTTAAGGAATCTTTTTAGCAATGCAAATGACTAGATCTTTTGATGCTTTTCAAGATTGCATGCAGTTTAGGGGTTTATAGCGAAAGTTTATTAGAAGTTCGAGGTTATTGCTTCCACAAAATCAGAAGAACTTGTATAATACCACAGATATCAACTATCTATAAAGACCTCATATCTCAGAATCAGTCAATCTTTCAAACGACATTTCGGAGTACTAAGTCCATATATATCCAAGATGTGTTAATCCACAAGATTAAGCAGTTGTAAAATTTAGTTCATATCCCGGAAACAATTTACTGAACGTGTTAAGTCTATCGACACATCCACAATAAGACTTGTTTATCACTTTTAAACTTTGCATTTCTTTAGCATACTGTGATAGTTCACTGATGTACTATCATTTCCTTTTTGTGACATCGAATTCTTTTTGTCTTTTTCAATGTTTTTGTACATTTTTTGAAATTTTTCATATGTTTTTGTATTTTCTCAAATATTTCTCCCCCAAAATCAAAAACATATTTTTGGATTTTAGTTTTTTAAGAAATACTAAACTAGAAAGATAAATAACAAACCAATGCAAATTACGTGAACTCGTCGTCCAATCCGTATTCAACCTTATCTTCCGCACCTGTCAGCAAATTTTTAATACTGTTAAGCCCCATTAGATATTTAAATCTTGTTAAAGGAAATGCTTTGGTATAAAAATCAGCATTTTGTTCGTCGGTGTGGATTTTTTCTATTCGCACCAACTTCTTTTCATAGCAGTCACGAATGAAGTGATAATGAATTTCAATGTGTTTAGTGCGTGAGTGATGAACCGGAATTTTGGTTATATCGATGGCTGCTTTGTTATCTACGAATAAAGGCATATCAAGAAACTGCAGACCATAATCCCTTATCTATTGTTGAATCCAGTGGATTTGAGAACAACAGCTGGAAGCAGAAATGTATTCTACCTCACATGTAGAGAGAGAGACCGTGGTCTGTTTCTTGCACTGCCACGTTACCAAACGTGTTCCAAAGAACTAGCATCCTGCCGTTGTAGATTTCAGGTTCAGCTTGTCCACCCCGAAGCCTGAGTCAGCGTATCCTGTTAGATCAAAATTGTTATTTTTTGGATACCACAAGCCGGTGCTTGGACATCCCTTCAAGTAACGGAAGATTCGCTTGACTATCTGCATGTGTGACACTCGAGGACTAGACTGATATCTCGCACATAAGCAGGTAGGATACATGATATCTGGGCGAGATGCCGTTAGATATCAGAGATCCAATCATCGATCGATAGAGTGTGTCATCAACTTTGGTTCCTGTCTCGTCAATGCAAATCCCGTGATTCAAGGCTAGCGGAGTCGAAAGCGGCTTCGAGCTATCCATTTCAAATTTCTTGAGAATATCATGAACATACCTTGTCTGATGAATGAATATGCCTTCTGGTTACTGATCGACCTGTAATCCGAGGAAGAATTTCATTTCACCCATGGAGGACATTTCGAACTTCTTTTTCATGGTCTTTTCGAACTCTTTGCAAAGACTATCATCCGTAGAACCAAAAATGATATCATCCACATAGACTTGTACAATGATTATATGAGATTCGACTTCTCTGGTAAACAAAGTACTGTCCACTGTTCCTCTTGTAAAGCCATTTCCAACGAGATGTTGCGATAACATCTCGTACCAAGCTCTCGGGGCTTGGTGTAATCCGTATAAGGCTTTATCTAGGAGATAAGCTTTGTTCTTGTTTGGCGGATCGATGAACCCCGGTGGTTGGCCGACGTATACTTGGTCTCGAAGTTTACCGTAGAGAAATGCAGATTTTACATCCAACTGGTACACCTTAAATCCTTTCCAAGCTGCAAACGCGAGGAAAATGCGGATAGACTCTAATCGTGCAACTAGTGCATATACTTCTGTGTAATCAATACCCTCTTGCTGGTGGAAACCTTTGAAAACCAACCGAGCTTTGTTTCTGACTATTACACCCCGATCGTCTCTTTTACATTTGAAGACCCACTTCGTATCAATAGCTTTTTGCTTCGGTGGTAAGTCTACAAGCCTCCAAACACCAAATTTCTCGAACTGTAACAGTTCCTCTTGCATTGCTATTACCCAATGCTCGTCCCCCAGAGCTTAATTAACAGTTTTTTGCTCTATTTGAGAAATGAAACATGAATAGTAGCAGTAGTCTTGAGCTGGAGCAACTCGGGTGTGGAAATAACTGAGTGCTTTATTGATTTGGCTTCGTGTACGCACACCAGTTTGTAATTCACCAATGATATTCATTAGAGGATGGTAAGAATATGATCGCGGCATTTCTTCTGTTGGAACATCAACTGAGCTTTGCTGATTTGAGATGTTCTTCTCAACGGTCACTTCAATGTTAGGAATCCTAGATGATGCTTCTAATTGCCTGGGTTTGCATATTGATTCAACATATTAGATATCTGCTCAACTTCTTCATCTGATGAGGTTTCACCATCAGCATCAAATGTCGGCGCTTCATCCGAGTCAGAATTCTGATTCTAAGGCATGCTTGGCATTGTTGTTTCATTTCCTGGTTCGGAAGACACATTTGATGGAATAATAGCAGGTGTTACTTCTGCTTCAGAAACATTTTCAACTTGAACACCGCTTTTGCTAGGACCTGCTCCAGAAGATGAAGGATCCAATGTGGGTTGATTAACCACAATTGGTCTAATGATTTGTTCTTGATTCGCCGACTGTTGAAGATAATATAACGCTGCAATTTCTTCTTCAGAAGGTTCTTCCGGCAAGTCGAATGACTTCCAAAGGTCTTGATAGTTGAACAATCATGCGTCACCACTTCTTTGAATATGATCCGTATAGTTAAAGCAATCCACATGTTGTGCTTCAATAACCTTTCTCAACGAGGGAATATACACACGTCTTAGCGGACTCGCATACCCGACAAAGAAACCTTCAAGTGATTTGGCTCCGAATTTACCATCTTGATCTATTACAGTACATGGCGCACCAAATGGCTCTTAGAATTTCAATTTTAGCTTCCGTCGGTTAATCATTTCAAAACATGTCTTCTTCGTTGGTTTGACAGTTAGAACTTTGTTTACTGTGTAGCAAGCCGCTGCAACTGCTTCACTCCAGAAGCTGACAGGAAGCTTTGAGTCTGCAAGCATGGTTCTCGCAGTTTCGATTAAAGTTCTGTTCTTCTTTTCAGCGACACCGTTTTGTTGTGGAGTATAGGGTGCACTAAACTCGTGCCTGATCCTTTTAGCATTGCAAATTTCTCTCATTTTATTATTCTTGAACTCTGTGCCATTGTCACTGCGAATGCGTCGTACAGGGAGATGATAAAGGTTTTCTAGCTTCTTGAAAAGAATTACCAAGTTTTCGAATGTTTCATCTTTTGATTCTTGGAAGAAAACCCATGAGTAACGCGAATAATCATCTGTTACGACCAAGCAGAATAAGTCTCCTGAAATACTTCAAACGTTGACAGGACCAAATAAATCCATGTGGAGACGTTCAAGCGGCAACTTGATTGAGTTCAAAATTTTCTTCGGATGTGATTTCTTGATCTGCTTTCCCTTTTTACATTCTAAGCAATGATCAGACATATTAAAGCTCCGAAGATTTACACCCTCAACCAGATCATTATGAACCAAGAAATTCATTTTTCGCTAATGAATGTGCCCTTCTTACGATGCCAAAGAATAGGATCTATCTCAGTAGCCTTTGTCACAAAACATTGCGCTGATTTTGATGAAGTGGTAGCAATGCCCATATCCAAGACATATAGATCTAGGGGTGTTCATGAGCCGATCCGATCCGATCCGAGTGAGGGTCTGCTCGTGCTCGGATCGAATTACAACCGATCCGATCCGATCAGATCGAATTTGCAAAACTGAGCACAAAAGTGATGCTCTGCTCAGATTGAATTACAACCGATCTGATCCGAGCGGATCGTTTTCGCTCGGTTTTTCTCAGCACCGAAATTAAAACATGTGTAGCAACACAAAAAGAAACTGAAATCAAGACTATTACAAAGCTGCATTAAACAAAAACAAATCTAACTTAATTAAAAACATGTCGAACACCTTATTAACAAAAGCAATACATAACTAAAATCATGATTTTAAAAATGTTCTTAACAATATCAAGAAGCATAAAATAAAGTGCGAAATACAAATTGTAATTTGACTCAAAAGCCATAAACTTCTTAAAGCTTGATCATCTCCATCCACAAAACTTCAAATCAACATATATAACCTATAAACACAAGCATTAAACAAAACCATTAAGTTCTACACATTACATAACAACTTTATGGTTTGTTAATTATTAAAATACCTTCCATTTATTTTCAGAAGACCCGTCTTGAGTCAACACATCAATTTCCAATTTTTCTTCATCTCTTGCAGCTTACTACACATTAAAAAACAAAATACAAATGTTAATGCATAAACTACGAAAGTATAAGTGGATTATATATGTAATAAAAGCTTACTATATAACTCTCTCTCTCTCTTTCTCTCTCTCTCTATATAAATATACATATATATATGTATATATATGTATGTATTAATTATTTGATAAAAATAATTCGAGCGAAACCGAGCGATTGACGAGCGAGCGGACCTTTGCTCATACTTGGCTCATTTTCAAATCGAACGAGTCGAGCGGCTCATTCACAAACTGAGCGGGAATCGAACGAGCATTTTTCGGGCATTTTTCGAGCGATCGTCGAGCAGTTTGAACAGCCCTATATAGATCATTCTCGCGCGGGGCTCGTATCAAAATCCACTCATCAGGTATTTTGAAACTCGGCTTTAAGATCATACACTCTTTGTCGTTGAAATGTACTGTAAACTATTTGTCACAAATCTGCGATATGCTCAGAATATTGTTTTCCAGCTCTGCAATGTAGTTCACGCGATCAAATGAAACAACGCCATTGGAAAGTTTTCCTTCAGCGACTATCCTTCCACCCTGATTACCAGCAAATCCAACATATCCTTTGTTGATAGCTTTTATGTCGAACAAAAGAGCTTTCATTCCCGTCATATGTCTGGATACTCCACTATCCAAAATCCACTTTGAAAGAACGGATCTTTGGAGCCCCTGCACATGTTAAAATCTAGTTAAAGAGCACGACCCAAGCCTTTTTGGTCTTGGGTTTTGGATAGAAAGCTTGGTAATCATCTTCATAATCTCGATCTGAGCCTCCATTGTCGTTTACATTTTCAAAATTTACTTCTTTTTTACCTTTTGAATTATTACCACTTGTAGATTTGACAGTTTTGGATTTGGTCTCAGACTTTAATTCGTTCTTGTTATCAGTCTTAACAAGCTCAGACTTGATAACATCTGATGCAGTTGTCTTTTTCTTAGCAATCCAGGCTTGTGATTTAATGTTTGCCTTTCTGATGTAAAACTTGTTTTCATTTGCCCTAGAAGTTTCACCTTTTTCGAAAGTTGAATTTTCAAATTTCTTTTCAATTTTAGGTTTAACTTCAGGTTTTGATTCGTTTCGTTTCAAAATTGTTACAGGTTTTACAAACTCTGGTTGCTTTGGTTTCACAACATCTGAACTTTCTTTTCTTCGAAGATAGGTCGGCTTAGCTTTTGGACACTTCCGTGCAATATGACCAACTTCGTTGCACTTGAAGCAAATCCGAATTATCATGTGAATGTCCACTAGTGGATTTTACACCACTTGTGGCTTTTGCCTTATCTCGAAGTTCTTTCTTTTTCTCAAACTCGTCGTTTGATTGCTTCCCAATCAAACTCTCCTCATGAACCGTGTTTGTCCCATAAACGAATTTCATGTTTTTATCTTTGTACTCGTGAAATGGTGACATTTTCTTAACCGGTTCTTCTTCCTCATCTAGACCCAAACCAGCTCTCCGGTTTTCCGGATGATCACCACCTTTTCTCCGGTAGTTATTGTAATTTATTTTGGGTTTAGAATAGAATTTCTTTTCATTTTTCTCCAGGTCCTCTAATGTAACTTCAACCAGTTTGAACTGTTTATCCAATTGATCTTCTTTGACATTCCGAATCGGAAAACTGTCATCAAAGTATAACCTATCAGATTCCTTAACCTTGTTCATGACAACGTTAGGATCATCACATAGATCATCTTCTGATGATGTATCGTCATCTTCAGAATCTGTCTCAGAACTATTCAAACTCGAGGTGGCGCTCTCAAAGCTACCATCAGAATCATTCAGAATATTTTCAACCACCTTTTTCACTACCGCATTTTCATCATCTGATTTAGTAAAGACTACATCAATGTTCTCCGGCAACTTATTTTTTTCTTTTCAGAGAACAACTCAATGTTGAGTGCCTTATCCATCCCATTAACAGTTTTGTGACACTACTTCTCGCATAGGGGTGGAGGAACATTGCTGTATTCTTTACCATTTTTCTTTTTAGACCTTTTATCATTTTCTTCAGACGATATCGATGGAAAAATATGATCAATGACATATGCTTTAGTTGTGTAACTTCTTAAAAGTTGTTGAACACGTTCTGTCTCAATTTTCACGTCCTGAAGTTGTTGTTTAGTTTCAGCAATGGTGTTGATATAAATGTTTTTTGCTTTTTGTTTATCCATTACTGTTCCTTTCAACATCCTTATAGTATCGTGTTGTTCAATATTATTTCTATCGAGCCTGCCATAATCATCTTTCATTTTGTCATACGCTTCCTTCATTGTACGATAATCGTATTTGAAATGTTCATTATGTACATTGAGTTCAGCGATAATTTGTGATTTTTTGGCGCATTTAGCACATGGCTCGGTGCATTTTGTGCAAGGTTTACAACCTCCACAACTTGCACTTTGACAACTTCCTTTACCTCTGGACCGACCTTGGTAAGATTTGTTATCATAGCTTTATTGGCAATGTCCTTGAGATTTTCAGCATTCACTTCTTGAGCAACATCAATGATAACTTCTTCATCAATCGATTTCTCCTCGACCACTTGCTTCTGAGAACTTCCATCAAAGTTACCTGCAAAATTAGACGTTGACTAGGCGTTAAAATACCATGTGTCTTCATGTGAAGATACATCTCTTCTTCTTCCTGTTGTTGCAGATACTGTTCCAATAAAGCATTCTCCATAGCTTTTTGCGTCTTCGGCAGAAGTATCCTCTACAATCTCAGCCATCAATGCAACTCCTGTCTTCTTCCCAATATAAGAATTCCAATCGAAACCATCATTCTCGTTGGTAGCAACCATTGCCTTCTCAGTATTATTGGATGATTTCTCTTGAATATCAACTTGAGTCTTTTTCGGAAATGGTTTATACTGAAGTGACTTCTTGTAATATTCGTTACCACCTCCAAATGTACTCTGATTGCCCGTTGCTTCAGGATTTTTGCATTCTCTCTTGAAATGCCCTTTCTGTCGGCATTTGAAACAAGTGACCTTTCATTTGTCGAACCCTTGCTTGTTGCTTGAATTTCCGATATCTCGGCCTGTGAGTGCAACAAACTTTGTGACCCTTCGAATGATAGAAGCCAATGACCACTTAATATCCATCAGTTCAAGCTCTTCTTCATCCACTTGATCTTAGTCTTCGGCGGTCATTTCGGGATTGCCAATTTTCCCTACTACCAGACTTTCATACGATTCTAGAACTGTAGCGAGAAGTGCCATGTGTTGTTTTGCAACTTGCTCAGAAACAACATTGTTTAGATTGACAGCAATATTACACTTGTACAAACTCGGATCAGAATTCATTTGTTGATTCTGATTTGCTTGACTCTGATATGAAGAGTTTGAACTAGTGCTCGAAAACGAAGAACCCTGTGGACTTTGATCATATTGAGGATATGATTGATTTTGACTTTGCGGTGAAGAGTTCATGTTTCCACTGAATGTTGTCTGAATCTTTGGACTTGAAATGCTGTCTTGCATCCCTATCTTGTAATACAGACCAACATCTTGAACAATGTTAGCATTCTTCGACTTTGTGATCTTTAGAAGTTCCATCTCATGTCCTTCGAGTTTGTCGATGAATGTAGACAGCTTAAAGAATTCCCAGTTATGACTTTCTTTCAAGACCATGAGGTACGTAGTCCACTCTCCGTCAAGTAACGCATCTGCAAGCTTATCGATGTACTCTGTTTCTGTCTTCTCGAGACCGTGTCTTCTCATTTGAGCTTTCAGATGACATAAACGCTCAATCATCTGTTTCATTGTCTCGCCCTTCAACATGTTAAAAATGTCGAACTCCTTCATGATGAGAGCTTTCTTACTCTTGATCATCTATGCGCTTCCTTAGTATTTCTTTTGTAGTGATAGCCAGAGTTCTCTCGCAGTCGTGTATTCGGGCAATAAGACCAGAATATCCTCTTTAACAGAGCGTTGAATAAGGCTTATCATCTTTTTCTCAGCAATGTACTCATCTTTTTGAATTATGGAGTACTTGTACTTCTCCAGAACTTGCTGATTTTCGTCCAACATAACAGTATAACCTCTCTCGATAGCTACCCAACTTTGGAAATGCATGGCCTGAACCCAGTAACTGAACTTCTCCTTCCATCCTTCACATTCATCCACGCTCATTAATTTCAGCGGTTTAACGGACGTGCCCATCTCGTTGTCTAAATTGACTTGCTGAATCACATTGGTATTGGATGTTCCCACTGCTGTCATAAATGCTCTCTGAAGATCATCCATCGCGAATATCGAGACACGTACGCTGAAAACACGTTAAAGCTTTGAAAATTGTTAGATTTACTACAAGTTCGGTCGAACTTGTAGTTTGAGAATGAAGAATTTCAGACTTTTAAATGAAGAATTTCAACTTTTACACCTAAGTTCGATCAAACCAGGGTATTGTGATTTGATAATATCTCTGAGACAACCTCGAGCCAACTTACAAATAATTCCAAGTAAAACTTGCAAGTTCGGGCGAACTTACTAGAGAATTTCAATGAATTTTCTCAAGTTCGATCGAACTTGAAGAAAAAACAAAAAAAATATATAACAAGTTCGGTCTAACTTCACACAAATTTCTCTCAAAATCCCTCAAGTTCGAGCGAACTTGATAGAAATTCACTCAAAAAGTGAGTTTCTAAAGCAAGTTCGGACGAACTTAGGTTACAAGTTCGATCTTAGTGAGTTTGAAAAACATGGTTTTTGCAACAATTTGACACCAATTCATTTGATTTAAGTATCCAAACTCTCAGGGGTTTATCTATGATGTATTTAACATGTCATATTCAAAATTGGACAGAATTTGCCCGTAAATTCTTCATTTTTGTGTAAAAGTTAAGAAAAATAGAAGAATGGAGTAGAACTAGAAGTGTTCTTGTCTTGATATCAATCAAATCAGGCTATTCTAGCTCTGATACCACTTGTAGGACCGATCCTGATACCAAACAACAAGAATTAATCAGTTAAACGTCAATTTTATTAATATAACATCAAGTCTCCAATTTGATTGAGCTCCGCCTCAAAGTGCGCAAAGTTACAAATGAACAAGACAAGCTAGCTATTTATAGCAATCCAAGTTCGCTAGAGGAGAGGTGAGTTCGGGCGAACTTGTCATAGTCAAGTTCGGGCGAACTTGACAATAACAAGGCATCTCAAGCGAAATTGGCTACCAAACATATAAATACTTGATTTCGCTATCCTATTCACATATAATCTATACAGACTCGATATAAGACTAAGACATAGACATTCTACACCAACAGGGTGCTTCCCAGTTCTTGATAGCGTCGACCTTGGCTTGATCAACGTGTATACCCTTTTCATTCACTATATGTCCGAGGAACTGAACTTCCCGAATCCAGAAATCACACTTCGAAAACTTGGCATATAGTTTCTCCTGTTGAACTAGTTCCAACAATAACCGTAGATGCTCAGCATGTTCTTCCTCGATCTTAGAGTAGATTAGTATATCATCGATGAACACGATGACAAACTTGTCGAAGTAAGCCTTACACATGTGGTTCATGAGGTCCATGAACACCGCGGGTATATTGGTGAGACCAAGGGCATGACCAAGAACTCGTAATGGCCATACCGAGTGTGAAACGTCGTCTTGGGGATATACTCCTCCCTGACGCGTAGCTGGTGATAACCGGACCGTAGATCGATCTTGGAGTAGTAGCTTGACCCTTGAAGCTGGTTGAAAAGATCGTTGATGCTAGGTAAGGGGTACCGGTTCTTGACGGTAACCTTATTGAGCTCCCTGTAGTTGATGCACATGCGGAAGGTCCCGTCCTTCTTCTTGACAAAAAGGACGGGAGCTCCCCATGGCGAAGTACTGGGTTGGATAAATCACTTATCCAACAATTGCTGAAGTTGGGTAGACAGCTCTTGCAGCTCTGCTGGAGCTAAGCGGTACGGGGCTTTGGCGATAGGAGTCGTATGGTTCGCCAATTCGATTTCAAACTCTACTTGTGGATATGGTGGAAGACCAGGTAACTCCTTTGGAAACACATCTAGAAAATCACGGACGATGGGGATATCTTCAACTCGCTTCTCCTCCTTAGGCTGCTTGGTGACCAGTGCGAGCAAGGCAAAAGAGTTCTTCTTCAGAAGATACTTCTGAGCTTGCATGTAGGAGATGATGTTCGTGACGACGCCTGTCTTCTCGCCTTGGACCACCAAGACTTCGTCGTTAGAGAGTGGGATACGAATAGGTTACTCGTGACAGAGAACTTCAGCTCGGACATCGGACAGCCAGTCCATTCCGACCACTACGTCAAACTACCCAGAGTAGTTGTCATCAGATCAATGGTAAAGGTGTGACCCGCGAGTTTAAGTTGGCAGTCGGTTACTAGATGAGTCACATCTACAGAGTTACCATCGGCTAGTTCTACGACGTAAGGGGTCTCTAAGGGCTTAGATGTGAGATTTAGGTTCTTCCTAAACGACTCATATACAAAACTCCTGTCCGCACCCGTATCAAAAAGTACAGTAGCAAAATGATCGTTAAGTGGAAACTTACCGGTGACCATATTCGAGTCATTTCTGGCCTCCCCACGACCAAGCGTGAATGCACGTCCTTTGGCACCTCCTGTGCCACCATTACCATTTTTGTCATTGTTGTTGTTGTGGTTGTTGCCATTGTTATTATTCCCACCATTGTTGTTGTTGTTGCGAAGTTGCGGGCAGTCCCGCTTGAAATGGGCAGTGCTACCTCACTGGTAGCATCCCCGGTTATTACCCTGCTGCTGTTGCTGCTGACCCTGGTGCTGGTTCTGATTCTGTCGTGACATAATCTCCCCGCAGCAATCCTTTGCCGCGTGTCCCATTTTGCCACACCGTTGGAGCGAGTTCCACGCAAGTGCCGTGGTGATGGAGATTACAGCGATTACATTGCGGCTTCCGACCCGCGTAGCCGTTCGAGTTCTGGGTGTTGTTGGCAGACTGATTGTTATGACCCCGGTTGTTGTTGAAGTTGTTGGACCGCTTCTGGTTTCCTTGTTGTGGCTGGTTTGATGAAGACTGCCGAGCAGATGAGTCTTCAAATTTCCGTTTGTTGTCAAGGACAGTTTTAGTTGCGCCCCTAGCCAGCAACTTCCCTTGCTCCACCGCCTTATCGGTGAGCTTATGTGCCAGCCTAACTGCTTGTTGCTCCGTCGTAGGGTTGCTAGACATTACCATGCCCTGGATCTCAGGGACCAGTCCCCCAAGATAAAACTCGAGTCATTTAGCGACGGTGTTAGCCAAATCGGACAAAGGAACACAGATCATGATGTGTTGCCGTGTATGCTTCAATTTCTGACCCGACCATCTTATGGTTTCACAACGCTTGTTCCAATTGCTGAACTCTGTCCCGCTGACAGTATTCCTCCTTGATTAGGGCTTTGAACGCGGTCCAAGTCATTGCATTTTCCGCAGCAAGCCCACGCGTTTGGACTTGTGCATTCCACCATGTTAATGCTCCATCTTCCAATGTGGAGGCAGCATACTTGACCTTATTAGCGTCGAGACAGTTACACATTGTGAAAACCGATTCATACTTTTCGACCCAATGGACCTGTCCTATGGGTCCTACAGCTCCCGTGAACTTGCTCGGTTTCGCATCCAAGAACATTTTGTAGGGGTTAAGACCCCCTCCTAAGAATGGAGGATCGGTAGTCAGCGCGAAAGTCTATTAGCCGATTATTAGATTTTCCCATGAAAATTTAATAATGGTTACCTGCTAGTGCGTTAGGAGCACCTGCAAGAGCAACGTTCACATGTTGTTGGATTAAAGCGGTCAGTTCCTCGGCTGACATGTTGACATTTCTGCGATGTCCGGTTGCCATTTCACTTCTTCGCAAAACAACACAAACACATACCGATAAGTATATATCCAATGTAGTTATCACATTCCACACTTCAATCATCACACAAATTATGTCAACCCAACAAATTAAACAATCAAAAGGAACATTCGATTAAATAAATTGTAATGTCTCACAAAATACCAACCAAACATATCAGTTTAATTATAAAATTTTCAAGTTCAAACATAAATGGGACAAACAAACTAAGCAAAACAAAACGACGATTGGCGGGACGAGTCAGTCGTCTATGTCTCCATCCCCCAAGTCAATGTCACTGCCGCCTTCCTCTTCAGCGTTTTCAGCTTCAACAGCCGGGTCCTGTTCCGGCTCTTCTTCCTTCGGATCCTCTTCCTGGTCTTCCTCTGGATCCTCCTCTTCGTCTTCTACCAGCGCTGGAGGGGCAGGTGCTTGTGCGGGAACTGGAATTGGTGGTGCTTGGTTCTGCTCCAGTTCGCGAAACCTCCAAGTGGACTCAAGGACTCTATCTTCGAGCCAGCCAGCCCTCAACTGCTCAGCACGAACCTCCTTAACTAAAATACCTCGAACTCTCCTACCCTCAACTTGCTCTTCCTCGAGCTCTTCAGTCTTACCTGTCAGTTGGCGTATCAGCCATCCCTGAGCTTCAATAGTCTCTTGCATTCTCTCCAGCTGCTCCTGATGCTTCCTCAGTACAACTGTAAGCAGATCGTCCCCCACTTCTAAAGAGTTGACCGGGTCGACCGGTACAGCAGTGGTTGGACGGGAGGACGATTCCCCTCCTATAGCAAGTTTTTTCCTGGCAGCTGAGCGTGTCTCCACACGACGAGGTGGTGAGGGTTCAACCATGGGTGCCTTCCCCGGCGCCCTTGATCGTTGAGAACTGTCGGATGATGATGATGGCATAGCCTGCCGGGTTGATGAAGTTAGTTACAAGCTGCGTATATAATAATTTATATCATATAAAATAAATATAGCATAGCACATAACAATATATCACAGTTTGGTGCCAGATAAGTCTAATGTCATGTAACAGCTATAGTTTAGGTCTACCTTAAATGCAAACCTGGTTCTCTATAGCTAGTGGCTCTGATACCAATCTGTCACACCCTCAGATTTCCACTTGCGGAGTTTTACTAGCAATGTCGAACGACTCTATATGATTTATTTAAACGTTTTCCAAAAACCAGTTATTGTAAACAAGCATAGTCATTTTCAAAGTATCAAAGTTTAGCGAATGCATTAATGTAAAGTAACGGGCACCAACATAAATGCCAAAACCAAAAGAAAATCTAAAGGTAAATGTTCATAAAGACTCGATAAAAATGTCTTGTTCAAATGCAAAGTGAGTGCACCTAGCGCTCCTAGCGTCTTGAGAAACATGCAAAGAAACAAGTGTCAACATTATAGAAGAGTGAGTTCACAAGTTTTATAAGTTCGCAAGTTCTGTTTAAAAGTTGGTTTCCCCCGCTATTCCTAACCTGGGATAACGACATAGTTCCATTATCCCTAACCTGGAATAATAAGGTTGTTTAGTAATTAAGTTCAATGTTAACATGCAGGTGGCGAGCCCACCTAAGAGTTCGCGATCGAAGCTGACTGTTGTTGCCTCTTAGTTGCCGGATTTATCACTGACCATGGCGAAAGTTAGGCCAAATTGATCACTCGTTGACCATTCCCGGTCGGCTAGCGCGACTAGCTCGGGTGGGGCTTGTCGAGCCCAGTAGTACTACTATAATTTCCCCGCTATCTAACCCAATACTAACGATCCGAGAGTTGGTTGAGGACTTCCGTGATAAAAGCTACTTAGTGACCATAACATACATTAACATTAACTTAGTTACCGAATAGTTAACGACGTTAATTTCTCATAACGTAAAAATAGTGTTATAGAGCGTATACATGTTTCTCCCCCTGTTGTTCAAAACCGGATAAAATAGGGGCCGTGAACTCACCTTAAGTTGCTCGGTTAGATAAGTGCAAAAGAAGTAAAAGATAGAACCGCTAATCACATCCTAACATGTCAACCGGTTCAAAGTTAGTGTATGAATGCACAGTGACACAAAACCCTACGCATAACTAGCACATAGTGTCGATATATGAAATAGCGACCAACAACTTCAAAACCATAATCATACATGCAAAGTTCAAAACCGTAATCATGCATGCAAAGTGTCGCTATACGAAATAGCGACCAACAACTTGTCACAAACATATGATAGCACATACAACACTTAGATACACATAAAAGTAAGTTATCATGTTTCAGCTTGTATGTTCAGAACTGGGTTGTTTCGGATTTTATAAATAGTTCCCACGTTCCAAAAATTTCAATTTTTTTCTACAGAAGGTGTCAATCGGTCTGTAGAATTTTTGTAAAATTTTCAAGTCCTAATTCCTTACCAATTTTTTATAAGAATTTATTTACTAAACTGCAGTCAGATTCGTCACTTTCTCAATGCAGTCTACGGGAAAAATCATTTATAAATACTCGTTTGTCCGATTGAAAAAATTCCAGTTGGAGGTTTCTTCGAACACCTAGGAGTATCTACTGTATAAATTTCGTGACTTAACCCTTTTCGGTTTACAGGTTATGACATAAAACATTGGCTGCATTTTCAGCAGAAAAATGCAGCCCTGCGCGCTTGTACGTTAAATTTCTTTAAAAATAGTTTTACTTATCCGAAAAATACAAAACCAATTTTAAATGAAAGCTAACATGTAAATTAGTGTTCTATCTTTTAAAAAGTGACCATGGGTCGTTTATGGTGTCGAGAACATCTTGTACAAGTCGGCTGATTTCAGCAGCCCTGTGCTCAAATAATTCAGCCATTACTTTTAACGAATAACACGTAATTAAGAACTATTCTAGGCACTATTAACGCATCACAAGCAAGTAGAATATGTCCATAACATGCATGAGTAGATTATATGTCCAAAACACATCAACAAAGTCGTATAAACAATGAATAATTCAACAACAACGGACCATGCATCAACCCTAACATCAAAACTCATCAATAATCATCCCACATGCATGAAACCCGAAACCCTAACACAAGAACACAAGGATTTCGGACCAAACTCAGATTGTATATCATTCATATATCAAGAATTCGAGCATATGACAACATGTACACAACTCCTAATCAACACAATACATAATCATGCGAAACATGTAAACCCTAGTGCATATAACATCATTAAAACGTAAAGTTAAGGCATACCGAGAAGCACACGTGTACAGGGATGATCAAGGAAGGATCGGGACACTCGGGGCTGCACAGAAATCGAGGTGGAGGGGTTGTTTTGGGCGGCGACGGCAGAGAGAGGGAGGGGGTGGTTCCGATCGGGTGGCTAGGGTTTTAGGGTTGGGAGTTTTTTTTTATAAATGATAAGCGGTATTGTATGGAGAGGTTATAAAATCTAAGACACAAATGTGGGCTTTTCGTGTGGGCCAGGTCCGAACAAGGGTGGGGCTCGGCTTGTTCGTTTTCTTTTTTTTTGCACAAGCAGTACAAACGAATGACGTAATAAAGCACATAAACGAGACACGATAATTAAAACCTCCAAATGACAATTAGCACGTATGGATTTCACGTAATTGGAGCGTGACGTGATAAATCCACAAACCGTCTACTAACACGTAACACGTAACTCAAATACGACCCGTTTGAATTCCCAAACATCATGTATTCCCGGAATACTAAAGTTAATGTAATTATAGCGAGCGCGTAATTAATTCTCCGAATTAAATTAGCGCAGGAATAAATAACGATAAATTTGCGCGTTTAAAATACCTGAAAAATTGGGATGTCACAGACAAGTTCGCTCAAAAGGTTCCATGGTCAAGTTGGGGCGAACTTGTCCTTCACAGGACAAGTTCGGGCGAACTTGACCATTCACCTTACAAGTTCGGGCGAACTTGTCTTATATCATACATAAAGTTAACTTTTCGCTCTCAAACACAGACTCGACTTTATACGATGACGTAGGCAACAGACATATGCATCAACAAGGACATAAGATAAACATACCCTAAATACCCTTTACATAACTTAGAAATAAGTTTTGAAGGGCTTTGTATCGCAAAAACATGCTTATTCAACTGCAGGGACTATTTGCGACAAACTTCGAAAGTCTGCTGATTCTCGTATTTTTGAATAGGAACCTTGTGTAGACATCCAAATATGTTTGTAATCAATAAAATATTGTATTTTATTGATGAGAATACAAAAATATCAATCGTTGTACAATTTCGGTCGTTTTCATGTTCGCTAAAGCGTTTTACGTAATTATGCGAAACGCGTAACCGTACAACCGAACAAAACGAAAATCATGACATATTTTGGTATAATTCAAGTCACATATGCTTTAACCTCCTCATAGAGCTTAAAAATTAGATTAAAAAGGCTTAAAAGTTACAAAACACGACAAAACAAGTCTAGGGGCCAAAATTGTCAGATTTCAAAACTGCTGCCCAACTCACATGCTTATGGACTGTAAGCATATAAGCCATACGGTACCTATGGAGGTGCCTAGGGCTATAAGCGAACTGAACTTTTGGCGAACAATTCGTGAACTGTGCGGCGGAAAGTTCGTTTATGCTCGTTCGTTAATAAACGAACGAACACGAACAAGACGTTTTGTTTGATTAACTAAACAAACGAACACGGACAAAGGTCTCGTTCATTCGATTATGTTCGTGAACATTTGGTAATATGTTTGTTAGTTTACGTTCATTAGTTAAAAAAATTTAATTTTTCAATTTTCTTCTAGCCTTTATTTCCCCTAAACATTAATCAATTTCCCGCCAAACTTTTTCCCTCCTAATCTTTGTTTCCCTCTTAATATTTTACCCCTATTATTTCTTTTCCTCCTAACCTTTCCCCCTAATTTTTATTTCCACACTACGCATTAAGTCTTTACCAAAAAAAAGATAAATGATTTATACGAGGATGATATGAAGAATTTGGGGGACTTGGTCATTCAAGAATCAAGACATTTTTAGGATAATTTTGAACATATGAATTAGGATTATCATTATTCATGTCTAAATGATTTTCGATAATTATGTCTAAATTAGTATAGTTTAACTTATCATGTGGTGGATTATCATGAACTAATTTAACTTATCATGTATAATGTTTGTTTGTGTTCGTTTGTGTCACGAACTGTTCACAAACAACTAAAGTTCCTTAACAAACGAACACAAACATAGAATCTTGTTCTTTAACGTGTTCATGAACCGTTCGTTAGACTAAAAAACTTTAACAAACGAACACGAACAAGGCCTTGTTCGTGTTCGTTTGGTTCGTTTATAGCCCTAGAGGTGCCAGACAGCAGTCTCTTGACAACAACCTGGCAGCTTCTTGTTCAAAGTCTCGGGCTCCAAGTTCACAAAAAATCCAGCTTTGTAACTACTTGTGACATGTGTTAACACCCTCCTAAGATCATGACACCTCCTTGGACACTTGTAATGATCCTAGGAGCTTCAAAACACTATAAATAACCAAGCAATCTTCCATTTTTCTTTGCTCATTTCCTTCTTCTCCTCACATCTACTCATAATTGGTGTTTGCTTCCCTTTGGAGGCCTCCTACTGAGTATTCTTCCCTTCCTAGAACATAAGTAAGTGTTCTTTCCTAGTCTTGTTCATTATTTTAAGCTTATTTTGAGCTAAAGTCAAACAGTTGACTTTGTGTTTGACTTTTGGTTCTGACCATAATTGGTCAAGTCAAAGTTTAATTGAACTTTGCAACGTGATCGTAATCACAAAGGTTATGATCCCTTGTGATTACACCTTCTGATTACCACGTTTCCTAGTCGAAGTGACGAGTCAAAGTTTCGGTCAAAGATGCACATAATGTGAATCTCACGACGAAACTATTTTCGGGTATTAAAAAACCAAGTTATGATAACAAATCAGTTTTATAAACTTAGTTAGACATGTTTTGACATGTCTAACTCGTCACTTCTAGTTTGGTGCTTTATTAGGGTCTTAAGTCAAGCGGTCTTGACCACCGCTTTGACTTTCGAATCTGACCCGTTTGGTCGATCGTAGGATCCGACCAAACATATATTTGTGACCATAGTTGCATAAGGAATCACCTACTGAGGTTATACCTTATGGTCACGTCGTTTGGTAAGTGTTATGATAAGTCGCTCTTAGGTTCTATAAAAATGACCAAAATGCCCTTTTGCGCATGAATCCATTTTAAACATATGTAACCAAATTTTTGACATATAAACAGTTGTTATAACATTTTCAAATATGTTTAGGCATTTAAGACTTATCATAGGACATGTTTAACCATCCGATAACGCGTTTACGCAAATGACATATTAAAGTAGCGTAAACTACATTAACGAGTCATAACGGGTCAAAAGCACTTAGCATCCTTTCCAAATCAGAATGTAAGCTTATTAAACCATATAATATGAGTTCCAACACTCATTTGGTTTATAAGACTTCAATCTATCTGATCACCCGTTTAAGTCTCGACAAACACTAACATAGTTATCCGATATTAGGAGCTACTTAAATCCATGATCCTCCAAGCTTTGTTTAATCTTTCATACAGACTTATACGCAAAATATTTGAAAAAACATAAAAGGGGGAGTTGTGTACTCACTTGGGGTTGCAAAATAACCTTGAATCAAAGATTAAACAAGCTCAAAAGTCCGAGAAATCAAACGTGTCCGAAAATCGGATAACTATGTAAATATCGGGACTTTAATCAGCGAATCGGATAGAATGAGGTCTTGTAAACCAAATGAGTATTGGTACTCATATGAAATGGTTTAACAAAGTCTACATTTTGATTTGAAAAGGATTCCTAAGTGATTTTGACCCGTTATGACTCGATAAGGTAGTTTACACTACTTTAACGTGCCATTTACGTAGAAACGTGTTCGGATGGTTAGATATGTGTTATGATAAGTCTACTATCCCAAAATAAGTTTAATATAGTTGCAACATCAGTTTATATGTCAAAACATTGGTCACATATGCTTAATGTTGATTTATGCGCAAAAAGGGCATTTTGGTCATTTATAAAGGCATAACAAGCGACTTAACATCATACTAACCAAACGACGTGACCATAAGGTATAACCTCAAAGGGTTATTCGCTATACAACTATGGTCACAAATATGTGTTTGGTCGGATCCTAAGATTGACCAAACGGGTCGGATTCAAAAGTCAAAGCGGTGGTCAAGACCGCTCGACTTACGACCCTAAATAAGCACTAAACTAAAAGTGACGAGTTAAACATGTTAAAACATGTTTAATTAAGTTAGAAAACTGATTTGGTATCAAAACAAAGTGTTTTGATACCTAAAAATGTTTCCGTCATAAAATGCACATAATGCGCACTTTTGACCGAAACTTTGACTCGTTACTTTGACTAGTAACCTGGTAAATCAGTAGGTATGATCGCTAAGGATCATAACCATATGATTACGATCACGTTGCAAAGTTCAATTGAACTTTATCTTGACCAATTAATGGTCAAAGCTGAAAGTCAAACACTGTTTGACTTTTAGCTTGAAATAGCTAAAATTAATGAAAAAGACTAAGGATGAGATCTTACTTGTGTTTAAGAAACACTTAAGAACTCAGAGAACTCAGAGAGGAGGTCTCCAATTGCTGGAAACAACTCCAAAGAGATGGGAGGAAGAAAGAATGGAATGAGCAAATTGAAGTGAGCTTGATCTTAGCTATTTATAGTGATTAAAGGATCACCAATTGATGCCAAGTGTCCAATGAAGTGTTATGGACATGCTTAGTGTCCTACTAGGTGTCTAATGCAGGTTAAAGGTGGCAAAGATCGTGACTTGGTGGCCAAGGAAGTGAACAAGAAGTTGCCAGCTTGAATTTAGGAAGCTTCTGAGCTGGGGTCCCCTTACGCACCGAATGGGGTTAGGGCATACGGTCCGTAAGGCCCTTGCAGTGGCAGAAGTTTCAAAATTGGCAGAAATGGCCCCTGAACTTGTTTTCGTCACGTTTTGGCACTTTTAACACCCGTTAACCCCATTTTTAAGCTCCATAAGGATGAATAAACATAGGGAACTTGAAATATGTTCAAAAATGTCTCGGGTGTTGGTTCGTTTGATCGTACGGTTGCGGTTTTCGGTTAACTACGACGATAATCGTAACGATCGCGCAAATGACCGTAGATGCGTAACGAATGATATTTTTGCATTCCAATCATTAAAACACAATATATTAATGATTACAAAAACTTTTTGGATGTTCCTAAGTGTCCCGGATTAAGAAATACGCGAATTGGCATAGTTTCGCAGAATTTGCAAAATAGCCCCTGAGCTTGCATAAGCGTGTTTTTGTCATACCGAAACCCTCAAAACTTATTTCTAAGTTATGTAAGGGGTATTTAGGGTATGTTTAGCTTACGTCATTGTTTCGGAGTGTACTTCGCGTTAAACTAATTACGTTTGGGTAATAGTTTGCGATTTCACTTCCAGGAGTTGTTTAAGAGTTCGGAATCGTGCAAGAATTGAATACGTGCAATTTTCATGATAAAAATACAAATCTCATAAATAAAACACAAAATTTCATTGATTGATAATTCGTTTGGAATCGTTACACGATCGGATCACTACAAATGTTATAGTCTCCCCTACTTTAGGAAATTTCGTCCCGAAATTTAATTAGAGGAAACTTGTGGAAACAGATGTGGGTATTTCGCTTTCATTTGATCCTCTTGTTCCCAAGTAAATTCTGGGCCACGTTTAGATTCCCAGCGAACTCTGACTATCGGTTTTCGTCTGCGCTTCACGGGTTTCTCGACAAAGTGCATAGTATCATCTACGTGAATTTCTCGAGGGGGACGTGAAGATTTGCGTCGGCTAAACACTTCTTTAGATTGGACACGTGGAATGTTGGGTGAACGTTCCCAAGTTTAGGAGGTAGCTCAAGTCGGTAGGCCACCTTTCCGATTCTTTCAACGATCTTGAATGGTCCAATGTATCGTGGTGCAAGTTTTCCTTTCTTTCCAAATATGACCACTCCTTTCCAAGGGGATACCTTGAGTAGGACGTGATCTCCAACTTGGAATTCCAAGGGCTTGCGTCGTTTGTCCGCATAACTCTTTTGACGGCTTCTAGCTGTCAGAAGGTTATTGCGTATTTTCTTGACTTTGTCTGTTGTGTCATGAATAAATTCAGGTCCAGTAAACTGAGGCTCTCTAACTTCATTCCAACAGACAGGTGAACGACATTTTCGACCGTATAAAGCTTCGGAAGGCCCATGTTGATGCTCGCGTGTTAACTATTGTTGTAGGAGAATTCGATCAATGGCAAATGCGAATCCCAACTACCACCAAAGTCAATTACACACGCTCTAAGCGTACCCTCCAACATTTAATTGTTCTCTCGGTTTGTCCATCCGATTGAGGATGATAAGCAGTGCTCAGATTGAGTTTGGTTCCCATAGCAGATTGCATGGTCTTCCAAAAGTGAGATGAGAACCTAGCATCTCTGTCATATATGATGTCCAAAGGAACACCATGATGAGATACAATCTCATCGACATAGATCTTGGCGAGTTTTTCAGTAGAGTAATCCTCATGAACTGCCAAAAAGTGTGCTGACTTTGTTAACGATCAATGATTACCCAAATAGCATCATGACCTCTAGATGTGCGCGGTAGTTTTGTGATGAGATCCATCACAATGTTCTCCCACTTCCATACCGGTATTTCTGGTTGTTCGAGCAAACCAAATAGGCGTTGGTGTTCAGCCTTAACTTTAAGACAAGTTTGGCATTTCGAAACATACAAGGCAATATCCGCTTTCATACCCGGCCACCAATACTGGGTACGGAGATCCTTGTACATTTTGTCTGCACCAGGATGGATGGAATAACAAGACTTATGAGCTTCATCCATCAATAAGGTGAGGATATTGTCTTGACTTGGAACCCACAAGCAGTTCAAATAATTGAGTAATCCATTGTCTTTAGTTTCGAGTTGGAGTTTGAGATTTTGAGGCAGCTCATTTTTCAACAAGCTTTGGTCCACACATGTACGTTGTGCTTGTAGGATACGTGTCTGGATATCATATTGAATTCGAACACAATGAAGCTTGACATGTTCCTTACGACTAAACGCATCAGCCACGACATTCGCCTTACCAGGATGGTAGCGAATTTCACAATCGTAGTCATTTAAAAGTTCGACCCAGCGTCGTTGTCTCATGTTCAGCTCCTTTTGATTGAATATGTGTTGGAGACTTTTGAGGTCAGTAAAAACCACACACTTCGTACCATAAAGGTAGTGTCTCCAAATCTTGAGAGCAAACACTACAGCACCTAACTCAAGATCATGAGTCGTGTAGTTCTTCTCGTGGACTTTCAATTGTCTTGACGCATAGGCTATGACTTTATCTCGTTGCATGAGAACACAACCAAGGCCTAGATTCGATGCGTCATAATAGACATCAAAATCATTGTTGCCATCGGGTAAGGATAAAATAGGAGCATTGCAGAGGTTTTGTTTCAGAGTTTGGAAGGCTTCCTCTTATTTGGGTCCCCACTCAAAATGCTTATTCTTGTGAGTCAAAGCGGTGAGGGGAACCGCGATCTTTGAGAAGTTTGCGATGAATTGACGGTAATATCCAGGAAGACCAAGAAACGAGCAAACTTCTATGGGAGTAGTGGGTGTGTTCCAATCCTTAATCGTAGTGATTTTGGAAGGATCCACATGTACACCTTGCTGGTTGACTATGTGTCCCAAGAATTGAACTTCTTTTAGCCAAAACTCGCACTTGGAGAATTTGGCATAAAGTTGTTCTTTCTTTAGTAGTTCCATAGTTAATCGAAGGTGTTGTTCATGTTCGGCTCGAGACTTGGAATAAATAAGAATGTCGTCGATGAAAACAGTGATGAACTTGTCCAAATAAGGTTTACAGACCCGATTCATCAAATCCATGAAAACAGCTAGAGCATTTGTCAAACAAAAAGGCATGACAGTAAACTCATAATGACCATATCGAGTGGGAAAAGCAGTCTTGGTGATATCTTCTTCGAGCACACGAAGTTGATGATACCCAGAACGTAGATCAATCTTTGAAAAGCAAGTAGCACCTTGTAGCTGATCAAAGAGATCAACAATGCGAGGTAGGGGATATCGATTTTTGATCGTGAGTTTGTTGAGCTCTCAATAATCGATATACATACGGAAAGATCCATCCTTCTTCTTCACAAATAGGACAGGAGCGCCCCAAGGTGAATAGCTCGGACGAATGAATCCTTTATCAGAGAGTTCTTGAAGTTGTTTTGATAACTCTTGCATCTTAGACGCTGCAAGACGATATGGAGACTTAGTAATCGGGTGCACCAGGTACTAGATCAATGCGGAACTCAACTTGACATACAGGAGGTAAGCTAGGTAAATCTTCGGGAAAGACCTCAGGATAATCTCTAATAACGGGGATATCCTAAACAGTTTTGCTTTTGCCTTTCTCCTCTACGATATGTGCCAGGAAGGCAACATAGTTCTTTCGTATGTAATTTTGAGCTTGGGTACAGGTTATGAGTTTAAGATTACTAGCGGGTTTCTCCCCACGAACTTCTAAGACTTCACCAGAGGGAAGGGGTATTCGAACTATCTTATCAAAATAAATAACTTCGGCATGCTGTTTGGTTAACCAATCCATTCCTATGATGTTGTCGAAACTCCCGAGTTGCATTGGCATGAGGTCAATGGGAAAAAGGTGGTTATCGAGGTTCAATTGGCAATCACGAATGACAAAATCAAGTTTAAGAGGTTCGCCACTAGCTAATTTGACAGTCAAAGGCTTTCCTAGCTTAGTTCTTGGTATCGAAAGCAATGGTTCAAAGGCTTATCGGCACCCGAATCGAAAAGAACAAAAGCAGGATGATTGTTGACAAGGAACGATCCGTTAACGACTTTGTTATCAGCATGGGCCTCGTTACCGTTAATGTTGAATGCTCGTGCACGAGCTTGATTGGCATTGGCTAATTTCGGACAATTGTTCTTGTAATGGCCCATCTCGCCGTAGTTAAAACATGACCCAGGTGGAAAGTGAAGTCGCCGGGATTTTCTTGGGGTTGGACAGGGTTATGTGCAGCTTGGTTTGGAACAGTCCAACAAACGTTGGCCAAGTGACCAAATTTTCCACAAGTAGTACATTGACGACATGGTTGATGAACTTAATGGTGACCGTTGCACCGATTGCGCAGGTGTGGTACCAGCATATGGCTTCCTCACAAGAGTTGAGCTGGTTGGTTTTGGGGAGCTTGATTGGTTTGAGCGGCTGGAGCGGGTTGTGTAGTAACAGCAAAGTTCTGAGAAGCTTTACGCTTCTTTGATCGTTTAGAAGGCTCAGCTTTGTTTCCCGTTTGTTTCTCTTGAGTGGTTTTGGTGGATGATTTCTTATCGCCTTTGCGATGAAAGTTACCCTTTTTTACCTGAGACTCGGTCAAAGTTGCAGCTAGCTCAATGGCATGTCAGACAATGATTGGGTTACTTCCGGTAACAATGCCCTGAACAGGGTCAGGCAAACCATCAATATACTTCTCGATTGCCTTATCCAAAGGCGTCACCATTGAAGGACATAGTAAACTCAACTCTTCGTACCGGTCAGTATAAGCACGATGCTCACCACTATCCTGTTTGAGATCATGGAATTCGTTTTCGAGCGCCCTGCTCATGACGAGGATAGAATTCCTTCATCATTAGAGCCCTAAGCTCTTCCCAAGTTTGAGCTAAGGCTATATTAGCACCTCTGTCTCTCATAATACCATTCCACCATTTAAGAGCTCTCTTTTTGAATACGCTCGACGCAAACTCAACTTTTCGCTCGTTTGGGCATTGCACATGACGAAAAGTACTTTCGAGGCTCTCAAACCCTTGCAAAAGCCCAGTAGCTCCCTCAGACCCAGAAAACGAGAGTGGTTTAGCCGAACAAAATTGTTTATAGTTCCACGGAGCTGGTGCATTGTTATTGTTATTGTTGTTCGCTTGATTAAGTTGGGTCACAAGAATTGGGAGTACAGCAGCAATTTGTTGAGTGATAATGGCTGCCATTTCGGCATTTTGAGTTGTATCACGTCTAGGAGGCATTCTAAAAGAAAACATGAAGGAAGATATACAAGATGATATGGAGACTTAGCAATCGGCTTGGCACCAGGTACTAGATCAATGCCCGGAACTCAACTTGACGTACAGGAGGTAAGCTAGGTAAATCTTCGGGAAAGACCTCGGGATAATCTCTAATAACGGGGATATCCTGAACAGTTTTGCTTTTGCCTTTCTCCTCTACGATATGTGCCAGGAAGGCAACATAGTTCTTTCGTATGTAATTTTGAGCTTGGGTACAGGTTATGAGTTTAAGATTACTAGCGGGTTTCTCCCCACGAACTTCTAAGCTTCACCAGATGGAAGGGTATTTGAACTATCTTATCAAAATAAATAACTTCGGCATGCTGTTTGGTTAACCAATCCATTCCTATGATGTCGTCGAAACTCCCGAGTTGCATTGGCATGAGGTCAATGGGAAAAAGCTGGTTATCGAGGTTCAATTGGCAATCACGAATGACAGAATCAAGTTTAAGAGGTTCGCCACTAGCTATTTTGACAGTCAAAGGCTTTCCTAGTTTAGTTCTTGGAATCGAAAGCAATGGTTCGAAGGCTAAGGACACGAAACTCCTATCGGTACCCGAATTGAAAAGAACAGAAGAAGGATGATTGTTGAAAAGGAACGTACCGTTAACGACTTCGTTATCAGCACGGGCCTCGTTACCGTTAATGATGAATGCTCGTCCACGAGCTTGATTGGCATTGGCTAATTTCGGACAATTGTTCTTGTAATGGCCCATCTCTCTGTAGTTAAAACATGACCCAGGTGGAAAGTGAAGTCGAACGGGATTTGCTTGGGGTTGGACAGGGTTCTGTGCAGCTTGGTTTGGAACAGTTCAACAAACGTTGGCCAAGTGACCAAATTTTCCACACGTAGTACATTGACGACATGGTTGATGAACTTGATGGTGACCGTTGCACCGATTGCACATCGGTGCGGTACCAACATATGGCTTCCTCACAGGAGGTTGAGCTGTGTTGATGCATATGTCTGTTGCCTACGTCATCATATAATATCGAGTCAATATTTAGGAGCGAAATGTCGAAGTTTATGTATATTTAGGGACAAGTTCGCTTGAAATGGTAGTGTTGTAGTCAAGTTCGGCCGAACTTGACTAAGCAAGTTCGCCCGAACTTACACTCCCACCAGCGAACTTATGTTAGTATAAATAGGAGCTTTGATGTTTCATTTGTAACTTTCAGAGATTTTGTCACGGCAAAAGCGAAGCTCTGTCCAAGTGTTTCTAGGGTCTGTAACGTCATATAATCAATGAAACGGTGTGAAACAAAAACAAATGAGTGTATCCAATGTCGCCTAAGCAAACGGATTCCCCACGTTTACCTTAGGTTTGTCTGATTAGTGCCCGAACGATCAGTACAACGGACCTACAAGTGGTATTAGAGCAGGATTGGCCTAATTTGTCACACCCTCAATTTCCACTTGCGGAGTATTACCGTGAGGCGTGTGATCAAACCAAAATCTCAGACACTAGCAATATCGAACGACTCTATATGATTTATTTTAACTTTTTCCAAAAACATTTGTTGTAAACATTCATAGTCATTTTCAAAATATCAAGGTTTCAAAGTTTGGCGGAAGCATTAAAGTAAAGTAACGGCACCAACATAAACGCCAAAACCAAAATCCCAAAATTATTCGTAAATAAAGACTCGATAAAAATGTCTTGATCAAATACATGTGAGTGCACCTAGCGCTCCTAGCGTCCTGAGAAACATGTAAAGAAACAAGTGTCAACATTAAAGAAGAGTGAGTTCACAGGTTTTTATAAGTTCACAAGTTCGGTTTAAAAGGTTGTTTTCCCCCCGTTATCCCTAACCCAGGATAACGACATAGTTCCATTATTCCTAACCTGGAATAATAAGGTTGGTTCGTAAATAAGTTCAATGATAACATGTAGGTAGCGAGCCTAAAGTTACGTCACGTAAGAGTTCGCGATCGAAGCTGACTGTTGTTGCCTCTGTGTTGCCAGGTCTATCATGACCATGGCAAAAGTTAGGCCAAATTAATCACCCGTTGACCATTCCCGGTCGGCTAGCGCGACTCGCTCGGGTGGGGCTTGTCAGGCCCAGTAGTACTACTATAATTTCCCCGCTATCTAACCCAATACTAACGATCCGAGAGTTGGTTGAGGACTTTCATGATAAAACTATTTAGTGACCATAACATACATTAACATTAACTTAGTTACCGAGTAGTTAACGGCGTTAATTTCGCATAACGTAAAAAGATAGAGTTGTAGAGCGTGTACATGTTTCTCCCCCTGTTGTTCAAAATCCGGATAAAATAGGGGCCGTGAACTCATCTTAAATTGCTCGGTTAGAATAACGCTAAAGAAGCAAATGATGGAACCACTAATCGCGTCCTAACATGTCAACAAATTTAAAGTTAGTGTGTGAACACACTGACACAAAACCCTACGCATAACTAACACACAGTACGGCACACGTCATAACCAATTCGAAACCATAATCATGCATGTAAAGTATCACCATACAAATAATAATCAAACCAACTTGTCATAAACACATATTAACTCATACAATACTTAGGTACACACAAACGCAAGTTATCATGTTTCAGCTTGTACGCTCATAACTGGGCTGTTTTCGAGGATTTTTATAAAATTGTTCCAACATTCCAAAAATTCCAATTGTTTTACAGAGATGTCAATTAGACTTTAGAATTTGGTGTAAAATTTCAAATCCTAAATCTTTACTAATTATTTATAAACATTTATATACTAGGCTGCAGTCAGATTCGTCGCTTTCTGACTGCAGTCCACGAGAAAAATTATTTAAAAATCATTGTTCATCCAATTAATAAAATTCCAGTGGAAGATTTTCGGAAATTCCCGTCTCCAGTTACTATGCAAATTTCGTGACCTAACTCCCTACAGACTATGAGACCCGACTCAATAAACAACCTGCAAATTCTGCAGAATTTACGCAGCTTCAGCTGCTGCACTAAATGACCATTTAAAAATAGCAAACAACCTCAGAAAAATATGAATCCGGTGCCATTTGAAGTGTTTTTCAAAATTACACGTTTTAGGCTTCAGAAAATCCACTTTTCAATAAATAACGATCAGGTTACAGCCAACTGAAGTTGGCTGTAAATGTCAATCAGCAAACTGTTTTCGACTTTATCGCATTAGAACATGTTTAAACGATCATGACGCTTAGGTGTATCGATTAACAACAGGTTAACTTGTCAAATATCATCATATATCAATATTCATGCAAACCCTAAATATATAACATGATCTTTATCGCTAAAACGCAGCGTACGATTTTAGTATTCAACATAACATCACAACCGCAAAGATTCGCACATTCATCCGAACTAATCATAAATCACAACACTTTTTCATACTAATAATCCTACCATTACATAATCATGATCAAGATTACACAAAACCTAGTGTGAAGCGCAAAACAATTAAACCCCCTAACCTTGAAACGATGATGATTAGCGAACCGGGACAAGCTTGGAATCAATCCGGGAGGTGTGGGGTTTGCGCGACCGTGAGGGGGGTGCTACCGTCGACCTTTTCTGGGGATTAGGGTTTCTCTTTTTTTTTAAAACATCCCCATGCATACATACATATAAATATAACAAGGGGAGGGGGCGGTCGCGATAGGGGGCGGTTTGGGTAAGTGGCTTGGGCCTCAAGTTTAGGTTACTTCCTTGGGCCGCAAGGAGGTGTGGGTCCCAAGGTGGACACGTGTCGCGGCTCGGTTCGATTCGGCTATTTATTTATTTTTATTTTTTTACAGTTCGGTAACATAAGCTTATAACTAATAAATCGCGAAATCAAAGCATGATACAATAATCTACAAGCGTCTAATAACACATAGCACGTAATTCAGATACAACCCATCTAATAACACATAGCACATAATTCACCCTATAGATTCACAAAGTTAGCGTAGTTATTGCGAGCGTGTAATTTAATTATCCGAATTAAATCAGCGTAGGAGTGAATAACCATTAAGTAGCGTGTTTAAGATACCTGAAAAGCCGGGATGTCACATTATCCCCATGTTGAAAGAATTTTCGTCCCGAAAATTGAGTAAACCCCCGGTTTAGAATGCAACGCACACAAGTTCAGTTTGTTAGAATGGTAGAAGTAAATCCCAGGCTGTCACATCATCCCCATGTTGAAAGAATTTCGTCCCGAAAATTAGTTGGTGGTAACGTCAGATTGCTGCTCAGCTGCAAAAAGGTGTGGATATTTGCTTTTCATTTGGTCCTATCTTTCCCACGTGAACTCCGGTCCACGCTTAGAGTACCAACAAACCTTGACGATCGGTATCTTGCTGTGCCTTCGAGTCTTAATCTCACGGTCCATGATCTCGATAGGTTGTTCCACAAAATGCAGTTGCTCATCCACTTGAATCTCATCCAATGGAATGACTAGGGTCTCATCTGATAGGCACTTCTTCAGATTGGACACGTGAAAAACGTTGTGAACTCCACTGAGTTCGGCAGGAAGGTCTAACTGATAAGCTACGTGCCTGATACGCTTCGAAATCACAAATGGGCCTACATACCGTGGATTTAGTTTGCCTCGTTTCCCAAAAGAATTACACCCTTCCAGGGTGACACTTTCAGTAGGACGCGGTCACCTACTTGAAATTCGAGCGGTTTGCGTCGTTGATCAGCGTAGCTTTTCTGTCGATCTCGTGCCGCTGCCATGCGGTTTCTGATTTGCACAATCTTTTCAGTAGCCTCAAGTATCAACTCAGGACCTGTGAGTTGACTGTCACCGACTTCTGCCCAACAGACCGGTGATCTACATTTGAGACCGTACAATACTTCAAACGGTGCTGCCTAAATACGTATGGTAACTGTTGTTATACGAGAATTCCACTAAAGGAAGATGGATTTCCCAACTGTTCCCGAAGTCTACCACGCATGCCCTAAGCATGTCTTCCAAGGTCTGAATGGTCCTTTCACTTTGACCATCCGTCTGAGGGTGGTAAGCTGTGCTCATATCTAAGCGTGTACCCAACGCTTTCTGAAGTGACTGCCAAAAGTTGGACGTGAACGAGCATCTCTGTCTGAGATGATGGACGTTGGCACCCCGTGCTGAGAAACTACTTCCTTAATGTAGATGCGAGTCAACTTATCCATCTTATCTGTTTCTTTGGTCACTAGAAAGTGTGCAGACTTAGTTAGACGATCCACGATTACCCAGATGGTATCGCAACCACCCGGAGTTCGCGGGAGTTTAGTGATAAAGTCCATCGAGATCTGATCCCATTTCTACACTGGGATCTCAGGTTGTTGAAGTAGCCCTGATGGCTTCTGGTATTCCACCTTGATTTTCGCACAAGTCAGACACTTGCTCGCGTAGGTGGTTATACCCGCTTTCATATTGGGCCACCAGTACGCGGCTTTAAGGTCTTGATACATCTTATCTGAACCAGGATGGACAGAGTATCGGGATTTGTGAGCTTCGTCCATAACTAGCTTCCTGAGGTTTCCGTAGAGAGGTACCCATATATGGTTCATGAACTACCGGGCACCATTGGGTTTCACTTCCCAATCGCGTTCCATCTTTCCCACAGTTTCGACCTTGATGTTCTCTTCCTTAACTGCTTCTAGCTGCGCGTCATGTATCTGTTCGGGTAACCAGAATGAATTGTGAACTGTAGTGCTCGTACCCGACGAGGTTTCAAGTGCTCCTTCCGAGTGAGGGCATCATCTACCACGTTCGCTTTACCTTGTGATACTGAATGGCACATTCATAATCGTTCAGGAGTTCGACCCAGCGACGCTGTCGCATGTTCAACTCCTTCTGGTCAAAAATATGCTGGAGGCTCTTGTGATCCGTTTAGATTGTGCACCTTGTTCCATATAGGTAGTGTCTCCAGATCTTAAGTGCAAACACAACTGCTCCCAAATAGTTCTTCTCGTGGACCTTCAACTTTCGGGACGCATACGCGATGACCTTATCACGTTGCATGAGCACACATCCCAATCCCTGAATGGAAGCGTCACAATATACTACAAAATCATATGTCCCATCTGGAAAGGACAAAATGGGCGCACTGCAAAGCTTCTGTTTTAGTAATTGAAATGCTGCTTCCTGTTTGTCACCCCAAGCATACTTGGTGCCCTTCTGAGTGAGAGTGGTAAGCGGTTGTACGATCTTGGAAAATCCCTCGATGAAACGTCTGTAGTACCCAGCCAAACCCAAAAATTGGCAGATCTCTGTCGGTGTCCTGGGTGCTTCCCAGTTTTTGATAGCATCGATCTTGGCGGGATCAATGTGTATACCCTTTTCATTCACAATATGCCCGAGAAACTGAACTTCCCGAATCCAGAAATTACATTTTGAAAATTTGGCATATAGCTTCTCCTGTTGAAGTAGTTCTAGCAATAATCGCAGATGCTCAGCATGTTCTTCTTCACCCTTGAGTAGATGAGTATATCATCGATGAACACGATGACAAACTTGTCGAGGTACGGCTTACACACGCGGTTCATGAGGTCCACGAACACCGCGGGTGCATTGGTGAGACCGAAGGGCATGACCAAGAACTCGTAATGGCCATACCGAGTGCGAGATGCCGTCTTGGAGATATCCTCCTCCCTGACGCGTAGCTGGTGATAACCGGACCGTAGATCAATCTTGGAGTAGTAGCTTGACCCTTGAAGCTGGTCAAAAAGATCATCGATGCGCGGTAATGGGTATCGGTTCTTGATGGTGACCTTATTGAGTTCCCTGTAGTCGATGCACATGCGGAAGGTCCCGTCCTTCTTCTTGAGAAAAAGGACCGGAGCTCCCCATGGCGAAGTACTGGGTCGGATAAATCCTTTTTCCAACAATTCCTGAAGTTGGGTAGACAACTCTTGCAGCTCTGCTGGAGCTAAGCGGTATGGGGCCTTGGCGATAGGAGTCGCACGGTTCGCCAATTCGATTTCAAACTCCACTTGTCTATGTGGTGGAAGACTGGGTAACTCCTCTGGAAACACATCGGGAAAGTCACGGACGACCGGGATATCTTCAATTCGCTTCTCGTCCTTAGACTGCTCGGTGACCAGTGCGAGCAAAGCAAAAGAGTTCTTCTTCCGAAGATACTTCTGAGCTTGCATGTAAGAGATGATGTTCGTGATGATGCCTGCCTTCTCGCCTTGCACCATCAAGACTTCGTCGTTAGAGAGCGGAACACGGATAGCTGTCTCGAAACAGAGAACTTCAGCTCGGACGTCGGATAACCAGTCCATTCCGGCTACCACATCAAAACTACCCAGAGTAGTTATCATCAGATCAATGGTAAAGGTGTGACCCGCGAGTTTAAGTTGACAGTCGGTCACTAGGTGAGTCACATCTACAGATTTACCATCGGCTAGTTCTATGACGTAAGGGGTCTCTAGGGGTTTAGGTGTGAGATTTAGGTTCTTTCTAAAATACTCAGATATAAAACTCTTATCCGCACCCGTATCAAAAAGTACAGTAGCAAAATGATCGTTAAGGGGAAACTTACCGGTGACCACATTCGAGTCGTTCTGGCCTCTCCATGGCCCAGCGTGAATGCACGACCTTTGGCACCTCCTGTGCCACCATTTCCATTGTTGCCATTGTAGTTATTGTTGTTGTTGTTGTTGTTGTTCCCACCATTGTTGTTGTTGCGAAGCTGCGGGCAGTCTCGCTTGAAATAGGCAGTACTACCGCACTGATAGCATCCCCGGTTATTACCTTGCTGTTGACCCTGGTGCTGGTTCTGATTTTGTCGTGTCATGATCTCCCCGCGACAATCCTTTGCCACGTGTCCTGCTTTGCCACATCGTTGGCAGCGATTTCCAGCGCAAGGGCCGTGATGATGGAGGTTACAACGATTACATTGCGGCTATCGACCCGCATAGCCGCTCAAGTTCTAGGTGTTGTTGGCAGACTTATTGTTGTGACCCCGATTGTTGTTGAAATTGTTGGACCGCTTCTGGTTTCCTTGTTGTGGCTGGGCTGATGAAGACTGTCGAGTAGGTGAGTCTTCAAATTTTCTTTTGTTGTCAGGGACAATTTTAGTTGCACCCCTAGGTGGCAACTTCCTTTGCTCCACCGCCTTATCGGTGAGTTTATGCGCCAGCCTAATCGCTTGATGCTCCGTCATAGGGTTGCTAGACATTACCATGCCCTGGATCTCAGGGACCAGACCCCCAAGATAAAACTCAAGTCGTTTTTCAACGGTGTTAGCCAAATCGGGACAAAGGAACACCTAATCATGATGTTTTTCCGTGTACGCTTCAATTTCTGACCCGACCATCTTGTGGTTCCACAACGCCTGTTCCAACTGTTGAACTCTGTCCCGCGGATAATATCGAGTCAGTATTTAGGAGCGAAATGTCGAAGTTTATGTATATCTAGGGACAAGTTCGCTTGAAATGGTAGTGTTGTAGTCAAGTTCGGCCGAACTTGACTAAGCAAGTTCACCCGAACTTGCACTCCCACCAACGAACTTGTGTTAGTATAAATAGGAGCTTTGATGTTTCATTTGTAACTTTCAGAGATTTTGTCACGACAGAGGTGAAGCTCTGTCCAAGTGTTTCCAGGGTCTGTAATGTCATATAATCAATAAAACTGTGTTAAACAGAAACAAATGAGTGTATCCAATGTCGCCTAAGCAAACGGATTCCGCACGTTTACCTTAGGTTTGTCAGATTAGTCCCGAATGATGTACAATGGACCTACAAGCTGGTTGGTTTTGGGGAGCTTGATTGGTTTGAGCGGTTTGAGCGGGTTGTGTAGTAACAGCAAAGTGCTGAGAAGCCTTACGCTTCTTTGATTGTTTAGAAGGCTCAGCTTTGTTTCCCTTTTGTTTCTCTTAAGTGGTTTTGGTGGATTATTTCTTATCGCCTTTGCGATGAAAGTTACCCTTTTTTACCTGAGACTCGGTCAAAGTTGCAGCTAGCTCAATGGCATGTGGGACAGTGGTTGGGTTACTTCCGGTAACAATGCCCTGAACAGGGTCTGGCAAACCATCAATATACTTCTCAATTACCTTATCCAAAGGCGTCACCATTGATGGAAAGAGTAAACTCAACTCTTCGTACCAGTTAGTATAAGCACGATGCTCACCACTATCCTGTTTGAGATCATGGAATTCTTTTTCGAGCGCCCCCTGCTCATGACGAGGACAGAATTCCTTCATCATTAGAGCCCTAAGCACTTCCCAAGTTTGAGCTAAGGCTACATTAGCACATCTGTCTCTCATAATACTATTCCACCATTTAAGAGCTCTCTTTTTGAATACGCTCGACGCAAACTCAACTTTTCGCTCGTTTGGGCATTGCACATGACAAAAGTACTTTCGAGGCTCTCAAACCATTGCAAAAGCCCAGTAGCTCCCTCAGACCCAGAAAACGAGAGTGGTTTAGCCGAACAAAATTGTTTATAGTTGCACGGAGCTGGTGCATTGTTATTGTTATTGTTGTTCGCTTGATTAAGTTGGGTCACGAGAATTGGAAGTACAGCAGCAATTTGATGAGCGATAATGGCTGCCATTTCGGCATTTTAGGAGGCATACTAAAAGAAAACATGAATGAAGATATGTGAGATTGATATAAATCAAGAGGGGTGTTGAAAATATCGATGAAATAAGGATGGTGGTCATTCGTTCGTTTCTCAAAACAAACAAACAACACACGGTGACTAATCAAAGTAAATGGGTCTTTATAATGTATCACGAAGACATGCTTTAGCCTATAAGTGGACACTCACCCCAAGAGTTCCCAGGTAATAGTGACTGGTCCGATTAAGTGGATTTGTACGAACACTCTAACCTTGAAAAGAAAACTCGGGGTACAGGCACCCACCCTTCCAGATTGCATGTGTTCACATTAATAAAACCCAAACTTTAACGAGATTTGAAAATTCTAAAGGCATAAAGCCAAAAACGATTCATTTAAGAATAGATGTTTGTCTTTGCAAAAAGTTTTAAGAAAGAGATTTTGTAACTTTTGTATTGTTTTTGGTAATCACCTAAGGATAGGTGATAGTATTGTATTTTATGAATCTAAACGTAAGTAAACTCGCGTTAGGGTCCTAGGAAGGTTATAGTCTAGGTCAAAGTATTACTAATAACCTAATTCCCTATAACTAGTGATCTGATACCAATCTGTAACACCCCGACCGTGTAAAAACAACAAACCGCGGCGGAAATTCGGGGAGTCACGTAAACA
Organism: Scalesia atractyloides; assembly: GCA_947069175.1. NCBI lineage: Eukaryota > Viridiplantae > Streptophyta > Magnoliopsida > Asterales > Asteraceae > Scalesia > Scalesia atractyloides. The sequence goes on from CAMTDV010000025.1 coordinate 45,056,723, forward strand.
GATTGTTTCAACAACACATGGTAATTAAAGTTATGTTTTATTGAATATTGAAATTTCATAGTTACATTATCTTGGAAATTAAAATAAACTAAATAAACTATTGTCTTTCATATTTTAAGGCACTAAGTCCGCGTCCGATCCTAAGTGAGCATGCATCAAAATCATGTATTGTTCCCAGAAACATATGTGAAAACGAGTCAGCAAAAATATGCCGGTGAGTACATAGGTTTTGTGAGTGTCTCAGATTCATGGCCTTGAATATGTGTTGCAATACCTCATCAGACTACTAGAGTCGTTAATTGAGAACCTTGTTATCAAAAAGTATTTGGTATTACAATAATAACTAACCAACTAAAACAAGTTAGTTATAATTTATAAAAGACTTGTAGCCATGAATCTTGACCAAAACATTTTTTTGTAAATTCGAGTAGTAAATCGTCTTGAAGAAACTTTGTTTGGTTTATATCTTTAATTGAAAACCGTTGCGTGTCATTGAAAACCTTCGTTTCAAGTGATGCAAATAACACCACGGGTGTAATGCGATAAAAGCACTTATATATAGGAAGTACCAGCGGCGTATCCACCATGCTTTTATCACATTACACACGTACCGTTATCTAAATCACTTACCATAAACCAATCGTCCATTGTTCGTGTCATAAATCATTCGTCCATTGTTTGTGTCATAAACCAAATTGTTTGTTGTCCTTGTCATAAACCACATTGTTCATTGATTTTAATCGTGAAAACTTTTGGTTGTTTTGGTGAATACATTCAAACCTGTGTTGACTCATCTATACCACCAAAGGGTATCTTTAAATTTGCAATAACAAACCACCAAAGGGTTTGTTAAAGTAAACAGTTTCAGTCGTTCCCCAAACTTTCACAAACACCGGGAACCTTCGTAACGGGATTGTCAGTCCTATGGTACCATAACTTACTACTGGTCGGCATGGCCAAAGCTGATGAATGTCATTCGTGTCATGTATATAACGCACCAACAAGTTCGTTCACATTATTGAAATCGTCGTCTTTATATAAACCATAGCATTTGTAATTTGAAAACTTGAAAATACATATGAATCAGCCCAAAATATTTGAAAAACATAAAAGAGGGGAGCTATGTACTCACTTGGGGTTGAAAAATAACCTTGAATCAAAGATTAAACAAGCTCAAAAGTCCGAGAAATCAAACGTGCCCTAAAATCGGATAACTATGTAAATATCTGGACTTTAATCGGCGGATCGGATAGAATGAGGTCTTGTAAACCAAATGAGTGTTGGTACTCATATGAAATGGTTTAACAAAGTCTACATTCTGATTTGAAAAGGATTCCTAAGTGCTTTTGACCCGTTATGACTCGTTAAAGTAGTTTACGCTACTTTAACATGCCATTTACGTAGAAACATGTTCGGATGGTTAGATATGTGTTTTGATAAGTCTAATATGCCAAAATAAGTTTAATATAGTTGCAACATCAGTTTATATGTCAAAACATTGGTCACATATGCTTAAAGTTGATTTATGCGCAAAAAGGGCATTTTTGTCATTTATAAAGGCATAACTAGCGACTTAACATCATACTAACCAAACGACGTGACCATAAGGTATAACCTCATAGGGTTATTCCCTATACAACTATGGTCACAAATATGTGTTTGGTCGGATCCTATGATTAACCAAACGGGTCGGATTCGAAAGCCAAAGTGGTGGTCAAGACCGCTCGACTTACGACCCTAAATAAGCACTTAACTAAAAGTGATGAGTTAAACATGTTACAACATGTTTAACTAAGTTAGAAAACTGATTTGGTGTCAAAACAAAGTGTTTTGATACCTAAAAATGTTTCCGTCGTAAAATGCACATAATGTGCACTTTTGACCGAAACTTTGACTCGTCACTTTGACTAGTAACGTGGTAAATCGGTAGGTATGATCGCTAAGGATCATAACCATCGTGATTACGATCACGTTGCAAAGTTCAATTGAACTTTTCTTGACCAATTAATGGTCATTGCTGAAAATCAAACAGTGTTTGACTTTTAGCCTGAAATAGCTAAAAGTAATGAAAAAGACTAAGGATGAGATCTTACTTGTGTTTAAGAAACACTTAAGAACTCAGAGAACCCAGAGAGGAGGTCTCCAATTGCTGGAAACAACTCCAAAGAGATGGGAAGAAGAAATAATGGATTGAGCAAATAGAAGTGAGCTTGATCTTGGCTATTTATAGTGATCAAAGGATCACCAATTCATGCCAAGTGTCCAATGAGGTGTTATGGACATGCTTAGTGTCCTACCAGGTATCTAATGCAGGTTAAAGGTGGCATAGATCGCGACTTGGTGGCCAAGGAAGTGAACAAGAAGCTGCCAGCTTGAATTTAGGAAGCTTTTGAGCTGGGGACCCTTACGGACCATATGGGGTTACGCCTTACGGTCTGTAAGGCCCTTGCAGGGGCAGAAGTTTCAAAATTGGTAGAAATGGCCCCTGAACATGTTTTCATCGCGTTTTGGCACTTTTAGCAACCGTTAACCCCATTTTTAAGCTCCATAAGGATGAATAAACATAGGGAACTTGAAATATGTTCAAAAATGTCTCGCGTGTTGGTTCGTTTGATCATACGGTTGCGGTTTTCGGTTAATTACGACGAAAATCGTAACGATCGTGCAAATGACCGTAGATGCGTAACGAAGGATATTTTTACATTCCAATCATTAAAACACAATATTTTAATGATTACAAAAACTTTTTGGATGTTCCTACGTGTCCCGGATTAAGAAATATGCGAATTGGCATAGTTTCGCATAATTTGCAAAATAGCCCCTGAGCTTGCATAAGCGTGTTTTTGTCATACCGAAACCCTCAAAACTTATTTCTAAGTTATGTAAGGGGTATTTAGGGTATGTTAAGATTACGTCGTTGTTCTGGAGTGTACATCGCGTTAAACTGATTACGTTTGCGTAATAGTTTGCGATTTCACTTTCAGGAGTTGTTTAAGAGTTTGAAATCGTGCAAGAATTGAATACGTGCAATTGTCATGATAAAAATACAAATCTCGTAAATAAAACATAAAAATTTCATCGATTGATAATTCATTCGGAATCGTTACATGGTCGGATCACCACAAATGTTACATAAAGATACCCCTCTAGTGGTATAGTCAACACAGGTTTGAATGTGTTCATTAAATAACGGCCAAAAGTTTTCATAATTAAAACACAGACGGTTTTATTGATGACACGGACAATTGGTTTATGACACGGACATTTGGTTTATAACACAGACGATTTATTGATGACACAGACAATTGGTTTATGACACATACAAATGGTTTATAACACGGACGATTGGTTTATAACAAGGACAAATAGTTTTGAACAATGACACATAATGATTTTCAATTAAAGATATAAACCATATACTATTTTCTTTCAAATCGATTTATTACACGGTATTACAAAAGAAATATTTTTGGCCATGATTCATGGCTACAAGGTTTTCTTTTACTTATATTAACCTGATGGGTTAATTAAATATATTGTAATGTCAATCGCTTTTCGATATCAAGATTTATACTCGTCGATTTTCGAATTCGAACGAGGTATTGCAATATGAATATAAGACCATGAATTGGACACACAAAACCTATGTACTCGCCGGCATTTTTATGCTAACTTCATTTTCACATATGTTTCAGGAACCATTGTTTGTTGAGTTGATTGCATACTTCACATAGGATGGACGCGGGCCTTAGTGACTTTAAACCTTGATAGGCGACTCAGATTGTATTTTGGTTCCGTTATTCCCAGACACTGTAATTCAATAAAACAAAACTTTAAATACCATGTTTTGTGAAACAATTTCCTGTAACGTGACTCCCCGATGTTTCCGCCTTGGTTTGTTATTATACACGAACGGGGTGTTACAAATATTCTGATTTGTCTGAAATTAGTGTATTTGAGTTTCTTGGTAGTGTAGAAACTCATGAACCGATAGCAAAATGGAAGAAAATGATGGAGAGAATAAAAATAATGATGAAGAATGAACTCAAAGAGTCAATCACATCTACAACGAAGGCTTCATGTTCTGAATTAGTCTGTCCAAATTATGATGGAAAATTAAAAAGTTATTAGGCAGAAAATGTCAAAATCCTGAGTAATTTGGAGAGTTTCATTAGAAAATAAAAAAATTAAAAGAAAATGAAAAAGAATTTCAAAATAAAATATAAATTTTAGAAAATGAAAAATTACAAATTGAAAAAGAGGTTAAAAATCAAATAAAAATTTAAGAAAATGAAAAACTAGTTTTAAATGAAAATATTTTTGAAAAACAAAAGGAAATAAATTATCTTAATAAAATATCTCAACTTGAAAAAGATGTTGAGATTGCAAATAATAAAATCGAGGATTTAAAACTAAAAGATAAATTTCTAGAGATTGTTCCAACATTTGCTGAAAAAGGTATGTGTTCAATATAAAATCCTTCTAAGCAACATGAGGAACAAAAAGTGTTAAAAATTCTAAAAAAATTCAAAGTGACAATAAAAGATCATCAGTTCAATCATCCAATCATTATAAAAATCACAAAAATTTGAAAATCTAAACTCACAAAAATTTGATGAAATTGGTGCAGGTTTGACCACAATGCTTTAGAGACAAATCAATACGATGATAGAAAACGGAGAAGTGATGAGTACAACAAGTTAAATCAATGTTATGATCTAAGTGCATGGTTTAAAAGAGATGAATGGTGCAATAATAGAATGTGCTAAAACTGTTGATTAATTGGACACATTGTTGTTTATTGCATGAAACCAAGAAGAGAAAAAAAAGGTTAACAACATGCGAAGATGTTTCAAATGTCATTGAAAAGGCCATATCATCCGAGATTGTCCGATAAATTCGTGGAGAGGATTGTTGGATAAATATCATGGGTAACTAAAGAAAATTGTAAAAGAGAAATATATAAAGAAGATAGTAACAATAGAAGAAAAGCCCAAAGAACAGAAAGTAAAATTATCACAAGGGCAAAAAAATAGATTGAGAAAGAAGAAAAATAAAGCGAGAGCGTATTTTGAAAAGATGTGGTCTTCGGATACGCCGGTTAATTCCAATACAAGTTCTGGAGAATTGTTTCATAACACTCAAAGTTGCAAAACTTCTAGTGAATCGTGTTCATCAGATATAAATCTGAAGAACAAACGAAAGTCAGAAGAGAAAGCGATAGAAAAGAAAATTGTTTATCAAACAGTTGTAAAACCGAAGCAAGTTTGGAAAGCTAAGGTTTTGAATGACTCAGAAAAATTTCAAAATTGTTTGATGACAAACGAGACTATGAATGGACTAATGTTTCTTATGTTGATGAATTTGGTCAACCCAAATCCAATATGGATTGGGTTCCAATTCAAAACTGATTAAGTTCATTTATGTGTGTAGGATGACCAAGCTTTAAGCAAACGCATTTTCAGAAGTAGTGGTTGTTCGTGTAACAGCCCAGCGTGACCGCACCATGATATTGTCCGCTTTGGCAGCCAGCACGCCCTCACCACCTGCCCCTCATGGTTTTAAAATGCGTCATAATGGTGAAGGCGTCAAGCTCCTAATAAGGAAGCCTTCGTTCCCCTTCACAACCAATGTGGGATGTCACAATCCACCCCCTTTACGGGCCCAGCGTCCTCGCTGGCACACCAGTCCGGTAACCTGGCTCTAATACCAAACTTTAACACCCCCAAATTACCACCGACAGAGTTTTACGAGGCGTGTGACGTACCAGGATCTAGGCACTAATCATGTCGGACAAACAATAAATAAAAAAACAAGTCATCATGTCCAACATGAATAATGAATTTCGAATTAAACGTTTCAAACATAATACGTGTTTAGTGGAAGCATTGTAACCGTATCCACAATTAAAATCAAAACATTTTAAAAACGTAAAGCATAAATGTTTGTAATCCAGAATCACACCCCAGACACTTCAACCCCTCAGACTGCAAGTTCCCATGCAAGATATATCTAACGACCTGCAAGCATGCAGAAGAAGTGTATCAGCGATTAAGCTGGCGAGTTCACAGTTTAGTTTAACGTAAAACAAGTAGGTGTTTAGTTTAAAGACATGGCGTTAATAACTCGATACCGAAGTGACTGCATGTTTGTTTACCCTCATCAATGCCTATCAACATTGGCCATGTGTTTAAGGTCCTTAGTTCACTCCCGTCCTCTCATGTACGGAGTGAGGTTGTCAAGCCTAATAGCGTTATCAACTAATACCCCGTTGCCTCCCAAGCAACTAGCTCGGTAGTAAGTAGGGACTTTCGTGATAGAGTTTAAGTTTATTAACCAACATCGAAGTTAAACTACAACATTTATAAAAAAGAAGTATTCCTCAAGGGGAAAAGTAGTTTGTCCCCCCGGGACGCATGCTTGTGAAAGAGTAGTGGACTCACCTTTGAATGCTCAGATAAAGGAATGGAAAGAAATACGCGAGGTGGAACTAGTCAATCACGTCCTAAGATGATTACCGTTTAAGAGTTAGTGTGTATGCTCACGCGGAAACACGAATCCTACACGTATCTAGCACGTAGCACATTTTATCATACTATACTAATTATCATGCATGCATCTATCATGACATCACTTAGCGACAACACAAGTGTCACAAAATATTTATTTACTCCTCAATAAAAGTTCAGCAATATAGTGCATTTTCGGGCAGTTTTCGGAGTGTTATCCAGAATAGTTTGTGTATAGGAAAATTCCAAAAAAATTACAGGACGTGTCAATCGGAGGATTTGGACTTGTGTTAAAATTTACAGTCTAACTTTTTTAACAAAAATTTATAAAAAAAAAACCATTTACTAAGCAGCAATCGGAATTCGTCACTTTCTAACTGCAATCTACGGAAATATTCATTTAAAAATCCTCCATTATCCGCTTGACGTAATTCCAGTTGGAGGTTCACACGACACCTAAGACTATCTACAATATAATTTCCATGATCTAAATCTAAACACCCACCAAGTTATGACTTAAAACATAATATGAAAAAATCTGTAGAAAAACACAGCTTTAGTTGCTGAAACGAAATAATTTATCTAAAATAGCAAACAACGTCCAAAAATCATGATTCGAGCGCCATTAGAAACGTATTTCAAAATAATACATTTAGACTCAAGAAAACTAATTTTCATTAAGTTCCCGTTACAGCCGATTAAAGTCGGCTGTAACTGTCGGACAGAACCTGTTTTTGTTACCCGAATCCCATAAACGATTACCCAACGAACCCAATAACTTATAGCCATAAATCATAGTAGATTTTATCATAAATTAGATCATGCGGCAACTACTTTATCACTAACCACCGTGTTAAACCCGTAAGCAACACCCGAGAGGCATCCCCGAATCCGTGATTCAACCCAACTTCAACTTTTTTAATCAAACCATAAAACACAGCCACAATAACACATCATTTAATCATAAACACAGCTAATAACACTCCATATAATCATGCTTAAAATTAATATATATCACAACATACGAGATTCACATTAACTAAAACTCTATTGACCCAACCAAACTCATGATCAAATATAACCCCAACAATATGATTTCTAATACCCATATACCACATGTAATCGTCAAAACGACAATCATCATTATCATCGCAGAAAACGTAGCCTATAGCGAATAACTAATGCACAAAAATATATATACACATATAAAGATTTAAGTATAAAAAATCAAGACACGGTACCTAGTGATGAAGGGTGTATGGGTTAGCCATGAGACAAAAAACTTGAAGCTTGGGTGTTTTTTTTTTCTTTTCTTGTCAACAATAGCAAAAGAAGGAGAGGCAGCAAGTTCTGAGATCGTAATCTAGGGTTTGGGGTTTTTAGGAGGTGTTATAAAAGAGCCTACTCCATGCACGTAAAGTCATTATAACTTGATTTTGGGGTTGGGCCAATGATAGTAAGAAAAAAGGGGTAAAGTGAGGGTGTTGGGGTGTAGGGTGGGCTGCATCAAAGTAAACACAAAAGAGTGGAGATGTAGGGAGGTGGCAACGATTAGTTATTTGATTAGACTTACGTATATATTTTTTCATTAAAACAACTAATATAAATGAATAATTAATATTCATGTCATAACTAATATAAATGAATAATTAATATACATGCTATAACTAATATAAGTGAATATTTAATATACATGCTATGGTTCGGGTCTTCTAATTTTCGAGTTACGCGAATGGGTTGAATCAACATGCGAGACATATGTTTTGGTTCAAATGGTTCAGGTCGGTTCAACACGATATGGATTCGGTTTCTAGTTAATCACTTGAATAATATAAACTTATCATATAATTTCGTTATGTATAATTAACTCGTCAAATAAAATAAGTATAAGGTTCCATTATGCATACGAAAACGAACGGTTCTAACATTGAAATTACGATTTGCCACAGTTCGTACAGTGGAAATGAGATGAAAGGTTTGGTTTTCCAAACAAACAAAATAGTGGTCTCGCGTTCATTAATAAAAATTCGTTTAACGGTTGAAATGGGAGATTATTATTTTCGATTTCGAAAAGATGTTTTCAATTTGAGGGGGAGAAAAATTTTATTCAAAATTTATGTAAAATTGAAAAACATCATTTCAAAACCATTTTAATTTTTTCAAAAAGCCAAAAAAACAATATAAAATCTTAAAAATGGTAAAAGCATTAAAAAATGAAAAATGATATTATTTGAGCAAAAATATGAAATGATAGTACATCAATGGACTATCAGTGCATGCTAAAGATATGTATTGTTTTAAATGTTTAAACAATCTCACTAAAGATGTACCGATAGCCTCAGCTAGACTAGTAATTTTACGAAAACCATACAAACTTAAATAGAAAAAGGCTAGTTCTAGTGGGAAACATGGTTGAAAGCATAGTACATAGTTTTGTCCTTCATGACTGAGTACCAACTTGGTAATCGTTGAATGCTGAAAAGCATATAAACTGGTTAGCTTGTTAACTTTAATAACTTACTGAAAAATCATTGTGATTATGTCTTTCATTTTCAAAATATTTAAACGTGTTTTATTACTTTATTTTGTTTAAGCAGTGGATATCCTCTGCGTATACGAAAGTATCAAACTAGACATTAGTGCTGAACGTTTCTGCTTTACTTTACTTGGTGTTTCGTTTAAATCTTGGATCACTTCTGCGTATATGAGAATATCGAACTGGTGGTTAAGATCTAAGCAATGTCAACTTGTATTTATTTCTTATTTTGTTTAAACATTGGACTTTCTCTGCGTATCGAAAAATCAACCTGATTGTTAATGTTTAAATATTCTACTTTATTTTTGCACAAATCATAGTAGATGAAAGTTTAAAGGCGGTATTTGAGTTAGTGTATACATGATGAGGGGATATGCTGAGATTGTGGGGTCCATAAGAACTTAGTGCAAATTAATGTACCTTAACGTATCGGTAAGCATTACGAAAGTTTTTAGATTGAGTTTAAGTGCACAACCATATCGACAATCCATGTGAACTGTTTAAACAGAGTGTTTCATCTAGATCAACGGTGCAACTGATATGTCTCACTAAACTGATATGATCCTTAGCACGTTTTCTCACAAAAAAATATAAATTGTAAATATTACATTTAATGTTCTTTACATTTCTATATTCAAGATTCAAAATTCAAAATTCAAAATCCAAAAAGATTTTCTTTCAAAATCTTCCATGGTAACCTGATAATGTTGAGTGTGAGCCGGACCAACGACACTGTTGAGAAACTGTTTGTGTGTGGATATGTGTGTTTGTTCTTGAATGTCAAATCTTAGAGATTCGAAGCATCATTCAAGGGAAGACTGTGGTTTCACTTGAAGATGTTATCCAAAGCAGTTCAAGACTAAACTTCACAGATTTCTAGCTTGCCCAAGGGGGAGATTGTTAGTGCACTATTCGTGTGGCCATAGATAGAAATCTAATTGTATTAGTTATGTCAAATGTCTTGAGTCTGTATAATCTCGGACAGAAGGTTTCGTTAGTTTACGCTAGGTAGCATTAGGATAAGACAGGTTTTGGTTCGTTACGATACGAAGACAGCGGGCATGATCGGGAATGATGTCATCACACACAATTACTACATCATTAATACATCATAAGTCTACAACAATTGAGATACATGCATGAAATCAGATTAAGTATACAAAATTCGTACGTAATGACTAATCAACTTCGTACGAATAAAAGATGAGGTTGCTTTGTATGATCTGACAACATTTATAAATAGCAGATCACCTTCGTACAAAGAAATGAACCACTTTGCACAACAATAGCTCCACACAAGAACGCGATATCAAGATCTTCGTATAGGATTTAGGGGATTTTGTAACATAGACGTCGAAACTTTGTCTGGTTGTCGTTATAACATAATAAACGTTGGTTATTTAGGATTCAGTGTCTCGATTACGACTCAGTTTTACGGATTCTGCATGTAAAACTGTTTAAACGCAGATCTTGTGTTCGATCTCGAACTGATCATGGACCTACAAGCTTCGTATAAAGAAATGAACCACTTCGCGCGACAACCGCTTCGCACAAGAACGCGACATCAAGATCTTCATATAAAATTTAGATGATTTTGTAATGTAGACGTCGAAACTCTGTCTGGTTGTCGTTAGAACGTAATAAACGTTGATTACTTACGACTCGGTGTCTCGATTACGACGCGGTTTTATGGATTCCGCACGTAAAACCATTTAAACGCAGATCTTGTGTTCGATCTCGAACCGTTCGTGGACCTACAAGTGGTATCAGAGCTAGAAGGTGTGATTTGAAGACAATTCAACAAAATTCAACTATTGAAGACTTCTCTTCTTCTCATTTTTATCATCTCTTAAAAAATTGAACGGTCGAAATAGACTGATTTTTTCAAGGATTGTAAAAAACTGTGTTTTGAACAACATACTGAAAAATTTGCTTAAAATTCAAACGTTTTCATGCTGAAATAGCCCACTTCGTACGAAGACCCACTTCGCACGAAGCGCCACTTCGCACGAAGCGCCACTTCGCACGAAGCGCGCACTTTGCATGAAGAGCTCCCTTCGCATGATGAGCCCACTTCGCACGAGGCGCCCACTTCGCACGAAGAGCCCACTTGCATGAAGTATGATTTTCTTCACACAAGAGTTACTTCGTACAGAAGTCTTACTTCACACCAAAACTTGGTTTTCAAGAAAATTGTTGTTAAAATGGAGAACGATGAGATTGTTTTTGATGAAGCAAAGGAAGAAGTTTATACCAAGATTGTTTACGATGAAGTTCTAGAAGAATCTGATCATTGTTATTATACTGAGGGAGAAATTTTACAAAATGATTTTCAATCGTTAATTCCTTCTGATGTTTATAACGCTTTTGCATGTTTCTTAAGTGAACAAAAAGCTCATCAGAGCACACAGAGTGAAGTAGAAATGATTGTTGAGAAAATAATGTTCGATCGGTTAAATGATGAAGAAGAAATTTTTAAAGTTGATCAGAAATTCAAAGTTGAGAAAGTCCAGGAAGAGAAGAAAATTGAGATAGTTGAGAAAGAAAGACAGTGCACAAAATTTTAAGAACCACGCAAGTCTTGTCTAGAAAAAGATGAGAAGTATAGAGAGCTTAAACGCCATACTGATAACCTATCAAATGATTTCAAAATCATGAAAGAGGCCTACGATAAGCTGAGCAAATCTATCAACAAACTCCGTACTATAAGCATAAAAGATACAGATACAATTTCTATGCTCAAGGCAACGGTCATGGATAAACATATGGCGATAAATATGCACATTGACACGATTGCCAAACTCAAACTGGAGCTAGAAGCGATGAAGATTGAAACAGAGCGAGTTGATAAGAAGTTGAAGAGCTATTCAACGGCATCTTACGTGTTGGATCACATTCTTCCCAAGCCAACTAGAAAAGATGAAAATGGGGAAGATATATATGGTTATCAATATAGACGACCGGGTTATAATCAATGTCCACCCCTGATGTGGAATAATTATTTGAGAAGGAAACCGGATGGGGTGGAAAAGGCACTGAACTTGAAGCTAAAAATAGTAAGACTGAACAGAAAGATCAGTTGCCCGACAACATTGATGTGACATATTCAAAGTCTAATGGGGATGATGTATCAGACGTGGTGAAACAAGTGGTTGAGAATGTTTTGGGAAAAGGAAAAGATATTTTTTTGAAAACACTCAATCAACATATGAAAAAGGAAGTTCAAGTTCACAGCCTGAAAATGACGAAAATTTTAATGATGATTATCTTAAAACATCAGGAAGTACTTCAAATGATGAACCAACTATTTTACAAAATGTATGGATCTAATAAACTACATTTTGATTCTGAATTCCCATTCAGAATGTGAACTTGAACATAGTCGAAAAAGTTTTCAAACTTGTTGAAATCAAAATTTCTGAAATGGAAAGTTTGACGATCTATTGTAAGCATTAGTGAGTAGAATACTATATAGATTTCCTAGCTCTAGTGTGGAAGCTATGGTCATGGCAAGATTTTGCCATTCTCTAGGCAAAGCATCAAGAAATTTTAAATTTCTTTTATCATTTGTTTTTTCAACTCCATGCTTTTTAGTTCATTTAAAACTTTTGTCAATCTATTGTAAGCATTAGTGAGTGTTTCATTTGGTGAACATTTAAACCTTTCATAAGCAGAGACGTGATTTGTTCTGATGTTTCTTTTCATTTTGTCTCCTCCTTCACAAAGATTTTCAAGTTGTCCCATATTTCTTTTGCAGATGAGCATGCATCAACATAAGAAAATATATCGTTTGGAAGTGCCATAATCAGAAGTGATTTGGCCATTTCATCTGTTTCTACCAGTTTCCTGTCTTTTGGGCTCCAATTTTTTTTGTTTGGGAGCCCAAGAAGTAGAGATTTCAGGTGAGTCATCAGATGCTGGGATACCAGGTATTTCAACACGTGGTATATGTGGGCCACACACAATGGATTGAAACATAGCTAGATCATCTCCATTAAGGAAATTGATCATCCTGATTTTCCGTTGGGGGTACTCTTCCCTGACTAACATCTGAGGCTTTGACATAGAACCCATGTTGAAAGCACTATTCCAAGACTGAAAGTTTGCCATTTTTAGTCTAAGTTTTTTTTTTACTTTTGAAAAACAGAGTATTAACAAAGTTACTCAAGCAATTGATCGATTTGAAAATGTTTTATTCAATCTGCTCTGAGATCAATTATTGGTCCTCGATAATAATGCTTTGACTTAAAATGGCAAGTTGATTTCAACTTTATATGAAACGGAATTAGAAATCAACTTGTAAGAAACAGAGAAATAGAATTTTCAAGTTTATATCACTTTTGAAAGATTACAAAAGATGATTGAAAAGTTATTTTCTAATACAAAACAATGCTTAAGAATTTTGTGGGAGTGGAGGGCAATGGAGTATGTAAGTTGTAATACTTGCAATGCTCAGCTCCATCAATCTTCGGTTTGGTGATCTCTATTTATAGAGAACAATTGGCATGAATACACAATTGTTTATTCATGCAAGTGTTTATCGTGGCAGGTCGTTTCATATGTCATGCTTACTACTTCCACTTGTATCATAAATGTCATTCAACTGAATTACCTTATCTTCAACTGCAAGTGGAAATTATGATTGGTCACCAGATTTCTGATGACTTCTAATCAGAATCTGATGAGGTTTCATCAGATTTGATCAGATCTTCTCTGATCCTTTCTTCGAACACTTAGACAATGATATTCTCATCAGATCTGATTCAAATGCTTCTTCTTATGACCTATGATCATGTTTCTTCTGTTGACTTGATCCTTTTACTTCTTCTTTATCAGATCTGATCAGATTGATCAGACTCTCTTTCTTCATTTTTCTTCAATACTTTAATCATACATATAAAGTTTCCTAACAGTCATGATAACATATATATAGTCTTCTTCGTTAGCCCAACAACAACTTAATCAACAAACATGATCAGTCCCCGGCGGTTAGTCTGAAAAATAATTCCTATGCTCGAAGATTAACCATTCTGACACTTTAGACTATCATCGAGCATTTGAGTATCTAATATCTTGAACACCCTCTGATATCTTATAAGTATCGACAATACTGATGTATCCTTTAATGCTAATCCTGCTATCCGGCTTTACGAAGACTCGGTACTCAAACCTAAGACATCAATCTGGTCTTGATATGGATAATCTGAACTTCCTATGATCACGAACTAACAATTCCCGATCGTATGCATCCCCGGACCATCTAAAGTCATGTAGGTCCGTTGTCGGATCCGATAGCTCAGGCTCTAACTTGAATAACCTAGTATTAAACGTGCGGAATCCGTTTTACAGTTAGGCGACAATAGTAACAAGATTCAAATATAACTGTTGTTTCATTTATACGTCGACGTTACAGATCCTAGAAACAACAGGACAGAGCTTCTCTGTCCTTTCTACACAAAGTCTACGTGACTCAATACCCTAGCACTCCTATTTATAGACATCTCGCTTCATGCAAAGTGAGCTTCATCCAAAGTGAGCTTATTATACACAATCAAATATTCTAACATGTAGATTCATATTACAGACTCAATATGATTCGATGACGTAGGCAACAGACATCTGTATCAACAGTCTCCCCCTTGGTTGTTACCATAGTCTAGTCTTCGAATACTCTTTAAGTTTCAAAGTCTTTTATCGTCTTCATATCTGTTTTATTCTTTAATAACTTTAACATTCTTGCTCGGCAGATATCATCAACATTCTCCTCCATGCTTTGAAATTGTATTATAAACGTTAAATATTGGCATACTCCCCTTTTCTGTGAGCTTCCCTCATTATTTAACGTTTTGACCTGCTCTCCCGTTCTAATAACTTCCTATTCATTCTTCTTAACATTCAAATAAACATTTAAGTTTTAAACTTTGAAAGTTTCAACACTCTATCAGTTTAACCCTCTCAGCTCACCAAGTCCAAGTTAATGACTCTGGTTATCTGTTTTTCTTCCTAGCTTAAATGAATGACCTTGGTTGATCACTTTGTGAACAAACTTATGTATTTATTAAATGTAAGTTTCAAATTAATGAACTTTTATATTTCAAAACAATTTCTCATTTCAAATTTTGTTTAACAGCTTTAGACTTTGAATATCAGCTTTCCATCATCAGTGGTCGATACTAACATGAAAATAAAATCTTTTTGTCTTTATGAAATGAAAACTTTTATGTACAAACAAATTTACAGGACATATTTTTTTGTGAGTTTGTGTCAGAGGATCATATCAGTTTATGAGACATATCACTAGTACCATTGATATGATAAAACTTTAAGTTCTAAATAAATTCACTTAGATTATCAGTATACTACTGATCCACTTAAACTTATGTACATTTCTCAATTATTTCAAGATATGTTAGTTAATGTTTTAGAACTTGACTTAACCATGTTCCCCACCTCAGAATATACACCGTATCAAGATTCAAGATTCCCTGGATTTCATCTTACAAGTGAATATATCTAACTGATATATGTATATGGGTTGTGCGAGACCTTGAGAGCTCAGGTTAGTACTACCGTGCAGACAAAGAGATGAAGGCCCGTCTTAAAGTAGTGTTCCAATTTGGAATCTTTTGACTGCAATTTTTGGATCTTTTGATGCATACAATTATATGTAGTTTTGGTTTTTTAAAGTAAAAGTATTCTACAAGTTCTAGGCCATTGCTGACGCAAAATCAGAAAAACTCATATAACACCACAGATATCAATCACGTATAAAGACCTAGTATCTCATAATCTGGCAATCTCTCAAACGAAGTTTCGGTGTACTAAGACCATATATCCGAGAGATATTAACCCACTGATTAAGAAGTTTCATTATGTTTATATCTAGAAAACAATTTACTAAATGTGTGAAGTCTACTGCATATCATTAGTGAGACTTGTTTAAAAACATTTTGAAACTACATTTCTTTAGCATATTGTGATAGTCCATTGATGTACTATCATTTCATCTCTTTTTCACACAAAAACTCTTTTTCACACAAAACCTCTTTTTGTCTTTTTCATGTTTTTGTACATTTTCAATTTTTATATGTTTTTGTATTTTCCACAACTTTTCTCCCCCTAAAATCAAAAACATATTTTTGGATTTTTTATTTAAAGAAAGAAACATTAATCGACCGATGAGTATCACTTCAATTCACCATCCATTACTACTTCACAATCTTCGTTTATCCTTTACCCCTCATGATGACAAAACTTTGGTACTTTTGATTTTAAAACATTTTGAATCTGCCTTTTCATCACCTTTTGTCTGTTCAACAGTGAGGGTTCTGTGAAATTTAATCTATTTATCAAATAAACGTTAAAACCCAATATCATCATGTTCCAAGGAACCTCATTTTCCGTGATTACTTCTATCTTGGAAGTTCCTGCAAACAAACACAAACAACCAGTTGAATAGAGATACCCAACTCTGTTCAGACTTGGGTGTAATTTCTTCGACTTTTATCTTCTCTACCCAAACATATTTATTTAAAATTTTCTCGAGTTAGGAAAATCTTTAAACTCTCGATTTTCACATATTTTTTTCAGTTTCTTTTTCTTTCATCACACATGCTTGATTTTTGATGCTGTCTTGAAATACAATGTAGAATCTTTTTGTTCATTACTTTTCGAAGATTTACTAGTTTCAAAATTTGAGAACTTAGTAATGACTGGTTTTACTTTATTTGCAGATTATGTACATTGTTTGCAAACCTGAGTTGGTACAAACATCGGTGATTTTTGTTTCAAATCTTTTGAATTTTTCTTGACATCATGAATAGGTTTAGGATTATTTGTGGAAATTTTTGAGCAATGTGTCCAATCTGAATACATTTAAAGCACATCCTACTGTCTGTTACAACAGAGGATTCCTCAATCTGTTTACTTTGTTGTTTTTGTTTGAAAATTTTTTCATCAGATTTTTTTGCATATTTGATTTTTTTACACTTTCTGAAACTGTATAAGGTACAAATTTTACTTTCTTTAAAAATTTCGATCCAAACTTGTTATAACTCCTATTCCCATATCCAAACCCATTCCAACCATGATAATTTCTCTATTGGTAGTTGTTTGAATAAGAACTTTTGGGTTTGAATAAGACTGGTTTCAAGCAATGCAAGAAGAACTTGATCAGTTTGAAAGAAGTCAAGTGTGGAACCTAGTACCTAGACCAAATGGCAAATCTGTCATTGGGTCAAAATGGGTATTTAGAAACAAATCTGATGAACAGGGCATAATAACATGAAACAGAGTAAGGTTAGTAGTAAAAGGGTATAGTCAACAAGAAGGAATTGACTATGATGAAACATTTGCACCAGTAGCAAGACTGGAGGCGGTCAGAATCTTCCTTGCTTATGCAGCTTCAAAAGGCTTCAAAGTTTATCAGATGGACGTAAAGTCTGCTTTTCTGAATGGTAAGATTGATCAAGAAGTGTATGTGCAGCAACCAGAAGGCTTTGTTGATCCAAAATTTCCAAAACATGTTTATAAACTGAACAAAGCCTTGTATGGGTTGAAACAAGCTCCAAGAGCATGGTATGAAACTCTTTCAAACTTTTTGATCCAATCAGGTTTTACCAAAGGTACAATAGACACAACTATGTTTCTCAAAACACACAAAGGACACACTTTGTTGGTATAAATATATGTTGATAACATAATATTTGGATCAACCAACTCAAATTATTGTAAAAAGTTTGAAAAATTAATGACAAACAATTTTGAAATGAGCATGATGGGAGAATTAAGATTCTTTTTAGGTCTCCAAGTAAAACAAGAATCTAATGGAATATTTTTGAATCAATCAAAATATGTTAACACCATTTTAAAGAAATATTCATTAGAAAATTGCTCATCATCAAAAACTCCTATGGCCACAGGAAACAAGTTAGATTCTGATCCTGATGGTGCAAACGTAGATCTTAAAACCTACAGGAGAATGATTGGATCACTCTTATATTTAACAGGTAGCAGACCTGATATAATGGTTTCAACATGTTTTTTGGCTAGATATCAGTGTAATCTCAAAGAATCTCATTTAAAAGCAGTAAAAAGGGTTTTTAAGTATCTAAAAGGGACATCTGACCATGGCTTATGGTACCCTAAGGGAACTAGTTTACACCTAATTGCATATTCAGACGCAGATCATGCATGTTGTAAACTGGACAGAAAAAGCACATCAGGTGCCTGTCAGATGCTTGGAGAAAAGCTTTTATGTTGGACAAGTAAGAAAAAAAACTGTGTTTCCACCTCTACAGCTGAAGCAGAATATGTAGCAGCAGCAAGCTGTTGTTCACAATTTTTGTGGATGCAAACACAACTCAAAGATTATGGAGTGAATTTGCCAAAAATACCAATCCTGTGTGATTCTAAGAGTGCAATAGCAATAAATTCAAATCCGGTTCACCACTCACGAACGAAACATATTGATGTCAAGTATCATTTCATAAAAGATCATGTGGAAAAAGGAAATATATAAATGTATTTTCTTCCAACAGAAAATCAGTTTGCTGATATTTTTACAAAACCTTTGGATGAGAAAAGACATAATTATTTAATCAGCAAATTGGGAATGATAAACAAGAGATACGATGAAACTACTCATTCCACAAAATTTTCTGATGAAACTAAAACTTGATAATTGAACGGGCTCTAATCAATTGATCAGAAATCTGATGAAAATTCTGATCAAAATTCTGTCAAAACTGAATCTGATAATCCCATCAGAAATCTGATTAATTCCTTAGAAGCAAGAGAATTTTTCTTTGTTTTCAACAAAAAAATAATATTTTTGCTACCTTCATATATCTCCTTTGCACCATGTATGCACACATAACTTGTACAGTTTTTTTGTTATATAGCTTCTTTTCAATTTTTTTTAACTTGGGAATATCCAATGCATAAGGAAAGTATACGTCACAAAGATAACTCCCCAAGTTTTCATTTTCTCTTATTTATTTTACTTTATTTACCCCCATCACATCACCTTCACACGCTTACTCAGCACGATTAAAGGAAAGAAGGCTACACCTGTCCTCTCAACAGAAAATTGATGACCAGGGTGTCGCCTATTCATAAATGAGGAGGGAGAATATGGCAAGTTAGTTCTAAACGAATCTGACACCATATCTCGAAGTATAGTAGAATTGGTACAATCAAGATCTTAACCTGTGAAAACATTTAAGGCATGTACTTATTGTCTTTAAATAGACACACACTTACTCACACATTTTCACCTGAAAACTTTTTGAAATACTCATCTTCTTCACTTAACACACACAACCACCATGGAAAGAATTAAGAGCAAACGATTTCCTCTGCCTTACTTCCAAAGGCACAATGCAAGAGTAAGAATGAACGTAGATGATCCAAGATATGTAAAATGCTCCACCATTCTGAACATGCTACTAAGTAGTCTAATAGCTTTTGCTCTCTCCATGCACGTTCAAGTGTTTCCGGAAATTCTTCAAGAGTTTTGGAAGTCTGCACGGCTAGTTGTAGATGATGGAAGGCTGAACACCATTGCACGGTGGGTGATGGGCGTAGGCTCATTTGCTTAAATGAGCAAACTATCAGGGAAGCTCTCTTGCTAAGAGATGACTGTCCTCCAACCACCTTCTCCTTGGCTGACAGGCAGGCTACCTTGGCCATGATGGGATACCATGATCCTCAAGGAAGGGTCCCCATCTTCAAAAATGGGTTCATTGAACCTTGGCAGTTTCTGGTCACCCAGTTTACCTTTTTCTTTACAAGAAAAGCCTCGAGTTGGTATGAGATTACTCTAAGGATAATGGATCCTCTCCATGCCTTAGTAAATCATCTCCCCTACAACTACTCAGCCTATCTGATGAATGACTTTAGGGCTAACTTACGGGGAGGTCGTCCATTCCTCATCTACCCAAGGTTCTTGATGAAAGTAATAACTTCTCAACTGGACTTTGGAGGAGTTCCTGCATCATATGTCAGAGAAAGAATGCTTGTTCAGGAGGAACAACACATTGCTGCCCTCATACCAACAGAAGACAACACCGGGCATGAAACACCACTCTTGGAAATGGTGCAGATCATGTATGGAGATGGAGATTTTGGAGAAGACGATCCAAGCGGTGAAGAGATAGTTTAACTTTTCTTTGTTTTTCCTTTTAGAAGTTTATATTTCTTGTACTTAACTACATATGTGTGTTATATATATATATATATAATATATATATATATTAATTGTTTATATCTATTTTGTTTTGGTTGAGATGGAATTTCTGGAGAGATCAGGAATCCAAAGGAAATTTCTGATGAGATCACAAATCTAGGGGGAATTTCTGATAAGATCAAGAATCCAAGGGGAATTTCTAATGAGAATAAGAACCAAAGGGAAATTTCTAATGAGATTAAGAACCCAGGGGGAATTTCTGATGAGATACGAAATTCAGGGGGAATTTCTTTTAACTTTAACATTTCAATGAATTTCTGATAATATCATAAAATTTCTCACATGAGATCATAATTTTCAGGAACTACTGATGTTTTAAAAAAAATTAAAAAAATAATTAAAAAAAAACCATGGGGAATCCTTGAAGATTTTTTTTTAAAAGAATGAAAACATTTTATGTTGATTAAATGAAGGGAGATGATGTTATGTTGATTAAAACAATTTTTTTTCTTCGCAATGCAGCATCTTTTTCTTGTTTCAAATGCAACATTTTTTTCTTGATTCAAATACAACATCCATTTCTGATTCTTGTAAAACAGATCAACTTTTTCTGATGAAAGTGTAACCACATGCAACCTTTTTAACAGACGATGGGAGATGAAAATTTGTGGATTCACAAGTTCTCAATTTAAATGCAACATTTATTGTCTACTATTATCAGAAAATCTGATCATTTTTATCAGAAAATCTGATAATATTTATCAGAAATCTGATCATTTTTTTCAGAAAATCTGCTCACTTTCAGAAAAAATTCTTAATCATTGACAATCACAAAAACAGATCATTTTTAATAAGAAAAACACTCCTATCATTCATCTGGTCATTTTTAGTCAGAAAATCTGATCATCTTTTTCGGATGATATGATCACTTTTATCAGAAAGTCTGAGCAAATTTATCAGAAAATCTTAATTGAAGATACTCCAATTCAATGTAAGTGTCTCGGAAGAATTTTTACTCACTCTCTCTCACTCCAAAAAAAACTATTGTCTATTAACTTGAACAGAAAGTCAACAGAACATCAACAAAAGAAAAAGTGAACAGAAATCTGTTGAAGAAAAAGTCAACAGAAATCAAAAGATGCACAGTTTTGAGCTTTTGACTTACCGAAAAGGGGGAAGATAGAGTCATGCAAAAGTGAAGATTGGTAGGTAGCAGGAAGAAAGAAAATAAGTGGACCACTCTTCAAAAACGTGGACCCACTTGTGTAAATGGATCACTCTTCAAAAACGTGGA
This sequence comes from Scalesia atractyloides, assembly GCA_947069175.1. NCBI lineage: Eukaryota > Viridiplantae > Streptophyta > Magnoliopsida > Asterales > Asteraceae > Scalesia > Scalesia atractyloides. Next base: position 45,078,250 of record CAMTDV010000025.1, read on the forward strand.
CCCACTTGTGCAAATGGACTACTCTTCAAAAACGTGGACCCACTTGTGTAAAAGTGAAGATTAGCGGTTAGCAAGCACCAATAGAAGAAAAGATAAAATCAATTCTTTTAAAAACGGTTTTCTTTAGATAACCCAAAGGTGACAGCATTAAACATATAATTCAATGGGTTATTAACACGGTTATCACCAATCACGTGGGACAAAAAAGCTTACATAAACCGACCCAATCCACAATCTCTCACATTCACCTCCAAAAGTTTCAAGCTTTCAAAATTCCAAACCCTAAAAATCACAACTTTGTTTCTGCATGCCAAAACCTCAAATCACAACATCATGTCTTCTTCTGGCTCCATGAACCTCAATATCCCAGCTGTGGAACATGACGTTCCTCTTGTCAAAAAATCAAAATGGCTAGACACAGAGAAAAAGAACAACCTAGCTCTCAACACTGATCATGAGCAGCATGATGAAAGGGTTAGAATTCTTGTAGAGTTTCTGATCAATTGTCCTATAAAGTATACTTTAACAGGAGGCTATGAAGTTCCTCAATAAATCCTACAGCAAACAGTGCATACAACAAAGAAGTCAGGAACAGAATTAACTGCACATGTGTGGGCAACATCAGAATCACTGTCAATGAAGAAAACATCAGAAGATGGTTGGAGATCCCTGAAAAACAAGAATATCACATCCCTCCAGTCAAAGAAGAACTCTTGGCGGTATTCAGAAACCTTGGGTACTAGGCCCCAATCACTCTAATTAGCCAGTTCAAAAGAAAGGAACTGCCATGACTTTGGCAAGTTTTTATGGATATAATCAACAGCTATCTCACAGGGAAGATAAGAGGTGCTGATCAAACAACTATTCCAGTATTGAATATCATGTATGGGTTGATAAAGGGTGAGGGTGTAGATTATGCCAAGGAGATAGTTTCACTATCGAAACCAGCATATTCACTCAGAAAGGAAGAACAACAACACATCTTCCACATGCAAGATTTTGGTCAATCATCATAACAAAAGTCTTTGTTGAAAGAAACATGGAAGTCCCTACTCATGATATAATGTGGAAACCAGTGGTGATGACTCCATGGACTACTGCAGCAAGTGCTTGGGCCCTTCCCAGTGACCTTCCTCCCCTGCCTCAAAGTATGATGAAGGAGATTCCTACAGACTCACCTTTTATCAAAAGGCATGAAGAATTGATCAAACCAACAGGACCAAATGATTGTCGATCAAGAATGGTATCTACATCAGCTGCTGGTGACAAAAATATTGCTGAGGAGTATGGAACAAATGAAGAATCTGATGAAGTCTCATCCACTAAAGATGAAGCAACTGATTCAGATTCAATGCTAGCCGAAGAAGGTCAACAACGTGATACTCTTGAAACAGGTGCACACCTTGAATCAAACCCTAAAATTAATTTTACAAAACCAACTTCTGATGAAACCTCATCAGAATCTGTTGAGGCTGATTTTGAAATAAGAACAAGAGTACCTAATGTTGAAGCCCAATTAGGTATGGCTCTGAGCATCAACTCCAAATCTGATGAGGAGGAGGGTAAAACTGCAACAAGTGGAGAATATCAACTTGATTAGAGACAACTTTTGGATACTTTATGCTATCCTAGAACTCAAGGAGAACATTCCAAAAGGATTGTTCAAGGATTTGAGGAAATCCAGGAAATGCCTGTGGTGCATGATTCTGGTAGGAATCCTATGAATAGGTCTTATGATCTAGACATGGGATTTCCTGAAACAGCAAGAAATGTGTTTTCTGCTGGTATGTTAGAAGGAACATCTATTGTTCCAAATAACCCACTTACAACCAATCTTGAATCACATTGAAAGAGGTGATAGAGGGTGTAATGAATCAGGAGAGAAAATCTCCTCTTGAAGAAAAACTGGATAATATGTTGAATGAAATAAAGCGACAGAAGTCTGACATCAAAAATCTGTCAGAATCTGTTGAATCCATCAGAAAGCAATCAGAAGCAAACACAGATCAATTGAACAAACTGCAAGAATCTCCAATCACCTCTCAAGATGTGAATAAGATCTCTCATGAGACTAGCTGAGGAATTCAGATCCATGAAAGAAGAGATGAAAGAACTTGTGAAGACAACAGGAAATGCTGAATCAAGAACTGCGGCACAGAATCTGTCAAGTAGTGCATAAAACTTCACAAAAATGGAGGAAAAGTTGAAGGAAGTGAGAAGAACAATGATCTGATGGTGCATTTATTAAAAGAACAAATGTAGAATTGGAGCAAAAGCAAAACAGAACTACAAGGGCAGATGGCAAGTATTAGAGAAGAAAGCGCCACTAACACAAAGCTGACTGAAGATGTAAAAGATCTATTAAAGAGACTCTGTGTTAATATTGCACAAGCAACTAAGACAAGCATGCCTGATTTGTTGAAACAGATTCCTAAGGGAAGAGAAATGTCTGGCACAACCCAAAAGGATGCAACTGCATCAACAAAACCTTTTTCCAGAATACCAGCTCCTATACCAATCAAACCAAAAGATTCAACCGAATCACCACAAAGAACAATGAGTTCTTTCCCTCTTCCACCTCATCCTACCTCTATCTCTAGAGAAAAAGCCTTAATCTTGCACCCCTCAACACAAACTCAATCATCACCTCAATCAGCACTAATTCAATCAAAACCAATTCAACCACCACTACAACCATCTCAAACTCAAACAGAACCATCATTAAGAACAAGAGCTCAACGCATAACTCAGACCTCATCCAGAGAAAAAAAGAAAAGAAAAGAAATTGATGAACCCACTCTTTCAAGTCAAACTAAATTCAGCAAACAATGTGTATCTGGAGAGAAAAGGAAATGGGAAGAAAGTGGTCATACTTCCTCAAAGAAGCATGTTGTGATTCCAGCAGAAGATCCAAACATTATAAGAATCATATAAACCGTAGATGACCATGAAGTACTCTTTCCAGAGGTTGTTTTAGAGGAATATTAACAATGAGAGGCAATAGACAAGAAGGATGTCTATGGGGGAAATACAGAATTCCCATCAAGAGTGTACACATCACAGACAGATCAGTCAAAACTCCTCTCAAAGGTTTATGGTATCAAAACATATACCACATCAGGAGAGAAGATGGTGAAGAACAAAAGGTCCTTGACAGTCAAAGTATGGAGCGTCTGCATCCATTGGATATAGTTAAGCTAAGAAGAATGTATGCACAAGAATCACTGAGAAAAAGAGAAAACAAAAAAGCACTTCATAACTTCACAGAACGTGGAAGGGAGATAGCATCCAACATATGCCAAGTAGATTTTGACCTATTCCTTCAATACAAACACTTGGTCAATGGCAAACCTTTGATCACAGCACCAAACACTGAAATCCCTAAAGCAATGAAGGATGCCAGAACAGGTAGCGTTGTTGAAACACCTAAGCTAGTAGTGATCTATAAAGACGAAGAAGGGAGAAAAGTGATCAGAGTTAATGAAATATGTAAGTTTTCAAACAGAACTTTAACTTACATTAAAGAGATCATGAGGAAAAAGCAGGAACAGAAGAAGGATAAGAAGAAAGAGCACTTGGTGAAACAGATTGAAAACATCATTGATGACTAGATTCAAGATAGGGAGTACGTAAAAACCATGTATGAGGAATGCAGGCAATCAATCCCTTAGAAGTGGAAGCCAGGCATAAAAGATTTTTATTATTGAATTTGTCAAAACAATGATTACTATGGTCGAACGAGTTTTCTTTGAATTGTTTGTTTGAAAATTGTTTAAGTGGTTGTTTTTGTTTTATCTTGCAAGTTCTTGGTTGTATGTTCTTCATTTTACTTACAATACTTAGGGGGAAATTGTTAGGAACTTTATATGTATGATTAAAGTATTGAAGAAAAATGAAGAAAGAGAGTCTGATCAATCTAATCAGATCTGATGAAGAAGAAGTCAAAGGATCAAGTCAACAGAAGAAACATGATCATAGGCCATAAGAAGAAGCATTTGAATCAGATCTGATGAGAATATCTTTGTCTAAGTGTTCAAAGAAAGGAACAACGAAGATCTGATCAAATCTGAATGAAACCTCATCAGATTCTGATCAGAAGTCATCAGAAATCTGGTGACCAATCATAATGTCCACTTGCAGTTGAAGATAAGGTAATTCAGTTGAAGGACATTTATGATACAAGTGGAAGTAGTAAGCATGACATATGAAACGACCTGCCACGATAAACACTTGCATGAATAAACAATTGTGTATTCATGCCAATTGTTCTCTATAAATAGAGATCACCAAACCGAAGATCGATGGAGCTGAGCATTGCAAGTATTACAACTTACATACTCCATTGCCCTTCACTCCCACAGAATTCTTAAGCATTGTTTTGTATTAGAAAATAACTTTTCAATCATCTTTTGTAATCTTTCAAAAGTGATATAAACTTGAAAACTCTGTATCTCTGTTTCTTACAAGTTGATTTCTAATTCCGCGCATTATTTTCATATAAAGTTGAAATCAACTTGCCATTTTAAGTCAAAGCATTGTTATCTGGGACCAACAATGACTGAAGAGGAAGAATATGATTTTGATCGCGGAAGAATGTTTATCAGATTCAAATGTGTTACCAGATGATGTGTTATCCGTTGAAGATTTGCAGATTGAGGAGATTACCGTTTTCATTGATCAATCATTCAGGGGTGTGCTTAAATTTGATTACGAAAAACGGGATTTAAGATTTGCGTGGGTATTCACAAACTTGAAGTTTACCGGTGTGGTGATTCGAAGTTTCTATCAATTGCCGGTTGGATTTTTGAAGATTAAGTGATTCAGCTCAAGTGCTAAAGTGTTAAATCAAAAACCAAACACGGATGTGGTTAAAGCTAAAACAGAGAAGCTGCATTGATTAGTTTTGAGTTGGTGATTATTCATGAAGATTACAGTTAAGCAAATCAGAGGAGGTCGGGAACCGTGCAAACAAACCTTTCCCCCAACCCCCCCCCCCAAATCGAAGTCGTTGTAATGTGCGACCATATGGTATCGAAAACTGGAAAAATCATCGAAGGGAGATTGCTAAGAACACTAACCAAAAGTCAATTCCATCTCCAATTCCTATAATGGTCGGTTGTTATTCGTGAATTTGAGGCTTTCAAGACCATTATAACCCATATGAATTATATAGTAAGTACCGTTTGATGTTCTTGAAAGCCAAACTAAAAAATTTGCAACGCAAATTGAAATCTTTTAATATGTTTGCTTACAATCGACGAAACCACCCCATGTACGTTGAAGATATTCTACGGAGGTGAGTTTACTCAAGTACCCGGTAGGAAATACTTGCATCATAACATTGCATATATTGACTTGGTTGATATAGAAGATCTATGAGTCGATATGTTGGAAGAAATGGTTAAGTTGGTTGGTTATGATGTTGATATGGTTTTCTACTGCCATTATAAAGTTCCAAATTTTTCTTTGGATGAGGGTCTAAAACAACTTAAATAAAGAACAAAATGAAGTAGCTAGTTGTTTTTAAACACTGTTTCTGTTAATCCCCTAATCCCAAATCAGAATCACTCAAACGAAACCCTAGTTCTCTATCAACCGAACTTAAACATGCAATTGATATAGTAACCGAAATTAAAAATGGGCCTATTGATAACTGATCAATAAAAACAAGTGAAAGGCACAAAACAATTCTTACTTGTTGCAAAGAAAATAAAAAAACTCCGGTGAAACTCCAACGGCACAGAAGTGATGTAACAGGAAAACTGAATGGCGTATTATTGTTGAAAAGATTTGAGATGCTAATTAAAGGTGTGTATTAATGCCAATCATGACTGGCAATGTAACACCCCGACCGCGAAATAAAAACAACATGCGGTGGACACGTCGGGGGGCCACGTTACAAATTGATTCAAACACATGGTAAATAAAGTTTGGTTTCATTGAACTTATAAATTGCATCGTCTTTGAGAATTCGAAACAAAATACAACAACTATTTTATTTTTAATCAAGCTAAGGCCAGCGTCCATCCTATGTGTAGCATACTTGATCATGCATTAGTACCTGAAACATATGTGAAAATAAAGTCAACATTGAATGTTGGCGGGTAACATAAGTTTTGTCACGACTCATGGCTTTTGAATATTGAATGATGTTTAATCAACTTCAACAGTTGTTATTTTAAATAAATCTTTGTAGCCATGAATCTTTGACGAAAATGTTTCTTTTGTAAGGTCGTATGAGAAATGATTTGATTTAAGAGAAACAATGTATGGTCTACTTAGAAACCATTGGTGACATTGTATGAACCAACCAAATGTCTTGTGTAAACAAAATGTCTTGTTATGTATATAAAAAAATGTGCCTTTTTGTATAAAACAAGTGTGGTTTGTTGGCGAATACATTCAAGCCTTGTTGACTGTCGGAGAAACCTTTATAACTAATGGTCTGTCAAATGTGTTGCACAGTTTCTGTCATTCCCAGAGGAACTTCCAAACAAACATAGGAAGCGGGAATGGGGTTATCAATCCTATGGTACCATAACATACTACCGGTCGGCGTGATCAAAGTTAATGAATGTATCATTGTCATGTTCAACATACCATCAAGTTCCGTACAATGTAAAGCATGTTGTGTATATAACCATAGGTTAATAAGTTTTGTTAGTGTGAAAATATATAATTCACCTCCAAACATGTAAAAGAGGGGAATATGTATTCACAAGAACCATAAGTAGTAAGTATGTTTTGAAATATAGTTTAGCACATATGAATCATCCCAAAGTATTTAGAAAACATAAAGAAGGGGAACTATGTACTCGCCTGTAGCTTTAGGATTTTTAACTTAAAGTTTCCTGGTGCAAATTCTGAGTTCCTAATAATAATACAATGCATCACGTGTTAGTAAAATTACCCAAGTCACTTTAGCCACACAACACGAGACAGAACCCCAACGAACTTAGTCAGGCAGAGCCTCGACATGCGTTGGTGGGTCCTAAATCAATCGAGTAGGGTGGCCATATTACCCGAGACAGAACCCCAGCGGACTTAGTCAGGCAGAGCTTCGACATGCGTTGGTGGGTCCTAAATCAATTGGGCAGGGTGACGATACTACACGAGACAGAACCCAACGAACTTAGTCAGGCAGAGCCACGACATGCGTTGATGGGCCCTAAATCAACCGGGTAGGGTGACGAATTAAGGGATCAGGGGTTAGGATACTTACAATGGAGCAGAGCTTCGCAGGTTTAGGGGTTTAGAGGGGCTCGGTATTTAAACAGAGCTTCGAGAGAGAAAGAGACGTCGATTTTCGATCGAACTGAGCGATTTGAACTCGTCCCAGGCCGGCCTTTATACCCGAAATTTGACTCTCCCGCGCGTCGCGCGGGGAGACAGGGAATCTCTCGCATGGCGCGGGGGAGGTCAGCTAGGCCTAGATTGCCACCGTTCTAAGGTAGGTTGGACACGTGTCACGAAACGGAGCCACGTGTCCTGGCACTCTCCCGCGCGTCGCGTGAGATGACAGGGTTTCTGGCGCACGGCGCCTGAGAGGTCCAAGTTTTTTTTTTTTCGTGTCGGGTTGTTGTGCGTGACCGGGGTTGCGACTAAGTTCCCTGTAAGATTACTTATTTTGTAAACAATTTTTTAAAAACGTAACCAATCGAAAGGAACAACGGTTGAAATTTTGCAAATGTTACAGTCTCCCCTACTTCAGGAAATTTCGTCCCGAAATTTAATTGGAGAAGAGTTGAGGGAAAAGATGTGGATATTTTGCTTTCATTTGATTCTCTCATTCCCAGGTAAATTATGGGACACGTTTAGATTCCCAGCGAACTTTAACGATTGGAATTCGACTACGCTTGAGTTTCTTGACTTCACGGTCCATAATTTCCACAGGTTTCTCGATGAAATGCATAGTATCATCAATACGAATTTCATCAAGAGGGATGTGTAGGTTTTCATCGGCTGAACACTTTTTTAAGTTGGACACGTGAAAAGTTGGATGAACATTTCCAAGTTCAGGAGGTAGTTCAAGTTTGTAGGCTACCTTTCCGATCTTTTCAATGATCTTAAAAGGTCCCACATATCGAGGAGCTAGTTTACCTTTCTTTCCAAATCTGACCATACCCTTCCAAGGGGATACCTTGAGAAGAACACGGTCACCCATTTGGAATTCCAGAGGTTTGCGTCGTTTGTCAGCATAACTCTTTTGACGACTTCTTGCTGTCAACAGGTTATTACGGATTTTCATGATTTTGTCTGTTGTTTCTTGAATGAGTTCAGGTCCGGTGATTTGAGCTTCACCAAGTTCTTCCAACAGACAGGTGAACGACATTTTCGACCATAAAGAGCTTCGAATGGAGCCATGTTGATGCTGGAGTGATAACTGTTGTTATAGGAGAATTCGATCAAAGGTAGATGCGAATCCCAACTACCACTAAAGTCAATCACACAAGCTCTAAGCATATCCTCCAGTGTTTTGATTGTCCTTTCGGTTTGTCCATCCGTTTGAGGATGATACGCAGTGCTTAGATTTAATTTGGTTCCCATGGCAGATTGCATGGTCTTCCAGAAACAGGAGGAGAAACGAGCATCACGGTCTGAAATGATGTTCAAAGGAACACCGTGACGAGATATGATCTCGTCAATATAGATTTTAGCAAGTTTGTCCGCAGGGAAATCCTCACGAATTGGCAAAAAGTGTGCTGACTTAGTCAGACGATCAATGATTACCCAAATGGCATCATGGCCTCTAGAAGTGCGTGGTAACTTGGTGATGAGATCCATAGCGATGTTCTCCCATTTCCATACCGGAACTTCTGGTTGTTCGAGCAAACCGGAGGGACGTTGATGTTCTGCCTTGACTTTAAGACAGTAAGGCATTTGGACACGTACAAAGCTATATCCTTCTTCATACCCGGCCACCAATACTGGGTACGAAGATCCATGTACATTTTGTCCGTACCAGGATGGATAGAATAATGTGACTTGTGTGCTTCGTCCATCAGTAAGGTACGAAGATTATCTTGGTTTGGAATCCATATACGATTCAAGAAATAGAGTAACCCATCATCTTTAGTTTCAAGCTGAAGCTCAAGATTATGAGGTAGTTCATTATTCATCAAGCTTTGGGTTACGCAAGTACGTTGGGCTTGAAAAATTCAAGAGTGGATATCTGATTGGATACAAACACAATGAAGTTTGACTTGTTCCTTGCGACTAAGTGCGTCTGCTACGACATTCGCTTTACCAGGATGGTAACGAATTTCGAAATCATAGTCGTTCTGAAGTTCGACCCAACGTCGTTGCCTCATGTTAAGTTCCTTTTGATTGAAAATGTGTTGGAGACTTTTCTGGTCAGTGAAAACCACACATTTAGTACCACAGAGGTAATGTCTCCAAATTTTGAGAGCGAAAATAACGGCACCTAACTCAAGATCATGAGTTGTGTAGTTCTTTTCGTGAATTTTCAATTGCCTTGATACATATGCTATGACTTTGTCTCTTTGCATGAGAACACAACCAAGGCCTAGATTTGAGGCATCACAATATACGACAAAGTCGTTATAGCCATCGGGTAAGGATAGAATAGGAGCATCACAAAGCTTTTGTTTCAAGGTTTGGAAAGCTTCCTCTTGTTTAGGTCCCCATTCAAATGGTTTATTCTTTTGAGTTAAAGAAGTGAGTGGAACCGCAATCCTGGAAAAGTTTGCAATAAAACGATGATAGTAACCGGCTAGACCAAGAAAAGAACGAACTTCGGTAGGAGTAGTAGGTGTACTCCAATCCTTGATCGCTGCAATCTTAGAAGGATCTACATGTATGCCTTGTTTATTGACAATGTGACCCAAGAATTGAACTTCATTTAGCCAAAATTCACACTTAGAGAATTTGGCATAAAGTTGTTCCTTCTTTAGAAGTTCCATCGTTAGACGCAGGTGATGTTCGTGGTCAGCTCGAGATTTTGAATAAATCAAGATGTCATCGATAAAAACAATGATGAACTTATCTAAATATGGTTTACAAACCCTATTCATTAAGTCCATGAAAACGGAATGAGCATTTGATAATCCAAAAGGCATGACAGTGAACTCATAATGGCCGTATCGGTTTCGAAAAGCAGTTTGGGGAATATCTTCTTCTTGTACATGAAGTTGATGATACCCTGAACGGAGGTCGATCTTTGAAAAATAGGTAGCACCTTGTAGTTGATCAAAAAGATCATCAATATGAGGTAGGGGATATCGATTTTTAATCGTGAGTTAGTTGAGCTCACGATAATCGATGCACATGCGAAAGGATCCATCCTTCTTTTTCACAAAAAGCACAGGAGCGCCCCAAGGTGAAAAACTCGAACGAATGAAACCTTTGTATAAAAGCTCTTGGAGTTGTTTCAACAATTCTTGCATTTCAGATGGTGCAAGACGGTAAGGGGATTTAGCAATTGGGTTAGCACCAGGTATAAGATCGATGCGAAATTCCACTTGGCGTACCGGAGGTAAACCAGGTAGATCTTCCGAAAATACCTCGGGAAAATCCAGAACAATGGGGATGTCTTGAATACTATTGCTCTTGTCTTTCTTTTCCATGATATGCGCCAAGAAGGCTACATAGTTCTTTCGTAGGTATTTCTGGGCTTGGGTACACGTCATGAATTTGAGTTTACCAGAAGGTTCCTCTCTATGAATTTCTAATATTTCGCCAGATGGAAGAGGTATATGAACAATTTTATCGAAATAGATTACTTCAGCATGGTGTTTTATTAACCAGTTCATTCTGATTATGACATCAAAACTCCCAAGTTGCATTGGCGTGAGGTCAATGGGAAAAAGATGGTTATTGAGGTTTAGTTGACAATTGAAAATAATGGAATCAAGTAAAAGGGGTATGCTATTAGCTATCTCTACCATTAAAGATTTCCCTAGCTTAGTTCGGGGCATTGAAAGAAAAAGGTTCAAATGTAATGAATACAAAACTTTTATCGGCACCTGAATAAAAAAGAATAGAAGCAGGATGGTTATTAACAAGGAACGTATCGTTAACCACGTTATTGTCAGCACGAGCCTCATTAGCATTCAGGTTAAATGCGCGTCCACGGGTTGGATTAGCAATAACAAGCGTCGGGCAATTGTTTTGGTAGTGAGTAAGATCACCACAATTATAGCAAGATCCAGGTGGAAAATGAGGGCGATTAGATACTGCTTGATTTGAACAGGATTTGGAATAGTTTGGTTCAGGATAGGTGCAGAACGACAAACGTTGGCCAAGTGACCAAATCGTCCACAGAGGGTACATTGATGACATGGTAAATGATGTTGTTGATGACGGTTACATCGGTTGCACAAGGGTGCAATACCAACATATTGTTTCTTAGCAGGAGGTTGAGCTGGTTGGTTGGGGGTAACTAGGTTGGTTGGCGTAACAACAGTAAAATTCTTGGAAGCCTTCCGCTTCCTTGAATTTTTGGGAGGTTCAGTTTTGGTTTCTTTTGGTTGGGGTATTCTTAGCAGATTGTTTCTTGTCACCTTTGCGGAAAAGTTTCCCTTTCTTGACTTGAGAATTGGTTAGAGTTGCAGCTAGTTCAATAGCTTCCCTAACGGTGGCTGGATGGCTACCAGTAACGATATCTTAAACGGGATCAGGTAAGCCATCAATGTATTTCTCAATGGCCTTATCCAAGGGAGTGACCATAGTGGGACATAGTAGGCTTAATTCCTCGTACCGATCTGTGTAGGCACGATTCTCGCCATTATCTTGCTTGAGATCGTGGAATTCATTCTTAAGTGCCCTTATCTCATTGCATGGGCAGAATTCTTTCATCATGAGAGCTCTAAGTTCTCCCCAAGTTTTTGCCATGGCTACATCCGAACCTCGATCTCTCATGATCCCATTCCCCCATGTGAGCGCTCTTTTCTGGAATACGCTTGAAGCAAACTCTACTTTGTGCTCATTGGGACATTGACAATGGCGAAAAGTGTTCTCATTGCTTTCAAACCATTGTAGGAGCCCAGTAGCTCCTTCAGACCCACAAAACTTGGGTGGTTTAGCCGAATTGAACTGTTTGAAATTACAGAGTACATTGTTGTTATTGTTGAGTTGATTGAGTTGGGTCACAAGGTTTGGAAGTATCGCAGCCATTTGTTGAGCGATCATAGCTGCCATTTCGGCATTTTGAGTAGTGTGACGACGAGGAGGCATTCTAAAAGAAAAGGAAATATGAGAGGAAACAAGTGAGATTGATAAAGGATGGTTAAAAAGAAATATTAAAATATCAACAAAGCATAAGGAGTGTATCCATTTATTCGTTGCTTAAAACGAATAAACGACACAGTGACTAGTCAAAGTAAATGGGTCTTTATAATGTATAGCGAAGACATGCTTTAGCCTATAACTGGACACTCACCCCAAGAATTCCCAGGTAAGAGTGACTGGTCCGATTAAGTGGATTTGTACGAACACTCTAGCCTTAGACAGAAAACCCAGGGTACAGGCATCCACCCTTCCAGATTGCATGTGTTCACATTATAAAAACCCAAATTTTGACGAGATTTTGAAAAGATTTTAAGGCTTTAAAAGCCTAAAAACAAATCATCTAAGGATAGATGATGATTTCTTGTAAAATTTTGGGAAATCTTGACTTTTAAGAATGAATGTGAGATTTTGTATTGTTTTGTAATCACCTAAGGATAGGTGATGGTATTGTATTTAAAATCTAAACACAATATAACTTGCGTTAGGGTCCTAGGAAGGTTATAGTCTAGGTCAAAAGTGTTACTAATAACCTAATTCCCTATAACCATGGCTCTGATACAAACCTGTAACACCCCGACCGCAAAATAGAAACAGCCCGCGGCGGAAACGTCGGGGGGTCACGTTACAAATTGATTCAAACACATGGTAAATAAAGTTTGGTTTCAATGAACTTATAAATTACATCGTCTTTGAGAATTCGAAACAAAATACAACAACTATTTTATTTTTAATCAAGCTAAGGCCAGCGTCCATCCTATGTGTAGCATACTTGATCATGCATTAGTACCTGAAACATATGTGAAAATAAAGTCAACATTGAATGCTGGCGGGTAACATAAGTTTTGTCACGACTCATGGCTTTTGAATATTGAATGATGTTTAATCAACTTCAACAGTTGTTATTTTAAATAAATCTTTGTAGCCATGAATCTTTGACAAAAATGTTTCTTTTGTAAGGTCGTATGAGAAATGATTTGATTTAAGAGAAACAGTGTATGGTTTACTTAGAAACCATTGGTGACATTGTATGAACCAACCAAATGTCTTGTTATGTATATAAAACAATTTGCCTTTTTGTATAAAACAAGTGTGGTTTGTTGGCAAATACATTCAAGCCTTATTGACTGTCGGAAAAACCTTTATAAATAAAGGTCTGTCAAATGTGTTTCACAGTTTCTGTCATTCCCAGAGGAAACTTCCAAACAAACCTAGGAAGCGGGAATGGGGTTGTCAATCCTATGGTACCATAACATACTACCGGTCGGCGTGATCAAAGTTAATGAATGTATCATTGTCATGTTCAACATACCATCAAGTTTCATACAATGTAAAGCATGTTATGTATATAAACCATAGGTTTATAAGTTTTGTTAGTGTGGAAATATATAATTCACCTCCAAACATGTAAAAGAGGGGAATTATGTATTCACAAGAACCATAAGTAGTAAGTATGTTTTGAAAGATAGTTTAGCACATATGAATCACCCCCAAAATATTTAGAAAACATAAAGAAGAGGAACTATGTACTCGCCTGTAGCTTTAGGATTTTTAACTTAAAGCTTCCTGGTGCAAATTCTGAGTTCGTAATAATAATACAATGCATCACGTGTTAGTAAAATTACCCAAGTCACTTTAGCCACACAACACGAGACAGAACCCCAACGAACTTAGTCAGGCAGAGCCTCGACATGCGTTGGTGGGTCCTAAATCAATCGAGTAGGGTGGCCATATTACCCGAGACTGAACCCCAGTGGACTTAGTCAGGCAGAGCTTCGACATGCGTTGGTGGGTCCTAAATCAATCGGGCAGGGTGACGATACTACACGAGACAGAACCCCAACGGACTTAGTCAGGCAGAGCCACGACATGCGTTGATGGGCCCTAAATCAATCGGGTAGGGTGACGAATTAGAGATCAGGGGTTAGGATACTTACAACAGAGCAGAGCTTCGCAGGTTTAGGGGTTTAGAGGGGCTCGGTATTTAAACTGAGCTTCGAGAGAGAAAGAGACGTTGATTTTCGATCGAACTGAGCGATTTGAACTCGTCCCAGGCCGGCCTTTATATACCCGAAATTTGACTCTCCCGCGCGTCGCGCGGGGAGACAGGGAATCTCTCGCGTAGCGCGGGGGAGGTCAGCTAGGCCTATATTGCCACCGGTCTAAGGTAGGTTGGACACGTATCGCGAAACGGAGCCACGTGCCCTAGCACTCTCCCGCGTGTCGCGGGAGATGACAGGGTTTCTGGCGCATGGCGCCTGAGAAGTCCAAGTTTTTTTTTTTCGTGTCGAATTTCGTCGTGCGTGACCGGGGTTGCGACTAAGGTCCCTGTAAGATTACTTATTTTGTAAACAATTTTATTAAAAACGTAACCGATGGAAAGGAACAACGGTTGAAATTTTACAAATGTTACAGGCAATAAGTAATTTGGAAGCTTTGTGAATCAGGTAAAAGGATCCGATTGAATATCGCATATATTTGACACGAAAAAAGTTTATTTAGTCCCAAAAGAGATTTAGGAAGAAAGCATCTTAGGTTTGGACGAAGATTTGGTGGTTTTTAAAGGTTGCTGGAAATTTTGGGGATTGTCTGAATTAGGATTGGAGAGGGGATAACATATAGGGTATTTGTTTTTTTCTAAAAGTTTGAGTCATATGACAGAATTAGTCTCTGGGTTTATGTATGGTTTTAAAAAAAGAAACTAAACTTCTTTTATTATCACAAAACAACTTGCGGGATTTGTCATTTCTAGTCCTTGCATTTGGATTTGTATAAAACCATTTTTTAAACATGCTTTGTAAAAAAAATTAAACCCCAAGTCTAAATTTTTATATTTTAAACTTTTTTATAAATTAATATAATCTTAATAATTAATGTGTTTATAAAAACAGATTTTTTTATTTAAGTAACTATCCCATTTCAATTTCTTCATAAAAGTTTGTAAATAGAAATGTTTGTGTTATTCAAAATTTGTGTATGTAAAGATACACTTTTGTAATATAAAATTTTAAATGGATAATCGAACACAGATTTAAATAAAGTTAAACTGGAATTAGTGAAAAAGATTTCGAGTTATATTGTTGAATAAAGTAGAAATACAAGTACAATGGGTGATGAAATTGGAAAAAAATGAATACAAGATTGAAAATTTATGATGGCTAAATAAACCAATGAGTTAAAAAATCTTATAAAAAACTTTGATACACATGCATAAGCTTAAAAAAAGAATTATGTAAAATGAGTTTTTTACATGTAAAATTCATTATTTCTTGGTTTCCCAAGATTGAGTTGTATGAACTTCTAAAAACTTTGTTTATTATTTTTTTTTTCGAACATGTTTGATATCTTACTAATTTTTATGAAAAAAAAAATTAAAAACAAAGATTACACATGTGTAAACAAAAAAAGCTGCTACGGAAAAAAAATGTAACCAACATTTTTATACATATGTAATTTGTAGCATACGTTCTTTTTTTGTTTCACAAATAATATTACTATTCAATGTATACATACAGATTTAATGTACCTTTTTTAAGTTCAAACAGAAAGTTCTTAGCATTTGTCATAAGTCAGTTGGTTCTCACTATATATTGTAGAAACAAGGTAGTAATAATCGCTAGGGGTTAGTCAGCCGGTGAGGTACTGACCAGGGATTAATCGGGATGAATAGGGACTAATTGGGTTAGGATTGTATATGTAATTTTATGGTATACACCAAAATTTTATGTGTAATTATTTTATGTAGATAGAATTATTTGTCGGAATTTACAGGTTTTAGCTGAAATCTGGCCGGAAGTTATAGGTTTTGGCTGTAATGTGGACGGAATCACTATACTCCCACCAAGTTTTGGCCGACTAAGACCAGATTTGACCATTGTTGACCGCCTACTAACTAATTGATCGATTAGATGAAAATTAATCGGTGAACCGAATAGACGACTAATCGGAGGTTATGCGGGATTTTTACAACCATGGGCATAAAGGGAGAAAATAATGGGAAGGGTAGGAAGCCTCCACGGCGTGTCATGTGTCTAGGGGGAAGGGCAAAGGCGTCCAATGGGAAGAAAGGAGAAGTAGCACATATGACTCAAATGTCAGGAACGTAACACTTGAATTCACATGCAAGTTCCCACGTCGTTTTTAAACGCCCGTAACCTTTTAACTTCATTTGTCTAAACAAATTATAGCATATAATCGAACCTTTTTTAACTTTAATATAAGTATGGTGTTGCTACATTAAAAAACGAGCACCAAGATCTGTAACATACCATGTGTAATTTGAAAACCAGGTGTAGAACACCATGTACAATTTAACACCAACATAAAACACCATGTGTAAATTGGCACTCAGGTGTATAACATCATATGTAATTTAACATCATATGTAATTTGGGGCCCAGTATGTAAAACACCATTTGTAAAAGAGAAATTAGCCTGTAATAATCCCCAATACATGTCATTGGCCATTGACAATCCCACTTTTGGATATTCCCCATGTCAGTCAAACATTTCACCTATTTTTCCTCCACCGACCCCGTTAAAAAAAATTTACGGCGTTAAGTTTTTTTTCTGAATTACAAACACATTTTTTACGAATTTTGATCAGAACGACGATATGAGTCGATTGATGTAAAACTTACCTCGAACCGGTGCTCCAAATGACGAAAACGGTGCTTCTATTTGGGTGTTTAAACTTCAAATTAACAAGTCGTTTGGAGCACCGTTTTGAGGCAAGTATTACATCAATCGACTTGTATCATCGTTCTGGTCAAAAGCCTTAAAACATATGTTTAAGTTTTTTTAACGGGGACTGGTGGAGGAAAAATAGGTGAAAGGTTGCACTGGCAAGGGGAATATTCAAAAGTGGGACTACCAATGGCCAATGACGTCTACTGGGGTTTATTACGGGCCAATTTCCTTGATGTATAAGTGTAAAATACCATGTGAAAAGGTTTACAAATCATGTTAAAGTTAAAATGCTATATTGAAAATGGATGCCAATTGGTAAAACACCATGGACAAAAAAAAACACAATGTTCTAACACCAAAAACTCCATTGAAAAACCTAAAACGTCATGTACATGAACTAAAAAACCTAAAACGTCATGAACAAAAACCAATAACACCATGCACAAAACCTACAAAATACGATGTACAAACCAATAACACCATGTACGGGAACCTAAACAACACCATGGCCAGACTAATAACACCATGTACAGACTAAAAATATATGTGTAGAGTAATAATGCCATGTACAAACTTAAAACAACATGTCGATACTAAAAACACCATGTACATAAGCATAAATACACCATGTATAAATTCACTTAGTTAAATAATAATTCAAATATATATATATATATATATATATATATATATATATAGGGTAAGGTTCATGCGAGAACCACCTTTATTACAAAATAAAATCTAAAACAATCAAAAAAGCACTCAGAATGTTTTTTAATATTTTTTTAATAAAAATCGTTATATTTGGTTACCAAAAAAAACTTTTTTTTCGAGTAACAGTTATCCATGCACATGTGCATATGTATCATAACTTCAACAAATTCAGTAATACGTTATCACTAGTAGACAATTGCACTTTAATTTACAATACCATCCATTTTACATTAAATGCACATTTGCATCATTATGTATAACAATTATATATCGTGTTTTAATACAAAAAGTTTGTGATTTTGAATGATGAAGTAGGCTCATATATATATTTTTGGTTAGTTATATCTAATGGTTGATGGGTTCATTATAGTTCTCATTTTTTTATGTAAAATGTTGATTGAATAGTATAAACGGTGTTGATATACATGTAATAAAGTGAAAATATTGGTATTGGTATTGTATTATAAATCGTAGGAGGTAATGGTATTGTAT
This sequence comes from Scalesia atractyloides, assembly GCA_947069175.1. Taxonomy (NCBI): domain Eukaryota; kingdom Viridiplantae; phylum Streptophyta; class Magnoliopsida; order Asterales; family Asteraceae; genus Scalesia; species Scalesia atractyloides. Next base: position 45,096,391 of record CAMTDV010000025.1, read on the forward strand.
TATGGATGGTAGGAGTTAATGGAAGTGTATTATAGATGGTATGATAGATGAAAGAGAATGTGTATTCAAAGTAGTGTACCCGAAACACTTTATTTCATGTTGATACATATAGATGCACATGTGCATTTCTTATATTGGTAACGTAAAAAGTAGTGTATTACATATGATAGCGTAAATGAAAGTACAATTGTCAATTTTTGTAATATATTACGGAATTTGTCAAAGAAATAATGAAAATGCACATGTGCATGGTAGTGTATTATGGATGGTATGATAGATGAAAGAGAAAATGTATTCAAATTAGTGTATCAAAACACCTTATTTCATGTTGATATATTGATGCACATGTGCATTGCTAATATTGGTAACGTAAAAAGTAGTGTGTTACACATGGTAGTGTAAATGAAAGTACAATTGTCTTATAATGTATTACGGAATTCGTCAAAGAAATGATGAAAATGCACATGTGCATAGGTAGTTGGTACTCAAAAAAATAATTTTGAAATATTTTTTTATTGTTAAGTAAATATAGCAACGTTTCCAAAAAAATTAAAACAAACAAAAAAAAATTGGTATTTTTTAGATTTTTTTAGGTATTATTGTTTGTGTTCACACTGTTTCTCGCGGTTCTCGCAATAAAGGGTGGTTACTAACGGATCCTTGCCCTATATATATATATATATATGCATGTATATATATATAGGGTAAGGTTCATGCGAGAACCACCTTTATTGCAAAATAAAATCTAAAAAAAAAAACACTCAAATTTTTTTTAATATTTTTTAATAAAAATCATTATATTTCGTTACCAAAAAAACTTCGAGTAACAGTTATCTATGCACATATGCATATGTATCATAACTTCGACAAATTCAGTAATACGTTATCACTGTAGACAATTGCACTTTAATTTACAATACCATCCATAATACACTCAATTTTACATTGAATGCACATGTGCATCATTATTTAGAACAATTATATACCTTGTTTTGGTATAAAATGTTTTTGATGTTGAATGATGAAGTAGGCTCATATATATGTTTTTTGGGTAGTTATATCTAGTGGTTGATGGGTTCATTATAGTTGTCACTTTATGATGTAATATGTTGATTGGATGGTATAAACGGTGTTGTTATACATGTAATAAAGTGAAAATATTGGTATTGGTGTTGTATTATAAATGGTACGAGGTAATGGTATTGTATTATGGATGGTAGGAGGTAATGGAAGTGTATTATGGATGGTATGATAGATGAAAGAGAAAGTGTATTCAAAGTAGTGTACCAAAGCACCTTATTTCATGTTGATACATATAGATGCACATGTGCATTTCTTATATTGGTAACGTAAAAAGTAGTGTATTATACATGGTAGTGTAAATGAAAGTACAGTTGTCTAATGTTTGTAATGTATTACGGAATTTCTCAAAGAAATGATGAAAATGCACATGTGCATGGTAGTGTATTATGGATGGTATGATAGATGAAAGAGAAAATATATTAAAATTAGTGTACCAAAACACCTTATTTCATGTTGATATATATAGATGCATATGTGCATTGCTAATATTGGTAACGTAAAAATTAGTGTGTTACACATGGTAGTGTAAATGAAAGTACAATTGTCTAATGTTTGTAATGTATTACGTAATTTGTCAAAGAAATGACGAAAATGCACATGTGCATGGATAGTTGGTACTCATAATTTATTTTTTAATTTTTTTATTGTTGAGTAAATATAGCGACTTTTTCAAAAAAAAATTAAAAAAAAACAAAAAAATTGGTATTTTTTGGAGGTTTTTAGGTATTACTGTTTGTGTTCACACTGGTTCTTGCGGTTCTCGCGGTTCTTGCAATAAAGGGTGGTTCCTAACGAATCCTTGTCCTATATATATATATATATATATATATATAATATAATATATATATATATAATATATATATATATATATTATATATATATACAATACAATACTCATATTAAAGATAAAAAATGCTCATTACTATGTTTTTTAAGAAAATATTAATTAGGCATTAAAAAGTTATGGACTTTAAAATAAATAAGGAATATGTATGTAACTTGTATTTGCTCTTCGAAAGTCAACAATGACTAAAATTTTCATTATACCATCCCATCCTTTTATTTCCTTCCCATTTGATGTGGCACCCCTATAACCCTCCATTTTCAAGATTGATGGACCAAATTCCTTCTTGCCATTTTCACAATTTTAAGTCTTTTTTTTCTATCCAAAACTATATATATTTGTTGCCATTAGCTTGGTAGTTTCGCATCATGTCCAGAGCTAACCCTTGGAATTTAACGACGCCCTTAAAAAGCCGCATACAGACGCTTTACACCTAATCATTGTAGATAACACTTTGATCCTCTGTATCATCACGACTGTTGGCACAGAGTTGGCCGATGCTTATTACCCAGATATCGTGATTTTCTCTTCTCCTAGAAAAAAAGTTCACTACCCACGGGCTTTCACCTCCATGCAACATTCCTCTAGCAGGCTTTAACCCGTTGCGGAAGATTCCCCACAGCTGCTTCCCGTAGGAGTCTGGGCCATGTCTCAAACGCAATGTGGTTGATCATCCTCTCGGACCAGCTACTGATCATCACCTTGGTAAGCAAGCTATTACCTCACTAACTAGCTAATCAGAAGCATGGCCCTCCTCGGATGGTTTCCTCCTCTTACTCCGCAGCGGGTATTAGCAGTTGTTTCCGGCTATTGTTCCCCTCACAGGGGCAGGTTCTTACGTGTTATTCATATGTTCGCCACTAAAAAACACTACTTCCCCTTTTGATTTCAAATATATTTTATATTTTAGAACGAACACTAATCTTATAAAACTTTTACTTTCATATAATAAACATCAAGCAGTTATGGCTAATAACTTTTAAGAATTAGGATCAAATACAAAGGACCAAATAAATAAGAAGGGTAAGAAGGATTTTAGGCCATTGATCTTAGATTTGGAGGGTTGACATTTGTTTTAGAGAAAGAAAATAAGGAAAGGGCATAAAGGGAATCCTACTTTTATTGACTTCCTCTCTCACATGCAATGCACATGTCAATTCCTGACGCGAACACAATAAGACGACACGAACCTACACGAAGTTAACAGGTTTCGTGTTTAACCTTAACAGGTTTCATGTTTAACCTTAACAGGTTTCATGTCTATAACAGGTCGACACGATAAGCCCTGTTTAATTTCGTTTCGTGTTTGTGTTTACCTATTTTATTTTCGTGTCTTATCGTGTTCGTGCCATAACAGGTCATGTTCGTGTCTTAACAGGTCGTGTCAGACACGATACGACCTGTTAAGACTTAAGACCATTATACAATACATGTTAAGACTTGTTAATGGCTAAATATTAGATATGTAGTAACAAGTCGTTTCCGTGTCTTAACAGGTTGTATGATACATTGGTAATTTTTTCGTGTCTTAACAGGCCGTTTTGTGTAACCTGCTTATTATCACGTATGTGTTCGTGTTTGGAAAATCTGACACGATAAGATTTTGTGTCGTGTTCGTGTTTACCTCTTTCGGGTTCGTGTTTTATCGTGTACAGGTCTTAATAGGTCGGGTTGACACAATATGCAAGCCCTATCAATACCCCAATCAATTTAAAACGTCCATAACTTTTTCATACGTGATTTAAAAAATTTACCATAATAACGAGCTTTTTTTAATCTTTTTTATGAATATGATATTGCTACATAAAACTAAATTAAAAAAATATTTTTATTAGTTTTTTTTTGCATTGTGTTAAAGGTTCTAGTAATTATGTCTTTTAACTGGGTTTTGGTTATACGTTTTTACTAGGGTTCTATACATTGTGTTATTATCAAAACTTATAACATAATATGAATTTGGTGTTATATTTGATTTTTCTATACATTGTATTATTGGTTCGGGTCATTGTATTTAGTCTGTAATCCATTGTGTTTTAACCTGTTGTTCATTATGTTTTTATTTTGTTGTCTATTGTGTTTTAATTTGTTGTTCATTGTGCTTTAGTCTGTTGTTCATTGCGTTTTTAGTTTGTTGTCCATTTGTTTAGTTTGTTGTTCATTGTATTTTTAGTCTGTTGTCCATTTGTTTAGTTTGTTGTTTATTGTGTCTTTTATCTGCTTTCACCAATTGTGTCTTTTATCTATTGTCATCAATTATGTTTTTAGTCTACTTTCCATTATGTTTTTAGTTTGATATTCATTATGTTTTATGTTATGTTCGTTGTGTTTTAGTCTGCTTTCCATTGTATCTTTAATCTATTGTCATCAATTGTGTTTCGTGTCTACCTTTCCATTATGTCTTTTATGTTATGTCTTTTGTGTAATATGTAACTGGGTTTTTGAATTTTTTTTAAGTATAACAACAAGGTACTCATATTAAAAATAAAAATACACTTTATTTTATGGTACAATTTTTCTTTAAATACAAATGGTGTATAAAAAAGTTAAAAACATTTTAAAAATGAGGGAAAATAGCATGTGACTTGTATGTGCATGTTTCTAGACATGTGAGTTGCATGTGTTTTAATCTTGGACAAAATTACCATTTCTACTTGATTTCTCTTTGGACACTTGTCATTCTACAGTGGACTCTTACCTTCTTATTTTTAAACCCCATTTGTACTATAACTCAACCCTAACTTTAATTTGATATATATTAGGTTGGTTGTTTATTTAGCTCTTAATGAGGTTCTTAATAGTTCAGACCCCTTACTGGTTCAACACTTAATGGTTCAGATTGTTTGTTTCGCGAGCAGATGTTTGAATGGTTAAGACATTTTTCTCTTAGTGGTTAAGTATTATACTGAGTCTGGATAGTTAAGACCTCCAATCTGAATTGGTTACACATTTTCCTCTGAACAGTTAAGCATTATACTGCCTCTTAATGATTCAAACATCTTATTTGTTCAACACTTAATGGTTCAAACCTCTTACTAGTTCCACACTTAATCATTTAGAAATTACCAAACAACCCCTAAAGATAGAGTGAGTTTTATTATAAGATCCAAAAGTTCCTTTGAGCGCTCATAGCTATTTCTCTGGATCTAACTTCCTGCATAATGCTCTAGTGAATAACTAAATAAGTAGATATATTAATCTTGTGTGATGATGTTAATACAGCTGTTTACAAATGTACTTATAAAAGATGCTTAGGTATATAATACAATGGACAAAATCATTACAAACTGTAAGAAATATAACAAAAAAAAAACAAAATCACTACAAACTGAAGAAATAATTTTTCAAAGCCTCAAATACACGCTTTAATAAAAAGGAAACTATTTAAAATTTTAGGGCAATGCAAAGTGCCATGGTAATTTGAATGATATTTAGAGGTTTACGTCGTAGGGGAGTTATCTTTCCCATCCCTCACATTATTAACTTGTTAGCACTTTTTTCCACATGAACACCGTATTAATCTTTTTTTATTTCATCTCTAGTAATCCCTAACCCATAGAAATGTCCATCTTTTGCATACTCCATTCCACAGTAAAAGAACAACCAAGATAACTTTTACAGGTCTACAAAACCTTTAATTTTACTTAAAAATGGTGTGAAAATAAATAACATATGAAAAAGACTCGTTTCACTATTATGAAAAAAAATAGATTATTCAGGTATTTATAGGTTTAAATCAATTAATTATTTTATTTTTTTAAATCCAAAAAAAAACGTCGTTAATGTCGTATGGCAGGCAAGGTTTACTGGACCTCACTGAGTAGAGAGGCATTACCAAAGGGCTTGTACTCTAGTGATATCAAGTAAGGGTGCTCAAGATCGGTTTGACCGCAATTTTTGGGCGGATCGACAGTTTGACGGTCTATAAAGTTCCGTTTAGACATTATTCAGAATTGGAAAACTAATATACTACTTCACGTCATTGCATGATTGTTGTAAAGACAAAACTCGGGATTCCTTACTTTAATAGGTCAAAGTAATATATTTTTGCATATATTTGAGTTCTAGATCTTAGTATTCAAATGAGTTTGGGATATTGATGGGTATCAAAGGACCGATCAAAAACAAAGACAAATTGTAACCTATTCACCTTAACTAGTTAGGGCAAGTAGGGTGTCGATCCACGAAGAGTTTGTGGTCTAACTAGTTAGGGAAAGTAGCGTGTCGATCCACAGATAGTTTGTCGTCAATATCAACGAAATTGATTATTTAATTAATTACTTCTAATTGACTTGAAGCGTTTAATTGGTTTCAAGAATTGAACTAATAAACTTTGATTTTAGAAACTCAAATTAGAAACAAGATTGGAAATTGGGTTTTGTAAACAATAGTTGGAAAAGGGATCACCCCGGGTTCAGGTTATGTAAAACACAAATAACTAGTTTGAAGTATGAGTTGGTAATCACAAAGACATGATTTGATAAACAATTGTAATAAAGGATAATCACAAGGCAAAGGAATACGGCCACGTTGACCTAACGATCCGTACCGAATAGGAACGTATGCTAGGATGTCACCTTAGTGAAATTAATCCAAACAATATAAGACTTGTAAAACAAATTGTAACACCCCGAAAAAATGGGTTTGGTAATCAAACCACGTTAATAATAATAAGAGCGGGTAAAATACCATTAGTGGTAAAGTGGACCCGTAAACGTAATAACTAGGAACAAATTAACCTAGTTAGTAACAAGTATATTAATTATAAAACAATGACTTATAGTCCCATTTATATAATAACTAAACTTGAGGGACTAAAAGGGGAAAACCTAGAACTTGAGTTTAATAAAAAGAAAATAATAAAACACAACACACACACTAAGTGTGTGTGTGTGTCGTACAGAAACAGAGAAAGAAGGGGGAAACCCCCATCTTGACCTAATCCACAAGAATCATCAAATTGAAGGATGACTTAGGGCTCAAATCTATGCATTAATGCATATAAACGATCACCTAAGCGAGAGGATCATAAGGTATGTCGAATTTTTGATATTGATGAAGTTGTGAAATTTGATGAACATCACAAGACGCGATTTAAGTATGAATCATAGAGGCTATGGCCGAATTAGTGATGTATACTTGCTTAGGAGCAAAACCCTAAGTGAAAATTCTACATAGGTTGCTATAATCTGGATGTCTAGATGATTTAGCACACTTAGATAAGTGGGTTTTAATCATATGATGAAATTGGTGATATAATTGTGTGTTAGAATCATCATGCATGATAATAATAAGGAACTACTTGAACAATTGTGTGTTTGAGTATATAATCACACTTACTATGAAAAAGGGTTTTGTATGATAGAATGAAAGTGATGATAGATTCATGTTAAAATGATGTTGGTATCATCATGTGTTAAGAATGATTGATGTAATGATAATTTAACAAGATATGATTTCGATAACTTGATTTAATAAATAAATCGCTAAAACGGTAGCAAAATGATAATGCTTACCGGATATTTGACAATGTACTTAAACGAGTAGTTGAGCTACATCGTGTAAATACTTATGTCAATAAGCAGTTGACCAATAGAAAATCGTAAACGATGGAATAGTCGTGAATGATTATGACTAAGCTAACCATCTTACAAACTACAATGATAGTTTGACGCTTAACAAGCTATGTGGAAGCTTGGGAAGGAAGCGGGTCAAACAAATCGAGTGTGAAGGAAAAAGCATAATTCGAACGCAAGGTAAGTAAAGCTTACACCCTTTTTGTAGGATATGTATTTATTTATAAGTTATAAATAACAACAAGGGTTATACTAGAAATACGGTCCCCACACAAAATGATGCGGGTCGGAACATATCAAAGGATGAAAAACCATGTTTAACGATAAAAAGGTTTGAAATGGAAATTTGGTCATGTGATGATATATATAAAATGAGTTTTTGAATGGCTACTTTACAAGTAAGCCTAAACGAATAAAAAGGGAAAACGGTGATTTTGTCACGTATAAATGGATAAAAGTCGAGGTATAAAACGACACAAAGTGGCATAAGCCATGTTGACTTAAACGCGTAAGAAACGGATTTAAGAGACATAACTAAATGGTGAGAAATCCGAATTTAGCTACTTAACGGAATGGTAAATAAATACCATTTATATATAAGTGCAAAATGTTTGGTCGTTTAGACCAAACAGGTCTAATGGTAATGTTGATATCATTTGACATATAACGACTAATAAGTGCTTGTCGAGTCTTATGCTCACAGGATAAAACGGCTTATGAATCAACGATACTATAAATTAGCAAAATATTAAGGCAAGGTATTGAAACAGGTCAAAATGTTGACCCGAGCCAGGTACGCATAAATAAGACTATAGCTGACCGAGAAATTTTGGTTAAGTATCTAGTAAAAGTCCTTCGTCGTAAAATGAGGGGCTAAAGTTGACCAAAACACCATTGACGGGTAAATCGGATAAACGACCCTTGTGGGTTTCTTAGAAATAATTTATTTGATCAATTAAACACTTAGGACAAGTATAAAAGCGAATGTAAGTGAATTATGCGGAAAAATGCTTAAATACCCCTTAACGGGTCAAAATAAGCATTTAAGGAAAAACGGGTTTATGAATGTATATAAACTCGTGATTAGAAGCTAATATGATAACAACATTGAAATTAAAAGGTACACGAGAAATTAGGATCAAACAAACATGTTTGTTTGATAACTACATGAACGGGTCAAAATTTAGTAAATATATTAAGCCGAAGGCTTCAAAGATCTCAAATTTTGTTAAATAGGATGTTGGGTTTTGACTCCATATGATGGAGAATCAAATTACGATCACGCAGGAAGAAACGGATCACAAAACGGATTTGTAAATTGGAAGTTATGCAAGTTTTAGTGCATAACAAAATTGAGTTGGTAGAGCTGGGAATATGCAGCACCAGCTAAGTAACTTTCTGTTGAAATAGGGACGTCGCGCTACGTGACGGGTAAGGGTGAACACCGTCGCGCTGCGCAACGGGCTCAAATTGCTGAAAAATATTGTTTGTTGTTCGTTTTGTCTTACGGACTCATTTAGACATGTTATAAACGTCATATAACTAAAAACATTTCATGTTTTATGGAATGTAGGTTGCCTACAATATCTGAGGACGATCAAGCTCGATGAAGAACCGAACACGATTAAGATTCAAGCTTCCGCACGATGATTCGTTGTCACTTTAAACGACAAATTTATAAACATAATGTTGCAATGTTTTAAATTCTTTAAGTTTTAACAAACCCGCATTTTCAATTGTATGTGTAATCGTAAATACACAATTATAGTCGAAACTAATATGAATATTGATAAATAGAAGTAAGGGTCTTACACAAATACAAGTAACAAATTGTTACTAACCAAAAACTGGAAATTGTCAATAAGTTCAACAAAGTCATATGCGTTCTTCAATTACAAAATCATCTCAAGAATCCAATTAACTGTTAAATACGACAATCAAAAGTAAATTTAAGTCCAAACAAATACTAACCAAGTCAAATAATTTTTACAAGCATAAACCCTACTCCCAGGTTGATCACAATGGTTTTAGCCTCTCATCAGCATGTTGAATTCTTTAATCGGGTCAAAATCAGGTTTTGATTTTCGGTTGGAATAATGAATTGAAAGCCTTGAGATCACCAAAAATTGCTCCTTGCTCGTCCTTTTGTCTCCAGGGAAGTCTAATTGCAAAACCATAATCATATGACTTATAAACTTTGGCCAATTAGGCTAATTTGCGAAATTAATTCGACTAGGGCAGAGCCTACGCCTAACAACACATTTCCACATTGTTTTGCACTTTCCCGCTAGCTCGTTTATCCGTTTTCAATTCCGTCTTTTGCTATCGTCTCACCAAGACATCAAAAGTAATAATATTCCATGTGAAACAATAATCAAAACCATGCAATTACCCGCTCTAAACATGCAAAATTAACAAACCCTATCACATTCCCCAACTAAACATTTGCTTGTCTCTAAGCAAAATCGCATGTAACACTATGGCATTAGCTAGACAACCACACCAATTGTTCCCAATACATGTTCTAGTTAAGGTCCGAAGTCATACCCGGTTTACAAGGCTTGCATTAGTCAGAAGATTTACATCTTATCAAACAAAATAGATATGCATTTTAAAACATGGACCTACCTAACCAAGCCTAACATGCTTCTGGTTCATCATATGCATACACTAACACCCCTCGCAATAATTCACTCCACTCCGTTGTATTGGACTAGCTATAGTGTGCTTTATGTTAATAAACATTCAAAAACCAATCATGCACTTTATTTTCGTATGCTTGTATGACAATCACACCTCCACCACTTAACACGAACAATGCACAAATCAAAAGGACTGATGGGTTTTTGGCTTAGGTAAAGGTATGGAATAAGGCCTTTAAAGTGACTAAAGTGATGAAAGTCCGAACCGTTAGGTCGAATACTTATTCAACAAACAACTACCAAACTAACTACCTTGGGTAATTTCGTCCAATATCCAACCTGTTTTTTTTTCATATTTTCCAACTTTTTTTCCTTTTCTTTCTATTTTTCCTTCTTTTTTTTCAAGAATGACTAACAGGATTCCAGACACTAACTTTAACCAGACTTTCACAACACAGGTTTTGATAACATCAAAATGGCTAATTTGGTTAAATTAGGTTAATTATTTTGGTTTCAATAAATGAATGGGTAAATGCTCAAAGTTGGCAACTAAGGGATTAAGGTAAGGTAGGTGATTTAGTTGGTGTAAAATGAAAAGGGAATCCTAATGCCTTTATCATGTTTGTGCAAATATTCAATTCATGGTCTTAGCATGTATCAAACCATACAAGTTTTAAAATGATGCAACTTAAAGAACTGACAATGACCAAGGACCTAGACATATGCACCGTAAGGTAATAAATCAATGATTGATGTCGAAAAAACGTTTGCTTTCATGTAGCATTGACGCTCACGAGACATTTTTCTTCTTCTTTTAAAAAAAATCCCATAATAACCCATTTTATCTTTCCACCCATCAACCCGGTTCTTTCCAAACACTCTAAACCATTCCCAAGACACAAAACTTGTTCATACCACCAAATCAGACAACTATCACAGGAACAACTAAATCGACCAGATTTAATCAAATTCAAAGGAAACAAATTCAGCTGGTGTAGCATTAGTCTATAATCTTCAAATGTGTTAATCCCGAACTTCTTCAAAGTCCCTATTGATAACCTGCACAACTTCTAAAAATTTGTGTAGAAGTATGCTTATCACATTATGATTAATTCAAAAAAAAATTCAAAAATATGCGACTCTCTCTTTATATAACCAAAATGGACCAAACTAAAACAAGTTAACCCCTTCCCCAACTTAAAGCCTTGCATTGTCCTCGATGCAACTTTAAATTGGGATTTGATTAAAATCAGTTTATTTAGTTGTTAAAACACAAAAACCTAACTCACTTTCGCAGGAATCACAGTTGCATTCAGCATATGCAACAAGCCTTTTAAATTGTGAGGGTTTCTAGGGAACACACCCACAAAGTTAATTTAAACTAAAAAGCAAAACAATATATATATATATATACACACACACAAAATGTACACCGTACAAAGGTTACCTAGCAATCACTGGTAACCCAATCATGCTCTGGGTTACGTGGTGGGTATGGATTCGATTCATGACCAAAGACAAATGTGTACAAATCATCTCTTATGGATTTCATATTAATCACCCCACCCTGACTCAAACTCCTTTCTTCAGGTGGCTGTTGTGGCTTAAGTGGTAGCCACTTGGAGGCAAAACTCTTGGGTGCTGGATGCCTTGGCATTCTTGGTTGATATGGGGGCTGCCTTGACCAGTTAATTGGTGTTGAGCGCTCCGTGTGGGCTTTTATTACTTGTAACTGATTGTTATTAACCAAAATCTGAAAATTGTCAATAAGTTCAACAAAGTCAAATGCGTTATTCAATTGCAAAATCATCACAAGAATCCAATTATCTATTAAAGACGACAATCAAAAAGATATTCATGTGTAAACAAATACTAACCAAGTCAAATAATGTTTACAAGCATAAACCCTACTCACGGGTTGATCATAATGGTTTTAGCCTCTCATCAGCATATTGAATTCTTCAGTTGGGTCAAAATCAGGTTTTGATTGTAGGTTGGAATGATGAATTGAAAGCCTCGAGATCACCAAAAATTTCTCCTTGCTCAGGGAAATCTACTTGCAAAACCCTAATCATATGACTTATAAACACCTGCTAATTAGGCTAATTTGCGAAATTATATCAACCAGGCCGTAGCCTACGCCTCACAGCACATTTCCACACTGTTTTGCACTTTCCCACTAGCTCGTTTATCCGTTTCGATTCTGTCTTTTGCTATCGTCTCACCAAGACCATCAAAAGTAATAATACTCCATGTGAAACAATAATCAAAACCATGCAATTACCCACTTTAAACATGCAAAATTAACCAACCCATCAGATACCTACTCTGATACGCTGTATACATTGTAGGAATCTGTTTGCATAAAATTAATTAAAAACTTTTATTAATCAATTTACAATACATAAGTAAAGGAAAGCTGAAAATTACAATACAAATAAATACTTTTATTAATTAATTTACAATATAAAATTAATTAAAAACTTTTATTAATAGATTTACAATACATGAGTAAAGGAAAGCTGAAAATTACAATACAAATAAATACTTTTATTAATTAATTTACAATATATGCAATTCATATATTTGTGAAAAATGCTATTTTCGCAAATTTCCAACATACATCTTTCTGGTTTGTACGATTTAGTCTAAAATGCAAACCGATTTCGGGTTTGGGATACCATCGGTGATCTTCAACACACACCTGGGGTCAGTCTGGTTTAGTCTAAAATGCAAACTGTAAATCAAACAGAATCAGGCAGTTTTTAAAACACGAACCATAAACCAAACTACCAACTTTTAAACAAGCTAAAGTTTTTCTGGTTGGTCCGATTTAGACGGTTTATGAACACTCCTAGTAACGAGGTGTGTTAGAAAGACATTCCTCCTTATGAGGTTGAAGGTTCAAGTCTCATGGTGCACAAATGTATAGAAAGAGGAATAAGATTAGAGTGGGTGAAGTCGGAGTAAGATTAGAGCATGTTTCACCATTTTAAAAAGTAGTGGGAGAAGTTATAAGAACACTTCTTACATTGATAGGAATTAAACCCGTGAACATCTTCTAAGCCCATGCTTGAGTAACAACTTTTAGAAATAAAACCCTTGAACATCTTCTAAGCCCATGCCTAAGTAACAGTCTTAGAAATATTCGTTGTTCAGAATTATTCAATACCAAACCTTACCCTCAAAGTTTTTAAACCAAGTTAATTTATATTTATGTAATACTTTTTTACATAGAAGTTTTAAAATATTGAAAGTGTAAAATACAATATTGCTTAACGTACGAGCGTACATTGTGAAATTACGCACTTTGAAAAACTCAAAACCCTAATCACGCATGTTGAAAAACCATAATCACGCATGTTATACTTATGTAACAAAGCATGTTATAATTATGTTATAAAACATGTTATTGGTTTTCAACATGCGTGATTATGGTTTTTCAACATGCGTGATTAGGGTTTTGAGTTTTACAACGTGCGTAATTTCACAGCGTACACTCGTACGTTAAGGAATATTGTACGTTAATCGGCCTCTTTACAGTAACTAACTAAATAATATGTTTATACAAAACTAATGTGCTAAATTTGGAGAAATGTAGCAAATACGAGATATGGCCCTTCCAACAAAAATATATTTTAAAACACAAGCATAAATGAACAATATCTATGTATTTTACAACACAAGCATAAATTAAACAATATATCTATAATAATAATTGTAAAACTCCCTAATCCCCTTAAAGACCCGATGAGTAAATATAAAAAAATAAAAACATTTATAGAATAGAATAAAAAAATGAATTGAATTGGATGATAGTGAGCCAACTTAGATACCCTTTTATCCAAAACCAAGCATGTTCTTGATACCACTTCGGTGTTGATTTAGGGATCAACAGGTCAGGTTCGGACCAGTGGATTCGGTTATGAAATGGTGGCCCATACCCGGTCCAATGGTTGAGTTACACTACAAAAGAGTTTCAAAATAAGAAGTGTAAGAAGCCATCATAGAGTGACAGGTGTCCATAATTTTGTTCATAAGAGAAAAAGAACATAGCCATCATAGAGTGACAGGTGTCCATAATTTTGTCCATAAGAGAAAAAGAACATGCAAATGCAAAAACCTAAAAACCTAACCACCCCACCCCATCCCCCCCCCCCCCCCCCCCCCAATTGGAAAAAAAAAAATTGTGTGTTTTTTAGTTTTTTTAAGTATTTTTATTGTGTTCACATTGGAGTATAATCCTTCTTACTCTTCTTACAATTAAAGTCTTTTTGTATTTGATCATTTTCCCTGGTCCAATACACTTCAGGTATTTGCTGCGTAAGATATTAGGCCTGGTAATACCCGTTAATTTGTTAAAAGATACGGATTAAGATTTTCAAATACTTCAAATTTTGTCCTTATCTTTATACCCAATTTCAGGCGGTGTCCTTTATCTTTAAAATTGATGAGTTTTGTACTTAATGTTTCAAAATCGTGCACGGTTTGTCCTTTAGCCCTAACCCGGTTTATTTTTTCAGTTAAATTAGCTGATACAAGGGTGATTTAGTCTTTTTACCTATTTATTTAATAAAAATTTTACCAAATAAGACAAAAATAAATTTAAAAATAATGTAATATATATTAATGTAATATGTATATGTATATATGTATACGACTATACGTATTTATTTGTGTATCTCTCTACCCCCTTTCTCTCTTTCTACCTCTCTTCGCCATCGTCAACAACCGTCCCAATCAACAACTAACAACCACCAACCTCCACGACTCTCAACAACCATCACCGCCATCACTAGCCAACAACTCCCCCACCTGCAACCGCAACCATAAAACAACCACCACCAAAAAACATTCACCGCCACTAACCCCCCCCCCCCCCCCCCCGCCCTCGCGGTCACCACCCACAACCGCACCTCCCACCATTATTATCCCACTGATTCAACCCCTAACCTACAACCTTTTGATTAACCCTCCACCAAATCACCATGAATATGTACCACCACCGCAACCCCCTTGAACATGCACAACAAACCTGTTTAATCATCCAGCTTCAACAAAATCAAACAAGGAGTAGAATCCCCAATAATCTTTCTCAATGTAGATGCACCCTGAACATCCACTATCATCAATCTAATTTCAATGAAACTAAATTTCAAATCCAGCAATCTAATTTCAAATCCAACCACCTAATCGAAGTGGTTGGCGGCGGCATTTGACATCGACGTTTGGTAGTGGGTGGCGGCAGCGTGAGCATGAGCGGTGAAGTGTTGGTGGTGGTGATGTTGATGGTGATGGACATAGTTAGAGAGAAGGGGAGATAGGTAGCTAGAGAGATACCGGGTGGTGGTGGTGGTGGTGGTGGTGGTGATGGCGATAACCGCGACGTGGTGGTGGTGGTCTGAAAGGTTAGAGAGATGTAGGTTAGAGTGAGGGAGGAAGATAGATAGTAGGTTAGAGAGAGAAGATACATATTTATTTTTTCTTTGTCCTTTTCATTACTTACAAAGTAGTCCTTGGGTATTTTAAATTTACACAATAATCCCTATAATGGTAAAAAGATAAATGTGCCCTCATGTGCAAATCATGTGACTTGATTTAACTGAAAAAATAAACTTGGTTTGGGCTAAAGGACAAACCGTGCACGATTTTGAAATATTAAGTACAAAACTCATCAATTTTAAAGATAAAGGACACCACCTGAAATTTGGTATAAAGATAAAGGACAAAATTTGAAATTCACTCTTACTATTATTAATATTGTATAATTTTTATTTACCTAACAACTATTATAAATTAAAATATACATTACATATATATAAGTTTTATTATAAATAATAGAGTAAAATGTCCGGATACTCCCTGCGGTTTGTCAAAATTTCACCTTTAGTCCCCAACTTTATAAAATTACACTCATGCTCCCTGGGGTTTGCTCGGTTGTTACTCGGATAGTCCCTGGAGTGGATGAGGGTTAGTTTTCTCAGTTAAATCTATGTGAAATTACTAGACTAGCCTTACTTATAATTAAAACATTAAAAATATTGAAAAATGTGGGACCCACCTTCCACTTCTTCTTCGTCTTGAACGACCACACCTAACCTCCTTAATCCACCACCGAAACCACCACTCTCCACCATCAACCTTTCTCCACCACCCTTGTTTCATCGCCACCCCAAAATCAACCACCACCTCTGTTTCATCAATTATCACCACTCCAAAATCAACCAAACATTCTTCATTTTCCCTTGAAAACCCGTGAAAACCCACCAATACCCAATCTTAAAAAAACCTACCAAAATCTATATCTAAATTAAAGGATTCAAATACCCATTATAAGCTAGCTCCCATATCATACATTCTTTATCACAGACACATTTTTCATAGAGAGAAAAAGAGTGAAGGGAATCTGACCACCTCTTCGATGGGTCTCCGTTGACCCTTCCCAGCACCGGCGATGCCTGGTACTCCTTGATGGTTGGGGACAGGGGTACAAGATGACTGATGTGGAGCTGGACTCAATAGCGCCGGCCTCGAGAGGAGACGGTGGTAGTAGTTTGGGTTTAAGGATTCCCTCCAATAACACCCTACACTCGAGATTTCAGTTTAGTCGCAGCGCTTTCTTCCCTTGATTTGCAGGTTTGTGTTGAATTGAATAAATGGTGCAGGTGGTGTGGTGTGGTGGATGAATAATTGCTGTAGGTGGTGGTGGTGGATGGATTATTGTTGAAGGTGTTGAGGTAATGAAGAAATAGGTGATAGTTTAATTAATGGGTGGGGCCCACAAACAATCAACAATTTAGTAATTAAAATTTTGTTCAAGTTATTGTTTTTAATAAGTAAGGGTAGTCTAGTAATTTCACATCGATTTAACTGGGAAAACTAAACCCCATCCACTTCAAGGACTATCCGAGTAACAACCGAGCAAACCACAGGGAGCACGAGTGTAATTTTATAAACTTGGAGACTAAAGGTGAAATTTTAACAAACCACAGGGACCATCCAGACATTTTACTCTAAATAATAATAACATTATAATGTTGATATAGTTTTATTTATATACGTCATAACACAAGATATAAATACTATTATCAAATAGGTAAGGGATCATGTACAAGAGAAGAATTTTGTACGAAGTGTAGGAGACAATCATGACCACACATTTGTTTTTCTCAATTTAAGAAAGAGAAAGGTATGATGGTCTTTTCTCTCTTTAACTAGTTTCCACCTTGATTTTCAAACGGCTATAACTTTTTCATACGTTAATATTTTTTTTTTTAAATTACACCGTATTAACGAGCATTTCATTCTCTTTAATTCGAGCAGCCTATTGCTATAGTATTCTTAAAAAATAATTTATAGGACCTTAAATACCCATTACGTGATTACGTGATTTTAAATACCTAGCACCCATACATGATTTTTGAATACCCATTACGTGATTACACATTCAACATAAATCATTACACATTCTTTTAAATTCATTACATGATTACACATTTAATATGATTTGTTATAACTAAAGTTAACACAATTATGCTTATTACGTGATTACATATTCAATAATAAGAACTTGATTGTTTACGCTTTATTACGTGGTTAAATCTCTAATATATAGGTTGGTTTGGCTAATGTTTTATATATAATTTATCCTTAACACGTGATTATACCTTAAATATTAGGTATTTCATATGAAATATTATGTGTTACATTACGTTACGTAATCACCTAGTATAGTTTCACACAAATACTACAATGAAATCATGTAATCACGAAATGTGTATTTAAAATCACGCAGTCATGTAATTTACATATTCAATTATTTTTACGTAATTACGTAATCACTTAGCGTGGTTTCACATAAAATACTACAATGAAATCAAGTAATCCCGTAATGGGTATTCAAAATCACGTAGTCACTTACTGGGTATTCAAAATCACGTAATATGGTTTCAAAATCCTTCAAAAAAAATCAATGTTAAAATATAGCAATAGGCTGCTCGAATTAAAGAGAATGAAATGCTCGTTAATACGGTGAAATTTTATAAAAAAAATATTAACGTATGAAAAAGTTATAGCCATTTGAAATCAAGAGGGAAGTGGGTTTATGAGTTAACAATATTAGATTTTCCTATTTTACCCTTTTCCCCACTTGCCCCCTTGTTTTTTGTTATGTGAATTCTATATTTAGGGACCACTTAATCTCAACCATTGATCTTGCAAATCAAGGGTCAAAATTGTACGAAGTGTAGGAGACAAGTTTGACCCTTGATTTGCAAGATCAATGGTTGAGATTAAGTGGTCCTCAAATATAGAATTCACATAACAAAAAACAAGGGAACAAGTGGGGAAAATTGTAAAATAGGAAAATCCAATATTGTAAACTTATAAACCCACTTTCCCCTTGATTTTCAAATGGCTATAACTTTTTCATACGTTAATAGTTTTTATAAAAATTACATCGTATTAACGAGTATTTCATTCTATTTAATTCGAGCAGCATATTCCTATATTTTAACATTAATTTTTTTTTGAAGGATTTTGAAACCATATTACGTGATTACGCGATTTTGAATACCCAGTAAGTGACTATGTGATTTTGAATACCCATTACGTGATTACTTGATTTCATTGTAGTATATTATGTGAAAACCACGCTAAGTGATTACGTAATTACGTAACAATAGTTGACTATGTAAATTACATGACTACGTGATTTTAAATACGCATTTCATGACTACATGATTTCATTATAATATTTATGTGAAACTGTACTAGGTGATTACGTAACGTAACACATATAATATTTCATATGGAATACCTAATATTTAAAGTATAATCACGTATTAAGGATAAATTATATACAAAACATTAGCCAAACCAACCTATAATAGTAACATAATGTCATATATTAGAGATTTAACCACGTAATAAAGCGTAAACAATCAAGTTCTTATTATTGAATGTGTAATCACGTAATAAGCATAATTGTGTTAACTTTAGTTATAACAAATCATATTAAATGTGTAATCATGTAATGAATTTACAATGAATACGTAATGATTTATGTTGAATGTGTAATCACGTAATGGGTATTCAAAAATCACGTAATGGGTACTGGGTATTTAAAATCACGTAATCACGTAATGGGTATTTAAAGTCCTATAAATTATTTTTAAAAATATATAACAATAGGCTGCTCGAATTAAAGAAAATGAAATGCTCGTTAATACGGTGTAATTTAAAAAAAATATAAACGTATGAAAAAGTTATAGCCGTTTGAAAATCAAGGTGGAAACTAGTTAAAGGGAAAAAAAACCATCATACCCTTCTCTTTCTTAAATTGAGAAAAACAAATGTATAATCATGATTGTCTCCTACACTTCGTACAAAATTTTTCTCTTGTACATGATCTTTACCTTGTATAATAACCTCTCTCCAAATATATATCCATATATTTTTTTTTCACATGATGAACCCTGCTAAAATAAGTCACTAATATATAATGGTTAAGGGAAAATAAGAATATAAGTAAAAAAAATTTGCGAATATGATCGGGTATATAGTTTGGGGTAAATTTCGGGCATATAACCGGGTATTTTGTTTCAGGTAATCAGACCGGATATTATCTAATCCCATACCTGCGAATTTTTTTAAAATTAATCCCAAACCCGGCTAATAACCCATCAAGGTTTCGGGTATGCCCGTCCTATATGTTTCGAGTTTTAGGTATACCCATATGGTAAGGGATTTTCTGCCAACCCTATGCTAATTGGGTCATACTTGTTTTGTGTAGACTACTAGAATATTAAATAACTATCTCATATATATATTATACTTATTATTTATAAGGCTGTCTTGGTTGAACATATTTTAAACGTATTTAAAAAACCTGAGTGATATTAACTAAAAGGTCCGATCTTTACAAGAGATAATCTTAATTCCTAACTGATACTCAAACGAAAGAGAAAATTTTGTTAATAACTCTCACGTTCTATTAATACTAAAAACATTTTCTTCATAAATTCATAACTCAAATCAATTATTTGTAACTAACTTGGTAGACTTCCTAATGCAAAGACAATTAGAATTAAGTTGAAGTATCTCTAAACTTAATCCACCAACTTGTGCATCAGCCATCAAGTAATAATTAACCCAACCGACTCAGGCCTAACCAATTCGACTTAAGTGATTGAGTCGGTAAAAAATAAAAAAAAGTTAAACTTGATTCTCTAGGGGTTGAAGTCTTAGGGGGCGTTTGGTACGCATGAATTCAATTGAATTTAAAGGAATTAGAATCTGAATTCCATCTATTAAGATGTTTGGTTCACAGAATTGATGGAATTGGAATCTCAATTCCAATCTTTATGTGTTTGGTTAACAATTGAATTGGAATTGGAATTAGGCATAAATTCCTTCAAATTACTTTAACTAAAGGAATTCAAAATCCTTCCTATATTGGAAGGAATTAAATGAATTCATTGGAATCTTCGACCCACACCATTTCAACACGACCCGCACCGTTTCGACGCACACAGTTTCGACGCGTACCGTTTCGACGTGAACCGTTTCGACGTGAATCGTTTCGACGTGAACCGTTTAGGCGCGTACCGGTTTTCGACGCGCACCGTTTTCGACAGCGACCGTTTCGACGCGCACCGTTTCGACGTGTCGCACCGTTTTGACGCGAACCGTTTTGACGCGCACGTTTCGACGCGTCGCATCGTTTCGATGCGAACCGTCGCACCGTTTCGACGCGAACCATTTCGACGCGAACCATCGACGCAACCGTCACCGTTTCGACGAGTACCGTTTTGACGCGCACCGTTTCGACGCGTACCGTTTCGACGTGAACCGTTTAGACGCGTACCGTTTGCACCGTTTCGACGAGTACCGTTTTGACGCGCACCGTTTCGACGCGTACCGTTTCGACGTGAACCGTTTAGACGCGTACCGTTTGGACGCGAACCGTTTCGACGCGCATCGTTTCGACGCGTATCATTTCTATTGTACCGTTTCAACGCGAACCTTTTCGACCATACCGTTTCGAAGCGAACCTTTTCGACCGTACCGTTTCGACACAAAGTGTTTCTACCCGAACCGTTTCGACACGAACCTTTTCGACCCGTACCGTTTCGACCTGTTTTGTTTCGGCGCGAACGATCTCGACTCGTACTGTTTCGACCCGTACTGTAACCACCCGGACTGTTTCGACCCGAACCGGGGGTTGTGGGTGTCGAGGTGATGGATTCCAATTCATTTGACAACCAAACACAACAAAAATGGAATTTAGATTCCAATTCTAACAATTTCCAATTCCAATTGGAATGTTTGAATTCCAAATCCAATTCCTTCAAATTCTAATTCCTATACAAATTCCAATTCCAATTCCAAAACATTCCGAGAACCAAACGCCCCGTTAGTATTTGATCGGGTGAGAACTCCACATATACACTTGCCTAGCCAAGGCTAATCCTAGACTAGCCGGCCTCGGTTTTGGCCACATTCGATCCATCCTAGTGTTACCATTTTTATATTTATAATCTGAAATTGCCATCTGAATATAAGTGTCGGCATTCAAAACATAAAACTTCAAAAATAAACTTTTATCTAGTTTTTACAAAAGGGCAATTATATGTTCTAGCTAGCTACTAGTACCTGCTGATGATCCAAGAAACTCTTTGAGCATCTCCTTAATCCTTTGCTTCATCATCTTATCTTCAACACCTGCAAGCATGTTACGATAAAACATCTGCAAACGTATGAGCTTACCACGATCACACGCTTCCAACATATTCTCCCACTCGTTTGTAATATCAAATGTGCCCCTAGAGTCCCGTAACGAGAATGGTACATCTCTATCTCCATCAAAAGGCCTTCCGAAAATGGAACCATGAAGAATGCCGGCATACTGCTCCATTACAGAAAGCTTTGACCTGAGAATATTCATCTCTTCCATTACAGCAGATAACTTCTTCTCCATATCTGTAATTTCTCCAGGATTCTTTTCCTTGATATTACCAACAGTTTCTGGAGCAGCTTCTTCGCTGGGTGGGGGCCACAACACAGGATTTGGGCCGAAAAAGTCAACGGCTTGACCATTTCCTAGGACCCCACTTCTTCCTCTTCCCCAAGACCAGAGCTTGTATCCACCATCTGCAAGAACGACAGTATGGGCAGCACCACAAGCTATTTGCAGAGGTTGCGGGAAATTTGGGCCATTGATGAGACGAGGGGAAAGCGCATCTCCACCGTCACCTTCTTTAAATGTAGCTTCAGGACATAGCCCAAGCCCGTTTTCCATTCCCCATGACCAAACGTTCCCAGATGACGAAACGACACTTGTGTGGAACAAACCACAGTCCACAGAAACTAAGAACAAATTTCCCGGCAGCTCAGTGACCATTTCCGGGCAGGGTGAATCTTTGGTTGTCCCGAGACCGAGCTGCCCGTTACTACCACGACCAAAACTCCAACATACACTTTCACTCTTTGATGTTGTTGTATAAGCAAGCACACAAGTATGGGAGGCTCCACATGCTACTTCATAAGCTTCCAATGTGTTGAATTTATCAACTATTTGAGGGTTTGGCCTATTTTCTGTATCGCCAAGGCCTAGCTGCCCGTGATCGTTGTTACCCCAACTATAGCATGCAAGTACGTCACCATTATTGATCAATGCTACAATGTGCCCACCTCCACATGCCACCTTAACCACAGGATGCCCATCGAAGTGAATGGATATTGGAATAGTACTTGAGATTCCTTGTAAAGTGCCCCACATCCAGAGACGCCCAAGATCATCGATTGCTAGTGACGTCATACCTCCAGCTTTGACTGAAGAAATCTGGGTACGGGGTGGTAAGTGAGTGATATGAATAATGTGAATGACATAATTATATGACTTGAAGAAGATGTGGTAATCACTTTAGACGGTTGGAAATGAACAGGAAAAATGAGTCGATTAAAAAAATTACTTTTACCATTTATCATTAGTTTTGTTGTCCAAGTACCCCCTTGACTCTCTAGATATCATAAGTAAAAAAGGAATGTTGCCCAAACCCTAAAGAGTCTACATATATGTATATCATGTTCAAAGGAGAAGCAACAAATAGTTGAGAACCATTAGGAACAAACAGTGAGTGGGAATAAAATGGTTGTGAAATTATATAGTGGATCTCATTTGTATGTATCGAAAATAAGAAGATAAAAAAGCATGAATGAAAAACAAGAGAAGGTTATGTTGGTGGATAGGTTACCTTAAGTGGCTTTTGATTCTCATCTATGATGGGCATCTTCACCAAACAAGGAACAAAAGAGTTGTCTCCATCAACTCCAAGCTGACCATCTAGATACCTTAGTGTCAAGGATGCAAACCACAAAGATCCCTCCCTCCCTTCCTTTGAAATACTACTAGTATTTAGAACAGACTTTAAAAAATGTAAATCACTCATCTGTCTAATGGTTGGAGTTGTATATAGCCAATTATTGACTGATATATAACAGTGGAAGTGCACAAGTAAAGGATACAATAATTGTAGCCCCAGCTCCAAACTGAAGCATCATCTGAGATAAGGTATAGAAGTAAGTAAGGGCAGGGCCGTGCAGTGGGGTGTTGAATTTAGAGAAGAGAGTCGTAGTAGTACCAGCAAGAGCTAGAGTGTGATAAGCGCCAGCAGAGATTCCAACAATTTTGAGAGTGGAAGTGAAGTCGATTTGGACAGGAGTATGCTCATCGGCCTCGGAACCATTGCCAAGACGCCCGAAGGTTCCTCTACCCCATGAATATACATTACTATCACCTTCAAATTAACAATCCCACCCCATGAATAACTACTACATGTATGTATGTTTCATAAACTTTAATTATTACCCGTCAGTGCCACAGTGTGAGCTTCTCCGCTTGCAATTGCGATTACTTTCCCCATCACCTTCGCCTTCGGACCCTGTTTCACTTTGAGGATAGTGTTGTTCCCTTTCCAAAAACCTCACGTCTCAACTTTTTTTTAATTAAAAAGGTGGTAAAATGAAAACCTATACGACTTTATACGACTTGTGTGAACTTACAGAGCCTGACGAAAAGTTTTTCTAAAAAACTTTTTACTAGAAATCCTAAAGAAATCAATTTTTCCAAAAAATTAAAAAAAACTTGTTTTTTTTTCCATTTACAGCAGCTGTAAATGTTGTAAAAAGTAATGTCATATTTATGTAATCACCATTTTACAGCTACCGTAAGAGGCCGAAAAACACCACTTTGAATTTTTTTTTTTTTTTTTTACGGCAGTTTTTCTAACATTTTATTCTATAGGTGTGAAAAAATGGATGCAAAACTCACACGAGAAGGTTGAGTTTTCTAAGTTCTCACAAGGGTTTTCCCTTTATCTTGATCATATATATATATATACACACACACACACACAAACACACACACACACATTAGCTTTCTACCTGCGCGATGCGGCGGCTGAGACGATTTACAATAGGATACTCGTTTACCATTAGTTTATCAGTAATTTCGTTACATATTGCAGGCGTGATCACGGTTCGTTATCAAATCATTAAACGGCCAAAACCGGTCTTCTATTTTGTTTTGCGATCACTTTCTTTCTTTAACTTTTGGCTTGTCGGGTTCAAAATCTTCAAAACGTAGCGACTGGTTTGATTTTCGGTTTTATACCAAAACCGGCCATATAAAATTAGACCAGACTGTTGATGCGTTAACCATGATCAAAATCTTCAAAACGTAGCGATTTGTTTGATTTTCGTGATATGTTGGTAATCGTTTTTCTATTAGTTTATCGATTCTTTGGTGATATACTTTTATTAATTTTTTAGTTGTTAGTTTATCAATCTTTCCATCAAATCAATCATAAGTACATAATGCTTTAACCATAATTCATTAATCCATACAAATACGAAATACAATATGTTGAACATTATAAATTTGCTAACAAAATTACAACGATAAGCATTAATCGATAAAAGGTGGAATCTTTAGCGCCGTATGTTATAGGATCTAGCTGGTTCTTCGAGATATCGAAATCAATCTACAATAAAGATTCCACATAAGAAAAAAAGATATAAATTAATGTATAAAATAGACAAAAATAAACAAAAACATAAGGAAAAGATCACGTAATACCATTGGGACGATAACATCAACTTGTCCGACTTTGCGTCAAAGAATCAAACATCATTAAAACAACACCCATTCCTGAAGATGGACCCGTGAAAACCATCATTGCGACTGCGCTCGTTTTCAGCCGTTCATCTCGGAATGGGTGATGTTTATTATGTCCGGTTCTTCTACGCAGAATCAAACAGGATGATGTTATGTGTCAAATATCCAACGTGTTACCCGAATCTTTAAAGGGTCTAGTGTTATAATTGGTTGACTATGTGACGAAGTGTCTAGCAGAAGCAAAGATATTGAAGGATAAGGCAGTCACTTACAAACGAATAACCGGAAATGCAATAACCAGGATGCCGAAGTAGAGCTAGTGTTGTCTTTGTAACCAAAACAAAATCAATTAAAATATCAATAAGAAAATAATACACAGATATGCATACACACGTGTTGTACATATATAAAGTGGTGCGCACTAAACAAAACCAGATTTAAAAAAATTAGTAGAGAGCCAAGAGAACTGCATAAGCACTCGCGAGTTGTGCATAGTGCTTATCAGATATAGTGGGAGAGAGAAAGAGGAGGTAATGTTGTAACATAATATGCGTCAAAAGTGATCATGTAGTTCTCGTGATTCTCTACTATAGTTGTCAATGGCGAATAGCGGAACCTTGGTGACAAGCTACCTGTATGTTACGTAACGATAGCGATGAAATAGCGTGCGTTATTTCATGTTTAGCGATAAACTAAAAGAAAACTTGAGAAATATTTTATACGTATATTTTATCACTAAAACAAAAAAAAATTAAAAAATTACAAAATCTCGCTATTTGTCACCATCTGTCGCTAAATTCTATATAGCCTCATCAATCCGCTTTGCCACGCTACGGGCGCTATTGACATCTATGTTCTCTCCTTAAAAATTGGTCTTGTACTTCTGTATTGAAAACTTCAACAGTCAACACAACACACACATATATGCCAGCATGTATATTAGCAATAAAGTGTTTTCTTTTATGATTAGCATAGTAGAAAAAAGCTAATGATTCAATAATGTATATTCATGTAATGTTAATCTATAAACATCATTACCTTGTAACACGAAGCTCAAGCCCTATGTGGTAGATGTATCAGCTGCCTCAGCAATCCGATTGAGATCCCTTTCTAGTGTTCTACCCATACCTAACAATCCAACCTGGAAGGTAGAGGTGTAAATCAATTTTTTTCAAAAACCGGTTCCGGTTATTAACCGAACCGGTTTTTTCATCAAAGTCAAAAACCGGTTTTTGTATAACCGGTTCCAGTTGCTAACCGGTTTTTTTAACTCAAATCAATAAACGGTCCAACTGATTAGGGCCGGTTTTAACAGGTTTATCCAAAAAACACCGGTTTTTTACCGGTTTAAACAGGTTTTTCATAACCGGTTTCGAAGGTGAAGATCAATAACCGGTCTATAATCGCCGGTTCGGTTCGGTTCAAAAACCAGTTATAGAAAAACCAATTTCAGTTTTTTTTCCGATTTCGGTTCTAAAACCGGTTTTTTTGTACACCTCTACTCGAAGGTACAAGCTCAATAGTTAACGTGAATGGTATTAGGGCTACGCTTAGAAGATCTACATATCAAACCGTGCCTATCACATTATAAAATGCATTAGAGTGCATTCACTAACATGAAGTAGTTACAGGTGAATATTAGAGTAGATTAAAGTGTGTAGCTTTAGAACACAACAAAATCAATTGGGTTAATAAATTCTTATTTTACTCCTAAATAATCACATAAACGGAATCGATTTTGCGATACCGCAACAGTAGAAAATAACCAGATATCTGCCACTTATAAACACAATAACCAGACAATCACCTTCTAAACGCAACACCAAAGACCACTTCGATAGCTTATTACTATGAGACACGTGAAGTTAACTCATGACAGAATTTGTGATGGGTCGTCACCTTATTAAACTTTACATCAAGACAAGGCCTAGCTACATAGTTGTAGAGTATATGACACCTATTATGTGTAATAAAAGTATTCTTCATTCGAGTGACACTCCGAACATTTTCAAATAAGTAAAAAGTTATTCGATCCTCTACTGTTCAAAAGAACATATTTGGTTTTCAAATTCACAAGCAAGCAACATCACATCTCAATTTAAACTTAAACCTTATATCATAAACATCACCAGTTCTCAAAAAATCACAATACCTGAAACTTAAGAACACTTGTTTTCTCAGTAACAGCAAGCACACCACCCTCATCACCATCTAACCGATCCGAAAAGAACCCCTACACCAAAGTAAACGTAGCAAAACCTATCATCACAAAGAAAAAACTCGACCCAAACCCAACCGCCGGCCCAACAAAGAACCCCTCATCCCCAAACGGTGGGGGAGCATAATATGGTGCCGAAAACGACACATCCGGCCCTCAGATTCAAAACTATAGCTTCTCGAACTTGACAAAAACGACCTTCCACCCATTCGCCCACCCGAAGCCGCCAACACAACATTGTGCTGATCACACAACAACCCCAACAAAACCCCTGTTATTAAGGGCTTTAGTTCGGGTTGATTGGTTCGGGTAAACCAAGCGCTTTGGAAATTTGACATTTAAATGAGTTGAAGTGATCCACTTTTTACCCGAACCAAAATAATATTCTATAATAGACCTGTTTTGACCCGAACAAAAATAGCCTTTTTAATCGACCCGTTGACCTACAATTCTGAGCGAAACCTACTCTGACCTGCATCAAGTTAATGAAGAAATAAAAACAACTTTAGTCATCTATAGATAAACAACAATGTTTGATATTATGCTAAAGTAATAAAAACAACTTTAGTCATCTAGTCATCTGAGCGAAACCTGTTTTGACCTGGAACTAAGCATCAATCTCAACAGCTTCATTGCAACCTCCCACATGAAGTGACTTTGAAGCAAAATGTAGTGGAGCTTCCCATGTTTAACTGTTGGATATGTCTAACCTTTGGATATGTGTGAAGGCGTGAAGCAAATCGCCAATGAATCTAAACGTGCACAAGTTGAATTAGTCAATATCAGTTACTCCTTTGCAAGAAGTTCAAATAAATGGATGTAATGTACTTCAGTCGTAGGAATCACAAACCTGGACTTTTAATATGTTCTCGTATTGTCGCTATCCAGAAACCACTACGTTTGTCCAATACATGTTGGTGCATATGTCTGTTGCTTACGTCATTATATTAAAACGAGTCTGGAATGAACAAGAGCTTCTAAAGACTGCTCGAGACGAAGACGATATCTAAGGGGGAGTCTGTTAGTACAGTATGTCTATGTCTTAGTCTTGTATCGAGTCTATTTATAATAGGTGAGATCACATAAGAAATATGGAATATTTATGTAAATGGGGATCAAGTTCGCCCGAAATCTTGAAATGTGAACAAGTTCGGCCGAACTTGCTCAAGCAAGTTCGCCTGAACTTGTTGTATCCCAAGCGAACTTGATAGCCTATAATAATGTGACATGTGATCTCTCATTTAAGAACTTTTGGCAAATTTGAGCCGAAGCTCTGTCCGATCTGGAACTTGAACGTTTATGAATATTGATCAATAAACTGACATTTAATGAGTAATTCTTGTTATACGATTAACACGTCACTTAGTTTCCGCCTAATTGGACGTTAGATACAAACTCTAGGTTCCTGTGCTATCAAGGACAGTCCTATCAAGTGGTATCAGAGCCTGGATACCTAGATTTGGTGAAATCATTACAAGAATCACTCTAATTCTACTCATTTCTACCATTTTCTTAACTTTTTCACACATTTGAAGAATTCATTGTCAAAAATGGCTAAAAATTGAACATGTCACGTAAAATACACTAAAGGTAAACCCCTGAAAGTTTCAAGACCTTATTCAAAAGAATTGATGTCAAAAATTTGAAAAAATCATGTTTTGCAAAAACAGTTTGACCGAACTTGTCATCAAGTTCGCTCGAACTTGAGTGAAAAATTCACATTTTTCATCAAGTTCACCCGAACTTGATTGATTTTTCATTGATTTCAACTAAGTCCGCTCGAACTTGTTTAATTTCATTCAAATTTCATCAAGTTCGCACGAACTTGATTAAATCTTGTTGAAAATCTTATACAAGTTCGCCCGAACTTGTGAATTCTCTTGAAATTCTTACAAGTTCGACCGAACTTATCTCAGGGTGGAATTTTTTCTCAAAATCTAAAAACAAGTCCGACCGAACTTATCATCTTAACAACAAGTTCGCCCGAACTTGTTTGTTTGTGAAAAAAGTTGAAAGTTTCATACAAGTTCGCCCGAACTTGTTGAAATTGAAATTAAAATCTGTTTTTTATACAAGTTCGACCGAACTTGTTCAGTTGCTAATCGGTTTTCGAGTGTTTTGAATCGTACTTTCAGTTAAGCTTTCAGATTGTCAAAATGGATGATTTCCATAATGTGTTTGCTTCACAAGCTTCTATGTCAAATGCCAATGCTATTGCGGTTAACCAGATGAATCTGGACAATGAGATGGGTACTGCTACAAAACCGCCAAAGCTAATGAGTATGGACGAATTCGAAGGGTGGGAAAGGAAAAGTTTGTAAACTGGGTACAAGCCAATCAGTTCCACAGCTGGGTTGCGATAGAAAACGAATACAAGTGGCCAAAAGATGAACGCGAACAAGATCTACCTTTGATTAAGTTTACACCTGCTGATAAAGAGGCGTACGTGGCCGAAAAGAAAATGATTAGTCTTATTCAACAATCTGTGATGGAAGATATTTTGATATTACTACTAGAATGTGAAACTTCACAAGATTTGTGGCATGCTCTTTGTGACAAATTTAAAGGAAGCGATGAGATGATAAAGAGCAAAAAGACGTTAATCAAGAAAGAATTCGAGATCTTCAAAATGATCAAAGAAGAGACTATGAAACAGATGATTGACAGATATTGTCATCTAATGGTCCAGATGCGAAGGCATGATATTCAGAGAACTATCAAAGAGCAAATAGAAAAGCTGGTTGATGCACTTCCCGAGGGAGAGTGGTCAACTTACCTATTGATATTAAAGAACAGTCCAAGTTGGAGGCATTTAAAGTTGTCATCTTTCATCGATAAATTAGAAGATCATGAGATGGAATTGTTAAAAATTGCAAAATCAAAGAATGCAAACGTTGTTCAAGATGTTGGTGTCTATTACAATGGAGGTGTTCAAGATACTCAGATTCAGAGCCCGAAAATTCAGACAGCTTTTAGCACTAATATGAATTCCACGAATTACTCGTCACAGAATAAGAGTTCTCCGAACATTGGATATTCAAGCACTGGTTCAAATTCTTCGTTTCAAAATCAGAACAATCAGTCGTATCAGACAAACCAATCCAGTTCTGATCCGAATGTATTTCAGTGCAAGTTGTTAATCTGAAGAATGCATTTCCTGAAAAAGTGGCTAAACAACACATAGCACTTCTTGCTACTGTTCTTGAATCTTACGAATGTTTAGTTGCTGGGAAGATCGGAAATCCTGAAATGACTGCTGAGGATTATGATCAGGTGGATGAAGAAGAGTTGGAACTGATGGATATCAAGTGGAGCCTGGCATCAATCATCAGAATGGTTACCAAATTTGTAGCGTTAACCGAAAGAGATATTGGTAATTCAAGCAACAAGCTTGGATTTGACAAGTCAAACGTCACATGCTTCAAATGTCGACAAAAAGCGCATTTTAAACGCGAATGTACGAACCAAGAAGCAAGTGAAATCAAAGTCCTTTCGGCAACAATAATGACTATTACAAGAAGGCACTGCAATACAAGCCATACCCGAAAAGAACACAAGTTGAAGTTCAAGATAACTCTTCAAGGCCAATCGAACAAGCTCTCGTTGTGAGTCACGAAGATGAAGGATTTGACTGGAACAAATACATTGGAAAGAAGACTGGTGTTGCTATGATGGCAGAATTATTGGATGAATCGGAATCAACATTTGATGATACTGTTCTACAAAATGCGATTCTAGAAGGATATCTGCAGAGAAACGAGGAAGAGGAGATGGTTTATTTTGAAACTCAGAAGAAGAATGCTATGGCTTCTAACGCTAATCCTAATTTTGCAGGTTGCTTCAAGAATACATCTAAAGAACAAGTGACTGAAGATCAGAAACCAGAGGTGGAGAAGGTAGGTTCTAAGGTAAGAGTAATTGAAAAGGAAATTGTAAAAGTTGTGAAGGTTGAAAAACCTTGCACAAAGTGCACAAATCTTGTGAACAATGTGCTGAAAAGTCTAAGATCATAAGTGAAATGACTGTACATAACGAAAATTTTCGTTATGATTACAGAACAATGAAAGAAGCTTATGATAAAATAAAAGGAACATATTGCAATGTCGAAAAAGCTAATCTTGAACTAAGTGCTAATATAACAATGTTAAATGCCACGGTAATTGAGAAACAAAAAGCAATTAACATGTATATTAACACAATTGCTGAAACAAGGCGAGAACTTCAAGATATGAAGATTGAAACAGAAAGGGTAAGGCAATTGTTGAAAAGCTATACCACAAATGCTTATGTCATTGATCACATTCTTCCTACGATCAAATCGGAGGAAAATGATGAAAAACCAAAAGGTACAAAGCGTAAAGAGTACGGAAATGTTCCACCTCCACTACTTGCGAGTTACTGCCGCAAGAAAGAGGACGGTATTGAAAAGGCAATAAACATAACGCTTTTATCAGAAACCAAAGATCAATTGCCTGAGAACATTGACGTAGTCTATATGAAATCAAACGATGATAGTGAAGCGGTTGTGAAAAATGTGGTAAAGAATGTTTTAGGAAATGATTCTAATGACGGCAACTTTGAAAGCGCCAACTCAAGTTCGAACAATTCAGAATCACAATCCGAAGATGATGATACGTCATCAGAAAATGATCTAAGTGATGATCCTAACGTTGTCATGTACAAGGTTAAGGAATCTGATAGATTATATTTCGATGAGATCAAATCGATAAATTGTTCAAACTTTTAGAAGTTTTGTCAGATGATCGTGAGATAAATGAAAAGGAGTTTTACTCGAAACCCAAAAGGAACTTTAACAACTATCGAAAGAATGGTGGTGATTTTCCTGAGAACAGGAGAGCAGGGTTGGGTTTGGAGGTAAGTGAAGATGAACCGAAAAAGAACCAGAAGTCTCCATTTCACGAATACATAGTTAAAAACATGAAGTTTGTGTATGGGACAAACACGGTTCAAGAAGAAAGTTTGATCGGTAAGCAATCAAATGATGAATTTAAGAAAGAGAAAGAACTTCGGAATAAGGCTAAATCCGCAAGTGGAGTAAAACCCACTAGTGGACACTCACACGATACTCGGACTTGCTTCAAATGCAATGAAGTTGGTCATATTGCTCGCAAGTGCCCGAAGTCAAAGGCTGTGTATCACCGAAGAAACACAGGGTCAAAAGATGAGAAACTTAAGCAACCAAAGATTGTTAAACCAATCACAATGTTAAAAAGAAACAAAGAATCTGAAATCGAAGTGAAACCTAAGTGTGAATCAAAGTTTGCAAATTCAATTTTTGAGAAAGGTGAAACATCCAAAATGAATGAAAACATAGATTCTAGATTCTATATCAAGAAAGCAAGAAGTAAATCACAATCCTGGGTTGCAAAGAAGAAAACTTCATCTGAGAATGAAAAGTCTGTTTCTGATAAACTAAAAATGTCAAATCAAATGAGTCAGTAATAAAAAATGATCTTTCAAAGTTAAATTTTTCAAAACAAACAAAGAAAGAAAAGGTTGAAAAGTTTTCAAAATTGACATCATACGAAATGTTTGATGATAATATTGATTACGATGATGAGCTTGAAAGTGATTACGATTATCTTTATCAAGTTCAACCCAAGACCAAAAACGTCCGGGTTTCCCTATTCAAGTAGTTACTTTTCATGTGCAGGGGCTCTAAAGATCCACATTGTCAAAGTAGTATTTGGATAACGGAGCTTCATGCCACTTAACTTATTCTGAACATGTCATAATCTTTATCATTTTGAGGGGGAGAAGTTGAAAAGAAAATCCGTGAAGAACAAATTGTGAAAATCCACACCGTTGAACAGAAAACTGAGTTTTATGTCAAAACCATTTATTCCTTCATGATAACGAGATTAATGGTATATTTTTGTTGAACAGGTGCACATGCAGATGTTGAAAAAGGATCGGACGACGAGTTCTCATGATCCTCATTGGTTTGTTATCTTTTTAAGACTGTTAAAACTAAAATCCAAAACTATGTTTTTGATTTTAGAGGGAGTAAGAAAAACATTTGAAAAATCAAAAACATATGAAAACGTTGAAAATTCAAAAACATTTGAAAATTCTAAAAGTACAAAAACATTGAAAAAGACAAAAAGAATTTTATGTAAAAAAGGAAATGATAGTACATCAGTGGACAATCACGGTACGCTAAATAATTGTAAATTTAAAAAGTGATAAACAAGTTTTACTGTGGATGTGTCGATAGGCTTTACACGTTCAGTAAATTGTTTCCGGGATATAAACTAAATTTTACAACTGCTTAAACTTGTGGATTAACATCTCTCGGATATATGGGCTTAGTACTCCGAAATTTCGTTTGAGAGATTGCCTGATTCTGAGATACGAGGTCTTTATAGATGATTGATATCTGGGGTATTATACAAGTTCTTCTGATTTTGCGGAAGCAATAGCCTAGAACTTCTATAATGCTTTTGCTAAAAAACCCTAAACTGCATGCAAAGCTGAAAAGTATCGAAAGATACTACAATTGCAGTACAAAAAGATTCCATTTTGGAATACTTCCTTATAAGACGAGCCTTCATCTCTCTGTCGGTATGGTGGTACTAACCTGAGCTGTCAAGGTTTCGCATTAACCCAGATACAGATATCTTTACGCTATATTCACCTGTAAGATGAAATCTAGGGAATCTTGATACGAGAGTATATATTCTGAGATGGAAACCATAGTTAAGTCAAGTTTCATAATTCTACCTAAGATATATTGGAACAATTGAGAAATGTGTCGAATGTTAAGTGGACAAACATATCGACAATTTAGGTAAACGAGTTTAAAACTTAAAGTCTCAAAAAGGTCAACGGTACTGGTGATACGTCTCAATCAACTGATATAATTCTTAGACACGAATTCATAAAAATGTCTGTAAATATGTTTGTACAAAGTTTACTTTCTTTACTTGCTTTACAGATTAAAACCAAAAATATTTTTAGTGTGTTTTAGCATAAACTTTAAAAATTTCAAAAAGATTTTGTTTCTACATTAGTTTCAACGAGCCAATGATGGAGAACGGTTCTTCGAAGACTGTTAAGATGCTAAAATAGTAAAAATCTTGATGGCATCTGTTAAAAATCAAAATGATCCAAAGTGTTGAAAAGTTCATTTTATTGAAACTTTAAAATTGAAGAAAAACATCAGTTTGTTCACAACGGGTCGAACCGAGGTCATTAATTTGGACTTGGTAGACAAAATTGGTTAACCAAGGTCATTAACTTGGACTTGGTCAACTACGTGGATTTCATAATTGATAAACATGTGAATGGTCAAGGTCTTAAATGTAAAAGTGTTCAAGGTCATTGATTTGAACTTGAATAACTAAAAGGTTTGAAAAGATTAAAGTGGAAATTAAAATTTGAAATGCTGATGTTATGAAATTTCAAAATTTGAATCTTAAATGTTTTATTTGAATGTCTGAGAACTTTGAAACAGAAGTAAAGTTTTAGGGGGGGGGGAGGGGGGCAGGATAAAACGTTGAATGAAGATACCAGAAAGCTCAAAGTAAGGGGAGCATAGCTCACAGCAAGAGGGAGCATGGTGATTAAAGTTTTATCAAGACAAGTTAAAGAAACTGGGAAGAATTGAAGATCAAAGACGTTAAAGTTATTCAAGAACTAAAGATCAAGAGAATGATAAAGGCTCAGGAGCTTAATTGAAGTCAAATGACTACGAAAACATCCAAGGGGGAGTCTGTTGGTGCATATGTCTGTTGCCTACGTCATTATATTAGAACGAGTCTGGAATGAACAAGAGCTTCTAAAGACTGATCAAGACGAAGACGATATCTAAGGGGGAGTCTGTTAGTACAGTATGTCTATGTCTTAGTCTTGTATCGAGTCTGTTTAGAATAGGTGAGATCACGTAGAATATGGAATATTTATGTAAATGGGGATCAAGTTCGCCCGGAATCTTGAGATGTGAACAATTTCGGCCGAACTTGTTGAAGCAAGTTCGCCCGAACTTGTTGTATCCCAAGCGAACTTGATAGCCTATAAATAGGTGACTTGTGGGTCTCTCATTTAAGAACTTTTGGCAAACTTGAGGCGAAGCTCTGTCCGATCTAGAACTTGAACGTTTATGAATATTGATCAATAAACTGACATTTAATGAGTAATTCTTGTTATACGATTAAAACGTCACTTAGTTTCCGCCTAATTGGACGTTAGATACAAACTCTAGGTTCCTTTGCTATCAAGGACGGTCCTATCAATACACATTCTACTGGTTACAGAAAAACTACTATTAAATCTACTCCTTAATCATAAAATTAAGTACGCCTTGGTTGCTTTTGTGTCCAAGAATATATAAAATAAAGTATGCTGAATAGTAGGCTAAATATACTATGAATTGCCAATGAAAGTTGGACGTAAATATATACCTAGATGCTTGATATTCCTACAAAGATTCCCACTTACCATCATCAAATTTTTATACCTGAGAGAAGCTAACTTTAGCAAACTAAACATACTTGTGATAGAACATAAATGCAGTTCCAGAACATGATAGATATGCTGAGTAGCAACTATCAGAGAGAGTTGGGTAGATTCTTTGTAGTAACTGATCGTAGCCTTTTCCACATTCCCATGCCCTGCATATTTAAGGGCAATTAGAATATGTGTCTAGTGAAATCTACCAAATAACAATATCAAAGATCCGTGTGGGGTAAATTTGATTTTTTAAAAAATATCAAAGAAATGGTAAAAAGAATCAAAGCGTGATCATAAAAGACATTAATTAAAAAAGACGACAATATCGAAATGTTCTTACCTGATAAAATGAACAGCCCCTAATATCAAACCTACGAATTAATCAAAATTCAAAAACCTAAGATATTACAACAAAAAAGATTCAAAATTTAAACTGAAAGGGCATTTAAGAAAGAAGCAAAAAAATAACACCTTTTCCAGACATTGCCAACACACCCACAATATTGTCACGATGAAAGGTTAAACTACAACAACGAAGCAACACAAAAAATCAAACTGAAGTTGAGTTGCCCAAATATTGATGCAGCTGTAAGAAACCACAAAAGTTGACCTTTGCCTTACTATAACTGTGGCCCAAACCAAGTTGTGCTTTCTCCATATCAGCAGGCTATACAAAGATAAAACATTCCATAAGCTGGCATAAACTTTAGAAGGAAGTTCTACAACACAAACAAAAAATAAATATAAATAAAAACTACACCTTGAGCATCTCAACAAAACTGTATGCAGGGGAACACCATTCCAACCCTACACGAATAATTAGCAATCAAAACATATGAGCTAAAACATATGTTGGTAACAGGTCTGGATCGATTTCAACAGAGAGTGAGAACCTAATGCATTCAAGTTCTAATAGGGACGGAAATACAAATATAAAATAGAAAACTAAGCTCTCTACCAAACATCAGGTCTTACCTTCTCGGCTACTCATCGGCTTCAGTCGCAGTTCCTTCTAAACTTGAATTCCCTCATGAAATTGATATCTCAAGAAAACAAACACCCGAATTAGTATAAGATGTCTTCTTTCTTCCAAGAAAACAAATTTAATATATAATGACCAAATTCATGAATCTTGAAAATGAATATAAAAGCTGGAAAAAGGATAACATGGATCAAAAGCTACCAAACCAAGTTTATGAGACATGAATAACATAACAAAAGTTAATGAGTAAATCCAACATATGATCATCATTAGCATATATCAAACAATATTGATCTTTAAATCCTCAACAAACGAAATCAAACGACGACATAATCTGTTAACAACATAAAAAATGACTTAAAAACGTAATAAACCTTTGATTAGAGTAAGAAATAAGTGAAATATTTGAGTAATCAAACCATTTCCAGATCTGAAGCGGATCTGAGCTTTAATGGTGCCATTTTTGCAAGCAATGTAGTGTACAACCATTTCCAGAGCTTGTCGTCGTTACCGTTGTTAGATCCGGTGGAACCCTTGACTACAACACAACAGATGTATCTAGAATTCTTACAAACCTTTATTGCAACAACTAAAACATATGAAAGCAAGAACAAGTTGAAAGAGCAAAGCTTCTAACTTTAAATCAGTATCGCGATCTTGAACTCTTCTCAAACCCTAGTCAGTTGTGTGTTAAAAAAAGCCCTAAATCGGAATCGAGAGGTCGGATTCTTCATCAATCTTGTGCAATGTTCAATGATCTGGTGAAATCATGGTGAAATGGTGGTGAAATCAGCTTCGTGTTCTTGAATCGCTAGAGAGAAAAAGGGGGCGGCTAAGGTTTTTGAAAATGTGAGATCTAAAGAATGATCTAGAAACCCTAGATGAGTATCTAGTGTTTTTTTTTGTGTGGCATTGAATCCTTGTACATAAAGCTTCAAGGCTTGTTTATGTTGAAAAAGTGGCAATTGACCATTCCTGCCCTTGCAATATGCTTATTAATATAGTATAGACATATATACATATATATATATATATATATATATATACATATATATATATATATACATATATATATATATATATACAATATATATATATATAATAGAGAGAGAGAGAGAGTTAGGATCGTGTGAGAAGCATTAGGCTAATTGAGAAACTTGAGAAGCCACACACATTTTTCCCTAAGCTTTTCGTAATATGTACATATGTATAGTTTAAAATTGACTTATACGTATGTATATATTACGAAAAAGCTTAGAAAAATGTGTGGTCCAAAATGTTTCTCAAGTTGCTCAAATAATGTGAACTTCTCTTAGGATACCTACCCTATATATATATATATATATATATATATATATATATATACTAGTAGGGAACCCGTGCGTTGCGGCGGAGGCGATAATTTTGAGCGGTAACATAATCCAAACATTAAAACGAAAAAAGAAATCGTATATTCGTAAAAGTCGAGGTTTACCGCCTGGAGGTAGACTAAGTGTATTAGAGAGCTGATGGTATGTGATGTATACATGTACATTTGCAATAGTCTAGGTTTACCTTCCGGAGGTAGATAATGGCTACCAATCCAATAAAATATTTGCCTTTCAACTCTGAACACATACGGGTGTGAGTAGTTGTTGATGAATCACCTACATTCGTGTGGAGTGACATCATAAAGAACATGGATTTATAAAAGTGTCTATTTTCACAACTACTTTAAATTCATTAAACAAAATGAGAAATATTTTCACAACCCGTCAAGTCATGGTGCAAACACAATTTTGTCTTTTAAAAAAAATATAAAAAACAATATTGCTACACTAACATACTATACTTTAACTAAAAAAGGTTAGGGGTGTCAACATTAGCTCAGATATGGGAATGGTTTAGCAGTCACTTCAGGGCTCCCAAAACATTCAAAAATCACAAAGCCTTCAAAAATCACAAAGCCGCAGATTCAAATGTACATCCAATTGGGGTCTGAAAAAACAAAAAAACATATTATATATCACACTTAAAAACCTATGTTTGAATTTAACTTTGACTTTCAAAAGTATTTTTGACTTTGGCTATACATGTGTCATGAAAAGAACTCTAGATGACCGGTGAGCTTAGCCATTTTAACCATTAATGGATACTTCCATAAAGAGTCATTTAGTTCTGAGTGAACCCATATGACGGCTGACAACCAGTTTAACATCAAAAACTTAAAATTTATCCGTATGTTCACTAGTTCCAATAAAAACGAGTGGACTTTTTGTTGCAACAACTCTAGATATAAGATTCTATATTAGATACCCATAGTTTCATCTATTATAAAAATATTTGTAACTACAGGGCAGACTATTGCCAATATAATCATCCATTTTAGTAACAATATCAGCTCCAAGAGCAACGCTCCACTTAAATGCTTGAGCTTGGTCAAATGCGGCTTGACCAATACTGCTATCCATTACGAATAAAACAAGATCTGGTTTCTATAAGATGACAAAGGCCATCCTTTGAGCAAAGATAATTTTCAAATCAATTTCTTTGCTTATGGGAAACTTGATGGATCACAAGCTTGGTTTAAAAAAGCGGGAAGCGCACAAAAGTGATGAGTTCTAAAACCGATTTTTAAAAAGTGAAGCGCAAAAGCGGTGAGCTTTTCGTAAGCAAAGCGCAAAGTGATTATATAATTTATTTTATATATCCCATAAGTGTTTAGCATCCAATACCTATGATTTAGCTATAATTAAGCTTTATATATGTTTTAAATTGAAAAAAACATAAATGTACAACATAAAAAGCATGTTGTACAACACTCAGAAGCATAGAAATACCACATGTACAAAAAGCGTGCGCCTCAGCTGCGCCTTAGGTTGATATTCACCCTAAAAAGCGCGCCTCAGTTGCGCTTCTTGTACATCGTGCGCCTTATGTCACACAAGGCGATGGGTTTGTGCCTAGATGCGCTTCGCGCTTAAGGCGCGCTTTTTTAAACCAAGATCACAAGCAAATGGATTTGTTGTGAAGAATTGTTGAAGTAGAATTAAATGTTACATTAATCATCTTACCACGTAAATAACAAACTCTACACATTAAAAATGCACAAGATGTGGATTTTTTGACTTCACAAGTCAAATACGTACCGCATCAAGAAAATTAGAAGGATAGTGCATTAAAGGATTTAACATCAACATTAACTTTTGAAATTAAAATTAGAAGGGATTCTAAACTTAAAAAAAGTTGACTTTTTTAACCAGCATACTTGTAGATATGCTATCAAAAAGCTACAATTTTGCGTTAAGTCAATGAAGTGTAAAAATTAGAAGGGATTCTAAACTTAAAAGAACCCAAACTGTAATTTAGTTGGTTGATTAGATTGTAAAACGTTATTAATTAAAATAACTAATTTGCCTAAATCAATCAGGTGTCTTTGAAACAATTAGGGGACAAAAGTTAGCTTAAATTTACCAGAGTTCATATGTTCACATGGTTCTCACTTACCATATATAAAGAAAATTTTAAAACCAATCATGAAACAGATTACCTTAGAATCGTTGAGTTAAGTCCTCATCATTACAGAATGCTCATAGCAATTTGACACATATGAACCCTGCAAAATGAGATAAAATAAGTAGAACACACACATCAATCCATCATCAAAGAAAAACAAGATAAAATGATTAAAAAATAAAAAAGAAGAGAATGAGACCTGGGTTCTTTTTTATCCTTGTCAACTTCCATCGGTGGAGAACTAAAGACCCCATTTTTTGGAATAATTAAAGATTTGCTAGGGACCATAAACCCGCAAGAGATCTGAGTTTTATCCTCTCAACTTCCATCGCTTCTCTCCCTCTCTCTAGCATCTGCTCGCTCTCTCCCTAGAAAATCCAAATTTGTTTTTTTCTAGCATCTAATTTTGGCTCTACTATTACAAGATTTGGGATTTAGGGGTTGTTTTGAACAAGATGTAAGAGAGAATTGGGAGGGGAAATCTGAATTTCAAAATTCAAAAGCAGAAGAAACATGGAGCCAAATGGGTACAACGAAAGCAACAAAAGGAGACTCCATTAGGGTTTTGCTGAGACAGACGTATAAGATGTTTGGTCCGTTGATTTGAGGAGTTGTTTTGGATGGTGGAGATTGTGTCAGGGATCTGAAAAGTAAAATGGGTTTAACCCATGTCTGTCTCATTGAAATCCTTTATATAAACCATTTAACTTTCTAAGCTTTAATGGATTGTAAACTATGCATTAAGAGTAGTACAACTCTTAAGTTTAAGTTCTAATATATATATAAATATATATATATATATATATATATAAAGGTAGGTTCTAGAGTGAACATCTCCCAAGAGTGAATTGTGTGAATTGATCTTGACTCTTGATTTTTATGATCTAGAGATTTAATTGAGTGGCATGATTGTAACTATTTGGTTAGTATTTACTACTTAATTAAATAGATAAGAGTAAATGTGTAATTGAGTGGCATGATTCAATTCAGATTTATTTGAAAAAAATAAGCGTATTCTTTTTCATACATTATCATTCTCCAAAATTAAAAGCAGGATCGGCGATGAGAGAAACTGCCGAAGACGAAGGGAGAAGACACCCGGCGATGAGAGCAACTGTCGCCGACGGTAGTAGCTGTCGACGACGAGACGATATCTTTCTCTCTCATAGATCATCGCCAACATCAAGGAAAAGCAGAGGGGGACCTTCGTAGCTATTAATCCGCCGGAATACTCATCCGATTTTCAACCACAAAAGGTACACAATGCCGTCAACGAAGAACACTCCTTGCCGTAACCATCATCTTCATCGTATTCTGGAAAGGATTATCAAGCTGTCGACGAAGAACACGCATTGCCTTCACCATCATCTTCATCGGAATATGGAAAGGATTATCAAGCAACCAATGTACACCAATGTCATCCCCGTGTGTATTTGATTTCTATCGATACCAATAGTGGGTTTGGGTTTAGTTTCTTGTTTGAGGCGGGTGTACACATGTGTATTCCGATTTTTGGTATTGTTTTTTAGGGAAAATGCGATGAAGATTCTACATTGGGTTATACACATATGTATGTATGTACAAGGTGTTTTATGTTTATTATGCTCTGTTTGAGGTGGTGGTACACATGTGTATTCCGATTATTGGTATTGTTTTTGGGGAAAATGTGATGAAAATTTTACACTGGGTTGTACACATATATACAAGGTGTTTTATGTTTATTATGCTCTGTTTGGGGTGGATGTACACATGTGTATTCCGATTATTGGTATTGTTTTTTTTGGGGGAAATGTGATGAAGATTGTACACTGGGTTGTACACATATGTACAAGGTGTGTTTTGTTCATTATGCTCTGTTTGAGGTGGGTGTACACATGTGTATTGTATTCCGATTTTGCTCTGTTTGAGGTGGGTGTACACATGTGTATTGTATTCCGATTTTGCTCTGTTTTTATGCGATGTTATGTTGTTCGGTTGGTTGAGTTATTGTAAAATCGTTTCTGTACGCATGTGTATAGCTTCCGTATAGAGTGAATTCGGTATGCAAAGTATTAGTTGCTGAGTTTTTTTGTGCTATTATAGGAGATGTCGGTAACGAGAAAAGTGGAGATGGAAGGTCGATAAGGGTGTTTGTAAGTGGCTATAACTGTCATTAACAACATCGATGTAAGTGAGAGCCCAATCGAGTTTGTGAATGATTCGGGCTCCTTCAAGAAGACGATGCCATATAAAGTGGTAAGTATTAATTTAATTTATATGGTGACCCGGTTAAGGAAGAAGTATGATGTGAAGATTGTGTGCTCCCATGCTAAGATGCTCCGCGATGAAGTAATGGCTGAAGCGGTAGCATACAACATGGCGAATAGGCTTAATGGTTATAACATTCCATGCAGACAATAGTTATAAAGACTATGTTTTTTTGTTTTTCTGATTCTGTTTGGTTTATTGTTTTTACGGAAATTGGATGTTTAGTTGGTTGGTATACTTTATAATATGTTTTTGGTTTTGTTTTTTTGCACATGTCATGGTTTATGGTGATGTAGTATGAGTTTATTAATCTAAAAATACCATTATACACAAATGTATATATGTCTGGACACTAGTGTGTTATAGTTTAGTACACAAATGTACTTTAGAGATTCTTGAATGTGTCAATTGTGAAAAAAACGTCGGTTTGTACCGGTTAGAATTATTCAGTTTAAATGTTCCAAGTTCGTTGGAAAAAAACATAGATATTTTGTTATTAATTGAGGTAATAAAAGTATTAAAAGGTTTACACAGTTGGAAACCTGGTCTATTTCATCACAACATAAAAATAACCACAACGTACCAACATTAACTGTAATCATAAACAAGTTTCATAAACATATTATAGTCTACCATGGAGTGTACTAAACATAAAGCCTATTCGCCAGGTTGTAGGCAAAGCAAACGAAAGATGTAATCAAACTAATAGGCAAAACAGTTTAAAACAGTTTCCAATGTAATTATTATAAAGATTAAAAAAGAAAAAAGAACTATGATCTTGTGTGTTTTTGATGCACCTTCTAAATTGCGCTACTGTTGGCTTCGCTTTCCTATTCTATCTTTATGCCTTCTTCATTTTGTTCTTCCTCGTCTTCTTCATCTAACTTCACAACATACTTTTTCCTTAGACGTGTCAAACACGCCTTTTCGCCAAAGCTTTCATATGGAAGTACATTAGACCTATGCTAGGCTCATTTAGGAATACCATTTTCCTACACATTATCCATAAAATTAAATGACAATCTAAGTACATTTACACCGTATAACAACATAATGTACACCAGTGTAAAGACTACAAATACACAAATGTATACTATATGCGTACACTTGGGCACTGCTTACTAAAGGTATTTACAATACTACAAGTTTTAACTTTGCAGCATGCACAAGTGTTTTCTGACCAAATAAAGCCGCTTTTACACTAATAAAATACACAAGTTAAATCACTACACCCATTTAACATTACTTACACGTTTGACTTTCTATATAATCGAACATAAACCCATCTCCTTAACAAAATCAGAACAAATTTAACTACCACATTAACTATTATTCTTTATTAATCCGATGAACCC
This sequence comes from Scalesia atractyloides, assembly GCA_947069175.1. NCBI lineage: Eukaryota > Viridiplantae > Streptophyta > Magnoliopsida > Asterales > Asteraceae > Scalesia > Scalesia atractyloides. Next base: position 45,140,480 of record CAMTDV010000025.1, read on the forward strand.
AAACATATACATATCACCTTCACAAAATCGGAGCAAATCAACCACAAATCCATGAATTAAATGTACATCCAGAACTAAAAAGATCTTTAACCCAGACTTCTTGTTAAATCATATTAACCCGAAAATAAAAGAACAAAATTGACAAAATTTAAACAACATAACCACACAACCCATAAATCAAATAAAATCAAATAGCTTTAATCAACCTTATTGAACAAATAATTTTTTATATGAACATTCATCTAAAACCCTAGGTTTACATGCACAAAAGGGAATAAATCTTGAACTATACACAATCGGATGAAACAGACAATTACAAATACGAAATACATTTGAAATTCGTACCTTTATATGTTTTGAAGATATAATCACCGAATTATGGTGGTTGGGAACCAGGGGCTCGTCACTTTGAAGCGGCCGTGAAAGATGATGATGTAGAGAGAGAACGAGAATACAAATACCGAAATACACTTGAAATTCGTACCTTTATATGTTTTGAAGATGTAATTACCGATTTATGGTGGCTGGGAAAAAGGGGCTCGTTACTCTGAACCGGTCGTGAAAAATGATGGTGTAGAGAGAGAACGAGATTAGGTTTTTATTTTGACTTGATCTTCTAATAACTTATATTTGGCATGGAAAGGAATAAGGAATTCATGAAAATTAAATGTAAAATTACAATTCTATCCTTATAATAAAAAAACAAATGGATGGCTGCGATTAGTTCACTCAGTACACAAACAAGGATGTTGTTCACTAATGAACCTAACCCTATATTGGGTATATATATAGGGTTAGGATCGTGTGAGAAACACTAGGCTAATTGAGAAACTTGAGAAGCATTCTGCATCACACATTTTCCCAAAGCTTTTCGTAATATACACATATGTATACTTTAAAGTTGACTATATACATATGTGTATAATTTAATATACATATATGTATATATTCAATTTTAAACTATACATATGTGTATATTATGAAAAGCTTAGGGAAATGTGTGGTCCAGAATGCTTCTCAAGTTTCTCAAATAGGGTGTACATCTCTTAGAATCCATACCCTCTATATATGTGTGTATATATATATGTTCATTGGGGAACCGTGGGGAACCGACTCAAACGAACTCCGATTGGACTCATTCCAGCGGTGTTGGAACCGGCTCGTCGAACCCTAACTAGGATCTTTTAACCCTAAACCCTAAATCCTAACCCCTAAACCCTAAACCCTAAAGCTAAAAAATAAGGCTAAAACATAAGCTAAATCGTAAAATCTAAGCTATAAATCCTAAAAGCTAAACCCTAAAGGCTAAACCCTAAAGCTAAACCCTAAAACCCTAAAGCTAAACCCTAAATACTAATAATTAACCCTAAAACTAAACCCTAAAGCTAAACCATAAGGCTAAACCCTAATATAAGACCCTAAATCCAAACCCTAATATATTTAGGGTTTAGGGGTTAGGATTTAGGGTTTAGGGTTAAGAGATCCTAGTTAGGGTTTCGACGAGCCGGTTCCAACACCGCTGGAATGAGTCCAATCGAAGTTCGTTTGAGTCGGTTCCCCACTGTTCTCCACTTTTTTAGTATTCCCCAATGAACCTCACACTATATATATATATATTTTTTAAAAGTAATAACACTTTCCCTCATCAAATATCTAATAAGATTGATTTCATTCATGAATCTTTAAAAATACTAGGTTTTATTGATGGCGCGTGTTGCGCGAAACTGAGGAAATGATAAAGTTAAATAAACGCTATTTGAAAATGAAGCATGTTGTTTTGAAAACCACCAACAGAATCAGTTTAGTTTATCATCATTTTGTAGAAGGATACCAAATAAATACTCTATTTGGATACAACTTTATTTTTAACAATACTTATATCGGAATGTCCGTGGAAAAATCATCACAACTACTGCATACTTAATTTTTTTAAATTAACGATTAAAAGTTATTAAAGAAATATTAAATTAATTGATAAAGGCAATATCATTTGAAAAAGATAAAAGAATTATAAAAAACAAACACTAGTAAGAAAAGGGAATATGGTTTATAAAGAAATAAAATATATAAAAGTAAATATAATAATAAAGTATTATAATACTAAAATATAAAAAATAACTATATATTATTGTAAATATAAATTTACTATTCATCGTCCTTCAACAACAATATACATAAAATGGGTATGTATATTTATAATTATATATACTCATGTTGAACAACTATTATCCCATATACCTAGGGTTGTTCATGAGCCGAGCCAAACCGAGCGGACATTTGATCGTGCTTGGCTCGTGTACAAACCGAACCAAGCGGAGCGGCTCACTTAAAACCAAGTCTCAAATCAAGCAAGAATTTTTCGAGCAGTAAATATTTCGAGCGATCGTCGAGCGAAGTTCAAGTGATTTGGACAACTATGTCACCCAATTTAAATTTGCCGAGAGAGATAGTGACAATGTTGGATCTCAAGTTTTTATGTTTTTAAAAACAGTCACATTTCATGGCATAATATATTTCTTATGAATAACAATGTTGTGGCGAACGGGGCGATCATATTGCACGGACAATGACGTTGAGACTAGGAGACGATTGACTTAGGGTAATGACATGAAACATTGAGGCGATGAGCAGACTGTCGTTTTATCGGTTTAGGGTTTAACTTTTAGATTTGATATAATTTTTTTATTGCTATGATTGGGCTAGACGTATAGATATAGTTGTAAATTTGTATATAGTGGACCAAAATCTAATAGAGTGGTATATATATAACTATAAGTTTAATGTATATTTAAGTATATATGTATGTGTAATGTGCGTATATATATAGGTGTTATGTATATGTATAATTCATATTTGAGTATATATATATATGTATATACATGTTTATATGTGCATGTGTATATGTATATGTAAATGCATATGTATATATAGACCAATTAAAACTAATAATTCGATCCGAACCTAGCCGAGCAGACCTTTGCTCATGCTTGGCTCATTTACAAACGGAAACGAGCAGAGCGGCTCGTTTACGACCGAGTGTCAAATTGAACGAGCATTTTTCGAGCAATTTCTGAACGAGCATCGAGCGAGCGGCGAGCGAAACAACCCTACATATATGTTTATGTTTTGCTTTACTTGAAGGCGATCATTTGCTCTTTGTAATCGACTTGAATGTTTTGTGCTATAGTTTCTGTTGCATATTTAATGAAATTTTGTAGTTGAAAAACTATATGTTGAAGAGTAAATCTAATAGCTAAGACCTCATGTTAAAGGAATTTCAGTTTTGCGTTGGCATATTGTCATACCCTTGTCGTAGCGGAAGCGCAAACGTGTGACTATGAGGTAATCATTGCATCCAATCGTGTAAACAAATAATAATTAACAACGATGTCATGTCATATATTAAGTACAACCAGCATTACAAGTTTTCTAAAACAAGTTCACATAGGTTCAACACGTTCAAGTTTGTTATCCAAAAACATAGTTAAAGTCATATTAGATCACAAAAGCAAGTTTGTTATCATAATGAAATAAACCAAGGTTTTGACTCCTATATACCCATACAAGGTTGGGATATAAGAGGCAAACCCTTCAAAAGTGGCATATGTTGTTATGCCGTTCCCATTTCCTGAAAACCATCACCGGCTCATGTCTTGTTTCCTGAAATACATGTAACTTTGAAAAACATCAACAAAGTTTGAACGAGTTCATGTAGTTATTGTTTTCGTATAAAATGCATAGTTGAAATCCATCATTGAAATCCGAGTATGTTATTGTCATCAATCCTGGGTTTAAGGATCTATCAGTGGGTAGCGAGCCCCCGATATTATGTGCCACAGGTAAATAACCAACCCGAGATAACTTTTGGCATCAATTGGGCTCACAAAAGCACTCCAGGGTATACCAACCAGGAGTGGAGCGTGTCTCCCGCTCAATAGATCTATACCTTTTGCACCTTGGTCACTACGTGATTATTGGTTATTATTGTCATCAATGTCATCATCCTACTTATGCACATCGATCATTGTCATCATCTAAACCCGTAGCTAACATACAATTTGTCATAAACATGCATTTCCCCCCGAGTGTTATAATACCGAAAACGTTTAAAAGAAAAGGGGGACATGAACTCACAAGTTTGCATTCCCTAAAATCATACTATGTAATGCGTGTGTCCGGGTACGCGGGTAACCTACTAGTGTACTAATTTTATTAGACACTTAGGTCGGGTTTGACCTCGTACAAGTTGTTCATCTTGAATTATTGTTATGTTTTCATTTGTTTCCTTTGAACAACTTTATTACTTTTATAGTGTTGGTAGTTCGTGTGTTCGATTATTATTCGTATATATATTTTACAAATATATATATGTTATCGAGTATTTAATCGTGTGTGAACGGGCCTTGCCCTTCACTTGTCTTCGTGCCTTGCACGCATGTCATTGGGCATGGCCCATGTCATCTTGTCATTGGGCCTAGCCCATGTTTTCTTATCATTGGGCCTAGCCCATGTCTTTTATATATTTTGGGCCTAGCCCATGTCTTTTATGTATTGGGCCTAGCCCATGTCTTTTATGTATTGGGCCTAGCCCACTTAACTTTTAGAAATCCATTAAGTTATGAGATTGGGCCTAGCCCATGAAATTATATAATTGAGTCCATGTGGGAAGTCTTATACTTACACAATTTTTACTAAGTATGACTTTTCTAATATATTCAAATACTTATATATCACTTAGTAATTTTTAGACTTTTTAAACTTTCAAGATTTTGTTATCGGTAATAAATATATATACACTAGTTCGGTGTCAAAAATATATATTTTTAGACACGTCGTTGTGATCGTTTAATATATACTTTTGTGTCGATAAAACGCCCAAGTGTCGTAGTAACCTCCTTGTGATGACACTATGACTCTTTGTCGTGGGTGACGATATATATCCCTTTATTTATCGAATAAATTGTGTGTCTTAATTGTCAGCTTGAAATATTCATTATTTCATAAGGATATATTTCCGTGGGCTCGTCCGTTGTCCGATGTGTTCGTTCGTCCATTTATTCGCTTCAAGATATATCGTTATAGCATTTCCTTGTCATTTTGAGGGTGTTGATTTACATGCATTTGTGTAGAATTTTCTACTTCTTTTCATGGCATGTATTTGTGTATTTTCACATGTAACGTGTTAAGTATTTGTCATGTATTCCTAACACCAATACATACACATAATACACAAACATTTTTACACTCAATGGGTACTTGAAATGTATATATAATTTTTACCAAAAATGATACTTACATATATATTAATCCCATTATTTTTGGAGTTGTAACAATATACCTAAATGTTTATAACAAGTCTTGGATAAGTATGGCTTAACCCTTATCATAAAAACTTCCTTAATGACGATTATGACCACTAATCGCATTCAACCTTGTTAATCCCCCATTAATCAAACTTTTAATCGCGATTAGGTTTTTAGAAAATTTCGCCACAGTTTCCCCTAAACTATGTCGTTTTCCACGTTTCAAAAACATATTTAAATCATCAAATCAATTTTTCCAAATCACTACAATTTACCAAGTGTCACCAAAGATTATATACAACACTAACCACACTTATTCCTTCAAAGTTTCTCATGAGCATTACTTATGTTAATTTTCAAGACTTCAAATTTAGCCATTTATCAAGTTTATAAAAATTTCCCAAGACTTTTATACAACACTTTTTATAAATGATATCATGTAAACTTGTTTTATGTAAAACCAAGTTATTAGTGTTTTAGCAAGTCTTGATTCATGATCATTCCATGTCTTATCTCTCAAAAATTACTAATCAAAGTCCATACACATATTGTGTTGATGCACTTTGTGTCCGTCACTGTGCGAATAGACTAGTTAGAGCGCGTGTTGAATATTGTATAGATTAGATACGAACACACGACCCGAGCACGAACGTCACATGAGAAAATGGACACATTTCGTACGAAATCTGTCAGATTTTGTACGAAATAGTCAATTTTCATACGAAAATATGTAGCATTTTTGTACAAAAATTTTCGTACGAAAATGCTCGTTTTCGTACGAAAATCTCATCCCTATATATGTGTGTTGTGTGTTCATTTGTTTGTAAGTTTTGGAAGCTCCCTGAGCGGAGGTGTTGGCGGATTCTCTCCGGGAACTCCGCCAGCCTGACAAGATGTATGCTCTTTCCGTATGAATTAATAAACGTATGACTACGCTGCATTCTACTTCTACTCCATTCTGTAATAACGTTCTACAGAATCGGCTATCTAACGCCCAAACTTCCGTCTGAAACCGCCGCGATCTGGACCCACAACTGGTATCAGAGCTACGGTACCGGTTCATTCAATCTAACAGTTGATGAATCACCTACGCTCATGAATTATGAACTTAGGAGGGGTTTTAGACGTATATCATCAAATAAACGGACAATCCTCGGACAAGATGTAAAATTGAACTTATAGGATTGTTAGAAACTGATTTTCAACCAGATCTTTGCAAAAATCGTCTCGAAATTCGAAGAAACGAAGACTCTAGATCGAAAAAAAGTCATCAGTTCAGTTTGGTGCGAAAACTCAAATTTTCGTGCGAAAATATAACTCAAATTTTCATGCGAAAATATAACCCAAAGTTTCGTGCAAAAATTTCGTGCGAAAAAGAGTAAGGTGCCAATAAAAAGAAGGAAATTTGTGCGAAAATGAGTGAGGCATTGGAAAATATTTGTTGACCGCATTGACGTGACGAGTGTCCAGAAAAAACTTGGTGATAGAATTTTTTTCAAAATTTTCATGACCGATACGCAATGTTCGGAGACACCGTCTAGAGCTTCAGAGTACAGATTTGATGATACGGTCACAAAATGTTGAAGATATTGGGAGAGTCACTGATACCTGCGCAGAATGCTGATCATTCGGTGTAGTGACTTTCAATGGGCCTAGCGTTAAATCCGCATTTCATCAAAACTGCAATTTTGGGAAATTTTTCGCAAAATTTGGGTTTTGTGGGAGGATGCCCAAAACGTCAGAATTTGCTAAAAATGAGGGGGAATAAAAATTTGTGAAAACATTGAAAATTCCGCCATTTTTAGAAATTCGGACGGTGCAGCTAGCATTCGGGTGGTTTTCGATGCAGATTATCTGATGAAGCATTAGTGATGAGATCAGGTTGATGTCTACTTTTCATAAAAGTGGGGTCGCATAACTGAGTTCTGGTGGAGGAGTTGTTTATCAGATTCTATAGTCAATGATCATATTTATGCCTGGCAGTCGTCAAGTTCGCGGAAGCACACACGACCGCTTAGTGATACGGAGTACCCATTTTAACTCTGCATTGCATATGAACTATTTTGCGGACTAACCGCCAGGAAATAGGGATGTCTTGTAGTTTCAGTGCCCCGTGCGCTCCGACCACGGCTAAATGCCCAGCAGTCGTAAGTTCGCGGAAGCACACACGACCGCTTAGTGGTATAATGTATCCAATTTAACTCTACATTGCAAATGAACTATTTTCTGGAATAACCTCCAGCAAATAGGGATGTCTTGTAGTTTCAGTGCCCCGTGCACTCCGACCACGGCTAGATGTTTGCCTTTTATGACTAAAGAGGATGATTTATGGAATCGGATCTTTCAGAACAAAGATTTGTACCAGTTGCTCACGAAATAGATTATGCTTGGGATTTCGTGATCAGAGGAAGTTCATAATTTTCAGATCATGATACAGATTGATGCTTAAGGGATGCAGGATTTAGGTCCTGATCTCCGATGTGAGGTTTATGTGACACCCGGATATTTTGAACCTGTACTAATGTGGCACGCGTTATGATTAAATAAAAAGGCACATTATATTAAATTGATGTATTTCGATGTTATTTGATGTGTTGATACATTTAAAATTTATTAAAAATTGTGTTGGCAATTTTAAGATAAACGCTTGTCGCGTAACGAACGTCGGTGACCGCACGATAAATATCAAAATCCTAAAATAGTTCGTTATGATTAAAATATTATATAAGTCATGGCCGTGAAGAAAAATTATTTAAAACGCTTAAAAACTCTATTTTCACAAATTTAAGCGCGTACTGCGCACCACAGCGCGCATACTGTCAAATATAGGCAACGCTGCCAGTCCAGACAAGTAAAATATTGTTCAACAATATTTTGGTGAGTAAAATTTTATAGAGCGTTAAAAATAATTCAAAACGCGTTAAAACGGGATTGAAACGCTAGATAAAATACCCGGTAACCAGTTTTTAGCCAATATAAGTTGTATATACATATGTATGTGTGTGTGGTGTGTATATACATGAGATATGGCAGCCATATGACACTCTCTCTCCCACCTCTCACACATGCATGACAGTTGTTGGCTTTGTGTGTTGCATGCATCCTTCCAAATCTTACATATTCTTACATAATCCTTCATAAACCAAGAAAACAAAATCAAAACAAATCTTCCACTCTCTCTCTCTTCCCAAACCGTAAACCCCCCTCTCTCCCCTCCATTGATATTTTTGATGAGTTCTTGAAGATTCAAGCTCATTCGTAGCAAGTTTCAAGTTGTGTTGAAGATCCAAGAAGGTTTCCGAGGTGATTCCAAAGAAGAACAACCTCCATAACGTCAAAGAAATCATCAAAACCCACTAACATACTTGGAAGGTATAAAATTTCTTTTAAAGTAGTGCTCTTGCTTCTTGGTGATGATGTTGATGGAAGGTTTCTCAAAACTTGGATTTCTTCACAAACTTAAACTTTAAACAAGAATATGGTTTTAAATAAAAAAAATGGAAGTGTATATATATGTATGTATGGCCATGAATATATATGTATATATGTTAGTGGTTGTGTTTTGATTCTTGTTAAAATGATGATTCTTGTATGATCGGATTCTTGAAAGATGATGCATAAGATGCTTGTACTTAGACATGCATGTGGATGTATGGACACGAAATGATGAATAAAATATGATATGATGAGAATGATATTTAATCAGGTCCTAAACACTAAAAATAATAATATTTGAAGTGTTAAATAGCATAAAGCTTTGTCATGAAGTCTACTAGTTTTTAAGTTGTTGCATGTGCTTGGATGATAGTTAAAATGCAAGGGTTTGATGATTTATACATGATATGATAAATTTTCATTCAAATCAGTAAATAAACATGTAAAATAAAGTTATTTGATGTATTTTAAAGTTATAAAAATTATGTCATAACTTGATAGCTTTGCATGTTTTACTTAAGGCTTGAAAAGTAGTAAATCGAGTGATATTTGCATGATTTTTTTGTGCTATTTATGAGACCTGCATATATATGATTAAAATTATTGTTTTGGTCAGTATATAACATGTATTGTGTTAAAATATCAAGTCGTTTCAATTTGGGATGCTTATGGTAAAGTTCGGTGCAAAAAACTATGCGTTAAAAACGGTATAAAAAATCGCCTTTTCAAGTGATTTTTATAAAACTATTTTAGATCAGTAAATAAACTGATATTTTTGATATAAAAATAGGTATTTTAACTTATATTAAGTATATTTGGTGTTTGGCTAGTCATATGTGACTTCTGATGCCCGAAAACGATACCTAAAACGATACCTAAAACGCTAAATACGCATATTTCAATGTACACGAACATGGGTTGTTCAAAAGTGAACTTGGTATATTATGATGTGATATGTGATTATGAGAATATGTTATGTGATATGCTAGATGATAACATGATAGTAGAAGTTTAAACTATGCATGTACACTTGTGCGGTTAAAACGGTGAATATTGCGTTATATGTGTAACTTGTTTGTCGAGCATGAAATGATACATAGGTTAACTAGAAAAGTTATTTCATGTATGAGTACTTTAAAATGATAATATAGATAAGTTAACAAAATACAAGTATGACGATATTTGTTTATATGTTCACATTTATGTATTATATATATATATGTTGTTTATAAACGGGTGTGATAACGGATATAACATATTAAGGGTCACCACTAAAATCATTCAAGTCGCGAAAATCATAATATATATGAACACATATATATAAACATGCCAACATAATCAAAACAAAGACTTTTCGAGAAAATCTCAAAGTTATGTGAAAATTCTAAGTATTGGAGAAACTTAGGTATTTTGTGAGTTTTGATTATTAAATCGTTCTTATTTAATTTAGGACGAATAAACAATTTGTGGGATTGTGTTAACACATAAAAACGCACCCAAAGGTGAGTACATAGTCCCCTCTTTTACGTTTTATAAATGTTTTGGGGTGAAACATATGTGCATAACTTTACTTTCCGTTTTCATGACATTATACATGTTTTGTTACATAGTACATATAATACACTATTTAAAAAAAAAACAAAAACATTTTTACTTGACATATTGACTTAGTATGTCTAGTACATGGTTTTCAAACATATTTATGACATGCTTACATTGAAAATGACATTTGATATGTTTAACGGGACAATAATACATTCATTAACAGTGATCGCGCCGATCGGTTGTATGTAATGGTACCATATGACTTGACAAATCCGTTCCCGCTCCCCAGGCTTTTTGGGCAGTGTTAGGGAATGACAGAATTTGATAACATTTTTTTCGATAAACCTTGATCCTGATAAGGGTTTATGAGACAGTCTCAAGGCTTGAATGTATGCGATAAACAAATCTGATAAATGTTCATATCGATAAAAGCAATTGCATTCAAAACATAACTTTTGACTTAAACATTTGTTTATTCAAAGACCTTGTTTTGTACAAGACAATTAAATATACAGAGCATTATGCATTTGGTTTGAGTAAATACTATTTACTTGCCATACAAGACATGGTTTATACTTGACATTAGACATTGTTCACACATGACATTTGACATTGATTTAAACAAGACATTATTTGATGGTTATTGATAAGTGATTTGAGTAATGAGACGTGTGTAATATGATAAAGGCACGGTGGATACGCCGCTGGTACTTCCTATAAATAAGTGCTTTTATTGTATTACATATCGTGGCATTATCTAAACCACTTTAACAAGGACAAGACATGGCATACTTTATACATATTATTTTCATTTGGTTATTTACTTAACCATACAACATTCTTTTATATCATCTGATTTTCATATTGATTTTCATTTGATTTCATAAAAGGAAATACTTTAATAGGTTCGTGACTACTTTTCGAAAACATTTCTTTTAACTTTGAAAGTCATGAATCTTAACCACTAAACCTATGTTATTCACAGGCATTTTTATGCTGACGTATTTACTTTCACATTTGTTTTAGGAGCGAATGTCTGATCTGAGCGTGCTTCACTTAGGGCGACTTGGGCCTTAGAAATCTAAAATCAAGAAACTTATTATCCTTATGTTATGTTTCTGTTTGAATCAAGACAATGTAATAAACTTTTATTATTGTAAAACTAAACTCTAATTATCATGTGTTGTGAAACAATAATTCTGCCACACGACTCCCAACGTTTCCGTCGGGTTGGTTGCTTTACGCGGTCGGGTGTGACAGAAAGATTGGTATCAGAGCTCATGGTTATAGAGAATTAGGTTATTAGTAACTCTTTGACCTAGACTATAACCTTTCTAGGACCCTAACACAAGTTATCTTGTGTTTAGATTCTTAATGCAATACATCACCTATCCTTAGGTGATTACAAAAACAAAACATAATTGAAGGCGTAATGTCTAAAACGAATCGTCAGGCTTTATGCCTTTAAAAGTTTTCAAATCTCGTCAAAGTTTGTGTCTTAATAATGTGAACACGTGCAATCTGGAAGGGTGGGTGCTTGTACCCTAAGTTTTCTGTCTAAGGCTAGAGTGTTCATACAAATCCACATTATCGGACCAGTCACTCTTACCTGGGAACTCTTGGGGTGATGTCCACTTATAGGCTAAAGCATGTCTTCGCTATACATTATAAAGACCCATGTACTTTGATTAGTCACCGTGTGTCGTTTGATTGTTTTGAGAAACAAACGAATGACCACCATCCTTATGTCTTGTCGATATTTTCAATACTCCTTTTGATTTATCCAACGCCAATTCACACATTTCTTGTGTTCCCTTTTCTTATAGAATGCCCCTCAACGTGATCAAACTCAAGATGCCGCCATGGCAGCCATGATCGCTCAGCAAGTCGCTGCTGTACTTCCGAACCTAGTAACCCAGTTAAACCAAGCCAACAACAACAATAACAATGCACCTGTTCCGTGCAACTTTAAGATATTCAATTCGAATAAACCGCTCCAATTTTCTGGGTCTGAAGGAGCTTCTGGGCTCCTACAGTGGTTCGAGAGTCTCGAAAGCACGTTTCGTCACGTTCAATGCCCGAATGAGCGAAAGGTTGAGTTTGCGTCCAGTGTATTTCAGAAAAGGGCTCTTACATGGTGGAATGGTGTGATGAGAGACAGGGGTGCCGATGTGGCAATGGCTCAAACATGGGAAGAGCTTCGCACTCTTATGATGAAGGAGTTTTGTCCTCGTCATGAACTACGGGCACTGGAAAACGAATTCCACAATCTTAAGCAAGATAGTGGAGAACACCGTGCTTACACAGACCGATACGAAGAACTGAGCCTGTTGTGTCCCACCATGGTCACGTCTTTGGACAAGGCGATTGAGAAGTACATAGATGGTCTTCCTGATCCTGTTCAGGATATTGTCACCGACAACAACCCTACCACTGTGAGACAAGCCATTGAGCTAGCTGCGACCATGCCTGAGTCTCAAATCAAAAAGGGTAAACTCCACCGCAAGGGTGACAAGAAATCATCTGCCAAGACTGAGAAGCAGAAGGGAAAGAAGGCTGAAACCTCAAAGAAGTCTAGGAAACGTAATGCTTCCAAGAACTTTCTTGCAGTTTGCACAGACCAATCAAGCTGCCCCTACCCAGCAAGCACAACCACCTGCCAAGAAACAGTATGTTGGTACTGCACCTCTATGAATATGTGCAACTGTCATCATCAACCACATCTTCAGTGTCATCTTTGCACCAATTGTGGAAGATTTGGCCATTTGGCTAACTCATGTCGCTCTCCTCCTGCTCTGAATCAAGCGGTTCAAAATCCTGCCCAGCAACCAGCAAATCCTGCACGACCTCCCTTTCCGCCTGGGTCTTGCTACAATTGTGGGGATCTGACTCACTACAGGAACAATTGCCCGAAATTGGATAATGTGAATCCGGCTCGTGGACGAGCATTCAATGTCAATGTCAACAAAGCGCGTGCCGACAACGAAGTGGTTAACGGTACGTTCTATGTTAACAACCAACTTGCTTCTATTCTTTTTGATTCGGGTGCTGACAAGAGTTTTGTATCCCTAGCGTTTGAACCTTTGCTTGCAAAGCCTAGAACAAAACTAGGAAAGCCTTTGACAATAGAGTAGCTAATGGTGAACCCCTTTTACTCGATTCTATCATTCGAAATTGCCAATTGAACCTCAATAATCACTTTTTTCCCATTGATCTCACGCCAATGCAACTTGGGAGTTTTGACGTTATAGTAGGAATGGATTGGTTGACCAAATACCGTGCAGAGGTAGTTTGTTTTGACAAGATTGTTCGTGTGCCACTTTCGACTGGTGAAACCTAGAGGTTCGTGGAGAAAGGCCCACAAGTAGCCTTAAATTGATGACAAGCACCCAAGCACAAAGATACCTACGAAAGAATTACGTGGCTTTCTTGGCACGTGTCGTAGAGGAGAAAGACAAGGGTAAGACTATTCAAGACATCCCCATTGTTCGGGATTACCCTGAGGTGTTTCCTGAAGAGTTACCTGGTTTACCCCCGACACGACAAATTGAGTTTCGTATTGATCTTGTACCTGGTGCCAACCCGATTGCCAAATCTCCATACCATCTTGCACCGTCTGAGATGCAAGAATTGTCGAAGCAGCTGCAGGAGTTATCTGATAAAGGATTTATTCGTCCAAGCTTTTCACCTTGGGGCGCGCCTGTTCTATTTGTAAAGAAGAAGGATAGATTTTTCCGAATGTGTATCGATTATCGTGAGCTTAACAAACTCACTATCAAAAATCGATATCCCCTACCTCACATCGATGATCTCTTTGATCAGCTTCAGGGTGCTACCTTCTTTTCGAAGATCGATCTACGTTCTGGGTATCATCAGCTTCGTGTACTCGAAGAAGATATTCCCAAGACTGCTTTCCGCACACGATACGTTCACTATGAGTTCACTGTTATGCCTTTCGGTTTAACGAATGCTCCTGCCATCTTCATGGACTTGATGAATAGGGTTTGTAAGCCTTATTTGGACAAGTTCATCATCATTTTAATTGATGACATTTTGATTTATTCAAAGACACGAGCTGACCACGAGCAACATCTCTATTTAACAATGGAACTCCTAAAGAAGGAACAACTCTTCGCTAAATTCTCCAAGTGTGAATTTTGGCTTAAGGAAGTTCAATTTTTGGGACATCGTCAACGAACAAGGTATACATGTAGATCCCGCCAAAATCAGTGCGAATAAGGAATGGGATGCACCTACTACTCCTACTGAGGTTCGTTCATTTCTGGGTCTCGCGGGTTATTACCGCCGCTTTATTGCAAACTTCTCCAAGATTGCGGTTCCTCTCACAGCCTTAACTCAAAAGAACAAACCTCTTGAGTGGGGACCCAAACAAGAAGAAGCTTTTCAGACCTTGAAACAAAAACTCTGTGTCTTTACCTGAGGGAAACGACGACTTTGTCGTATATTACGACGCATCAAACTTAGGCCTTGGTTGTGTTCTCATGTAAAGGTACAAAGTCATAGCCTACGCGTCAAGACAGTTGAAGATCCACGAGAAGAACTACACAACTCATGATCTTGAGTTAGGTGCTGTGGTTTTTGCTCTCAATATTTGGAGACACTACCTTTACGGAAGAAAATGTGTGGTTTTCACTGACCACAAAAGTCTCTAACACATCTTCGACCAGAAAGAACTAAACATGAGGCAACGACGTTGGGTTGAACTTCTAAACGACTACGACTGCGAGATTCGCTACCATCCTGGCAAGGCGAATGTCATAGCCGATGCGCTTAGTCGAAAAGAACGCGTTAAGCTTCATTGTGTCAAAGTTCGATCTGATATTCAAGCCTGCATCTTTCAAGCTCAGCGTACATGTGTAACCTAAGGCTTGATGAAAAATGAACTACCACTTAATCTCGAGCTTTAACTCGAAATGAAAGACAAAGGGGTACTCTATTTCATGAACCGTTTATGGGTTCCAAGTCAAGACAATCTCGGTACCTTATTGATGGATGAAGCTCATAAGTCTTGGTATTCCATTCATCCTGGTGCAGACAAAATGTATAAGGATCTTCGAACCCAGTATTGGTGGCCGGGAATGAAGAAAGACATTGCCTTATACGTATCCAAATGCCTTACTTACCTCAAAGTCAAGGCGGAACATCAACATCCCTCTGGATTATTGGAACAACCAGAATTACCAATTTGGAAATGGGAATACATTTCCATGGATCTCATTACCAAACTATCGCGTACTCCTAGAGGTCACGATGCCATTTGGGTAGTCGTTGATCGTCTCACAAAATCTACACACTTCTTGCCAATCCGCGAGGATTTATCTGCTGACAAGCTTGTCAAGATCTATGTAGATGAGATTGTATCCCGACATGGTGTTCCTTTGAACATCATATCTGACCGAGATGCTCGATTGTCATCTCACTTTTGGAGAACCATGCAATCTGCTATGGGAACCCAACTCAATTTGAGCACAGCTTATCATCCTCAGACGGATGGACAATCTGAAAGAACAATCCAGACACTGGAAGATATGCTTAGAGCTTGTGTGATCGATTTTGGTGGTAGTTGGGATTCGCATCTACCGTTGATCGAATTCTCCTACAACAATAGTTATCACTCTAGCATCAACATGGCTCCTTTCGAAGCTTTATACGGTCGAAAATGTCGTTCACCAGTCTGCTGGAATGAGGTTGGTGAAGCTCAGCTCACCGGACTTGAACTCATTCTAGAGACTACAGACAAAGTTCAGAAAATTCACGACAACCTTTTAAAAGCTAGAAGCCGACAAAAGAGTTATGCAGATAGACGACGCAAGCCCTTGGAATTTCAAGTCGGTGATCACATCCTTCTCAAGGTATCCCCTTGGAAAGGTGTAGTCAGATTTGGAAAGAAAGGAAAACTTGCACCACGATATGTTGGACCATTCAAGATCGTTGAAAGAATCGGAAAAGTAGCCTACAAACTTGAGCTACCTCCACAACTTGGAAATGTTCATCCAACTTTCTACGTGTCCAATCTTAAAAAGTGTTTGGCTGATGAAAACCTCCACATCCCTCTTGATGAAATTCGTGTTGATACCACGATGCACTTTTTGAGAAGCCGGCGGAAATATTGGACCGTGAAGTCAAGAAACTCAAGCGCAAGCGCATACCGGTAGTCAAAGTTCGCTGGGAATCCAAACGTGGCCTAGAGTTTACTTGGGAACGAGAGGATCAAATGAAGTCGAAGTATCCACAACTTTTCTCATAAGTTTCATCTAATTAAATTTCGGGACGAAATTTCCTAAAGTAGGGGAGACTGTTACACCCGGATATTTTGAACCTGTACTAATGTGGCACGCGTTATGATTAAATAAAAAGGCACATTATATTAAATTTGATGTATTTCGATGTTATTTGATGTGTTGATACATTTAAAATTTATTAAAAATTGTGTTGGCAATTTTAAGATAAGCGCTTATAGCGTAACGGTTAAAACGCGAAACGAACGTCGGTGACCGCCCGATTAATATCAAAATCCTAAAAATAGTTTGTTATGATTAAAATATTATATTTAGTCATGGTCGTGAAGAAAAAATATTTAAAACGCTTAAAAACTCTAGTTTCGCGAATTTAAGCGCGTACTGTCAAATACAGGCAACGCTGCCAGTCCAGACAAGTAAAATATTGTTCAACAATATTTTGGTGAGTAAAATTTTATAGAGCGTTAAAAATAATTCAAAACGCGTTAAAACGGGATTAAAACGCTAGATAAAATACCCGGTAACCAGTTAAATACAAGTTTTTAGCCAATATAAGTTATATATACATATGTATGCGTGTGTGGTGTGTATATACATGAGATATGGAAGCCATATGACACTCTCTCTCCCACCTCTCACACATGCATGACACTTGTTGGCTTTGTCTGTTGCATGCATCCTTCCAAATCTTACATATTCTTACATAATCCTTCATAAACCAAGAAAACAAAATAAAAACAAATCTTCCACTCTCTCTCTCTTCCCAAACCATAAACCCCCCCTCTCTCCCCTCCATTGATATTTTTGATGAGTTCTTGAAGATTCAAGCTCATTCGTAGCAAGTTTCAAGTTCTGTTGAAGATCCAAGAAGGTTTCCGAGGTGATTCCAAAGAAGAGCAACCTCCATAACGTCAAAGAAATCATCAAAACCCACTAACATACTTGGAAGGTATAAAATTTCTTTTAAAGTAGTGCTCTTGCTTCTTGGTGATGATGTTGATGGAAGGTTTCTCAAAACTTGGATTTCTTCACAAACTTAAACTTTAAACAAGAACATGGTTTTAAATAAAAAACATGGAAGTGTATATATATGTATGTATGGCCATGAATATATATGTATATATGTTAGTGTTTGTGTTTTGATTCTTGTTAAAATGATGATTCTTGTATGATCGGATTCTTGAAAGATGATGCATTAGATGCTTGTACTTAGACATGCATGTGGATGTATGGACACGAAATGATGAATAAAATATGATATGATGAGAATGATATTTAATCAGGTCCTAAACACTAAAATTAATAATATTTGAAGTGTTAAATAGCATGAAGCTTTGTCATGAAGTCTACTAGTTTTGAAGTTGTTGCATGTGCTTGGATGATAGTTAAAATACAAGGGTTTATACATGATCTGATAAATGTTCATTCAAATCAGTAAATAAACATGTAAAATAAAGTTATTTGATGTATTTTAAAGTTATAAAAATTATGTCATAACTTGATAGCTTTGCATGTTGTACTTAAGGCTTGAAAAGTAGTGAATCGGGTGATATTTGCATGATTTTTTTGTGCTATTTATGAGACCTGCATATATATGACTAAAATTATTGTTTAGGTCAGTATATAAAATGTATTGTGTTAAAATATCAAGTCGTTTCGATTTAGGATGCTTATGGTAAAGTTCGGTGCAAAACTATGCGTTAAAAACGGTAAAAAATCGCCTTTTCAAGTGATACTTTAAAACTGTTTTAGATCAGTAAATAAACTGATATTTTTGATATAAAAATAAGTATTTTAACTTATATTAAGTATCTTTGGTGTTTGGATAGTCATACGTGACTTCCGACGCCCGAAAACGAAACCTAAAACGCTAAATACGCATATTTCAATGTACACGAACATGGGTTGTTCAAAAGTGAACTTGGTATATTATGATGTGATATGTGATTATGAGAATATGTTATGTGATATGCTAGATGATAACATGATAGTAGAAGTTTAAACTATGCATGTACACTTGTGCGGTTAAAACGGTGAATATTGCGTTATATGTGTAACTTGTTGTCGAGCATGAAATGATACATAGGTTAACTAGAAAAGTTATTTCATGTATGAATGCTTTAAAATGATAATATAGATAAGTTAACAAAATACGTGTATGACGATATTTGTTTATATGTTCACATTTATGTATATATATATATATTGCTTATAAACGGGTGTGATAACGGATATAACATATTAAGGGTCACCACTAAAATCTTTCAAGTCGCGAAAATCATAATATATATGAACACATATATATAAACATGCCAACATAATCAAAACAAAGACTTTTCGAGAAAATCTCAAAGTTTAGTGAAAATTCTAAGTAAAACTTAGGTATTTTGTGAGTTTTGATTATTAAATCGTTCTTATTTAATTTAGGACGAATAAACAATTTGTGGGATTATGTTAACACATAAAAACGCACCCAAAGGTGAGTACATAGTCCACTCTTTTACGTTTTATTAATGTTTTGGGGTGAAACATATGTGCATAACTTTACTTTCCGTTTTCATGACATTATACATGTTTTGTTACATAGTACATATAATACACTATTTAAAAAAAAACAAAAACATTTTTACTTGACATATTGACTTAGTATGTCTAGTACATGGTTTTCAAACATATTCATGACATGCTTACATTGAAAATGACATTTGATATGTTTAACGGGACAATAATACATTCATTAACAGTGATCGCGCCGACCGGTTGTATGTAATGGTACCATAGGACTTGACAAATCCCGTTCCCGCTCCCCAGGCTTGTTGGGCAGTGTTAGGGAATGATAGAATTTGATAACATTTTTTTCGATAAACCTTGATCCTGATAAGGGTTTATGAGACAGTCTCAAGGCTTGAATGTATGCGATAAACAAATCTGATAAATGTTCATATCGATAAAAGCAATTGCATTCAAAACATAACTTTTGACTTAAACATTTGTTTATTCAAAGACCTTGTTTTGTACAAGACAATTAAATATACAGAGCATTATGCATTTGGTTTGAGTAAATACTATTTACTTGCCATACAAGACATGGTTTATACTTGACATTAGACATTGTTCACACATGACATTTGACATTGATTTAAACAAGACATTATTTGATGGTTATTGATAAGTGATTTGAGTAATGAGACGTGTGTAATATGATAAAGGCACGGTGGATACGCCGCTGGTACTTCCTATAAATAAGTGCTTTTATTGTATTACATATCGTGGCATTATCTAAACCACTTTAACAAGGACAAGACATGGCATACTTTATACATATTATTTTCATTTGGTTATTTACTTAACCATACAACATTCTTTTATATCATCTGATTTTCATATTGATTTTCATTTGATTTCATAAAAGGAAATACTTTAATAGGTTCGTGACTACTTTTCGAAAACATTTCTTTTAACTTTGAAAGTCATGAATCTTAACCACTAAACCTATGTTATTCACAGGCATTTTTATGCTGACGTATTTACTTTCACATTTGTTTTAGGAGCGAATGTCTGATCTGAGCGTGCTTCACTTAGGGCGACTTGGGCCTTAGAAATCTAAAATCAAGAAACTTATTATCCTTATGTTATGTTTCTGTTTGAATCAAGACAATGTAATAAACTTTTATTATTGTAAAACTAAACTCTAATTATCATGTGTTGTGAAACAATAATTCTGCCACACGACTCCCTGACATTTCCGCCGCGGTTGGTTGCTTTACGTGGTCGGGGTGTGACAGTTTATGCATACACGGCTGCTTATCTTTAGCTCTGCAACGCAAATTAATTGTTTTCGCGAGTAATCCGGAAATGAGGATGTTTTGTTGTTTCAAGGCGTCCGCTTCAGCGAGATAGCTATACATCTGTTATTGTGACTGTAAATGAAGAATGTGATTTTGATCACGGATGAACGTTTCTCAGATTTGATGTGTTACCAGATAATTTGATACTGATGAAGATTTGCTGGTTGAAAAGATTACCGATTTGCTGATCTATCTTTCCAGGAGTGTGCTTAAGATATGATTACGGAAATGGGGATTTCAGATCTTTGTGGGTATTCATTGGTTTGAATTTTACTGGTGTGGTAATTCCAAGTTTCTATCAATTGTCGGTTGGGTCTTGAAGATCAGAGGATCAAGCATAAGAGATATGCGCTAAACTGAACAAGGATGTGGTTAACGAAGAAACAGAGATGCTGCACTGATTAGTTTTTGAGTTGGTGTTTATTCAAGAAAATTTGTCGATCAAGCAAATCAGAGGAGGTCGGAAACCGTGCAAACAAAGTTTTGAACTGGAGATTTCAGGGAACTTAATGTTGATAATGTAAACCCGGATCATCAATTAAGGGGGAATCTGTTGACACGTTCTACGACATCGATAGATGCCTTGATTGAAGCTGCAGAATATTCAAACACGGCTCAGAGATTTGAAGATCAAGACAAAGCTTCGATTGTAACGGACAAGGGGGAATCTGTTGATGGACTTTGTGTCCGTTACTGTGCGAATAGACTAGTTAGAGCGTGTGTTGAATATTGTATAGATTAGATACGAACACACGACCCGAGCACGAACGTCGGATGAGAAAATGGACACATTTCGTATGAAATCTGTTAGATTTCGTACGAAATGGTCAATTTTCGTACAAAAATATGTAGCATTTTCATACGAAAATGCTCATTTCCGTACGAAAATCTCATCCCTATATATATGTGTTATGTGTTCATTTGTTTGTAAGTTTTGGAAGCTCCATGAGGGGAGGTGCTAACAGATTCTCTCCAGGAACTCTGCCAGCCTGACAAGATGTATGCTCTTTCGGTATGAATTAATAAACGTATGACTTCCGCTGCATTCTACTTCTACTCCAATCTGTAATAACGTTCTACCGAATCGGCTATCTAACGCCCAAACTTCCGTCTGAAACCGCCATGATCCGGACCCACATAATGCTTATGATCTTTGAAGTTGATGATCTTGTGTGATTTAAACATATATATGTTTAAGTCATAATGAATAATGTAGGCTACTACATTAAACAAACAAGATCATTATAAATCTATTCTTTAAACCACTAATCTTCACAACATTAACATAATCAACATGATTCACTAACTAGATACACTAATCTATACAAATAACCATATAATAAGTTCTGATTAGTAGATTATTAAGTTGGAGATTAGGGTTTTTGATGTGATTTTTCTTAATCTTCAAGATAATCAACTTGTACTTCCATAATCTACACATAATAAGGAACTTAAAAATGGGTAAATGGTGGCTTACAACTTTGCACAAGCTAATTAGAAGATTTAAGGACAGATTAAGCTCCAAACAAACTCCTAATGATCCTCCATAGTTGTTCATGAAAAGGCTTGATTTAAGTAAAAATGTGGTGTTTTAGGGTGGAAAATGGGTGATTAATGGTGGTGAGTGTGTGCCGAAATCAAGAGAGAGAGACTGGGTTTTTGTTGTTTGAAAGATGTGGTAAATGATAGGGAATGGTGTGATGTAGGATTGATAAACCGATAGTGAATTATGTAAGTTTTTCAACAACAAATCTTCCATATACCATGCTCCAAATCTTGTATTTTTCAACACATATCAAGTGGGGTGGGACCCACTTGAGTCCTCCATCTGGGGGGGGGGGTGGGTAAAGTGTAGCATTTTTTTTATAAAAATTACTAATTACTAGATATTTTGGCGTTTATGCAAAGTATGGTGATTAGGGTTTTAATTGCACCATTAGGGGGTAATTAGGGATTCGGAATGTAAATCGTCATTAACTAGTTCACTAAACTAGTAGAAATTGTATTTGGATAGTTTAAACGAAGCTTCGGTTCGTTAACGGTTCTTCTAATTCTTACCGATAGACGTCTTTGGTAAGTTGCCTTTCTGCAACCAAGAATGTTATGAGGTGAAATCGGATCCTAAAATAAGCTGAACTAGTTCACTAGCTCTTTTGTTGGTTGTTATAGTGGCGAAAGTACCGATTACTAGTTCGCCGGATCGATAACAGACTATTTATGTGTATAGCGATATAATACCAGAAGCTTATAATTTTGGACATTTCTATGATATTCTAAAGTGGTTTAGCATGTATGTTATCATTTGTCATAATTTGGGAGTTCTAGAAATGCTGAATTATTATTTTGGACGAGTTAAAATTGTTTTATTTTTAGTCGAACGGATGATTTTTGTGATTAACGTGTCATACCGGAAAGTTGTGTAATTTTGAAAGATTTGTTCCCACATTAGTGTTTTCATATATAAATGGACTCAGTTATGTCATCAGTATGTCTTAATCCGTTGTTCTATTCTTGTTTCAATGATTTGCTGGCATGAATAGTGCAACCGTGAATAGTGCGTCCATCACTCTCTACCAACACTTTTAGGACATAGTTTTGGTTATTTCGCAATGTAACGACAACCAATATATGTTATAGCATGTTTTACTTGTCCTAATACTTGTAATATGCCGTACGACTCAGTTACGTAATTTAATTACGATTAAATGCATGAGATTATAAAATAAAATATGTGATTAGATTGTACGGAATTACCGGTTATTTGCCGTTTGTCACACATATTAACACATTTAATAAAAATAGATCGTATTCGGGTCTATTTAATTAAACATTCCATGTTTAAGTTCTTATGTTCAAGTTTTTTTAAATAGGTCGAACTGCTAATCTTATTAATCAAACATTTTAACCCACTAACTTGATTAGTATGTTTGCAACTTGATTATTACATGTCAATCCATTTGTGACGATTACATAGATGGGCTATATATATTTGTCAAGGTTACACGATTTCAAGTGTGTAAGC
This sequence comes from Scalesia atractyloides, assembly GCA_947069175.1. Taxonomy (NCBI): domain Eukaryota; kingdom Viridiplantae; phylum Streptophyta; class Magnoliopsida; order Asterales; family Asteraceae; genus Scalesia; species Scalesia atractyloides. Next base: position 45,163,893 of record CAMTDV010000025.1, read on the forward strand.
AGGGTTGATGTTTTTGACACATAAAAACGTGGTTAGTGTTTGAATTGAACAACTCAACTCCTAACCCATTAACCCGTAATCTCATTAATCAAGCATTTTATTTACTTTTCTCTTATTCTTGTAAACCCCTTTCTTACTTATAAAAAAATATCATGCATCCATTCCGCCCCTCGTTTTGGTGTTCCATCACGGCCTAGCAACCCAAATTCATATCGCCCGAACACTACCCAACCGCTACCAACCTAATGTTACCAGGATATTGACCCGAATATGATGGGGCACACACAACTACTAAACATGCCCCACCAATACTTTCAAGGACCACTTGGATTTACATCTAATATGAACATAAGCATGGGCAATACACATGGTTTTCAAGAAGAAGCCGAGCCCGAGATCGACACGGTGCCGGAGATACAACTGGAGCGCGAATCCGAGGGCTCTCAACGTAGAAAACATTCACATAAAAAAAGGATCTTACCGCTCCACATGAAAGAAGGAGCTATCAAGCTTGGACAAAAGACGAGGAGTACACTGTTGGTGCATAATGTCTATTGCCTACGTCTAGGATGAGTCGGTCATGTAAATAGGTCTTCGCAAATGTAAATCTTATGTTTTATATATGTAACACATTTCGTATGAAATAGTAATATTTCCGTACGAAATGAGTGATGTTGATTTTCGTACGAAATGTCATTTCGTATGAAACCCAGTCCCTTGTGTTTTGCATGTTGCCTATAAATCGGGGACTTGGGTGTTAGAAAAAGTTAGCTGTTTTTGAGGTCTAGTGGCGAACCCCTGTCCAATCGCGTTTGTATTTCTTCAAAGTTTATGAATACAAAGAAGCGGACGTGTTAAACAGTATCTCCGATCTTATCGTTTGTTTGTTTAACGTAACTAACAATGAATTCCGCCTCTGTTAGCTAAGCAAGTCAGTCCGGTAGCTCACGAGTAGGAGCCGATCCTCACTCACAAGTAGTATAAGAGCCTTGAGGTCTGATTTGAGAACAAACAACAAAGTTTCAGTCGGATCCAACCTTCAAAGATCCAGATTCAACCATTGAAGAACTCTATTTCTACTCCTTCTTGATATATCACTTAGATCTAGACGAATTCATGGAAAAATTGGACTAGGATTTTAGTATGACTTGTTAAAATCAATTTTAACGAATCCCTGACAGCTCTAAAAACAATCAAAATCTTGTCTGAAATTGAGAAAACCGTAAATCTAAGAAAAAACTTGTTCAAGAAACCTGAGGATTTTCATACGAAAAGAGGGACATTTCGTACGAAAAACCAGTGTGTGAAAGTTAATCTTTTCAACTAACTGAAGTTAAGGCATTCATACCAATCACTCATTTTCGTACGAAATCAAATCATTAGTTTTCCATACGAAACAAAATCAGTCATTTTCGTATGAAAATTTCTTTATAAATTCGTACGAAATCAGTTTAGTCTATTTCGTGCGAAAACTCTTGTCAAAAGGTGTTCTTTCTTATAATACGGGTCGTGTCAGTCTAATCAAAACTGATCAGTTTTATGTTCAAAGTGTTCTTTCAAAATGCCAAGTGAAGAAGAATTTTACAACGCCTTTGCCACAACGGCTGTCGCAAATGCTACTGCACAGAACTTAAACATCGAAAACGAAATAGGAACTATCGTGAACCCATCGAAACTAATGAATCTAGAAGATTATGACGGTTGGAAGGTGCGGTTCACAAACTGGGTTCAAGCTAATCGTTTCAGCGCATGGCTCGCGATAGAAGAACAATATCAGACACCGGTCGATGAGAATGGTTTGGAAAAGGTTCTGTCACAACTGGGAGACAGCGAGAAAGAAAAAATCATTAATGAGAAAACAATGATGAATATTCTCCAGCAGTTAATAAGGAAGACATTTTGGCGCTTCTACAACCCGAGGATACTTCTCAATCACTGTGGAATGCCCTAAGGTTAAAATTTGAAGGAAGTGCTCAAATTCGGAAAAGAAAAAAAGGCTCTACTTAGAAAGGAATTTGATTTCTTCAATATTCTAAAAGGAGAGAGCATTAAACAGCTTATCGAAAGGTATTATCACCTAGTCGTCCAGATGAAAAGAATGGAAGTTCATAAGAGTAACGGCGAATTGGTAGAAAAATTGGCCGATGCCTTACTAGAGGGGGAAAGGTCAACCTATCTCACCATCCTGAAAAACGGAACCGAATACAGCAACTTCACGTTGCCACGATTCATTGAGAGACTAGAGGCACATGAATTAGAAATGCAAAAGGCTGCAAAGAACAAGGGAGTTCAACTGCAACAAGGCGTGAAACTGTACTTCAAAGGAAGTTCAATCACAGATTCTCAAAGTCCAAAGATCCAAACAGCCTTTAGTGCAAGTACTTCAAGTCCACCATCAAATCAAAGCAGTGGATTTCAGTCTTTTGCTTCCATCAATCCAAATACTCCTAAAGGACCACAATCATCTCAAAGTTCAAATGCTCCTCAGAACAGTCAACAAAATCAATCAAATCCCAATCAACGGTTCATACAGTGCAATATCACAGTAAATCTCCAGAATGGTCAAGATCTTGATGAAAAAGCAGCGAAGCAACATATGGCTTTACTTGCCTCAGTACTAGAATCATATGATAGCTTGATAGCTGGAAGAGTTGGGAATCCAGAAATGGCCAGAGAGGACTATGACCAAATTGATCCAGTTGAAATGGAGTTAATTGATATCAAATGGTGCATGGCATCGATTGTTCGTAGAGCACAACGGTTCATGGAAATCACATGAAGAGATAATCTAAGAGGTCTTGATGGAAAATTGGGTTTCGATAAATCAAAAGTGACGTGCTTTAAATGTCGGGAAAAGGGGCACTTCAAACGAGAATGTTCTAACAGAGAAGTCAATGGCAATCACAATCCGTTTGCTGATGACTACTATAAGAAAGCAATATATCATCGACCACAGCCTCAGAACAGGGTGGTGCAGATCGAAGATGGCCCTTCAAATTCAAATTCGAAAGAAAAAGCACTTGTAGTCACTCAAGAAGACGAAGGTTTTAATTGGAACAAGTATATTACAAAAGGAGAAAGTCTTGCCTTGCTGGCCGAAATAATCGAAGAACTTGAACAATTTGAAGAAAAATATGCAGAGGCATCCTTCGACGAGGGACCAGAAGATTATTGCACTACTTCGTCCGAGGAAGAAGTACTTCTAACACTTATTCCCTACTTATATGATCAAAAGTTTTGCAGGTATTTTTGATACAGGTTACAAGCCGCAAGCAATTGAGAAACAGGAATCTGAAAAGATTGAAGTGATCGATGTAAGCAAAGAGATGATGGTTGAAAATTTGAAAGAGATTGCTAACAAAGCCTTGATGGCTAATTTAAAAGAGGTAGTCACTAAGGAAGTTCAGGTAGCAGCGGGTGAGGAATTGGTAAACAACGAAAGAGGTGTTTAAACTGTTGGGATTGAAAAATCTTGCAAGAAGTGCGAAAAGCCTTGCAATGATTGTTTAACAAAAGACAAAAGGTTCAATGAACTTAAGAAACATGCTGATGATTTGTCATACGATTACAAAACAACAAAAGAAGCGTACCACAAATTAAGCAAAACAATCAAACAGTTTGAACAAAACATTCTTGAAAATGACAAAACATTTTCAATGCTCAAGGTTACCGTTATGGACAAGCAATTGGCCATTAACATTCACTTAAACACAATTGCAAAACTGAAAGGTGAATTGGAAACGGTAAAAATTAAAGCTGAGCGGGTAAACAAATTGTTAATCAGCTATTCCACTAGTTCATACGTCATTGATCATATTCTTCCAAAAATTGAAAAAGTCGAAGATAATAATTATGATAAAAGCGAAAGTCTAAGTTACAATCGTGTTCCGTCACCCATGAGGAACAGTTATAAAAAGAGACATCCAGATGGGGTGGAAAAGGCGCTTAATCTAAACTTGATCACTGAAAAGCAAAACAAGCTGCCTAAGAACATAGACGTAACTTATTAAAAAATTGAAAAGGAATGTGAGTTTGAAGTGGTTAACAAAGTGATAAAAAACGTTTTGGAAAATGAGTCTGACAACACAGTATTTGAGAGTGCTGAGTCAAGTCATGAGAAGTCTGAGTCTAGTTCACAATCTGGAAGTGAGGAATGTTTTAATAAGAACTTCATCGCAGCATCAGAAGATAGTCTAAGTGACGATCCTAATGTAGTGGTCTACAAGATGAACAAATCAGATAAACTATTTACTGATGAAGAATTCCAAATCCATAATGTAAACTTAGACTGAGTTGACAAATTCTTCAAGTTGGTTAAAGTTAAAACCTCTGATCTTGAAAAACAAGATGTTGCCTTTTACTCCAAACCAAAGAAAGTTCCCGACAACTTTCAGTGTATATGTATATATTGCCGTATGTATGTATGTATATATGTTAGAGAGGAGTTTTGATTTTGATAGATTCTTGTTGATGTGATTCATGGAAGTTGAATGCATGCATGATTAAAATGGGTTTTTGTAAAAGTTCTTATGATTGAAGAAGAATATGTAAAGTGGGTTTTTCGATGTATGTGTGCATGTGTGTGTGTGTCGTTTATACATGTATATGTACACATGCATGTGGGTATTTGTCTTATGTTCATAAATATGAGAATGTTGCATGCATTTAAATCTAGATAATTAGATGATGACTGATGAACATGTCTTGGAATATATGAATTTAATACATGATGTATTGGATGCATTAGATGCTTGTACTTAAGCATGCATGTGGATATATCGTCATGAAATGATGAATAAGATATGGCATGATAAAGATGATTTTTAATCAGGTTCTAACACTAAAAACCATAATATTTGAAGTGTTAAAATAGTATGAAACTTTTTCATAAAGTTTACTAACTTGCATGTTGTACATTATGCTTAAAAGAGTTGTAAAATATGTGAAATCGCATGATTTAGGAGGCTGACACAAAAACTGCACTAATCTGATTATAACCATTATTTTAATCAGTGAATAACATGGATTATGTTAAAATATTAAGTTGTTACGATTTGGGATGGTTATGGTAACGTTTTATGCAAAACTATGCATTAAAAACGGTAAAAATCGCTTTTTTAAGCGATTTTTGTAAAACTGTTTTAGATCAGTAAGTAAACTAATTTTCTTATATAAATATAAGTATATTGACTTATATTAAGTATCCATGGTGTTTGGTTAGTCATACGTGACTTTCGACGCCCGAAAACTTTACCGAATCACTAAAATACGCGTTTTACAATGTACAATAGAATGGGTTGTTCAAAGGTGAACCTCATGTGCTTAAAAGTGTTATGTGATTTAAATATGTGTATATGATAATATGTTAAGTATTGACATGATAGCGGGAATTTAGACTATGCATGTAGACTTGTGTGTTTAAAGCGGTAGAATCGATGAAATCACATTAAATGTGTAACTTATTTGTCGAGCGTGAAAATTGATACATAGGTTCACTTAATAAGTTATTTCATGTATACATGATTTAAAAATAATAAAGTGTATAAGTTAACAAGCTTTCGTGTGTTATGATATTGAGTATTTGTGCACGTTTATGTATATATATTACGACGCGCAAATCGTAGATATATAGTACGTATAAACGGGAGTGTTAACGGATATAACATATTAAGGTCACCAATAAAATCGTTCAACTCACAAAATCATAAAACATATATATATATATATTATATATATATGAACTCATATATATTAAAGTGCCAACATAATAAAAAATAATGATTTTTCGAGAAAATCTCAAAGTTATGTGAAAATTCCAAGATTTGGAGAAACTTAGGAGTTTTTTGATATATAGTTTGATAAATCTTTCCTACGTATATTAGGACGCATAGAAAAAATTATAGGATTGCGCTATTTATAATACGCACCCAAAGGTGAGTGTCACCAAACCCCTCTTTTTACTGCTTTGTATATGTTTTGGGGGAAGAACACACCTTAAAGGATAATTATACATTTTTATTATAAAATATGCCTTTAAATAAATTTAATATATTTTCATGGAAGACATATGATTTTAAAATGATAATATATGTTTCGGGGATAAACGGATTTGTTTTGGGGGAAGAACACACCTTAAAGGATAATTATACATTTTTGAGTATAAAATATGCCTTTAAATAAATTTAATATATTTTCATGGAAGACATATGATTTTAAAATGTTAATATATGTTTCGGGGATAAACGAATTTTTTTGAATAATGAGAATATATGTTTCGGGGAGAAACGGGTGTTATTACGGTCTTTTGGAGAAAACAACCGTGTAGATTTTAAATTTCTTAAATCTAAAAGTTGTGACGAATTTGCTCGGTCTCAAGAAAGTAAGTACCGGTTATGGTTTACGTTTCGGGGAAATTTATACAACTCTTTATATTAAATTTATCATTTTAGTAGTACATATATATTGTTTATAAGGTTGGCACCTTGGGTGACCCATTGCGGGCACATAGCACGAAATTAGCCATATAATCATTAATACCGATATGCGTGGAATTATTGATAGATCTATCGGGTTGACCACCTCGTCGTGACCGGTAGCTCCGCGTCAAGTCAAGTGACGAATTTTATATTCTGTTATTGTCTAGCGTTGATTATGTCCTTAATGTTAATATATAGTTCGTATTGTCTCGCAAACATACGAGGCTGAACACTTGATGCTATCCATTTAATATGGAAAACTTGGGAAGATGTTGTGTATCGAAGCTTTTTGGAAAACGCTTGTGATGGCTGACCCATGTATTTTTATTAAGGAAATGAAAGTGGCTTTCTTAATATTATTTGGATGTTTTATTAATTAAGAATTAGAATGTTTTCCTTGAATCAAATTGTTTTAAATTTGAATACGTGAACTCACCCTCCTTTGTGTTGACACTTGATTTTAATGTGTTCTTAAGGTACATGAGTTCGGCTTCCGGAATCTTTGGCATATCTGTGGTTATGATATGTTTTCTTAAATAACGTTTTGGACAACTTTTAAAACTAAACTCGGACCATGTTTGTAATAAGATCCATAAGGATCAAGACAACTTAACTGTGTTGTGGTTGTGACTTGTGTTTAAACTTAAACTCTTTTTTAATTAAGTAATATGTCCAAAAATTAACGATGCATCGTCCACTAAGATATTTATGGGCACCAACTTCCGTCACCATTACGTTTGTATTTCCGCTTCGACGTTTTTGGGGTGTTACAGAAGTTGGTACCAGAGCCAATGGTTGTAGCGAACTAGATGTTTTCGAGGGAAAACATTAGACTTCAACCGATGAAATTTTGAGATTAAAGTCCGAAATTCGTGTAGCCAATAATTTAAAAATAAACATGGATTTCGAACATGTATGAAAACTAGTTTTAGTTTAAATGCATACGTGTTAATTTGTTTATTTGGGCCTTATGTGTTCTTTTTCATTTGAACACACACTTACTTAGTACTCTTACCTTATGTCACAGATGTCACACTCACATGAGATCATAGAGATTCACGACTCAGATAGCGAGTATGAATACGAGATCTCACCAACCTCAGTCCTTCCAGAGATACCACACACGATCAGATTGTTGACATGGCAGAATTTGCCTCATCATTCTATGTTGGCCCTGCTGCATTCGCCAGCCAGGTCGACCCCTGTTGCGCACGTACTAGTAACGACTGGATTGACGATGATGACTCTGTTCCACTCTTAATTTTCGAGATCGGACAGTCATCTGGCACAGTGCCTATTGTTGATGAGCTGAGTGGAGATGTACCTTTGATTGGAGGATCCTTTGGGATAGCTCATGTGGTGGACGCCACTACCGTTACGGTTCGACCATTAGAGCCATTGGTAGTCCCGCCCATTCCCACTACTGAGCCAACACCTGAGATCCCTCCGCCTGTTATGTTAGAGTCGTCCGTTCAGCCGCCTGAGTCACGAGTCTCCACTACACCTATGCTACTCTATTTTCGACGAAGGAAAAGGACTCGACCTGCCAGAGACATCGCCTCAACCTCTAGGGTTACCATGGAGTCTGCTTCGAAGAAGCAGAAAGGCGTATGGGTTGACTGGTTTTCTCATTGCGATTGTCAGATTGCAAGCCTACACGAAGGGTTGGTGACGACGAATGGACATGTAAAGGATTTTGAGGGTCAGATGGATTAGTTTGATGAGGTACAAGATTTGGATGACAGTGCTATGGACCAGATGCACTGGAGGATTGTTGAGCTTGTGGAGCTAGTTAGGAAGCTTCTGGAGTTCGTAGGTTTGAAGTGATTTGTTGGTGTTTAGTTTGTTGTTATTCTCTTTTGGTAACCCTATTATGGCTTGCATGCCAATTTAGATATTTTAGGAGGAAATTCAGTAAGACTTGTCGATGGTGTTTGATTTATTACCAAATTTTATTGTTTTTGTACTACAAACAAGCGATGTAATTTCTAATCTAAAATATCAACGATATAGGTTTTGGTTAAATTATTCTCAGTATTATGAGGATGCATGTGTATTGTTTAGTTCACTATTATTTAATGATTGACATATTTAAACACTATCTTATATTGTTATTTTTATTTCAATAATAGAAACGATAGTATGCCACCAAAATCGAGACATGGTCACTCTACTGACGATACTGGATTGGCTACCACACCTGAGGAGTTGGCGCAACTTATCGCTCAACATGTCAATACCGCCATAGAACAGCGCGAGGCTAATCAGACTATGGGCCGAGGATGTGGACGAGGTGATGCACATGGTTTCGATGGAGCGCTAATTGGAGCCCCTCAAGGTAGTGTAATTATTGGAAGAAATTTTTGTAGTTTCATATGTTATGATATAATCTAAGAGTAATCTTGATTTTTTATTAACCTTGTGAACAATGCATGGATGTACGTACAAAACATCCCAGGGTTGTAACTATGACATCTATGTAATTCAGTCATGTAATGATTTCCGAACAATTTGATGATCAATGAAACGTTTTGTTGTTTACAAATTTGTATATTTACTTATGACTTTTGTGCATTTTCAATATTTGTTCGATTTTGACCTTTCAAACTTTTTCTGGAAATGGAATCGCAAAACGTAATTAGTTTAACGCGACATACACTCCAGAATAATGACACAAAATTAACATACCTTAAATATCCTTTACAAAACTTAGAAATAAGTTTTGAAGGGTTTGGTGTCGAAAATAAGCCTATTCGATCATAAGGACTATTTATGACAAACTATGAAAGTCTGTCGATTCTCATAGCGACGTACACTCTGGAACGAGTTCATAAGCTAAACATACCCTAAATATCCTCTACATGACTTAGAAATAAGTTTTGAGGGCTTCTTTATGGAAAAACATGCTTATGCAACTTCAAGGGCTATTTTGCAAATTCTGCAAAACTATGCCGTTACGCGTATTTCCTTATCTGGAATATGTATGTACATCCAAAAATTTTTCTAATCAATAAAATCTTGTACTTTAGTGATTGGAATGCAAAAATATCATTCTTTGCACATTTACGGTCATTTGCGTGATGTTACGATTTTCGTCGTAATTAACCGAAAACCGCAACTGTACGACCGAACGAACCGACCCCGAGACATTTTTGAACATATTTCAAGTTCCCTATACTTTATCGTCCTTATGAAGCTTGAAAAGGAGGTTAACGACTGTTAGAAGTGCCAAAACGTGACAAAACGAGTGAATGGGCATGTTCTGCCAATTTGTGAAACTATCTGCCAGCTAAAGGGCTTACGAACCGTAAGCCCAAAGCCCTTACAGCCCGTAAGGACCCTCCAGCACAGCAGAAACTTGGCAGCAGCCTGTTTATTCTTTAGAGACTAATCAATTCGACTTGTGACACCTCTCACCTGCATTTGACACTTGTTAGGACTTTCCTAAGATCATGACACCTCATGGGACACATGGAATGATCTTGTGGCACTTGAATTGCTATAAATAGCATGCTATTTCAAGCATTTTTCCTTTCTCAATTCTTTTCTTTCTCTCTTGCTCTAAGTTTGGAGGTTACCACCTTTGTGGAGACCTCCCATCTGAGCATTCTTCTTCTTGGAGCTCTTCAAAGTGTTCTTCAACAAAAGTAAGTGCTCATTCCTTGTCTTGTTTCATTTATTTAGTTGTTTCAAGCTAAAAGTCAAACAGTGTTTGACTTTCAGCTTTGACCATTAATTGGTCAAGTCAATGTCCAATTGGACTTTGAAACGTGATCGTAATCACGATGGTTATGATCCATAGCGATCATGCCGACTGATTATCACGTTTACTAGTTGTAGTGACGAGTCAAAGTACCGGTCAATAATGCGCAAAGTGTGCATTATACGATGGAACTATTTTTGGGTATCAAAACACTTTGTTTTGATACCAAATCAGTTTTATAAACTTAGTTAGACATGTTTAACATGTCTAACTCGTCACTTTTAGTTTAGTGCTTATGTAGGGTCGTAAGTCAAGCGGTCTTGATCACCGCTTTGACTTTCGAATCCGACCCGTTTGGTCGATCTTAGGATCCGACCAAACTCATATTAGGGACCATAGTTGTGTAGGGAATAACCCTCTGAGGTTATACCTTATGGTCACGTCGTTTGGTTAGTGTTATGTTAAGTCGCTAATTATGCCTTTTATAATGACCAAAACGCCATTTTTGCGCATAAATCCATTTTAAGCATATGTGATCCAACTTTTGAATTATACACTGATGTTATAACATATTTAAACTTGTTTTGCCATATAAGACTTATCGTAGGACATATCTAACCATCCGAAATGACACGTTAAAGTGGCTTAAACTACCTTAACGAGTTATAACGGGTCAAAAGCACTTAAGAATCTTTCTAAAACAGAATGTAAAGTTTATTAAACCATTTCACATGAGTTCCAATACTCATTTGGTTTATGAGACATCATTCTATCCAAATCCTCCGATTAAAGTCCCGATATTAACATAATTATCCGATATTAGGACATACTTGAATTCTAGGACTCTTGAGCTTTGGTTTATCCTCTTGAACAAGGACTTTCTTGCAATCCCAAGTGAGTACATAGTCCCCTCTTTTACGTTTTCAAATGTTTTAGGGTGAAACATATTGTGCCTATGACTACTTTTTTTTTCATGACATTGTACATGCTTTGATTACATAGTACATATAGTACATGATTTCAATTATGTTTTGCTATATATGTTGACTAAGCATGCTAGCACATTGATTTCAAAGATATTTTTGCGGCATATGTTGACTTAGCATATGAGCACATTGATTTACATTACATTTTTTGCTATGTATGTAGACTGAGCATGCTAGCACATTGATTTCAAAGATACTTTTGCGGCATATGTTGACTTAGCATATGAGCATATTGATTTATATTACATTTTGCTATGTATGTTGACTGAGTATACTAGTACATGGTTTTCAAAGACATTTCTTGCTATGTATGTTGACTGAGCATACTAGTACATGGTTTTCAAAGACATTTTTGCTTACATTGTTCATGACATTTTGGTGCGTTGGAGATTGACTTAATACATTCATTAACATTGATCACGCCGAACAGTAGTATGTAATGGTACCATAGGATTGACAATCCCGTTCCCACTTCTCGGGTTTGTTTGGAAGCGACTTTAGGGAACGACAAAATCCGATGAAATGGATGGACTTGACTTTATAAGGGACTATTTGACTGTCAACAAGGTTTGAATGTGTTTGCCAACAATCTAAATATATGTTTTAAACAATAAAAGCATGACTTATAAAACATAACGTTTGATTATTCAAAGACATTGTTTTATACAAGACATTTCGATTATTCAAGACGTTGGTTTACATTTGACATTTTGCTTTACACAAGACTTTGTTTATACATGACATTGGTTTACACGACATATTTTATACTAGACATTTCTTTGGTTTAAACAAGATTTTGATGGTTGGTTTATGGTAAGTGATTTAAATAACGGGACGTGTGTAATGTGATAAAATCATGGTGGATATGCCACTGGTACTTTCTATATATAAGTGCTTTTATCATATTACATATCATGGCATTATCTAAATCATTTCAAACAAAGTACAAGACAAGACATTTTTATTTAAGACTGTATGTCTGTTGCCTACGTCGTCGTATAACATCGAGTCAGTATTTAGGAGCGAAATGTCGAAGTTTATGTATATATAGTGTCAAGTTTGCTTGAAAAGGAAGTGTTGTAGTCAAGTTCGGCCGAAATTGACTAAGCAAGTTCACCCGAACTTGCATCTCCTCCAGCGAACTTGTTCTCCTATAAATAGGAGACTTGTCATTTCATTTGTAAGATTCAGAGATTTTGTCACGACAGAGGCGAAGCTCTGTCCAAGTGTTTCCAGGATCTGTAACGTCTACTAATCAATGAAACAATGATTAAACATTAAAGAACTTGTATCCAATGTCGCCTATGCAAACGGATTCCGCACGTTTACCTTAGGTTTGCCAAATTAGGACCTGAACGATCTGTACAACGGACCTACAAGTGGTATCAGAGCAGGATTGGCCTAATTTGAAGACATTGGACATAGAACATCTCATCTTCTACTCATTTTTTCTATTTTTAACCTTTCTTGGACATCAGACAGACAAAATGGACTGATTTTCAATTATAATACGTAAAATCCATAACAGTAAAACCCTTGAAAAGATCAGAGCTTAAAACAAACGAATTCATGTCGAAAATTTGAAAAAACCATGTTTGAAAACATACGTTCGCTCGAACTTATCATCAAGTTCGCTCGAATTTGACTGAAAATTCACTTTTTGAGTGATTTTTCATCAAGTTCGCCCGAAGTTTTTCATAGAATTTTACACAAGTCCGCTCAAACTTGCTTAACATTTCTTCAAAATTCATCAAGTTCGCCCGAACTTGATCAAACTTTGTTGAAAGTTCATTACAAGTTAGCCCGAACTTGTTAGATCTTTTGAAATTCCATACAAGTTCGCCCGAACTTGTTTAGTAGCTGATTTTCACAACCTGTGACAAGTTCGCCCGAACTTATCCAAGGTTTCTAAAAAAAGTCTCGGACATTATATATCGTTAGATTCATATCGACGAGACGAGTTTAAAGCTCTAATCTGATAAAAACAGTTTTCCGAAAAATTTTAAACGTTTTTAGCGAACCGATTGTCGATTAAGAAGTCAAATTTTACTAAAATTGTCTGTTTGCTAATCATTTTTCAAGTGTTTTGAACGAAAAATTTGTTTGGAAAACGAAATGGAGTCCGTGAAGCCGCTAATGTTGATGAGTATAGATGAGTATGGAGCCTGGAATGAAAAAATCGAGGACTGGGTACGAGCAAATCACCTCTATGGTTGGGTTGCTATTCAAACTAGATTTAAATGGCCAGTCGATGAACGTGGAGCTGAGCTTTCAATATCAAAGTTTACAACTCAACTGAATGCTGCATATTCCCATGAGAAGAAGATCCTAACCTCGTTGCAGCAATTGATAAAAGAATATATCTTGGTTTTGTTACCAGAGTACAAAACTGCACAGGATTTGTGGAAATATCTAGGCGCTAAATATTTGGAAAATGTTGAGATGATTAAGAACAAGAAAGTGCTAATCAAGAAGAAGTCTGATCGTGTTAGTGATCAAGGAAATGATCGGGAAGCACAAAGTTCAAATGTTCAGTTGAAGAGAGAAGGGAGTATAATGGCAAAGAACTGTCAAAGAAAAGAGTCTTCAAGTTCTAAACCAGTCTGCCAAGGATTTAATGTAGATCTAAATGATTATCTGGCAGATAATGCCAAACTCTTGAACAATCTAGAGAGTTTGATATTAGAAAATAAAAAGTTGAAAGAAAATGAAAAGAATTTTGAAAACAAAATAAAAATTTTAGAAAATGAAAAATTACAAATGGTAGTAGATTTTCAGAATGAAATAAAACTGTTTAACAATGAAAAAATTATTTTTGAAAAATTAAATATAGAAAATCAAAAAGCAATATTCTCATATTGAGAAAATTGCTCAACTTGAAAAAGCAGTTGAGACTATTAAAAATAAAGCTATTAATTCAGAAAAGTTATTGAAATGTTTTGTGACATCCTCATTTAAGTTAGATCATATATGTCCAAAACCGATTAATGTTAATAAAAAGAAAATTCCAATAAGTAACATTGTTACAAATTATGACGATGTCATAATTAAAGATTGTGATGATGATATCGATGATGAAAGACCTAAAAATGATAAACATGAAATATTTTTAAAACTAAAAGAGAAATTTTAAGAAACTGTTCTACATTCTCATGAAAAAGGCGAATGCTCAACGCAAAACCTTCTAAGCAGAATGAAGAACAAAAACAAAGTTCTAAAAATTCTAATATTTTTAAAAATAGAAGTTCATCGGTACAATCATCCAATCATTATAAAAAATCAAAAAAAATTGAAAAACAAAACTCACAAAAATTTGAGAATAAGTGGTGCAGGTCGGACCGCAGTGCTTCAACGTCAAATCAAATGTATAGAAGAAGCAGGAAAAATGGCTACCATACGTCAAATCAGTGTTATGATCTGAGTGTATGGTTTGATAGAAAAGATCGATATGATAACAGGGTGTGTCATAAATGTGGTTTAACTGGACACATTGCTAAAAAATGTCTACAAATTAATCATAAATCTGTTCATATTGACAACAAAAATTCTGCAGTATCAACTCAGGTTTTGAAACAATGTACAGAAACTACAAACAAGGTGAAACTAGTTATTACTAAGTTTTCAAATTTTGAAACTGGTGAATCCTCGAATAGTAATGAACAAATAGTTTCTACATTGTATTTCAAGAAAGCTTTAATGGAAAATCAAACATGGTTGGTAAAAGGAAACGAAGTGACACAATCAGTGAAAATTGAAAGTTTATAAGATTTTCCGAAACTTGAGAAAGTCCAAAATAAACCTGATTGTGTAAAGAAAATTAAAATTAAGGTTGAAGAAATAACGTCTAAGGCAAAAAATGTTTGGGTGTCACTATTCAACTAATTGTTTGAATTTCTGTGCAGGAACTTCCGAGATAAAAGCAAATTACCGAGAATGGAGTTCCATGGCACACATCGAAGACATGGGCCGGGTTATCATGTTATATATAAAGGCCATCTTATATCCATCAGCTCAAGTTCTTCTTCGTCCACCTGTTCGTAGTCTTGGAGAAAATTTTTCTGAAAACATGTTCCAATAACGTTTACTTGAAAATTTTTTTTACAATTTTTTTGAATAAAAATTTGAAAAATGTCACAGAACCCTCACTGTTGAACAGATAAAACACATGGGTATAAATGTTTTATAAACATAAAAGTGTCAAGGTTTTTGTTATCATGAGGGGAGAGTGCTTTAAGAGTAAAATTGTGAAGCAAAAATGGATGGAGAATTGAAGTAATTCTCATCAGTTTGGTCAATGTTTTTTCTGCAAATAAAAAATACAAAAATATGTTTTTAAATTTTAGGGGGAGAAAATTTTTTCAGAAAATCCAAAAACATATTATAAGCAAAAAGTACAAAAACATTGAAAAAGAAAAAAAAAAGAAAAGGTTTTGTGGATAAAAGGAAATGATAGTACATTAGTGGACTATCACAATATGCTAAGGATTTGTAAAGTTTAAAAAGTGATAAACGAGTCCTACTGTGGATGTGTCGATAGGCTTTACACGTTCAATAAATTATTTTCGAGATATAAACTAAATTTTACAACTGCTTAATCTTATGGATTAACATCTCTCGGATATATGAACTTAGTACTCCGAAATTTCGTTTGAGAGATTGCCTGATTCTGAGATACGAGGTCTGTAGGACCGATCCTTGATGCTAAGGAACCTAAATTTGATATCTAACGTCCATAATAGCGGAAATTTTACGTCGTGTTTACCAATAGACAAGAATTAATCAGTTAATCATCAGTTTCATTGATTAAACGTTGAGATTACAAACTGACAGAGCTTCGCCTCCAAAATGCCAAAGTTACAAATGAATGAGGCTAGCTAGGTATTTATAATACTGCAAGTTTACCCTAAGAGACTCAAGTTCGCCCGAACTTGCTACTGCAAGTTCGGCCGAATATGTATACATATGACACAATATTGGGGAACTTAGCTAAACTATACATAAATACTTCATACACCTAGCCTATTCAGCTCTATACTATACAAACTCGATATAAGACTAAGACATATACATTATGCACCAAAGACTCCCCCTTGGATATAGTCTTCGTCTTGTATCAGTCTCCAAAACTCTGTCTTCATGTAAACGTTAACGCACACGACCGAAGAAGTTCTTGTAAGGCTTCCTTCGTCGTTCTTGCTTTGGATCAGGCGTTTGATCAGTTGGCGATGGTCTTTTAAAATTAGCCATTCTTAGAGAACTTTGTCTTACCGCTTTTTCCATTCTTTCTTTAAACGCCTCATTTCTTTTTTCCTCCTTTAAAAAACTCAACTCTTTCTAACTCTCTCCACTTTGTTTGCCACATTTTTCCAGAATTGACTTCGCGCGCATAGCAAACATTCACAACTTTCTGAAACTGCATAGCTTGTACCTTTCACGTTCTTCAAATACAATCTAGTTGTAGAACAAGGTTTTGATGTCTTCTCTCGAGCAGTTCACAAGCCACATAGGATCTAGAATCCTTATCGTCCTCCATAAACCCCTCATGCCCATTCCTTGGTAATATCCAAATGTTCTTCAAACTTCAGCACGATAACATCTTCACACGTAGCTGGATCTATTTGCCACCACTTGAACAATGGATAGAAGTTTTGTTCAATCGGCACAAGTGGCCTATTTCTCATGGCTCTTGGACGTTTCATAATTAATGTTATGTCCTTTTCTCCCGTTTTCTTGTTTGTCTTGATTCTGCGGCTAGGAATAAAAGGCTTCCAATAATTCCAACCTTTAACCGCTTCATACTTAAATCATTTCCATAATAACTGATCTATCGTCTTCATATGGTATGTGACATTGACAGTCTGCACCAACTCTTCCACATCCCAGTAAGGTAAAGTCTTGAAATCAGCAAGGTATTTGAAGTATTGCACTCCAAACTCCCTCTTGATTGCATAAACGTTAAGTTCCTTGAACCATCCCCAACTTAAAATATCCCCCAAAGAAACATCTTTTTCTTGGTAAAGAATGCTAGAGGACGTCGAAAATTACGTTCACGTGGCATCTCTTTAAACCAGGACTTCCTTGCTTGAGCAATTTCCTCTTTCGTCTTGGGTTTAGGAACTTTACCCTCTCGGACTGATTCAGCAATTCTTTCCTTCAACATGTCTTCATCAAGCTGCTTGTACATTTCTTCAAACGTAGGAAAACTTTCTGAATTAGGACCAATGAACTTCGCTTTCTGAGATGTTTCATCATCTGAAGACCAATCTTCCATAATTACTCAATTGTATTCGTCAGCTTCAAATCGTCTTTGATACTGATAATCATTTGGTTAAAACGTGTTAACATTTAAAACTTCCTCGAAATCAAACTCTAAGCTTTCAGCTTCAATTTCAACTAATCTCGCAAGATCTTCTTTCGAGTAGTTATGCACGTACTCCCCTTCTTCCACATTATGTTCTAACATCAACGGCTTCGTGGGTACTGCAGTAATAGGCTTAGCAAATCGATCAACATCTGTCCCATCAATATCATCTGAAGGCCCTGTCTTCCCTGACTCCCCCTGACTTTTATCTTCCATTTTATTTGACTCGTCATCCATAAGGGAAGTAAAGTCAAAATCTTCAGAGACTTTCGCTTCAGTGATCTTTATACCTGTACCACCCTGATCAAAATCATCACCACCTTGATCGTAATCATCATCATCATCACCAGCATTCCAATCCTCGTAACCTTCTTCCTCTTCATCCTCTTTATCATCTTTTTCAGCTTCTTCATTGTCTTTTCTTCAGAAGCAGTGATAAGAACAGAAGGCTTGACAGATTCGTCAACCTTAGGAATATCAGACTCAGAAGCTTTCGAAACATCTTCAATTGGTTTCTCTGCAGCATCAAAAGACTTAGGAGCTTCACCTTCAACCCCTTTCCCTTTGCCACTTTCAGCTAATTCTTTTCAGGTCGTTCCCTAGCTTCTTGACGATCAAGACGATCGTATTCAGCAATGAAATCTATATTCGGATTGTTTGACAATATTTTCTGCAACCTGTTGAATCTTTGATTGTTTAGTGCTTGAATAGACTTAAGATCAACTATTTCTGTCTGCAACTTCTCGTTTGCATCTTGCAAACTTTCAATTAACGCCTTAAAATACTCTCTTTCATTTTCTAACACCTTCACTTTGTCATCCAACATTTCTTTTTCGACAGCGCTTTGATTCATCTTGTAAATCATCTCAACCTTTTCAGCTTCATTCTGCGCTACTTTTTCTTCTAACGCCTTCACGCGCTTTTTCAGAAGTTCAACATTTGTTTCTGGGAAGAAATCGTTTAGATCCTGCAGAGTTATCGGATCGTTGTGCATATCACCAAATACATTAGGCCCTCCTGGAGTCTTATTGGTGTTGCAGCTTTTGGTGTTGACTTCCTTGGAGTAGAACTTTCAGGAACAAAAGTCGTTGCAGCAATTGGAGACTGAGTAATAGGAACTTCGAGTAAACCTCACAGGAGGTTCTTGTGTAACTCCTTGACTTTCAGTCTCAGCATGAATAATAACAGGAGGTTCTTGTGTAGGAGGTTCTTGTGTGGCTCCTGTCTCCTGTGCACCAGAAGGTTCTTGTGGGGCTTCTGTGCTTTTCCTCTTTCCAATATGCTTTCTGCTTGCTACTTGTCTTTTCTTGCCTTTCGCTTGAGGAGATCCGGTGGTCTTTGTTGATGAAATAGTAGCAGACTTTACACGTTTTGCCTTTTTCTTAGGCCTATCATCATCAGACTCTTTTTCTGCATTAGGATCAAAATTAGCATCCAATTCTCTTTCTTTCTCTACTCTAATCTCTGCCTCAGTCTTTTCTGGCTCTTTCACCGGAATTTCTTCATTAGAATCATCTTCTTGTTTAGAAGTAGCAGATATAACATCGTCTTGAGTCGTTTTCACAATCTCTTGACTCTCAATAACAACTGTAGCACTTGATCCAGCAATTGCTTCAACATTCTCTGGTTCATCTTCGTCGACAAGCATAGTTTCGACTTTCTTCACAGCACGTTTCTTTTTAGGCTTACCAGTTTCTGCCTTTAAGAACCATTCGCTCCTTGCCTTTGGTTTGAAATCTTTAAACCAATCCTTTTCAGCATTAAGCTCTTTCTCATCATCATTACCATCTTTTCTCTATTTGTTGTCTGGCGGTGCAATGTAATTAGAATCTTTGATCGCTCCGAATACAGGCTTTGCAACAGGAGCTTAAGCTTGCTTTTGAAACTTTATGAGCTTCTTCACTGTGGTCTCATCAAGATGAACTAAGTATAACACATCGTTCGGATCTCGTGCAATATTCGTGTACTTTTCATCAATTAACATTTGCACGAATCTCGGATAAAGACATAATCTTGAATCCTCCGTATTCTTGGACATGTGAGTGAAAACTAACTTCGAGAAGTTGAACGGCTTTTTCAGAACTAATGCCGTTGCCATGCAAGCTAAATAATCTTGGACATCATCTAAACCCGCCTTGCGATGGCTGAATGTGTGAATTATAGCATGCATTAGGAGCTTGTAGGGGTTAGGTACTTCCCCTTTCTTCAATGTCGGTTTGTTCATGCTTCCTTTGTAACCCATCCTGAAGAAACAGCCACGAACCATCTTTTCGTCTAGATAAATAGGATCGTCTTCTTTATCATTGAATTGCAACACTCTGCGTATATCATCTTCAGTTACAGTGATCGATTTGACTTCATTGCCGACTTGCACGGTTGAAGTAATTGTCTTCTGATCATCACTTAAGCTTGCGTCATCCAGAAGTGAAAGATGTGTGATCTATACGAAACTGTACGCTCTATGATCGCTCGGTGAATAGGGCTTTCTTCTAAAAACTTCAATATACTCTCGTATTCCTTTAGCGATGGACAGATCGACTTATCGAGCGTAATACATGTGTTGTGCGTCTTTGAAAATTCCACTGAGATTATACGCTCTAAAACTTGTGCCTGAAAAGCGATGCAAAACAATTAGCACGCTTTTTGAAAAAAATTTCACAAAATTTTCTAACACTTCTATCAAGTTCGGGTGAAATCTTTATGTGTTTAAACATTCTGTTTTTAAAAAGTTCACCCGAACATGTTACATACATGTTCAACAATTTTCAAATGCAAGTTCGGGCGAACTTACAAATGCCTCAACAATTAAATTTTATAAGTTCGGTCGAACATGATACTGGTTCTCTTTATTCAATTTTTGAAAAGACTTTTTGATGCAAGTCCGGTCGAACTTGATAACAAGTTCGGCCGAACTTGTCATCTTCTCCAAATTCAAATCGTTCAATCTTTTAATGCCCATTACAAACCAGTCAAAACCGATTACACGGTTGATTTAACTTATAGATTCTGAATCTAAGTTCAATATTGTTCAATTTGCCCTAGATCTATCTGATTTTAAGTTTTCAGATATCTTTTCACTCGTTAACAGTCCAAATATGGTTCAAAGATTAATTTTATACCTCGGCCATTGTAGATGGTGTGTAAATCACCAAAAACAATGAAATTTAGGCAGCGTAACGGTATGATTTTGCCAATTTCACTCAGATCTCTCTCAATGTTAAAGTTCGCTCAAAGACATTGGTTTTGCAGATGTGAGTTCGGCCGAACTTACTTTACTTAGGTATTTATACCTAGGTAAGTTTGGGCGAACTTGCAAAGCCCATAACTTAAGCCCAATCCAAGTTCGAGCGAACTTAGCAATTATTAATAACAAGCCATCTGCAAGTTCGGTCGAACTTGCTGTTTGTTAAACTTGATTTGTTTAGCAAGTTCGGCCGAACTTGCCAAACTCTAAAAACAAAACTTTTTCAAAATTTTCATTTTAACCCCTGAACTTTCCAACTTTTTACCAGTTATGAAAATCCACTCAGTTGACCAAGTCCAAGTTAATGACCTTGGTTAACCGATTTGTCTGTCGAGTCCAAGTTAATGACCCGGTTTGACCCGTTACGAACAAACTGTTTATATTTTTCAAAATCAAAGTTTCTATTTAATGAACTTTTTTATTGTTTTGACTCTTCAGATTTTACAGATTAGCTCCCAGCCTGTTGTCAATGAGATTCCCACCAGTTCTAGCATCTTACCAGACTTCGAAGACCCGTTCTCCAACACTGGTTTGCTGAAAACAATGTAGAAATAAATCTTTTTGAATTTTTGTAAGTTTATGCTAAAACACACTGAAAATCTTTTTGATTCTAATCTGTAAAGCTGATAAACTATGTACAGGACAATGTAAACTATGTACAAACATATTTACAGACATATTTTTGTGAATTTTGTGTCGAATGATCATATATGTTAATTGAGACATTTCACCAGTACCGTTGACCTTTAGATGACTTTAAGCTTTAAATTTTTTTACCTAGATTGTCAATATGTTTGCCTACTTAAAGTTTACCACATTTCTCAACTGTTTCAAGATATGTTTAGTAAGAATTATGAAACTTGACTTATCTGTGGTTCCCACTTCTTGAATATACTCCCGTATCAAGATTCCCTAGATTTCATCTTACAGGTGAATCTAGCGTAACTGATATCTGTATCTGGGTTATGCGAGACCTTGAGAGCTCAGGTTAGTACTACCGTACAGACAAAGAGATGAAGACTTGTCTTTAAGGTGTGTTCCACTAAAGGAATCTTTTCAGCACTGCAAATGATTAGATCTTTCGATACTTTTCAAGAGTGCACGCAGTTTAGGGGTTTATTTCGAAAGTATTATAGAAGTTCTAGGCTATTGCTTTCGCAAAATCAGAAGAATCTGTATAATACCCCAGATATCAACTATCTATAAAGACCTTGTATCTCAGAATCAGGCAATCTTTCAAACGAAATTTCGGAGTACTAAGTCCATATATCCAAGATGTGTTAATCCACAAGATTAAGCAGTTACTAAATTTAGTTTATATATAAAAAACAGTTTATTGAACGTGTTAAGCCTATCGACACATCCACAGTAAGACTCGTTTATTACTTTTAAACGTTCCATTTCTTTAGCGTACTGCGATAGTCCACTGATGTACTATCATTTCCTTATATGATACTGAATTCTTTTTGTCTTTTTCAATGTTTTTGTACATTTTGAATTTTTCAAATGTTTTTGGATTTTAAAATTTTTCGAATGTTTTTGTATTTTCTCTAATATTTCTCCCTCTAAAATCAAAAACATCTTTTTGGATTTTAGTTTTTAACAAAATTCTAAACTAGAAAGATATTTACAAACCAATGTGAATCACGCGAACTCATCGTCTGATTCGTATTCAACCTCAGCGTCGCACCTGTCAGCAAATTTTTCATACCATTAATTCTCAGCAAGTATTTAAACCGTGACAAAGAAAATGGTTTGGTATAAAAATCGGCCTTTTGTTCGTCGGTGTGGATTTTTTCTATTCGTACCAATTTATTTTCGTAGCAATCACGAATGAAATGATAACGAATTTCAATGTGTTTTGTGCGTGAGTGATGAACCGGATTTTTAGTTATATCTATGGCTGCCTTGTTATCAACATACAACGGAGTGTCAAGAAATTGCAGACCATAGTCTCTAATCTGCTGTTGAATCCACAGAATCTGTGAAAAACTGCTGGAGGACGAGATATACTCAGCTTCACAGGTAGAGAGAGCGACCGTAGTCTGTTTCTTACACTGCCAGGTTACCATTCTTGTTCCGAAGAACTAGCATCCCACTGTAGTTGATTTTGAATTCAACTTATCTACACCAAAATCAGAATCAGCATAGCCTGTGAGGTCAAAATTGTCGTTCTTCGGGTACCATAAGCCGGTGCTTGGGCATCCTTTCGGGTATCTAAAGATTCGTTTCACAATCTGTATGTGTAGGATCCTCGGGCTTGACTGATATCTGGCGCAGAGGCAGGTTGGATACATAATATCTGGGCGCGATGCTGTCAGATACATCAGCGATCCAATCATCGATCTGTATAACGTCTCGTCAACTTTGGCTCTAGTCTCGTCGATGCAAATCCCGTGATTTGGAGCAAGAGGTGTAGATAGAGGCTTCAAGTTTTCCATTCCAAACTTCTTCAAGATGTCGTGAACATACTTAGTCTGATGAATGAAAATACCATCCGGAAGCTGATCTACTTGCAAACCAAGAAAGAACTTCATTTTGCCCATCGAGGACATTTCGAATTTCTTTTTGATGATTCCCTCAAACTTCTTGCAGAGACTATCGTTTGTAGATCCAAAGATGATGTCGTCGACATAGATTTGAACTATAATCAGATGACCATCAACTTCTCTGGTGAAAAGAGTACTATCCACAGTTCCTCTGATAAAGCCGTTGCCGACGAGATGTTGCGATAATGTCTCGTACCAAGCTCTCGGGGCTTGGTGTAGACCATAAAGAGCTTTATCCAGTAGGTATGCTTTCTTATTGTTGAGTGGATCGACAAACCCCAGTGGTTGTCCAACGTACACCTTCTCGCGTAATTTTCCGTACAGAAAAGCCGATTTGATATCCAATTGATAGACCTTAAATCCTTTCCATGATGCGAAAGCTAGAAAGATTCGAATAGATTCCAAGCGAGCTATTGGTATGTAGACTTCCGTGTAATCTATCCCTTCCTGCTGGTGAAATCCCTTGACAACAAGCCTAGCTTTGTTACGAACAATAACCCCTCTATCATCACGTTTACACTTAAAGACCCATTTTGTATCAATCGCTTTCTGATTTTCTGGTAGGTCTTCAAGCTTCCACACTCCCAACTTCTCAAACTGCAATAGTTCTTCTTGCATTGCTTGTACCCAGTTTTCATCGGCTAAAGCTTCATTAACTGTCTTTGGCTCTATCTAAGAGATGAAACATGAATAGAAGCAAAAGTTCTGGGTTGGAGCAACGCGAGTGTAGAAACAACTGAGTGCTTTGTTGATTTGATTTCAAGTACGCACACCCGTTTGTAGTTCTCTTGTGATATTTTTTGAAGGCTGGTATGAATATGATCGCGACAATTCTTCTCTTGGAACATCTATTGAGTTCTGCTGATTCGTGATGTTGAGATCAACGAGCAATTCAACGTTTGGAGAGCTTGATGAAGCTTCATTTCTGTTGCTCGGGCCTACAGATTGATTAAGAAGACTTGTTATCTGCTCCACTTCCTCGTCTGAAGAAGATGATTCCCCATCAGCATCAAATGTTGGTGCTTCATCTGAATTAGAATTCTGATTCTGAGGCATACTGGGCTCTGTTGTTGTATTCACTGGTTCAGTAGAGGCATTTGTTGGAGGAGTAGTAGGTGTTGCTAATGTTTCAGAAACATTTTCAGCCGGAACACCACTATTACTTGAACTTGCGCCAGAAGAAGATGGATCCAACGTGGGTTGATTAACCATAATTGGTCGAACAATTTGTTATTGATTCGCTGGCTGGTGAAGATAATATAACGCTGCAACTTCGTCGTCAGACGGTTCATCGGGCAAGTCAAATGACTTCCAAAGGTCTTGATAGTTAAACAGCCACGCGTCACCTTTCCTTTGAATAGGATCTGTGTAGTTAAAACAATCCACGTGCTGTGACTCAATTACTTTTCTTAACGAAGGAACATATACTCTTCTTAGCGGACTCGCATATCCGACAAAGAAACCTTCAAGAGATTTAGCTCCGAATTTGCCATCTTTGTCTATTACGTTACATGGCGCACCGAATGGCTCAAAGAACTTCAAATTTGGCTTCCGACGGTTTATTATCTCAAAACATATTTTCTTTGTTAGTTTGACAGTGAGAACCCTGTTTAACGTGTAGCAAGCCGCAGCAACCGCTTCACTCCAGAAGCTGACTGGAAGTTTAGAATCTGCAAGCATGGTTCTCGCAGTTTCAATCAAAGTTCTGTTTTTCCGTTCAGCTACTCCGTTTTGCTGTGGAGTATAGGGAGCACTAAACTCGTGCAGAATCCCTTTTGCGTTGCAGAATTCCTTCATTTTGTTATTCTTAAACTCTGTGCCGTTGTCACTTCTAATGCATCTGATCAGCAGATGATAAAGGTTCCCGAGTTTCTTGAATAGAATAACTAAGTTCTCGAACGTTTCGTCTTTTGATTCTTGAAAGAATACCGACGAATATCTTGAATAGTCATCTATCACGACCAAGCAGTATAAATCTCCTGAGATGCTTCGAACATTTACAGGACCAAATAAATCCATGTGGAGACGTTCTAATGGCAACTTGATTGAGTTCAGAATTTTCTTCGGATGAGATTTCTTGATCTACTTCCCTTTTTACACTCTAAGCAGTGATCAGTCATATTAAAGCTCCGAAGATTTACGCCTTCTACAAGATCATTATGAACCAAGAAATTCATTTTTCACAAATGAATATGCCCCATTTTACGATGCCAAAGAATAGAATCCTTTTCAGTAGCTTTTGTCACAAAACATTGTGCTGATTTTGATGAAGTGATAGCGACGCCCATATCAAGAACATATAGATCATTCTCACGTGGTGCTCGCATCAGAATCCACTCATCTGGTATTTTGAATCCCGGCTTCAAGATAATACACTCTTTTTCGTTGAAATGCACCGTAAATTTCTTGTCACAAATCTGTGATATGCTCAGAAGATTGTTCTCCAACTCTGCAATATAATTCACGCGATCCAATGAAACGACGCCATTAGAGAGTTTTCCCTCGGCGACTATCCTTCCGCCCTAATTACCAGCAAATCCAACATATCCACCATTAATAGCTTTAATGTCGAATAGCAAAGCTTTCATTCCCGTCATATGCCTAGATGCTCCACTATCCAAAATCCACTTAGAAAGTACGGATCTCTGAAGCCCCTGCACATTTTAACAATCTATTTAAAAAGCGAGACCCAAGACTTTTTGGTCTTGGGTTGAATTGGATAACCATCATCAAAATCAAACTCACACTCATCAGCATAATCGAATCCACACTCGTCTGCATAATCAAATTCATATTCATCATCCGGATTTTATGTGATGTTTATGTTTGAAAACTTTATTGTCCTTTTATCTTTTGAATTTTTACAACTTGTAGTTTTGACATTTTCAGATGTGGTGTCAATTATGATTTCAGATTTTGATTCTTTCATGCTATCACTAGTCTTAACAAGCTCAGACTTAGTGATCTCAGATGTTGTTGACCGTTTCTTTGCAATCCAGGCTTGAGATTTTATGTTAGCCTTCTTGATGTAAAAACTGTTTTTATCAGCCTTTGAAGTTTCCCCCTTTTCAAATATTGAATTTTCAAACTTGGGTTTGACTTCAGCTTTTGATTCATTTCTTTTCAAAATCTTTACAAGTTTTACAAATACTGGTTGCTTCGGTTTTACAACATTTGAACTTTCTTTCCTTCGAAGATAAGCCGGCTTTATTTCGGACAGTAACGTGCAATATGACCAATTTCGTTGCACTTGAAACAAGTCCGAGAATCATGTGGATGTCCTTTAGAGGGTTTTACACCACTTGTTTTGGCACCACTTTCAATTTTGGCTTTATCTCGAAGTTCTTTCTGTTTTTTAAACTCATCGTTTGATTGTTTCCCGATCAAACTTTCCTCATGAACCGTGTTCGTCCCATATACAAAATTCATGTTTTTATTCTTGTATTCATGAAATGGTGACGGTTTCTTTTTAGGTTCATCTGATTCTTCTAATCCCAACCCAGCTCTCCGGTTTTTCGGATGATCACCACCATTCCTTCGGTAGTTGTTTCTTTTAGGTTTGTAATAGAATTTCTTTTCATTAATCTCCAGATTATCTGATGTGACTTCCACGAGTTTAAAGAATTTGTCTAACAATTCTTCCTTCACATTCTGAATCGAAAAACTGTCATCAAAGTATAATCTATCAGATTCCTTAATTTTGTACATGACAACATTAGGATCATCACATAGATCATTATCCGATGATGTATCGTCATGTTCGGACTGTGAATCAGAATTCTTTGAGATCTAGTTGGCGCTTTTAAAACTGCCTTCATCAGAATCATTCAAAACATTTTCAACAACCTTTTTAACCACAGCATTGTCATCATCTGTTTTAGTATAGATTACATCAATGTTCTCTTGCAACTCAGTTTTCTTTTCAGATAACAACTCAATGTTGAGTGCCTTATCCATCCCATCAGTGGATTTACGACAATACTTCTCGCAAAGAGGTGGAGGAACATTGTTGTATGCTTTACCAATTTTCTTTTTAGGTTTCTCTTCCAATGGAATTGTCGGAAGGATGTGATCAATGACATATGCATTACATGTGTAACTTCTCAAAAGTTGTTGAACACGTTCTGTTTCAATTGCCATGTCCTGGAGTTGTTGCTTAGTTTCAGCAATGGTGTTAACATAGATATTAATCGCTTTTTGCTTATCCATTACTGTTCCTTTTAACATTCTTATAGTATCATGTTGTTCGCTGTTATTTCTATCAAGCCTACCATAATCATTTTTCATTTTGTCATACGCTTCCTTTATTGTGCGATAATCATATTTTAAAAGTTCATTATGCACATTGTTTTCAGCGATGATCTTTTTTCGGCACACTCGACACACGGTTCAACACATTTTGTACAAGGTTTTTCAACCTTTACAACTTGTATTTTGACAACTTCTTTTACTCTTGACCTACCTTGGTTAGAATTGCCATTGAAGCTTTATCTGCCATGTCCTTGACGTTTTCGGCATTCACTTTTTGTGTAACATTGATGATATCTTCATCAATTGTTTTCTCCTCAACCACTTGTTCTCTAGAGCTTCCATCAAAATGACCTGCAAAACTATCACACGAGTTAGGAGATAAAATTCCTTGTTTCTGCATGTGGATATACTCCTCTTCTTCTTGTTGTTGATGCAAGTATTGTTCCAGCAGAATCTGTTCTACAGCGCTACTTCTGCCGCTGCCGCTGCTTCCTCTGCAGAAATATCTTCAACTATCTCAGCCATCAACGCAACTCTGGTCTTCTTACCGATGTAGGAATTCCAGTCCAAACCATCATCCTCGTTTGATGCAACCATAGCTTTCTCATTGCTGCTGCTATTTGGTTTCTCTTGGATTTCAACCTGAGTCTTCTTTGGAAATGGCTTGTATTGTAGTGACTTCTTGTAATACTCGTTGCCTCCTCCAAACGAACTCTGATTTCCTGTTGCTTCTGGATTTTTGCATTCTCTCTTGAAGTGACCCTTTTGGCGACATCGAAAACATGTAACCTTTGACTTGTCGAAGCCCAACTTGTTGCTAGAATTTCCGGTATCTCGGCCAGTGAGAGCAACAAACTTTGTGACCCTTCGAATGATAGATGCTAAACACCACTTGGTATCCATCAACTCGAGTTCTTCTTCATCCACTTGGTCATAATCTTCTGTCGTCATTTCAGGATTTCCAATTTTTTCGGCTACAAGACTTTCGTATGACTCCAGAACAGTAGCGAGAAGAGACATATGTTGTTTGGTGACTTGTTCTGAAACAACATTGTTCAAATTTACTGCGATGTTGCATTTGTATACATTTGAATCAGAATTTGATTGTTGATTCTGATTTGCTTGACTTTGATAAGATGAATTTGAACCAACGCTTGAGAACGAACTCTATGGACTCTGACCATAATGAGGCTGTGATTGACTCTGGTTCTGTGGAGAAGCATTCATGTTCGCACTAAATGTTGTCCCAATTTTCAGACTTGAAATGTTGCCTTGCATTCCACTTTTGTAGTACAACCCAACATCTTGAACTACATTAGCGTTCTTTGACTTTGCAATCTTCAATAGTTCCATTTCATGGCCTTCGAGTTTATCGATAAATGTTGACAACTTGAAGAAATCCCACTTATCACTATTTTTCAGAACCATCAAATAAGTAGTCCATTCACCATCTGGTAGTGCGTCAGCAAGCTTGTCGATGTATTCTTGTTTAGTCTTCTAGAGACTGTGTCTTCGCATTTGAACTTTAAGATGACAGAAGTGCTCGATCATTTGCTTCATGATCTCATTCTTTAACATGGTGAAGATATCGAACTCTTTCAGAATAAGCGCCTTTTTTACTTTTGATCATTTCGGCACTGCCTTGATACTTCTTCTGTAATGATAACCAAAGATCTCTTGTAGTAGTATACTCTGGTAGCAAAATCAGGATATCTTCTTTGACAGACTGTTGGATGAGACTGATCATCTTTTTCTCAGCAATGTATTCGTCTCTCTGTACTGTCAAGTAATTGTACTTTTCAAAGACTTGCTGATGTTCATCTACCGGAACAGTGTAGCCTTTTTCAATCGACACCCAGCCTGCAAAATGCATGGCTTGAACCCAATATGTAAACTTCTCCTTCCATGCTTCATACTCGTCCATGCTCATCAGCTTGGGCGGTTTAACAGTCGTTCCCATTTTGTTATCAAGATTGACTTGATGGATCAGGTTGGCATTTGACGAACTAGCTCCGGACATAAAAGCTCTTTGAATATCATCCATTGTGAATAACGAGACGTGTACACTGAAAATTCTCAAAAAAAACTTTTGAAAATGTTAGAACTACTACAAGTTCGGTCGAACTTGTAGTTTGGAATGAAGAATTCTTGATTTTATCACAAGTTCGGTCGAACTTGTGATATTTGTTTTGAGAAAAATTGTTTTAACTTCGGTCGAACTTATGACAAAAACAAAACCGATCTTCGAGCGAACTTTGTCACACCCCGACCCGCAGCGGATAAGGTGATCGGGGCATGATTGGGTTATCATCAAAGCTCATGACATTTATTAAATGTTTCATATTCATTAATACAAATTAAATGAAAGTTTACAATGATTGCTACAACATGATCTAACTAACAATCTAACTCCTTTGTTCTCTTCTAAGGCATATCCTATGCTATCCTTGCTTCAACCTGTTCACCTGTATCATGTGTAAAAAGGTTTTTGGATCAACATAATGTTGGCGAGTGAATCCTATGGAAAACATTTGAACAATTTATTTAGATTGATTATGAAATATGTGCACAACCAAACATGAGTAAAATTAGATGTAACTTGATCAACAATCATAAGATGTTAAATGAAACACTCATGAACAATAATGGAACAATTAAAGGCACGCGATGCTCAACTCGTCTCTCACGAGGAACTGAGGGGCCTGATGAATGAATTGCATAAACATGATAATATGAATAACACAACTACAAACAATATAAACTCAATGAAAACACACATGAACAATATTGAATTTGAATTGAAGCACGCGATGTTCTACTCGTTTCCCACGAGGAACTGATGGGCTTAATGTATGAGTTTCATGTAATTTGACAAACGGAATATAAATAGGTCACAACAATAAATCAATCTAAGATTAAGTCATGATGTGGTATGGCACAAGTTTAAATAAATAAATTAATTAATTCATAACACATGACACACCCCAAAACGTGTAATTTAAAAAGGGGAATTGTAAGATTCACTCACAGTGGGTGCGTTCGGTTGATGATGATGAATGCACGCGAAGTGGTTTTAACCACGAGTGAGATTTAACCTAGATAAATCGCATTATGGTTTGGTGAGTAAACGGATTTT
Source organism: Scalesia atractyloides (assembly GCA_947069175.1). Lineage (NCBI taxonomy): Eukaryota > Viridiplantae > Streptophyta > Magnoliopsida > Asterales > Asteraceae > Scalesia > Scalesia atractyloides. The sequence continues at coordinate 45,194,599 of CAMTDV010000025.1, forward strand.
ATTAAACTATTTTAGTAGTATTGTTGGGTGTATTTTTGTGAGTTTGAAGCTATTTTCTAATCTTAAAAATGTTATTTTTAAGTATTTATAATTGATTTTTAATTAAAATAATTAAATAAAAATAATAAAAATATTTATTTTTTTTCTGCTACAGTTGACCTTGACTTGTTGACTTTGACTGGTCGTTGACCGGTTTGCGGAATATTGTTGTGCGCTCGGTGAGGCTCGAACCCGAGACCTCCCGTACGCGTGCACGCAGCTCTACCAACTGAGCTACGTGTCTAACCCGTTATATATCCGATTTTAATTTCATATATACATTAATTAGAATTAATAGAAAATCATTTATTTTAAAAACAGTTTAAGGCGAAACGGTCATGCACACCACAGGTCTCGAACCCGGGACCTGTGGGTTAATCTAACACACAGTCCACCGCTGGACTGTGTGTTCAACATGTTATAATATTTGGTTTTTATTATACTTAAATACAAAATAGATATTTCCTTTTCTGCCTTATTTAAAAGAAAAGATAATTGTCCGAGTCGGTGCTGAGGACCGGACTCGAACTCGTGACCTGTGATATAAACAAACACACAGTCCACCGCTGGACTGTGTGTCTAACTTGGTTATTATTCCGGTTATTAATATACTTAACATATAACTAAGGCGACTCCGGTTCAGTAATAAAATAAAAATAGATTTTATTAAGGCAGCGTGTGAAACGGGAATCGAACTCGAGACCTTTGCATAATTAACGTCTTATGTGCACACAGTCCACCGCTGGACTGTGTGTCTAACCCGATTAAGATCATGATTTATAATATACTTATATGATATGGAAGAACATCGTCTTCTTCGTCAATGCTTGAACCAGAAATCGGAATTCGACTAGTTCAAGTTTTTTTATCAGTTTGTTAGTGTTTTACAGTTTATTTCGGTAAGATAAAAGTGAAAAGGAAAAGAAACTGAGCGGAGAAATATACCGACAAGACTCTCTGTTTTCCGGCAGAACTCCGGCGACCGAATTCACCTCCGGCGATAGGTTCCTTGCAGCAGCGAGTCTCCGGATATCTTGGAAAGAGTATGGGTAACTTCAGTAAAGGTTTAGGGGATTAGTGAGGTTCAGAAAATTAAAACTCGGTTTTCCGGCGAAAAATAGGAAAGTTCCGGCGAGTGGAATTATGCCGAGAAAAGGTGTGATTTTTTGAGCGAAAGTGTTTGTAGACGGTTGTGGTTGAATTTATAGGGGAAAAATGAGATGTATTTTGTCTGATTTCGGACTGGGTTCGTCGGTTTAAGTTTTCCGGCGGTTATGAATTTGGTCGCGGACTTCAAACATCGGTTATAACCGATATGTGATTAAAGGTTTACGTTATAACGTAAATTGTAGTTAAGATTCGCGGAAATTCCGGGATTCCGACGACTGAAACGATTGGGCGCCGGTTTTGAATTTGTAAAGTTATTATATCAATTAAATGTTTGAAATACATAACAAACAAAGCAGTTGGCGCAGTGGTTTGTGTGTGAGAGTTAAGTCACTAGGTGACTCGGTACAGACCCGGGTTCGAAACCCGGCTGAAACAATTCATTTTTATTTTGCGATTTTTGACAGTTTTTCAAAAACTAAATATATGTTCGCGTATAATAATTGATTACGGATCGTTTAAAAATATTTTGGGCATTTAATTCGCAACGAAAATTTTGACTGACTGTTCGGTTGATAAACGGAGCGGGTTTGGTAAATCCGTTTTTGACGGATGTTACAGTATCCCCTGCTTTTTAGAAATTTCGTCCCGAAATTTAAATAATGATATATTTTGACTATAAGAATGATGATGTTTTGTTTGACAGTTGTATGCTCAGAAAAATGAGGGTTTAAGTTTTTGTTCGAGGCGGTAACGTTCCTTGGAAAGGTTAAGTACCCTATTTAGGAATCGCTTTTTGTTGCCTACTGTGTAAGTATTGATAAACAGGAATGATTTGCTAAAAATGATATCATGCATAAGAGTTTAGTTACGTTTGGGAAAATATGGTTATATCCTAAGGCAAAACTTCTAACACTACAATCTACATGGAACATAAATAAAAACACAACAGCTGATATCCAAACATGAATGAACACATCAGTAAATATTTGAACATGAATAAACATAACAGCAAATATTCGAACATGAATGAACACATCAGCAAATATTTGAACATGAATAAACACAACAGCAAAGATTTGAACATGAATAGACACATCAGCGAATATTTGAACATGAATAAACACAACAGCAAATATTCGAACATGAATAGACACATCAGCGAATATTTGAACATGAATAAACACAACAGCAAATATTTGAATCCATATATGTTTGAATGATGGAAGTTCCTCTCTCGTTTGTTATGATGGAGAGGTTAATTTATGTAGAAATGGAACACAATCCAATCTCTTTAAATACATGATGATATAAATGTATCACAAATTCCAACCAAGGCAATAATAAATCCTACATGGAACTTCTCATAACCGCCTGATAATGCCTCTGATCCTTTGGCAAGAATACTTATATATAGGAAGTACCAGCGGCGTATCCACCATATTCTTGCCAAATTTTCATTAGTTTTATCCACAAGTTATGATTGGTTACCAAGAAACTAATAAATCCTACATAGAACTTCTCATAACCATCCGTTAATGCCTCTGATCCTTTGACAAGAATACTTATATATAGGAAGTACCAGCGGCGTATCCACCATATTCTTGTCAAATTTTCATTGGTTTTAACAGTGAATTATGATTAGTCCTATAACTCTACAATCAATACAACAAACATAAATTACTGAAATGAAATATATCTGTGCGATCAAGGCTCAATCGAACGGAGCCGATCGTATTGCATGTACTGAAAATAAAATGGATGTGCGCTCAAGGCTCAATCAAACGGAGCCGAACGTATTGAATGTACTGAAATTGAAATTGTGTGCTCAAGGCTCAATCAAACGGAGCCGAACATATTGAATGTACTGAAATTGAAATTGTGTGCTCAAGGCTCAATCAAACGGAGCCGAACATATTGAATGTACTGAAATTGAAATTGTGTGCTCAAGGCTCAATCAAACGGAGCCGAACATATTGCATGTACTGAATATGAATAACTTAACCACACAAACAGCCTATGCATGGAACCTCTCATAACCGCCTGATAATGCCCCCGATTATTTGACAAGAATACTTATATATAGGAAGTACCATCGGCGTATCCACCATATCCTTGTCAAATTTTCGTTGACTTTATCCGAAAGTTATGGTTAGTTCGATGCGACTCTACTACAAACACCACAACCACAAGATACTGATAATGAAATTGTATGTGCGCTCAAGGCTCAATCAAACGGAGCCGAACGTATTGCATGAACTTGAAATGTAAATTGTACTGTGCACTCAAGGCTCAATCAAACGGAGCCGAGCGTATTGCATGAACTTGAAATGTAAATTGAACTGTGCACTCAAGGCTCAATCAAACGGAGCCGAGCGTATTGCATGAACTTGAAATGTAAATTGAACTGTGCACTCAAGGCTCAATCAAACGGAGCCGAGCGTATTGCATGTATTGAAATGTAATATTACGTAACCGATCAAGGCTCAACAAACGGAGCCGATCGTGCGGGCACGCCAAGATCAACCACATAATAAAATGGGGATCCAACTCAACCTCGATGGATGGGGAGCCACGGCCTCGGCAAAATCGTATACTGAAAACAATATATAATATATAATATACCATAATTACTCTAACAGTCTACACATGTGATAAAGAAAACATAAGACTAAACAACAGGAGTTGAATCTGGATCTACGGCGAAAAGGACTAGCTGAGTATCTTCGTTTGGGCCGTCATTATCTTCGACAGGGTTGGCGTTGATATTGAAGACTCTTCCTCTTGCTGGCGGCATAGTGGTTGGGTTTTCTTGGTTTACTTGGTTAACTGGGTTTGATTGGGCTTGAGTGTTGATAACGTTTACCAATTGAGGGCATGTGTTTCTAAAGTGGGTAGGGTCGCCACAATTGAAGCAAGCTCGAGCATATGGGAACATGGGGTGTTGGGGTTGGTGATAAGTTTGGGCCATGTTTTGAGTAGGGGAAAAGGTTTGGTCTTGAAAGGTGCGACAAACATTGCTCAAATGACCATAACGTCCACAAGTTGTACATAGCCGGCAAGGTAAAGTAAGGGAATGATGATAAAAACAGTGGTTGCATTGAGGGTGAGGTCCAAGATATGGTTTCTTATTTGGGTAAGCTGAATTGGGTGCCACTTGGGTGATTGGGACAGCTCGGATGGGTATAGCGTGAAAAACGGGTTGATTTCGTTGGGTAGCAGCGAAAAGTCGCCCGACTCTTTTTCTCTTAGGGTTGGGTTGAGAAGGGGATTCGGGTTGAGAAGGAGATTCGGGTTGAGAAGGGGATTCGGGTTGAGAAGGGGATTCGGTGGTTTCAGTTGATTCTTTATCCTTCTTCTTCTCTTCCTCGAAGTCTTTGTTTCGGATTCGGTTCTCGGTGAGCTCTATTGCTAGCTCCATTGCTGCTTCCAAAGTTGCAGGCTTGGTACTTATCACGGGGTCTTGAATCTTTGACGGAAGTCCACGAATGTAGTGCTCGATCAAACGGTAGAGGGGAGTAAACATGTTGGGAACCATTTGATGTAATTCGAGGAACCTTTTGTTGTAGGTGGTGTGGTCTCCTTCCACTTGCCTCAATGAGTAAAATTCATCTTCTAGCTTCTTGATTTCGCTCCTTGGGCAAAATCGTCTGGTCATGATTTCTTTCAATTCGTTCCAAGTTAAGGACATAGCATCTTCAACACCTCGTTTGGCCTTCTCTGTATTCCACCAAGTAAGTGCTATCCCATATAGTCGACCGGTAGCATAACGCACTTTGCGATCATCAGGGCAATCACAATTTAGAAAAGTATTCTCCATTTCTTCAAACCAATGGAGGAGTGCGGTGACACCTTCAGTCCCTTTATATTTCGGAGGGTCGCATGATTTGAAATGCTTGTAGGTGCATTTAGTGGTATTTGGGGAAGAGTTGAAAATGTTTTGGTTTGCTTGATTGACAGGATTATGGGTAAGTGCTTGTTGAACTTGGATTACAATGTTGGGTATTACGGCAGCCATTTGTTGAGCGATTAAGGTAGCCATGCGTTCGCGGGCTTTTCCTGCTCTCATCTTCCTACGGGCGAGGTTAGAAGACATCTACAATGAATACATGACAAGGGTATGAGTTGGATGCTTTTGAGATCATGGGTCGCATTCAAGAATGAACATTCATAAAATAATTATACCAAAAATACTACATCCATAGGATGTCTTGGGCTTTGCTCGCTGTTAGGCCCGTCATGCCGCCATACTTTACCTTATGTAATCATGTGGGCCCCCATGAATTACCGGTTTTTCATATGGTTCGCACGGTTTCTGCCTGGTTGCGTACACAAAACCCGGTGAAAATCGAGAAATATGTATACAACGTGTGATGTTCGGAATGTGTCCAGGTGTAGACACGGTGACACCTCAAAGTAGGGTTAGTTCGAACGACGTTTGGTGTGGCATGCTTTGGCCTAATAGGTCCTTCGTACTCTCATCGTTGGTCCCCAGGTAGGCAAACTGGTCCGTTATATTGGATTTATACGAATGCCAGCCTAGACAGGACGTTCCGACTACCGGTACTTGTACCCTTCCAGTTACTACATGCCCGTCGCAGAACTTACTTTGATGAGAATTGAAAATTGCATAAAATCTTTGGATAATGAGAATATGAAAATAAATTGAACACATGAACATCGATATATGTATAATGAATATGTATATATGTATAATGAATATGTATATGAGCATGTATGTTTGACTGAAATGTAACAAATATGAAACAAATAAATATCACAAGTTTGTATGTAACCACTTAATCAATTTAAAATTTTAGGCAGACTATAGTATAGGCTCTAAGGGTCTAATAACCTATCCTATATCCCTATAGTCATGGCTCTGATACCAATCTGTCACACCCCGACCCGCAGCGGATAAGGTGATCGGGGCATGATTGGGTTATCATCAAAGCTCATGACATTTATTAAATGTTTCATATTCATTAATACAAATTAAATGAAAGTTTACAATGATTGCTACAACATGATCTAACTAACAATCTAACTCCTTTGTTCTCTTCTAAGGCATATCCTATGCTATCCTTGCTTCAACCTGTTCACCTGTATCATGTGTAAAAAGGTTTTTGGATCAACATAATGTTGGCGAGTGAATCCTATGGAAAACATTTGAACAATTTATTTAGATTGATTATGAAATATGTGCACAACCAAACATGAGTAAAATTAGATGTAACTTGATCAACAATCATAAGATGTTAAATGAAACACTCATGAACAATAATGGAACAATTAAAGGCACGCGATGCTCAACTCGTCTCTCACGAGGAACTGAGGGGCCTGATGAATGAATTGCATAAACATGATAATATGAATAACACAACTACAAACAATATAAACTCAATGAAAACACACATGAACAATATTGAATTTGAATTGAAGCACGCGATGTTCTACTCGTTTCCCACGAGGAACTGATGGGCTTAATGTATGAGTTTCATGTAATTTGACAAACGGAATATAAATAGGTCACAACAATAAATCAATCTAAGATTAAGTCATGATGTGGTATGGCACAAGTTTAAATAAATAAATTAATTAATTCATAACACATGACACACCCCAAAACGTGTAATTTAAAAAGGGGAATTGTAAGATTCACTCACAGTGGGTGCGTTCGGTTGATGATGATGAATGCACGCGAAGTGGTTTTAACCACGAGTGAGATTTAACCTAGATAAATCGCATTATGGTTTGGTGAGTAAACGGATTTTATTAAACTATTTTAGTAGTATTGTTGGGTGTATTTTTGTGAGTTTGAAGCTATTTTCTAATCTTAAAAATGTTATTTTTAAGTATTTATAATTGATTTTTAATTAAAATAATTAAATAAAAATAATAAAAATATTTATTTTTTTTCTGCTACAGTTGACCTTGACTTGTTGACTTTGACTGGTCGTTGACCGGTTTGCGGAATATTGTTGTGCGCTCGGTGAGGCTCGAACCCGAGACCTCCCGTACGCGTGCACGCAGCTCTACCAACTGAGCTACGTGTCTAACCCGTTATATATCCGATTTTAATTTCATATATACATTAATTAGAATTAATAGAAAATCATTTATTTTAAAAACAGTTTAAGGCGAAACGGTCATGCACACCACAGGTCTCGAACCCGGGACCTGTGGGTTAATCTAACACACAGTCCACCGCTGGACTGTGTGTTCAACATGTTATAATATTTGGTTTTTATTATACTTAAATACAAAATAGATATTTCCTTTTCTGCCTTATTTAAAAGAAAAGATAATTGTCCGAGTCGGTGCTGAGGACCGGACTCGAACTCGTGACCTGTGATATAAACAAACACACAGTCCACCGCTGGACTGTGTGTCTAACTTGGTTATTATTCCGGTTATTAATATACTTAACATATAACTAAGGCGACTCCGGTTCAGTAATAAAATAAAAATAGATTTTATTAAGGCAGCGTGTGAAACGGGAATCGAACTCGAGACCTTTGCATAATTAACGTCTTATGTGCACACAGTCCACCGCTGGACTGTGTGTCTAACCCGATTAAAATCATGATTTATAATATACTTATATGATATGGAAGAACATCGTCTTCTTCGTCAATGCTTGAACCAGAAATCGGAATTCGACTAGTTCAAGTTTTTTTATCAGTTTGTTAGTGTTTTACAGTTTATTTCGGTAAGATAAAAGTGAAAAGGAAAAGAAACTGAGCGGAGAAATATACCGACAAGACTCTCTGTTTTCCGGCAGAACTCCGGCGACCGAATTCACCTCCGGCGATAGGTTCCTTGCAGCAGCGAGTCTCCGGATATCTTGGAAAGAGTATGGGTAACTTCAGTAAAGGTTTAGGGGATTAGTGAGGTTCAGAAAATTAAAACTCGGTTTTCCGGCGAAAAATAGGAAAGTTCCGGCGAGTGGAATTATGCCGAGAAAAGGTGTGATTTTTTGAGCGAAAGTGTTTGTAGACGGTTGTGGTTGAATTTATAGGGGAAAAATGAGATGTATTTTGTCTGATTTCGGACTGGGTTCGTCGGTTTAAGTTTTCCGGCGGTTATGAATTTGGTCGCGGACTTCAAACATCGGTTATAACCGATATGTGATTAAAGGTTTACGTTATAACGTAAATTGTAGTTAAGATTCGCGGAAATTCCGGGATTCCGACGACTGAAACGATTGGGTGCCGGTTTTGAATTTGTAAAGTTATTATATCAATTAAATGTTTGAAATACATAACAAACAAAGCAGTTGGCGCAGTGGTTTGTGTGTGAGAGTTAAGTCACTAGGTGACTCGGTACAGACCCGGGTTCGAAACCCGGCTGAAACAATTCATTTTTATTTTGCGATTTTTGACAGTTTTTCAAAAACTAAATATATGTTCGCGTATAATAATTGATTACGGATCGTTTAAAAATATTTTGGGCATTTAATTCGCAACGAAAATTTTGACTGACTGTTCGGTTGATAAACGGAGCGGGTTTGGTAAATCCGTTTTTGACGGATGTTACAAACTTGTATTCAAGAATTTGAAGAAATACTAGTAAGTTCGGGCGAACTTACTCAAACTTTTATTGATATTACACAAGTTCGGTCGAACTTGATGTAAAATCAATGAAAAATTGATAAGTTCGAGCGTACTTGGAAAGAATCTCCTCAAAAACCACTCAAGTTCGGGCGAACTTGTTAAAAAAATCACTTGAAAAGTGATGTTTTAGACCAAGTTCGGCCGAACATGTTTAAACAAGTTCGATGGAAATGTTTTGGAAATCATGATTTTTTCAAAATTTTGACATGAATTCGGTTGAATTTGGTCTCCAATCTTTCAAGGGTTTATCTTTGTTGTATTTTACATGATATATTCAAATTTGAAGATTTTGACCGTGAATTCTTCATTTTATGTTCAAAAGTTATGAAAAAGAGAAGAATGGAGTAGAAATAGAAGTGTTCTTGTCTTGATACTATCAAATCAGGCTGTTCTAGCTCTGATACCACTTGTAGGACCGATCCTCGATGCTAAGGAACCTAAATTTGATATCTAACATCCATAATAGCGGAAATATTACGTCGTGTTTACCAATAGACAAGAACTAATCAGTTAATCATCAGTTTCATTGATTAAACGTTGAGATTACAAACTGACAGAGCTTCGCCTTGAAAATGTCAAAGTTACAAATGAATGAGGCTAGCTAGGTATTTATAATGCTGCAAGTTCTCCCTAAGAGACTCAAGTTCGCCCGAACTTGCTACTGCAAGTTCAACCGAACATGTATACATATGACACACTATGGGCGAACTTAGCTAAACTATACATAAATACTTCATACACATAGCCTATTCAGCTCTATTCTATACAGACTCGATATAAGACTAAGACATAGACATTATGCACCAACAAGGTCTTTATAGATGATTGATATCTGGGTATTATACAAGTTCTTCTGATTTTCTGTATGCAATGGCCTAGAACTTTTATAATGCTTTTGCAAAAATCCCCTAAAACTGCAGAAAATTGAAAAATTCAAAAGACCTAATCAATTGCAGTCAAAAGATTCCTTAAGTGGAACAACACCTTTAATGTCGAGCCTTCATCTCTTTGTCGGTACGATGGTACTAACCTGAGCTCTCAAGGTCTTGCATATCCCAGTTACAGATATCAATTATGCTATATTCACTTGTAAGATGAAATCTAGGGAATCTTGATACGGGAGTATATTCTTAGATGGGAACCATAGTTAAGTCAAATTTCTCAAATCTATCTAACGTATCTTGGAAGAATTGAGAAATGTGTCGAAGTTTAAATGGACAATCATATCGACAATCTAGGAAAATTTGTTTAAAACTTAATGTTATGAAGAGGTCAACGGTACTAGTGATATGTCTCAAAAACTGATATGATCCTTTACCACAAACTCAACAAAAATATGGTTGTAAATATGTTTGTAAATTCTTTGTGTTTGATATTCATTTCATAAAAACAAAAAGATTATATTATCTTTTAGTTTCGACCACTGATGATGAAAAGCTGATTTTCAAAGTCTAGAGTTGCTGAACAAATTTTAAAAACTTTTTGAAAATTGATCTGAAAAGTTTAAAAGTTCATTAAGTTGAAACTTACTTTTGAATAAATGTGTCAGTTTAGTGTCAAAACGTTTAATCAAGATAATTAAGTTGAACTTGATACATGAATCAGATATTCAAGATCATTAATTTGGACTTAAATAACTGAGAGGGTTTAAAAACTGATGAGGAGATTAAAATTTGAAATGTTTGTGTTTAGAAATTTAAAAGTTTGAATCTGAAATGTTTATTTGAATATTTGAGGAAGTTTGAAACAGGAAGTTGATTTTAAGGGGGAGCTGGATAAAACACGTTGATTGAAGATACCAGAAAGCTCAAAGCAAGGGGGAGCATGGTGATTAAAGTTTTATCAAGACAACCTCGAGAAGAAACGATAAAAGGATTGTAGATGCTATGAAGATCATGGAAGTTAAAGTTATTCAAGAAATAAAGATCAAGAGATCATTAAAGACTCAGGAATTTAATTGAAGAATAATGACTACGGCAACATCCAAGGGGGAGTATGTTGATGCATATGTCTGTTGCCTATGTCATCGTATAACGTCGAGTCAGTATTTAGGAGCGAAATGTCGAAGTTTATGTATATATAGGGTCAAGTTCGCTTGAAAAGGAAGTGTTGTAGTCAAGTTCGGCCGAACTTGACTAAGCAAGTTTGCCCGAACTTGCATCTCCTCCAGCGAACTTGTTCTCCTATAAATAGGAGACTTGTCATTTCATTTATAAGATTCAGAGATTTTGTCACGACAGAGGCGAATCTCTGTCCAAGTGTTTCCAGGATCTGTAACGTCTACTAATCAATGAAACAGTGATTAAACATTAAAGAACTTGTATCCAATGTCGCCTATGCAAACGGATTCCGCACGTTTACCTTAGGTTTGCCAAATTAGGTCCCGAACGATCCGTACAACGGACCTACAAAGACACGGCATTTTTACACGAGACATGACATTTATTTTGGTTAATGATTTAACCATGAATTATTTCTTTTCTATCATATGATTTATCTTATGATTTTATAAAAGAAAACATCTTTGTAGCATTCATGGCCACTTTTTAATTAAGTATTCATTTAAACAATTTAGGCCATGAATCTTTAACGCAAAACCTATGTTACTCACATGCATTTTTATGCTGACGTATTTACATATCTTTCAGGAGCGAATGCTTAAGGTCGATCATGCTACACTTAGGGCGGACTTGGGCCTTAGTGACAATAAAATCATGAAGAACAGTACTTTGTTGTATTTCCGTTTTTATCCAAGACATGTAAACAATTCTATTAAATAAAACTTAACTTTATATTCCTTTGTTATTGAAACAATAGTTCTGTTACGACACTCCCCAACGTTTCCGCCGCGGTTTGTTGTTTTACGCGGCCGGGGTGTGATAGAAAGATTGGTATCAGAGCCAATGGTTATAGGGAATTAGGTTATTAGTAATGCTTTGACCTAGACTATAACCTTTCTAGGACCCTAACACAAGTTATCATGTGTTTAGATTTTAAAACAATACCATCACCTATTCTTAGGTGAATGCCAAAACAAAAACACAAAATTTCAAAATGATTTTGAAATCAATCGTCTATTTTTGAATGATTCGCTTTGGGCTTAATGCTTCCAAAGTTTTCAAAATCTCGTCAAAGTTTGGGTCTTATTAATGTGAACACGTGCAATCTGGAAGGGTGGGTGCCTGTACCCTGAGTTTTCTGTCTAAGGCTAGTGTGTTCGTACAAATCCACTTAATCGAACCAGTCACTCTTACATGGGAATTCTTGGGGTGAGTATCCACTTATAGGCTAAATCATGACTTCGCGATACATTATAAAGACCCATTTACTTTGATTAGTCACTGTGTGTAGTTTGTTTGTTTTGAGTAAACGAACGAATGACCACTATCCTTACATTTGTCGATATTTATTCCCTCATTTTGATTATTCAACATTCATCTCACTCGTTTTCTCTCATATTTTCCTTTTTATTTTTAGAATGCCTTCTCATCACAGCAATACTCAAAAGTCTGAACTGGCTATTACCATCACTCAACAATTAGGCATGCTCCTTGGTGGAATCATTGAGTCAGCTGTAGCCTTATCCAGTTCTGATGATAAACCTACTCATGAGACACCAACGAAGACATAAGCCAATCCTTCAAAAAAATCAAGGAAACGTAAAGCTTCAAAGAATTATACAGTCCCCAACTCCGCTTAACCAAGAGGGACCTAGCCAGGTGGCCCTGCCACCTGCTAAGAGGCCATACAGAGGAAAAGCACCCCTGTGCAATAAATGTAACCTTCATCACTATGCTAGTGTCCTTTGTCGAAAATGTTCAACCTGTGGACGTTTTGGTCATACAACTAATGTCTGTCGTTCAGCCACGATGTCAAACCAAGCTATGGCAGTTCCTGCTCAACCTATCGCAACTCCTCATGCGATACCTGTTTGTCCTAACTACCCACATGGAATCTGCTTCAACTGTGGTTATCCTAATCACATCAATTGACTTATCTAGCAAAATTACGACTCAATGTTTGGACACAAGATTTACAATAGCAATGTCCAGGCTTGTGCTGATGTCTGAATAAACACTTGAACTTTTGTGTTTTCTGTTAATCTCCAAGACTCTTGAAACACTTTGATTGTCTATTAATAAATTTGGTTGTTTCCATTATATTTACAAGTGTAATTACATATATGTTTGGCATACCCCTGCAATACCAATACCAAGGAAATGGTTCCTTACGAATCAAACTACTCTCGTAGTCTCCTCCATTTGATGATCGCTCGCGATCTCCACAAAAATCGGAAGTATTCATTTCTCTAAGAAACAAAGTACAAGGTACAAGTTATAACCCTTTACAAATACTCAAAGTACCACTTTAAATCCTTGATTAGATTCCTAAGTGATCTTTAATACGTGTACAAATTGATGACCAAGTTTACAATTATGTGTTTATATGGTTAGTAGTGAATTAAGTGATGATTTAGTTAAAGAGATTGTTCGTCAATCTAGTTAAAGAGATCATCTGATGATCTAGCTATCGAGACCCTTTTGTAGTCCAGACAAGTTATCTCATGTTTATCCATTTGATTTCTTTTCTTTCCCCTACACATCACAAAATGAACTATGCAGACTGTGCAACGAATTGAGTAATTATGGATGCATACATACTTATAAAATTCATTGCATAGAAAACTATAGCAAGTTTTGTCATGTGTAAGAACCTATAGTATGAATCCTGACTAAAAGAAGTTCAGTTCTTGGGTCGCATTATCTATGAGCAAGGTATACATGTGGATCCTTCCAAAATCGCTGCGATTAAGGATTGGAAAAAACCACTACTCCCACAGAAGTTCACTCATTTCTTGGTCTTGTTGGATATTATCGTCGATTCATTGCTAACTTCTCAAAAATCACGGTTCCCCTTAATGCTTTGACTCAGAAGAATAAGTCTTTTGAGTGGGGACCTAAACAAGAAGAAGCCTTTCAAATGTTGAAACAAAAACTTTGTGATGCTCCTATTCTGTCCTTACCTAAAAGCAACGATGACTTTGTTATATATTGTGATGCATCGAACTTAGGCCTTGGCTGTGTTCTCATACAAAGAGACAAAGTTATAGCCTATGCACCGAGACAGTTGTAGATTCACGAAAAGAATTACACCACTCATGATCTTGAGTTGGGTGTTGTTGTTTTTGCCCTCAAAATCCGGACACACTACCTATACTGTACAAAATGTGTGGTTTTCATGGATCACAAAAGTCTCCAACATATCTTCAATCAGAAAGAACTGAACATGAGACAACGACGTTGGGTCGAACTTCTGTGTTGGTGCAGAATGTCTATGTTTTAGTCTTATATCGAGTCTGTATATATTAGATGTGAATAGGCTAACAAAACAAAGTATTTAAGTGTTTTTATAAGTAAGTTCGCTGGTTATGGTGTTGTGATGTCAAGTTTGGCCGAACTTGTCTATGCAAGTTCGCCCGAACTTAGTCTCTTACCAGCGGACTTGTTGTTCTATAAATAGCTAGCTTGAGTCTCTCATTTGTAACTTTTGGTGCTCTGTGTAGCGAAGCTCTGTCAATTTGGAAACTTGAAGTTTATCAATAAAATTGACGTTTAACTGATTAATTCTTGTTATTTGGTAATCATGTCATATTGTTTCCGCCATTATGGACATTAGATATGAAATCTAGGTTCCAATGCTCGAAGGATTGGTCCTACAAGTGGTATAGAGCTAGATACCTGATTTGATTGATATCAAGACAAGAACAACTCTTATTCTACTCCATTCTTCTATTTTTCTTAACTTTTACACTAAAAATGAAAAATTTACGGACAAACTCTGTCCAAATTTGAATATGTTATGTTAAATACATCATAGATAAACCCCTGAGAGTTTGGAGATCAAAATCAAACGAATTGATGCCAAATTGTTGAAAAAAATCATGTTTTCAAAAGTCATTTTGATCGAACATAAAAATCCACTTTCTGAGTGATTTTTAATCAAGTTCGCTCGAACTTGAGGGTCTTGAGAAAAATTTTAAGTCCGATCGAACTTGCGTTATTTTCTTTGATTTTCTTCAAGTTCACTCGAACTTGATCAATTTCATTGAAATTTATTTCAAGTTCGTCCGAACTTGCAAGTTTTTCTTCTGAAATCAACTATAAGCTCGCTCGAACTTAACTCAGGGACAATTTTCAAATCAAGTCACAACAAGTTTGAACGTGTTTTTAGCGTACATGTTTCGATATTCGCGATGGATGATCTACATAGAGCGTTTATGTCAGGATTGGGTACATCAAATGCCAATTGATACATCAAGTTAACCTCGACAACGAAATGGGCACATCCGTTAAACCTCCGAAGTTAATGAGTATGGACGAATACGAGGGATGGAAGGAGAAGTTCAGTTACTGGGTTCAGGCCATGCATTTCCAAAGCTGGGTGGTAATAGAAAGAGGATATGTCATTCCGTTAGACAAAACTCAGCAAGTTCTAGAGAACTACAAGTATTCTTTGCAACATAAGGAAGAATATATCGCTGAAAAGAAAATGATTAGCTTTATACAACAGTCTATTAAAGAGGATATTTTGATCTTGTTGCCTTAATATACAACTGCAAGGGAACTATGCTTATCTTTGAAGAACAAGTACCAGGGTAGTGCAGAAATGATAAAGAGCAAGAAGGCTCTTGTCATGAAGGAATTTGAAATCTTTACTATGATGAAGGGCAAGACAATGAAGCAAATGATCGAACGTTTTTGTCATCTGAAGGTTCAAATGAGGAGACACGGTCTTGAGAAAACAGAACCGGAGTATATTGATAAGCTTGCAGATGCGTTACCTGACGGAGAATGGACTACCTATCTCATGGTATTGAAAGAAAGTCCAAACTGGGAAATCTTCAAGCTGGCTACATTCATCGACAAACTCGAAGGTCATGAGATGGAACTTCTAAAGATTGAAAAGTCAAAGAATGCTAACATCGTTCAAGATGTCAGTCTATACTACAAGAACGGAGCTCAAGACAACATTTCAAGCCCAAAGGTTCAAACAACATTCAATGAGAATATGAATTCTTCGAATCATTCACCACAGAATCAAAATCAATCATATTCACAATATGATCAAAGTCCACAGAGTTCTTCGTATTCAAGCACGGGTTCAAATTCTTCTTATCAGAATCAAACAAATCAGAATAATCAATCAAATTCTGATCCAAATGTGTCCAAGTGCAACATTGCTGTTAATCTAAACAATGCCGTTTCTAAACAAGTTGCCAAACAACACATGGCACTTCTCGCCACAGTGTTAGAATCTTATGAAAGTCTTGTTGCTGGGAAGATTGGTAATCCGGAGATGACTGCCGAGGATTATGATCAGGTGGACGAAGAAGAACTTGAGCTAATGGATACCAAATGGTCTTTGGATTCTATCATTCGAAGGGTGACAAAGTTTGTTGCACTCACAGGCCGAGATATCGGAAATTCAAGCAACAAGTTAGGGTTCGACAAATCAAAGGTCACTTGTTTTAGATGCCGACTAAAGGGGCATTTCAAGAGAGAATGTAAGAATTCTAAAGCAAGCGGCAACCAGAGTCCGTGCGGAAGTGGAAGTGATTATTACAAGAAGTCTCTTCAGTATAAACCATTTCCAAAGAAGACTCAAGTTGATATTCAAGAAAAATCATCCAACAATACCGAGAAGGCGATGGTTGCTACCAACAAAGATGATGGTTTTGATTGGAACTCTTATATTGCTAAGAAGACAGGAGTTGCATTAATGCCTGAAATTGTCGAAGATACATCTGCGGAAGACACAGCTCTGGAGAATGCTTTACTAGAACAGTATCTGCAACAACAGGAAGAAGAGGAGACTTATCTTCACATGAAGACACAAAGCATTTTATCTCCTAACTCAACTTCTAGTTTTTTAGGTAACTTTGATGGACATTCTCAGGAGCAAGTGGTCAAGGAGAAATCGATAGTTGAAGAAGTCATTGATGTTACTCAAGAAATGAATGCTAAGAACCTTACGGACATTGCAAACAAACCTTTGATGGCAAATCTAACCAAGGTAGGTCGGAGGTAAAGGTAGTCAAAAAAGAAGTTGTCAAAGTGCAAGTCGTGGAGGTTGAAAAACCTTGCACAAAATGCACCGAGCCATGTGCTAAATGTGCCGAAAAATTACCAATCATCGCTGAACTCAATGTGCATAATGAACATTTCAAATAAGATTATCGCACAATGAAGGAAGTGTATGACAAAATGAAAGATGATTATGGCAGGCTCGACAGAAATAATATTGAACAACACGACACTGTGAGAATGTTAACAGGGACAATAATGGATAAACAAAAAGCAATAAATGTTTACATTAACACCATTGCTGAAACCAAACAACAAATCCAGGATATGAAAATAGAAACATAACGTGTTCAATAACTTTTGAGAAGTCATACCACTATTGCTTATGTCAACGATCATATTCTTCCTACGATTTCATCGGAAGGAAATGATGAAAAGTCTAAAAAGAAAAATGGTAGAGAATACACCAATGTTCCACCACCCCTATGTGAGAAATATTGTCGCAAAACTGTTGATGGGATGGATAAGGCCCTCAACATTGAGTTATTATCTATAAAGAAGAATGAGTTTCCGGAGAACATTGATGTAGTCTATACTACACCAGATGATGACAGTAATGCTGTGGTTAAAAATGTGGTTGAAACGTTTTGAATGATTCTGATGATGGCAGCTTTGAGAGCGCCACCTCGAGTTCGAACAGTTCAGACACAAAATCCGAAGATGACGATACATCATCGAAAGATGGCCTATGTGATGATCCTAACGTTGCATGTACAAGGCTAAGGAATCTGATAGACTATACTTTGATGACAGTTTTCCGATTCTGAATGTCAAAGAAGAATAACTTGATAAACTGTTCAAACTAGTTGAAGTTACTTCAGAGGACCTGGAGAAGAATGAAAAGAAATTCTATTCTAAACCCAAAAGAAATTATAATAACTACCGGAGAAATGGTGGTGATCATCCGGAAAACCGGAGAGCTGGGTTGGGTTTAGATGTTGAAGAAGAACCGATTAAGAAAAAGTCACCATTTCGCGAATACAAAGATAAAAACATGAAATTCGTTTATGGGACGAGCACGGTTCAAGAGGAAAGTTTGATTGGTAAGCAATCAAACGACGAGTTTAAGAAAGAAAAGGAACTTCGAGATAAGGCCAAACCAACAAGTGGTGTAAAACCCACTAGTGGACATTCGCATGATGATCGGACTTGCTTCAAGTGTAATGAAATTGGTCACATTGCACGCAAGTGTCCAAAATCTAAGTCTGTCTATCTTCGAAAGAAAACAAGTTCAGATGTTGTAAAACCAAAGCAACCAGAGTTTGTAAAACCTGTCACAATTTTGAAAAGAAATGAATCAAAGCTTGAAGTTAAACCTAAAACTGAAAAGAAGTTTGAAAACTCAACTTTCGAAAAGGTGAAACCTCCAAGGCAAATGAATCAAGGTTTTACATAAAAAAAGGCAAACATAAAATCACAAGCCTGGATTGCTAAAAAGAAATCATCAACATCTGAAATTACCAAGTCTGAGCTTGTTAGGACTGGTAATAGCAAAGAATCTAAATCTGAGAATAAACCTGAAACTGTCAAATCTTCAATTGATATCAAATCTTCAAAAGGTAAAAAGAAAGTGAATTTTGAAAATGTAAATGACAGTGGAAGCTCAGATGGAGATTTTGAGGATGATTACGAAGCTTTTTATCCCAAACCCAAGACCAAGAAGGCTTGGTTGCGCTTTTTAACTAAATGCTAATATGTGCAGGGCTCCAGAGATCCGTTCTTTCAAAGTGGATTCTGGATAGTGGAGAAGGCATATGACAGGGATGAAAGCTCTTCTGTTCGACATCAAAGCTATTAAGGTGGATGTGTTGGTTTTGCCGGTAATCAAGGAGGCAGGATCGTCACCGAAGGAAAACTTTCAAATGGTGTTGTATCGTTTGATCGTGTGAACTACATTGCTGAGCTTGAGAACAATCTTCTGAGCATCTCACAGATTTGTGATAAACAGTTCACGGTGCATTTCAATAACAAAGAGTGCTTGATATTAAAGCCGGGTTTCAAAATACCTGATGATTGGATTCTGATGCGTGCTCCTCGCGAGAACGGTCTCTATATATTAGATATGGGTGTCGCTACCACATCATCAAAATCGGCTCAATGTTTTGTCACGAAAGCTACGGAGAAAGATTCTATTCTATGGCATCAAAAATGGGGCACATTCATTTAAGGAAAATGAATTTTCTGGTTCATAATGAATTGGTCGAGGTGGTGAATCTTCAAAGCTTCCATATGACAGATCATTGTCTCGAATATAAAAAGGGGAAGCATATAAAAAAGTCACATCCGAAGAAGATTTTGAATTCTACAAAGCTGCCGCTTGAACGTCTTCACATGGATTTATTTTGTCCTGTGAATGTTTGAAGTATTTCAGGAGACTTATACTGCTTAGTCGTCATAGATGATTAATCTGGTGATTCTCTTCAGGAAGCTCAAAAATCTATATCATCTGCCTGTCAGACGTATTCGCAGTGACAACGACACAGAATTCAAGAACAACAAGATGAAAGAATTTTGCAATGCCAAAGGGATTCTGCACAAATTCAGTGCACCTTATACTCCACAACAAAATGGCGTAGCTGAGAGGAAGAATAGAACTTTGATCGAAATAGCAAGAACCATGCTTGCAGACTCGAAACTTCCTGTTAGCCTCTTGAGTGAGGCGGTTGCAGCGACATGCTACACACTAAACAGGATCTCAACTGTCAAACCGACTAAAAAGACATGTTTTGAAATGATCAACCGAAGGAAACCAAATCTGAAATATCTAGAGCCATTTGGTGCACCATGTACTATAATTGATCAAGATGGTAAGTTCGGTGCCAAATCGCTTGAAGGTTTCTTTGTCAGGTATGGTAGTCCGCTTAGAAGAGTGTACGTTCCTGCATGAAGAAAAGTTATTGAAGCACAACACATGGATTGCTTTAGATATACAACTCCTATTCAGAGGAAAGGCGACGTATGGTTGTTCAATTATCAGGACTTGTGGAAGTCATTTGACTTGCCAGAAGAACCGTCTGAAGAAGAACTTGCAGCGCTCTATTATCTTCAACAGTCGGCTAATCAAGAACAGATAATTAGGCCAATTGTGGTTAATCAACCCACGGTTGGTTCTACATCTTCTTCTGGTGCAGGTCCGAGTACTAATAGTGTTCTGATTGAACAAGTTTTTGAAGTAGAAGCAGAACCTACTACAGCTCCTACAAATGTTTCCACTGAACCAGTAAATACAATTTCAATGCCAAATACTTCTGGGAATCAGAATTCTGACTCCGATGTAGCTCCAACGTATGATGATGATGATGATGATTCTTCTTCCGATGAGGAATTTGAGCAGATATCCAATATGTTAAATCAATATGCTAGCCCGAGCAATCAAAACAAAGCGACATCTAGTGCTCCAGAAGTTGAAGTGAATGTTGATCTGAATGTCTCAAATCTAAATAGCTCAGTTGATGTTCCTAGCAAAGAAATGCCACGATCATATTCTTACCACCCTTCAACGAATATCATTGGTGAATTACAAACTGGTGTGAGTACAAGAAGCCAAATCAACAAAGCACTAAGTTGTTTCTACACCCGAATTGCTCCTACTCAATATTACTGCTACTACTCATGTTTCATTTCTCAAATAGAGCCAAAAACTGTGAATTAAGCTTTGGGTGACGAGAACTGGGTGATAGCAATGCAAGAGGAACTGTTACAGTTCGAGAAATTGGGAGTTTGGAAGCTTGTAGACTTACCACCGAAGCAGAAAGCTATAGATACGAAGTGGGTCTTCAACTGTAAGAGGGATGATCGAGGGGTGATTGTCAGAAACAAAGCTCGGTTGGTTGTCAAAGGTATCCACCAGCAAGAAGGTATTGACTATACAGAAGTTTATGCGCCGGTTATACGATTAGAGTCAATCCGCATTTTCCTTGCGTTCGCAGGTTGGAAAGGTTTTAAGGTGTACCAGTTAGATGTGAAATCTGCATTTCTCTATGGTAAGCTACGCGAACAAGTGTACGTCGGCCAACCACCGGGTTTCGTCGATCCGCTGAACAAGAATAAAGCTTATCTCCTAGACAAAGCCTTATGCGGATTACACCAAGCCCCGAGAGCTTGGTACGAGACGTTACGCAACATCTCGTTGGAAATGGCTTTACAAAAGGCACAGTGGACAGTACATTGTTTACCAGAGAAGTAGGAAGTCATCTAATCATTGTACAAATGGATGTGGATGATATCATCTTTGGTTCAACGGATGATAGTCTTTGCAAAGAGTTCGAAAAGATCATGAAGAAGAAATTCGAGATGTCCTCCATGGGTGAAATGAAATTCTTCCTCGGTTTACAAGTGGATCAGTTACCAGACGACATACTCATTCATCAAACAAAGTATGTTCACGGTATTCTCAAGAAGTTTGAAATGGATAGCTCGAAGCCGCTTTCGACTCCGCTGGCGCTGAACCATGGGATTTGCATTGACGAGACTGGAACTAAAGTGGATGATACGCTGTATCGGTCGATGATAGGATCTCTCATGTATCTGACGACATCTCGTCCACATATTATGTATCCTACCTGCCTTTGCACGAGATATCAGTCTAGTCCACGAGTGTCACACATGCAGATAGTCAAAAGAATATTTCATTACTTGAAGGGATGTCCAAGCACTGGCTTGTGGTATCCAAAGAACGACAATTTTGATCTAACGGGATACGATGACTTAGACTTCGGGGTGGACAAGCTGAATTCTAAACCTACAACGGCTGGTCGCCAGTTCTTCGGAACTCGTTTGGTAACATGGCAATGCAAGAACAAACCACGGTCTCTCTGTCAACTTGTGAAGCGGAATATATTTGTCACACCCTCAAATTTTCACTTGCGGAGTTTTACCGCGAGGCGTGTGAACAAAGCAGAATCTGAGACACTAGTAACATCGAATGACTCTATATGATTCGTTTATACGTTTTCCAAAAATTATTTGTTTAACTATTCATAGTTATTTTCAAATTATCTTAGTTTGGTTTCAAAGTTTAGCGGAAGCATTAGTTTTAAAGTTGAGCGGAAGCATTAAAGTAAAGTAAAGTAACGGGCGCCAACACAAACGCCAAAACTAAAGAAAAACCCAAACAATATTCGTAAATAGACTCGATAAAAAGATGTCTTGATCAATGCAAGTGAGTGCACCTAGAGCTCCTAGCGTCCCGAGAAACATGTAAAGAAACAAGTGTCAACATTAAAGAAGAGTGAGTTCACAGGTTTTATAAGTTCATTAATTCGGTTAAAAGTTTGTTTCCCCCGTTATCCCTAACCCGAAATAACAATATAGTTCCATTATTCCTAACCCGGAATAATAATGATGTTGGTTCCATTATTCCTAACCCGGAATAATATTGTTGTTGGTTCCATTATTCCTAACCCGGAATAATATTGTTGTTTCGTAATTAAGTTCAATGTTAACATGTAGGTAGCGAGCCTAAAGTTATGTCATATAAGTGTTCGAGATTGAAACTGACTGTTGTGCCTTCGTGTTGCCAGGCCTATCACTGACCATGGCGGAAGTTAGGCCAAATTATTCACCCGTTGACCATACCCGGTCGGCTAGCGCGACTAGCTCGGGTGGGGCTTGTCGGGCCCAGTAGTACTACTTATAATTTCCCCGCTATCTAACCCAATACTAACGATCCGAGTGTTTGTCGAGGACTTCCGTGATATAGCTGCTTAGTGACCATAAAATACATTAACATTAACTTAGTTACCGAATAGTTTAACGACGTTAATTTCGTATAACGTAAAGAGATAGAGTTGTAGAGTGTATACATGTTTCTCCCCCTGTTGTTTAAAACCGGATAAAATAGGGGCCGTGAACTCACCTTTAATTGCTCGGTTAGTGTAACACAGAAGTAGCAAATGATGGGATCGCTAATTGCGTCCTAACAAGTCAATCGATTTAAAGTTAGTGTGTGAACACACTGATACAAATCCTACACATAACTAACACACAATGCGGCACACATAATAACAAATTCGAGAACACAATCATGCATGCAAAGTATTATCGTACCAACATAGTGATCAAACCAACTTATCATGAACACAAATCAACTCATACAACACTTTGGTACGCACATTCGTAAGTTATCAAGTTTCAGCTTGTACGCTCATAACTAGGCTGTTTTCGAGGATTTTTATAAAATAGTTCCAACGTTCCAAAAATTCCAATTTTTTTACAGAAGGTGTCAACTAAACTGTAGAATTTTATGTAAAATTTTCAAGTCCTAACACTTTACCAATTATTCATGAACATTTATATACTCTGCTGCAGTCAGATTCGTCGCTTTCTGACTGCAGTCCACGGGAGAAATTATTTAAAAATCATCGTTCATCAATTAACAAAATTCCAGTGGGAGTTTCCCGGAAATTTTCGTCTCCAGTTTCTGTACAAATTTCGTGACCCAACCCTCTACAGATTATGAGATCCGGCTCGATAAACAACTAACAAATTTTCAGAATTTACACAGCTTCAGTTACTGCACTTAAATGACCACTTAAAAATATCAAACAACCTCAGAAAAATATGAATCCAGCGCCATTAGAAGCGTTTTTTAAAAATATACGTTTTAGGCTTCAGAAAATCCACTTTTCGATAAATAATGACCAAGTTACAGCCAATTGAAGTTGGCTGTAAATACCATCCAGCAGACTGTTTTCGGCTTTCATCGCAATAGAACACTCTTAAACGATCAAGACTCTAATTAACAACGATCAAGAACAAGTTTATTTGTCATATATCATTATGTACATCAATACCCATGCAAACCCTAATCATATGATATGATTTTTATCACAAAACGCAGCCTATGATTTTTGTATTCATCCAAGCATCACAATCGCAAAAACTCGCACAATCAACCAAACTAAACATAAATCATAGCACTTTTCAATCAATGATTCAAACAATACACACACTCATGATCAAGATTTCATAAACCCTAATGTGATTGCAAAAACAATTAAAATCCTAACCTTGATACAATGAAGGTTAGCGAACCGGGAACAAGATTGGAATCACTTCGGGTTTGGAGGAAGTTGCGACCGTGAGAGAGGGGGGGGGGCTGCCGTCGGCTATCTTGATGCTAGGGTTTCTTGTTTTTTTTTTGAAACAAATACACATGCATGCCTATTTATACAAAACAAGGGAAAGAAGAAAAGGAGAAGGGGTGGGGTGGCTTGAGGCCGCAAAGGGGGGGGGGGGGGGGTTGGGTGGGTAACTTGGGCCTCAAGTTTAGGCTAGTTACTTGGGCCACAAGAAAGTGAGGTCGACACGTTTCGCGGCTTAGTTCGGTTCGGCTATTTATTTAATATGTATATATTTGTTTTATAAACTAATAATCATGAAATCAAAACATGATATAATAATTCACAAAACTTATAAACGTCTAATAACACATAGCACGTAATTCACTCGATGAGTTCACAAAGTTAGCGTAGTTATTTCGAGCGTGTAATTTAATTCTCCGAATCAATTAGCGTAGGAATGAATAACCGTGAAGTAGTGCGTTTAAGATACTTGAAAAACCGGGATGTCACATTATCCCATGTTGAAAGAATTTTCGTCCCGAAAATTGAGTAAACGCGGTTTAGAATGCAACGAACAAAGATTCAGTTTGTTAGCAATGGTACAAGAAATTCCCAGGCTGTCACATCATCCCCATGTTGAAAGAATTTTCGTCCCGAAAATTTAGTTGGTGGTAACGTTAGCTTGCTGCTCAGCTGCAAAAAGGTGTGGGTATTTGCTTTTCATTTGGTCCTCTCTTTCCCACGTGAACTCCGGTCCACGCTTAGAATCCCAACGAACCTTGACGATCGGTATCTTGCTGTGCCTTCGAGTCTTGACCTCACGATCCATGATCTCGATAGGTTGTTCCACAAAGTGCAGTTGTTCATCCACTTGAATCTCATCCAATGGAATGACTAGGGTCTCATCTGATAGACACTTCTTCAGATTTGACACGTGAAAAACGTTGTGAACTCCACTGAGTTCGGCAGGAAGGTCTAATTGATAAGCTACGGCCCGATACGCTTCAAGACCACAAATGGGCCTACGTATCGTGGGTTTAGTTTGCCTCGTTTCCCAAAACGGATTACACCCTTCCAGGGTGATACCTTCAGTAGGACGGGTCGCCTACTTGAAATTCGAGCGGTTTGCGTCGTTGATCAGCGTAGCTTTTCTGTCGATCTCGTGCCACTGCCATGCGGTTTCTGATTTGTATAATCTTTTCAGTAGCCTCAAGTATCAACTCAGGGCCTGTGAGTTGACTGTCCCGACTTCTGCCCAACAGACCGGTGATCTACATTTACGACCGTATAACGCTTCAAACGGTGCTGCCGATATACTCGTATGGTAACTGTTGTTATACGACTAAAGGCAGATGGATTTCCCAACTGTTCCCAAAATCTACCACACATGCCCTAAGCATGTCTTCCAAGGTCTGAATGGTCCTTTCACTTTGACCATCCGTCTGAGGGTGATAAGCTGTGCTCATATCTAAGCGTGTACCCAACGCTTTCTGAAGTGACTGCCAAAAGTTGGACGTGAAATGAGCATCTCTGTCTGAGATGATAGACGTTGGCACTCCGTGCCGAGAAACTACTTCCTTAATGTAGATGCGAGTCAACTTATCCATCTTATCTGTTTCTTTGATCCCTAGGAAGTGTGCGGACTTAGTTAAACGATCCACGATCACCCAGATGGTATCGCAACCACCCGGAGTTCACGGGAGTTTAGTGATAAAGTCCATCGAGATCTGATCCCATTTCCACACTGGGATCTCAGGTTGTTGAAGTAGTCCTGATGGCTTTTGGTATTCCACCTTAACCTTCGCACAAGTCAAACACTTGCTAACGTAGGTGGCTATATCCGCTTTCATGTTGGGCCACCAGTATGCGGCTTTAAGGTCTTGATACATCTTATCCGAACTAGGATGGACAGAGTATCGGGATTTGTGAGCTTCGTCCATAACTAGCTTTCTGAGGTCTCCGTAGAGAGGTACCCATATACGATTCATGAAATACCGGGCACCATTGGGTTTTACTTCCCAATCGCGTTCCATCTTTCCCACAGATTCGGCCTTAATGTTTTTTCCTTAACTGCTTATAGCTGCGCATCGCGTATCTTTCGGGTAACCCCGAATGAATGGTGAATTGTAATGCTCTTCATAATCGTTCAGGAGTTCGACCCAGCGACGCTGTCGCATGTTCAACTCCTTCTGGTCAAAGATATGCTGGAGGCTCTTGTGATCTGTATAGATTGTGCACTTTGTTACATATAGGTAGTGTCTCCAAATCTTAAGCGCAAACACCACTGCTCCCAATTCCAGGTCATGTGTTGTGTAGTTTTTCTCGTGAACCTTCAATTGTCGGGACGCATACGCGATGACCTTATCACGTTGCATGAGTACGCATCCCAACCCCTGAATGGAAGCATCACAATATACCACAAAATCATCAGTCTCTTCCGGCAAGGACAGAATGGGTGCACTGCAAAGTTTCTGCTCAGCAATTGAAATGCCGCTTCCTGTTTGTCACCCCAAGCATACTTAGTGCCTTTCTGGGTGAGAGTGGTAAGCGGTTGCGCGATCGTTGAAAATCCCTCGATGAAACGTCTGTAGTAACCAGCCAAACCCAAAAATTGGCGGATCCCTGTCGGTGTCCTGGGTGCTTCCCAGTTCTTGATAGCATCGATCTTGGCGGGATCAACGTGGATACCCTTTTCATTCAAAAATATGCCCGAGGAACTGAACTTCCCGAATCCAGAAATCACACTTTGAAAGCTTGGCATATAGTTTCTCCTGTTGAAGTAATTCCAGCAGTAATCGTAGATGTTCAGCATGTTCTTCTTCACCTTTAGAGTAGATGAGTATGTCATCGATGAACACAATGACAAACTTGTCGAGATACAGTTTACACACGCGGTTCATGAGGTCGATGAACACCGCGGGTGCGTTGGTGAGACCAAAGGGCATGACCAAGAACTCATAATGGCCATACCGAGTACAAAATGCCGTCTTAGAGATATCCTCCTCCCTGACGTGTAGCTGGTGATAACCGGACCGTAGATCAATCTTGGAGTAGTAGCTTGACCCTTGAAGCTGGTCGAAGAGATCGTCGATGCGAGGTAATGGGTATCGGTTCTTGACGGTAACCTTATTGAGTTCCCTGTAGTCGATGCACATGTGGAAGGTCCCGTCCTTATTCTTGACAAAAAGGACCGGAGCTCCCCATGGCGAAGTACTGGGTCGGATAAATCCTTTTTCTAACAATTCCTGAAGTTGGGTAGACAGCTCTTGCAGCTCTGCTGGAGCCAGGCGGTACGAGGCTTTGGCGATAGGAGTTGCATGGTTCGCCAATTCGATTTCAAATTCTACTTGTCGATGTGGTGGAAGACCAGGTAACTCCTCTAAAAAAACATCGGAAAAGTCACGGACGACGGGGATATCTTCTATACGCTTCTCGTCCTTAGGCTGCTCGGTGACCAGTGCGAGCAAAGCGAAGGAGTTCTTCCTCCGAAGATACTTCTGTGCTTGCATGTAAGAGATGATGTTTGTGACGGCGCCTACCTTCTCGCCTTGCACCATCAAGATTTCATCGTTAGAGAGCGGAATACGGATAGATTTCTCGAAGCAGAGAACTTCAGCTCGGACGTCGGATAGCCAGTCCATTCCGGCTACCACGTCAAAACTACCCAGGGTAGTTGTCATCAGATCAGTGGTAAAGGTGTGACCCGCGAGTTTAAGTTGGCAGCCGGTTACTAAATGGGTCACATCTACAGATTTACCATCGGCTAGTTCTATGACGTAAGGGGTCTCTAAGGGTTTAGGCGTGAGATTTAGGTTCTTCCTAAAAGACTCAGATATAAAACTCCTATCCGCACCCGTATCAAAAAGTACAGTAGCAAAATGTTCATTAAGGGGAAACTTACCGGTGACCACGTTCGAGTCGTTTCTGGCCTCTTCGCGGCCCAGCGTAAATGCACGACCTTTGGCACCTCCTGTGCCACCATTTCCATTGTTGTTGGTTGTTGTTATTGTTGTTGTTGTGGTTGTGGTTGTTGTTATTCCCACCATTGTTGTTGTTGTTGCGAAGTTGCGGGCAGTCTCGCTTGAAATGGGTAGTACTACCGCACTGATAGCACCCCCGGTTAATACCTTGCTGCTGACCCTGGTGTTGATTTTGGTTTTGTCGAGACATGATTTCTCCGCGAAAATCCTTTGCCGCATGTCCCGTTTTGCCACATCGTTGGCAGCGATTTCCGGCACAAGGGCCGTGATGATGGAGGTTACAACAATTACATTGCGGCTTTCGACCCACATAGCCGCTTGTGTTCTGGGTGTTGTTGGCGGGCTGATTATTATGACCCCGATTGCTGTTGAAATTGTTGAACCGTTTCTGGTTCCCTTGTTGTGGCTGGGCTGACGAAGACTGTCGAGCAGGCGAGTCTTCAAATTTCTTTTATTATCAGGGACAACTTCAGTTGCACCCCGAGATGGCAACTTCTTTTGTTCCACCGCTTTATCGGTGAGTTTATGCGCCAGCCTGATCGCTTGATGCTCTGTCGCAGGGTTGCTAGCCATTACCATGCCCTTGATCTCGGGGACTAGACCCCCAAGGTAAAACTCCAGTCGTTTGTCAACGGTGTTGGCCAGATCGGGGCATAGGAACACCAGATCGTGATGTTTCGCCGTGTACGCTTCAATTTCAGATCCTACCATCTTATGGTTCCATAGTGCTTGCTCCAACTGCTGAACTCTGTCCCGCGGACAGTACTCCTCTTTGATTAGGGCCTTAAACTCGGCCCAGGCCATTGCGTTTGCAGCAATAAATCCACGCGTTTGGACTTGTGCGTTCCACCAAGTTAGTGCCCCATCCTCCAACGTTGAGGCAGCATACTTGACCTTGTTGGCCTCAAGGCAATTGTACATCTCGAACATGGATTCGGACTTTTCAATCCAACGGACCAGTCCTATGGGTCCTTCTGCACCCGTGAATTTGCTTGGTTTCGCATCGAGGAACATCTTGTAGGGGTTAAGACCCCCTCCTTCTGACAGAGGATAGGTAGTCAGCGAGAAAGTCTACTAGCCCAACTATTAGATTTTCCCATGAAAATTTAATAATGGTTACCTGCTGGTGGGTTTTGAACACCTACCAGAGCAGCATTCACGTGTTCTTGGATCATTGCTGCCAATTCTTCGGGTGTCATGTTGAGGTTTCCGCGACGTCCAGTTGCCATTTTAGATCTTCGCAAGACAACATAAACACACACCGATAAGTATATATATCCAATATAGTTATCCTACTCCATACTTAAATAATCCCTCAAATTATGTCAACCCAAATAAATTAAACAATCAAAAGGAATATTCGATTAAATAAAATTTCAACGTCTCACAAAATGCCAACCAAACATATCAGTTTAACTATAAAATTTCAAGTTCAAACATAAGTAGAAAGTAAATAGACTAAAGGAAACAAAAGGGATAAGCGAGACGAGTCAGTCTTCTACGTCTCCATCTCCCAAATCGCTATCGTTGCCTTCATCCTCCGTGGCGTTTCCAGCTTCTACAGCCGGGTCTTCCTCCGGATCCTCCTCTGGATCCTCCTCTTCTTCGTCTACCGGCACTGGAGGGGCCGGTGCTGGTGCGGGTACTGGTACAGGTGCCTGATTCTGTTCTAGTTCTTGAATTCTCCAGCTGGACTCAAGAACTTTGTCTTCGAGCCAGTCAGCCCTCAGCTGCTCAGCACGAAGATATTTAGCTAAAGTGTTACAAGCTATCTTATTCTCATATTGCTCTTCCTCGAGCTCTCCAGTCTTACCCGTTAATTGTCGTATCATCCATCCCTGTGCTAGGATAGTTTCCTGCATTCTCTCTAGTTGTTCCTGTTGTTTTCTTATCATATCTCTAAGTAGGTCGTCCCCTACTTCTAACGAGTTAACCGGTTCGACCAGTATAGCGGTGGTCGGGCGTGAGGACGACTCCTCTCCTAGAGCGAGTCTTTTCCTAGCAGCTGAGCGTGTCTCCACGCCATGAGGTGGTGAGGGTTCGACCATAGGTGCCTTCCCCGGCACCCTTGGTTGTAAAGGTTTGTCGGATGATGATGATGACATTGCCTGTTGGGTTGTTTAGTTAGTTACGAGTTGCGTTTATCACAATATGCATTTATATTTTACATAAAACAGTTGTAGTACAACACATAACAAGATATCACAGTTCAGTGCCAAACTAAGTCTAGTGTCGTGTAATCAGCTATAGTTTAGGTCTACTTTTAATGCAAACCTGGTTTTCTATAGCTAGAGGCTCTGATACCAATCTGTCACACCCTCAAATTTCCACTTGCGGAGTTTTACCGCGAGCGTGTGAACAAACCAGAATCTGAGACACTAGTAACATCGAACGACTCTATATGATTCGTTTATACGTTTTCCAAAAATTATTTGTTTAACTATTCATAGTTATTTTCAAATTATCTTAGTTTGGTTTCAATGTTTAGCGGAAGCATTAGTTTTAAAGTTGAGCGGAAGCATTAAAGTAAAGTAAAGTAACGGGCGCCAACACAAACGCCAAAACTAAAGAAAAACCCAAACAATATTCGTAAATGAGACTCGATAAAAAGATGTCTT
The DNA here is from genome assembly GCA_947069175.1 of Scalesia atractyloides. Classification (NCBI taxonomy): domain Eukaryota; kingdom Viridiplantae; phylum Streptophyta; class Magnoliopsida; order Asterales; family Asteraceae; genus Scalesia; species Scalesia atractyloides. Next base: position 45,225,167 of record CAMTDV010000025.1, read on the forward strand.
GATTAATGCAAGTGAGTGCACCTAGAGCTCCTAGCGTCCTGAGAAACATGTAAAGAAACAAGTGTCAACATTAAAGAAGAGTGAGTTCACAGGTTTTATAAGTTCATTAATTCGGTTAAAAGTTTGTTTCCCCCGTTATCCCTAACCCGGAATAACGATATAGTTCCATTATTCCTAACCCGGAATAATAATGATGTTGGTTCCATTATTCCTAACCCGGAATAATATTGTTGTTGGTTCCATTATTCCTAACCCGGAATAATATTGTTGTTTCGTAATTAAGTTCAATGTTTACATGTAGGTAGCGAGCCTAAAGTTATGTCACATAAGTGTTCGAGATCGAAGCTGACTGTTGTGCCTCCGTGTTGCCAGGCCTATCACTGACATGGCGAAAGTTAGGCCAAATTATTCACCCGTTGACCATACCCGGTTGGCTAGCGCGACTAGCTCGGGTGGGGCTTGTCGGCACAGTAGTACTACTTATAATTTCCCCGCTATCTAACCCAATACCAACGATCCGAGTGTTTGTCGAGGACTTCCGTGATATAGCTGCTTAGTGACCATAACGTACATTAACATTAACTTAGTTACCGAATAGTTTAACGACGTTAATTTCGTATAACGTAAAGAGATAGAGTGGTAGAGTGTATACATGTTTCTCCCCCTGTTGTTTAAAACCGGATAAAATAGGGGCCGTTAACTCACCTTTAATTGCTCGGTTAGTGTAACACAAAGTAGCAAATGATGGGACCGCTAATTGCGTCCTAACAAGTCAATCGATTTAAAGTTAGTGTGTGAACACACTGATACAAACCCTACACATAACTAACACATAATGCGGCACACATAATAACAAATTCGAGAACACAATCATGCATGCAAAGTATTATCGTACCAAAATAGTGATCAAACCAACTTATCATGAACACAAATCAACTCATACAACACTTTGGTACGCACATTCGCAAGTTATCAAGTTTCAGCTTGTACGCTCATAACTAGGCTGTTTTCGAGGATTTTTATAAAATAGTTCCAACGTTCCAAAAATTCCAATTTTTTTATAGAAGGTGTCAACTAAATTGTAGAATTTTATGTAAATTTTTCAAGTCCTAACACTTTACCAATTATTCATAAACATATATATACTCGGCTGCAGTCAGATTCGTCGCTTTCTGACTGCAGTCCACGGGAGAAATTATTTAAAAATCATCGTTCATCCAATTAACAAAATTCCAGTGGGAGTTTCCCGGAAATTTTCGTCTCCAGTTTCTGTACAAATTTCGTGACCCAACCCTCTACAGATTATGAGATCCGGCTCGATAAACAACTAACAAATTTTCAGAATTTACACAGCTTCAGTTACTGCACTTAAATGACCACTTAAAAATATCAAACAACCTCAGAAAAATATGAATCCAGCGCCATTAGAAGCGCTTTTTAAAAATATACGTTTTAGGCTTCAGAAAATCCACTTTTTGATAAATAATGACCAAGTTACAGCCAATTGAAGTTGGCTGTAAATACCATCCAGCAGACTGTTTTCGGCTTTCATCGCAATAGAACACGCTTAAACGATCAAGACTCTAATTAACAACGATCAAGAACAAGTTTATTTGTCATATATCATTATGTACATCAATACCCATGCAAACCCTAATCATATGATATGATTTTTATCACAAAACGCAGCCTATGATTTTTGTATTCATCCAAGCATCACAATCGCAAAAACTCGCACAATCAACCAAACTAAACATAAATCATAGCACTTTTCAATCAATGATTCAAACAATACACACAATCATGATCAATATTTCATAAACCCTAATGTGATTTGCAAAAACAATTAAAATCCTAACCTTGATACGATGAAGGTTAGCGAACCGGGAACAAGATTGGAATCACTTCGGGTTTGGAGGAAGTTGCGACCGTGAGAGAGGGGGGGGGGGGGGGTTGCCGTCGGCTATCTTGATGCTAGGGTTTCTTGTTTGTTTTTTTTTTTGAAACAAATACACATGCATGCCTATTTATACAAAACAAGGGAAAGAAGAAAAGGAGAAGGGGTGGGGTGGCTTGCGGCCGCAAAGGGGGGGGGTTTTGGGTGGGTAACTTGGGCCTCAAGTTTAGGCTAGTTACTTGGGCCACAAGGAAGTGAGGTCGACACGTTTCGCGACTTGGTTCGGTTCGGCTATTTATTTAATATATATATTAATTTTATAAACTAATAATCACGAAATCAAAACATGATATAATAATTCACAAAACTTATAAACGTCTAATAACACATAGCACGTAATTCACTCGATGAGTTCACAAAGTTAGCGTAGTTATTTCGAGCGTGTAATTTCATTCTCCGAATCAAATTAGCGTAGGAATGAATAACCGTGAAGTAGTGCGTTTAAGATACCTGAAAAACCGAGATGTCACAATATTTCTGCTTCCAGCTGTTGTTCACAAATCCTTTGGATTCAACAACAGATGAGGGACTTTGGATTGCAATTTCTTGATACGCCTTTATACGTAGATAACAAGGCAGCTATCGACATAACCAAAAATCCTGTTCATCACTCCTGAACTAAACACGTAGAAATTCGTTACACTTCATTCGTGACTGCTACGAAAAGAAGTTGGTACTAATAGAAAAAATCCACTTCGATGAGCAAAAAGCTGATTTTTATACCAAAGCTTTTCCATTAACACGATTTAAATATCTAATGAGGCTTAACAGTATTAAAAATTTATTGACATGTGCGGAAGCGGAGGTTGAATATGGATCAGATGAAGAGTTCGCGTGATCCACATTGGTTTGTTAGTTCTAAGGTTTAGTATTTTCTTAAACATCTAAAATACAAAAATATGTTTTTGATTTAGGGGGAGAAAGGTTGGGAAAATACAAAAACATATGAAAAATTCAAAAATACAAAAAACATCGAAAAAGACAAAAAGAATAATTGTCACAAAGGAAATGATAGTACATCAGTGGACTATCACAGTACGCTAAAGAAATGAAAATTTTAAAAAGTAATAAACAAGTCTTACGGTGGATGTGTCGATAGGCTTAACACGTTCAGTAGATTGTTTCTGGGATATAAATTAAATTCACAACTGCTTAAACTTGTGGTTTAACACATCTTAGATATATGGACTTAGTACTCTGAAATTTCGATTGAAGGATTGACTGATTCTGAGATACGATGTGATACCCATGACGAAACCAGGTACACCTTAATTGGTCCTAAACTTAAAGCATGATTAAAACTATAATTGCGCGTAAACCTTGTGAAATTTCATGACTTGTGTGTGGTGCGAAACAATATATGTTATATCTCGGAGGAATCCGAGAGCACGTCATGGTTAACATGACACTACTAAGGACCAACGATGCGAGGTTGGCGTCCTTAGCCTTGAACAATGTGTTAAACGGAGACTTGACGTTTAACAGCGCATTAAACCTTTGACGTTGATTATTAGGTTATCGGTAGCGTTATTTAAGATTCCGAGTTCCAGGAACAACTTAGTTTTGTGCCATAGACTGTGACATAAGGTTTGAAAATAATCAAAGTCTGGCACGCAAATGAAGCAGCTCCCAGTTGGGGAGACGCCTTCGTTTCGGGCATAACATAAGGCAACCGAATGTGCAAGGAACGATCGATCAAGCTTAAAAACACTTAAACGAACGTCAAACGAGACTTTTATGATTAAAACGTAACCATGCTTGGATTTCAAGACGGTTATGCTCAATTTTTAAAACCGAGTCTTTTGACACTAAGTACGCGCGAAACGGAGTCCGTCACGCAAATCGAGAAAACGTACGGGACCCGAAAACGAAGCTAAACGCAACGCCGAAGATAAACATCATCTTTTAACACGTTTTACGAAGCACGACTAAGCTACTAGTGGGGTAGGGGTACCCCCTTATTTTATTATATTTTTTTCTTTTTAATCCTTTTATTTATTCCATTTTCATCCAATATTTCCATGAGACCTGCACCCTCACACTTGAATCTCAGCTGATCTTGTCCTAAACACCATCAAATCCAAGGTATTAGCCTTGTTTCTTATAGTTTTAACCATGATTTCTTGATTATACATGATTTACAACCTAAAAACCATTTTTAATCCATGAATTTTGAAGGTTTAAACAAGTTTAGGGGCTGAATAAGAACACCATGGGAGTTCCCTGGTGTTATATGGCAGCCATGGTTACAAATCTTTGGGTTTTGATACCCTAATCAACACCTATTCAACAAAAATCGCATAACTATTCGATTAACCGAAAAAAATGAAACAAAGCTTGATTGATCTAAGTTCTAGCATATTTGGTTGTACTTGATGTGTAGGTACCGAATATAGCCTTTACACACTTCTGGGATCAAGATAAACGCTTGGAATCGGAAGAATCGCTAGGTATAACATCCGAGAACCGAAACTAGCATAGGTAGAATCTTGTTTTAGCTATAACTTGGTCCGTGTAACTTGGATTGAGCTGAAATTTGGTGTGTTGATGTAGGGTATTGTCAGGAAGGTCCATGTAAAATTTTTAACTGTTTTACCGAAAGAATTTCGGAAAAATTATCAAACGAATTAAATAAATCACCAAATTTTACAGAGACAGTAAGGAACATATGGGGAATGTTCCGGGAAAATTCGAAGTCCATTGGTTGAGTTTTGAGTTGGGTTAAAAATCCATGATTTTGCGAGTTTTCGGTAGCCGGAAACGCACCGAAATGAAATCGGAAAAATCTCAAAATTTTGTGAGGAGTTCCTGGACATGTAAAGAGTGTTCTGAACTTTTTTTTGGACTTTTTGAACTACTGATAGTATTTAATTTTAATTGTGTGGTTAAAAATAGTTTTATAAATAATTTGTTTAAATAAGTAAATTAACAAAATAGATTCCCAGAAATTTTTCCATAATCTACAGATTATTAAAGATTTATATAAAAAATTACATTTTTATATAAAATATAGATTAAATGGAGATTTATGGAATTAAAAATAAGTTATTTTAAAGCGATTTCGGCAGTTTACTGTATAACGAACCTGCCGGGAGTGGGAACTGACCCAAAGACAAATAATATAATTGGAACACTGGGAGTATTCTGGGAGATTCCCCGGAGAATTGGGCACTATGGGTGTGCTCTAAGACAATCCGGGAGAATTCTCGACGGTTAAAATGAAAACTCAAATTTGGGCAACTTAGACCCCCAAACACTCAAACTCCCTTGATGGGAAATTAATCATTCTTAAATAACCATGTGTTGGCATCATTGGTATTCCCGTACTATTATCCGAACACGTTGAACTACTGACTTTGGCTGGCACGCGAAACGGTGCCCGGAAGCAAAACTGAGAACTAATGCTACCCTGACATCCATCACCATACCAGTGTCCTATAAACTCAATCCGGAGTAAAAACTCCTGACCAGATCCAAGTGATAACCATTACCAACTTAGATACTGAATTGAGTCCATACTTGCATGTGTGTTATTAAAGTTGATCCAGCTGCTTGATCACTCTTGTGTTGAGATCACTATTTGCACTGTGAGTTTCACTACCCTGCTTTTAACTGTTTATTGTTTTACTTGGGGTGGAATGCATGTTAAAAACTGTGTTGATTACACAAACTTATGAAGGGCATTTCACTTCCCTAACACATGAACTTGTTACAAACTATGATCATTGCCCCAACTTGGGAGTGAGTTTTCACTTCCCCACTTTTAAACTGTTTTACTGTTTTCTGGGGACTTGCATTTTAAAAACTGTGTTGAATACACCAATTTGGGAGTGAGTTTTACTCCCCAACTTGTAAACTGTTTCACTGTTTTCTGGAATGACTTGCATGTTACGAAACTGTGTAATTGCACCAACTTGTGAGATGTGAATTATCTAACACACGAACTACCTCCCCTCTACAAGTGATTAATATAAGCCATGGGTAGTGAATAGTACTATTGGTCTGACGAACCCAGGCCGCGCCCGACAGGAAGGTCGGCAACCAGGTCTGCACGTGTCCTAATTTGGTTGTGTGGTTAGGCATAACTACTAAGGGGCGTTGAACTGCACGTGACGCAGTTGGTGGACCGGGAGTGTCTGGGTGATACGACCCAAGGTAAAACAATCAGGTTTCACTTGCTTCCTCGTGTAATTCCATCTGCGACTATGCCTGTGACCATCATTGTGATTATGACCTGTGCAATTAAACTTGTTTACACATATTGTTACATAGCAATTAAATCAGTGGAACGCACGCAGCATTTAGCTGACCTTTTTAAAACTAACATGCATTTCAGGTAAAGTAAAACAAGAGTAAGGAATGTGCGTGTGGATGGCTGTAGTAGTAAACTGTAGCAGAATAAGAGCTATGATAGCCCGTAGTACTATACTGAAACTTATGGTGTGTAATATGATACTGATATTATGTTGTAACCAAGGTTCTCTCTGTTTATGATAACATGTTTTTAAACTATGGTGAATTACCACGTGTCTGCCGCACCATGCATTTGTCTTCCGCTGCGAGTCGGGGTGTGACAGAAGATGGTATCAGAGCCTTCGGTTATAGCGAACTAGGTGTCTCTAAAAGAACCTAGACTATAATCCTAAGTTAGTCTCCACATGCTGAGAACCTCTAGAAACTGAGTAGTATGGCTATTACCAGGAAACCCTGGTGGGGCAAATAAATTATTGTGGTCCGGAACACCATAATTTATCTGCTCATACTTGGGGGTTCTGGGGACGTCATTGAGATAGGAAGGACATCCGTCTACTAACATCACCAACTACAAGTATTTTTTTTTGTTATAAATCGTAAAAATCGAAGCTGCGTGCAATACGTGCTTATGTGTATATTTGTGGAATGTTGAGTTCTGTATTTTGGTCAGTCAAATCAACGTTGTGTGTGGCTTTCGTTTTTTCAAGTAGCATGTCGCATCGCTTGAGTCACCAGTCGACTTCGCATACGGAGACTGACCCTGAGGAGGATCCGCTGACACCACTTTTGACATCGAGCTATTCGCCAGATCCTTCTGGTTATTGTTGTGGTCCGTACCCACCCAGACCTCGTACTAGGCGCGAGGGAGAGGCCTCGAGAGCCTACCGTTCCCACCTCATCACCCAACTAGCTCTTCGGAGCATAGTCGTACCCTGATATTGCCATACCAGTAGGACCTATTCATAGGAGCCCTACTCCCGCCATGGGGCATTGGGAGTGGGAGCCGGTAGCACCTAGGTTACCTACACCGGAGACTCCTCCTGAGCCTTATACTTCTTCTACCTGGAGTGCTTACTCACTCTCTTCACCTAGTTCTCAGGAAGTACCATTATCTGCATCCGACAGACGGCTCGTTGCGCATGTACCTGAGTTCACACCGCCCGTTTCCCCTATTCGTCCGACACCCGTACCTATAGGGACCTAACAACATTTTACTGCCTGTTTTCTGACCCAACCCCGGGAGGACCCTTCCCCGTTTCACACGTACGAGCGAGGTGGCCCTTCCCAGCCGTTTAGAGAGTCTTCCCCACCCGTCTGGGGTATACCTGTTCCTCCTCAGGAGGTGCCTACTCCAATCGCCGAGAGCAGCTTGATGGGATTTTTGTTTGAGCAGATTTCATTATTACGGATGGGACGAGATGAAGATGAACAGCAGAGGAGGTCGATGGGAGACTACTTGATTGTGTTACAGCAGGCGCTCATCGCCTTACAACAGGGTATGGGGTATGTTCATCATGAGCAGGATCATTTCCGTGCGTTGGTATACGGATGCATCGGTGCCATTGTAGGTTTGGTCGCAGGTCTTGGAGGATTGGCCTGGTGGATGTGGCGTTCCTAGTATGGTTTTTCTTTCAGTATAGATAGAGCTGATGTATCTTTTGTACATCCTACCAAGCACTGGGTTATACCCTAACGAGGTAGTGATGCAGTCATAGTATTTTTCACGTTTTCCTAGTTGGTAGTCTTGTTGCATCGAGTTTGTACGTCACTTTGGTGACCTATTTTGGCAGCACATCTAAGCACTGGCCCTTATGGGTTAAGTCTATGTGTGACGCTTGTATGATGATGACATTACACACACACACACACACACACACACACACACACACACATATATATATATATATATATATGCGATGCTTTTGACTACTTGTGCCGTGGATTCATGTGTGTGATGAAGTGTGTGATATATTTTAGCAGAATATGTGATATTTGGTAACTGGATATGTGACATTGATACCTAGACATCTATTATTTATAATAGAATGGCCCTGAAACGTGCACCACAGATGACTGAGGCATAAATTGCGCAAATGATAGCAACAGCTTCAGGCTGCTATTCCCATGATTGTGGCGCAGGTTAGCGCCGGTATTAATGCTAACCCGTAACCGAATCCGCAACCAGGACTCGTAGGTCAAAATGACAATCCGAACAACCACAAAACAAGGTTAGACTGGTTTGCACGTACACGCACGTCATGGACTACAACCCAATGGAAGTTAATGGAACTGAAGGACCGGATGGATTAGTGATAGGGAATAAGCGGGAAGCCCAGAAGGTAATCGAGCTGGGGCAGCAACACCGAAGAAAGGGAAAGCAACTAGCAAGAGTTGCACCGTGACTACCCCAACCAGTAACTCTGATAACTATAAAGGAAAAGCCCCAAAGTACAATAGGTGCGCTTTCCACCACTCTGGTAGATGTCTAACGGTGATATGCTCAAAGTGTCATAACAGTGGGCATTTTGCCAGAGACTGTAAGATGTCCATGAAACCAAACCCTAAACCGACTCTCTTCCAACCCCTAAGTCTCAACCTCTTCAGCAACGACCTCAACAACCAGCACCGCACGTTGCCTACCCCGTGCATGCTTTGGATGTGGCAGCACGGAGCATTTTCGTAATAATTGTCTGAAGTTAGCCCAGCAGATGGCAGGAAGGAGCACACAGAACCAAGCATCTACCTCGAATGCAGCTCGAGGTCGTGCCTTTGTCATGGGACTTGGTGACGCACGCCAGGATCCCAACATGGTTTCAGGTACGTTCCTCATTTCCAATCAATTTGCTTCAGTGTTATTTGATACGGGAGAATAGAAGTTATGTGTCGATTGCATTTTTGCCACTCTTGAATATGCCTGCTATTGACCTGAAACAACCCTATACCGTCGAACTTGCCAGCGGGAAACCAACTACCAGTCACCAACTTATTGTTAATTGCCCTATAACCCTTAACGGTTACCAGTTTATTATTGACCTTTTACCAGTAGAATTGGGTAGTTTTGATACTGTCATAGGAATGGACTGGTTGTCCAACCATCGTGCGGAGGTGTTATGTGAACAAAAGGTTGTGAAGATTCCTTTATCCCCCACGGATGCAATTATGGTACAAGGAGAGAAGTTAGGCGCCATATTGAACCTTGTATCTCACCTTAAGGCGTTGAAGTGTATATGACAAGGATGTGACGTGTTCTTAGCCAGCGTCACGACCAAGGAACCGGCCGAGAAACGTATTGAAGACATCCCAGTAGTATGTGAATACCCTGATGTGTTCCCGGAGGAATTGCCCGGATTGCCGCCCAATCGGCAAGTTGAGTTTCGCATCGACTTAATACCGGGAACGACACCCGTTGCCAAGGCCCCATATCGTCTGGCACCGTCTGAGATGCATGAGCTATCGACACAGTTATAAGAGTTACTCGATCGTGGTTTTATCCGTCCCAGTTATTGCCCCTGGGGAGCCCCAGTTTTGTTTGTAAAGAAGAAGGACGGTAGCTTCCAAATGTGCATCGACTATAGGGAATTGAATAAAGTCACTATCAAGAATCGGTACCCTCTTCCGAGAATCGATGATCTCTTTGATCAGCTGCAAGGAGCTCGATACTTTTTTAAGATAGATCTTCGATCAGGTTACCATCAAGTGAAGGTCCAAGAGGACGATATCCCTAAGACCGCATTTCGAACTCGTTATGGCCACTACGAATTCTTGGTTATGCCCTTTGGGTTAACCAACGCACCCGCGGTGTTCATGAACAGGGTATGTAAGCCATACCTTGACAAATTTGTCATTGTCTTCATTGACGATATCTTGATCTACTCCAAGAGTAAGGACGAGCACGAGCATCATTTGCGTGCTATCTTGGAGATACTACGGACCGAACAACTATATGCTAAGTTGTCTAAGTGCGACTTTTGGTTACAAGCCATACAATTTCTAGGGCACGTGGTGGATCAACATGGAATTCATGTGGATCCAAGCAAGATTGACGCAATTAAGAACTGGATAGCGCCGAAATCTCTAAAAGAAATACTCCAATTCTTGGGATTGGTAGGATATTACCGCCGCTTTATCGAAAATTTCTCTAGTATCTCGCAATCGTTAACCGCATTGACACAAAGGACGGGAAGTATGAATGGGGGGAAGACCAGGAAACAGCGTTCCAGCTGTTAAAGAAAAAGTTATGTGAGGCCCCGATCTTGACGTTACCCGAAGGTAATGATGACTTTGTCGTATATTGCGACGCATCATGACAAGGGCTTGGATGTGTCCTTATGCAAATGAATAAAGTTATTGAGTATGCTTCTAGACAACTGAAGGTGCACGAGAAGAATCACACGACGCATGATCTGGAACTAGGAGCAATTATATTTGCATTAAGGATTTGGAGACATTATTTATATGGTACCAAGTGTACTATATATACCGATCACAAAAGCCTCCAACATATCATCGATCAAAAAGACTTAAACATGAGGCAGCGCAGATGGGTGGAATTGTTAAATGACTATGATTGTGAGAAAAAAATACCACCCGGGGAAAGCTAATGTGGTAGCAGATGCGCTAAGTCGGAAGGATCGAATTAAGCCCCTTCGAGTGAGAGCCTTGGGAGTGATCGTGCAGACAAGTTTGATAGATCAAATCTGGAACGCGCAGATGCAAGCCCTGAAGGAAAGCTAGTTACCCGGTGAAGGATTGCACGGGAACGAGAAAAGTTTTGTGAGGAAAACGGACGAGGGTACTTCAAGAATCGAGTATGGATTCCTGCAAGTTCGGAGCTGAGACAATTAATCATGGGCGAGGCTCATAAATCGAAATATTCGATTCACCCTGGTACAGACAAGATGTACCACGACCTGAAAGAATTTTATTGGTGGCCGGGACTGAAAAAGGACGTGGCCAAATACGTGAGCCAATGCTTGACTTGTGCGCGAGTCAAGGCTGAGTATCAAAAAACCCTTGGGGATGTTGCAACAACCCGAAATACCTCAGTGGAAGTGGGAACAAATCATAATGGATTTTGTGACCCATCTTCCAAAAAACCCTCATAGTCATGATGCGATCCGGGTAACCGTAGATCGATTAACCAAACCGCACATTTTATTCCGATCCGCACTACCTATAAGACCGACCAGTTGGCCGAAATTTATACTAATGAGATAGTAGCTAGACATGGTGTCCCGATTGCTATTATTTCCGACTAAGACATCCACTTTACTTCGCGATACTGGCAGAAACTACACGAAGCATTGGGGAACCGATCAGAGCACTGCTTACCATCCCCAAACCGATGGCCAATCGGAATGCACGATTCAGACACTAGAGGACTTGTTTCGTGCTTGTGCCTTAGACTTTGGAGGAAGCTGGGATAAGCATCTCCCACTCATGGAATTCTCGTATAACAATAGTTATCATAGTAGCATTCAGGCAGCCCCATATGAGGCCCTCTATGGTCGAAAATGCCGATCACCACTTTGTTGCGCCGAAGTGGGTGACACACAACTAACGGGATCTGAACTAGTTCAAGGAAACGACCGATAAGGTCCATCAGATTCGGAACCTTCTGAAAGCTGCCCAGAATCGGCAAAAGAGTTGGGCTGATGTGCGTAGGAAACCGCTATCATTCAAAGTTGGTGAACGAGTGTTGTTAAAGGTATCGTCGTGGAAAGGCGTTATCAGATTTGGAAAGACCGGAAAGTTAGCCCCGCGATACATTGGACCCTACGAGATCCTAGAAAAAGTAGGTCCCGTAGCATATCGGTTGAAGCTACCAACCGATCTTAGTGCCATTCATGATGTCTTCCACATTTCAAACTTAAAGAAGTGCCTTTCGGACGAGACCACTCAGATACCATTGGAAGACATCCACGTTGATGATAAACTCCACTTTGTGGAAGAGCCAGTGGAAAGAGTTGTGGTAGGGTCAAACAATTAAGACATAACAAAATTTCACTGGTTAAAGTCCGGTGGAACTCTAAACAAGGACCTGAATATACCTGGGAACGGAAGGATGAATTCCATAGAAAATACCCTCACTTCTTCCCTAGCTTAACAAAGTAAATTTCGGGGATGAAATTTCTTAACCAGGGGAGACAGTGATACCCATGACGAAACCAGGTACACCTTAATTGGTCCTAAACTTAAAGCATGATTAAAACTATAATTGCGCGTAAACCTTGTGATATTTCATAACTTGTGTGTGGTGCGAAACAATATATGTTATATCTCGGAGGAACCCGAGAGCACGTCATGGTTAACATGACACTACTAAGGACCAACGATGCGAGGTTGGCGTCCTTAGCCTTGAACAACGTGTTAAACGGAGACTTGACGTTTTACAGCGCATTAAACATTTGATGTTGATTATTAGGTTATCGGTAGCGTTATTTAAGATTCCGAGTTCTAAGAACAACTTAGTTTTGTGCCATAGACTGTGACATAATAATCAAAGCCCAGGCACACAAAATGAAGCAGCTCCCGGTTGGGGAGACGCCTTTGTTTCGGGCATAACATAAGGCAACCGAATGTGCAAGGAATGATCGATCAAGCTTAAAAACACTTAAACGAACGTCAAACGAGACTTTTATGATTAAAACGTAACCATGCTCGGAATTCGAGACGGTTATGCTCAGTTTTTAAAACCGAGACTTTCGACACTAAGTACGCGCAAAACGGAGTCCGTCACGCAAATTGAGAAAACGTACGGACCCGAAAACGAACCTAAACGCAACAACGAAGATAAACATCATCTTTTAACACGTTTTACGAAGCACAACTAAGCTACTAGTGGGGTAGGGGTACCCCCTTATTTTATTATTTTTTTCTTTTTAATCCTTTTATTTATTCCATTTTCATCCAAAATTTCCATGAGACCTGCACCCTCACACTTGAATCTCAGCTGATCTTGTCCTAGACACCATCAAATCCAAGGTATTAGCCTTGTTTCTTATAGTTTTAACCATGATTTCTTGATTATACATGATTTACAACCTAAAAACCATTTTTAATCCATGAATTTTGAAGGTTTAAACAAGTTTAGGGGCTGAATAAGAACACCATGGGAGTTCCCTGGTGTTATATGGCAGCCATGGTTACAAATCTTTGGGTTTTGATACCCTAATCAACACCTATTCGACAAAAATCGCATAACTATTCGATTAACCGAAAAACAATGAAACAAAGCTTGATTGATCTAAGTTCTAGCATATTTGGGTTGTACTTGATGTGTAGGTACTGAATATAGCCTTCACACACTTCTGGGATCAAAATAAACGCTTGGAATCGGAAGAATCGCCAGGTATAACATCCGAGAACCGAAACTAGCATAGGCAGAATCTTGTTTTAGCTTTAACTTGGTCCGTGTAACTTGGATTGAGCTAAAATTTGGTGTGGTGAGGTAGGGTATTGTCAGGAAGATCCACCTAAAAGTTTAGAATTTTTGGATTTTTCTACGATTTTTGGTGAATTTTTAAATGTTTTACAGAAAGAATTTCAGAAAAATTATTAAACGAATTCAATAAATCACAAAATCTTACAGAGACACTAAGGAACATATGGGAAATGTTCTGGGAATATTCAGTGTCCATTGTTTGAGTTTTTATTTGGGTTAAAAATCCATGTTTTTGCGAGTTTTCGGTAGCCGGGAACGCACTGAAACCAAATCGGAAAAATCTCAAACTTTTGTGAGGAGTTCCTCATGTAAAGAGTGTTCTAGAATTTTTTTGGAATTTTTGAACTTCTGATGGTATTTAATTTTAATTGTGTGGTTAAAAATAGTTTTATAAATAATTTGTTTAAATAACTAAATTAATAAAATAAATTCCCAGAAAGTTTTTCCATAATCTACAGATTTTTACTGATTTATATAAAAATTTATAGATTTTTAAATAAAATATAGATTAAATGGGGATTTATGGAATTAAAAATAAGTTATTTTAAAACAATTTCGGCAGTTTACCGTATAACGAACCTGCCAGGACTGGGAACTGACCTAACCCGACAAATACTATAATTGGAACATTGGGAGTATTCCGGGAGATACCCTGAAAATTGGGCACTATGGGTGTGCTCTAAGAAAATACGGGAGAATTCCCGACGGTGAAAATGGAAACTCAAATTTGGGCAACTTAGACCCCCCAAACACTTAAACTCCCTTGATGGGAAATTAATCATTCTTAAATAACCACATGCTGGCATCATTGGTATTCCCGTACCATTATCCGAACACGTTAAACTACTGACTTTGGCTGGCACGCGAAACGGTGCCCGGAAGCCAAACTGAGAACTAATGCTACCCTGACATCCATCACCATACCAGTGTCCTATAGACTCAATCCGGAGTAAAAACTCCTGACCAGATCCAAGTGATAATCATTACCAACTTAGATACTGAATTGAGTCCATACTTGCATGTGTGTTATTAAAGTTGATCCAGCTGCTTGATCACTCTTGTGTTGAGATCACTATTTGCACTGTGAGTTTCACTACCCCGCTTTTAACTGTTTTACTTGGGGTGGAATGCATGTTAAAAACTGTGTTGATTACACAAACTTATGAAAGGAATTTCACTTCCCTAACACATGAACTTGTTACAAACCTTTTGAAAGGAACAGATGATACAAAGTCAAAACACACCATCCGAGCTTTGATCCAACCATCAGAGGTTCTAAACCGCTGATGAGTATCTACTGCTTTCATTAAACCCATTGCTTCCTATCCTCTGACAGAAGAAACTCCCAACCGCTGATAGAAGATCACAAGAACAGAGGATAGCCAGCAGTGCTTAGTTTAGAATTAGTTTAATCAATGTAACAGTGCTATGCACTGATAGTTTAGTCTAAGCAGTGTTTGTAGTTAGTTACGTTTGTTAGCTGTCACTATCAACCCGGACGTCATTGTAAGACGATCAGTGGTTAGACATTTAGTATAAATAGGCGCTCAATGTAACTGTTAACACTTGTCTTCTTAAAAAGATCAATTTCGCATTTCTTCCTTATTTCTTACTATCAAACGATCGTTATTGGGCTAAGGGGGAGTTTGTGAATCACATGCAATAATTTAATTACTTGAAAGCATGATGGTGATGGAAACAAGCAACCGATTGATTGTTGTAAAAGTTTTCCATTAATCCGCTGCATATTTTTCTGTTTCAATCATTTTCCATTACTTGAAACAAAAACAACAATCAATTCAAACTTAGATCCTGACAATTGGTATCAGAGCTTGGTCAATCGATTTTGATTTAAACGTCAAATTGATTTGAACAAATCAGCTCTTTTTTGCTAATTTCGTTTGATAAGTTTTGCTTGAATACATAGTTTTATTACTACAAAAGTTTTTAAAACACAAATCTGTTGTAAACAAGAGAAATGGCACAATTCACTTAGGAATCCAATATTGGATCCATGTTCACACCACCTATGTTGAAACGAAATGAGTATTTTATTTGGCAACGTAGGATGGGTCATATTCTCGCCCAACAGAACACCGGATGCTGGAGAACCGTTGTGTTTGGACCCCATGTTCCCATGTTGCCAAGTACAGAGGATCCCCACACTCAAGTCCTAAAAAACTCGAAAATTACTCTGAACAGGATTTCCTCAAAATCGAATTGGATGCTAAGGCTTTTAGCATCGTTGCTTCAGCTTTGCCCAGTGAGATTTATGCGGGATTACTTCATTGTAATAGTGCTAAAGAGTTATGGGATGCTCTTAAAGAGCAATTCGGTGGTACTGAAGAGGTGATCGAGAATAATAAAGAGGTTTTAAATCAACAGTATGAAACATTTTGCCATGTTAAGGGTGAGTCATTAACCCAATAGTTCGAACGATATAGCTGTCTCAACAGTGAGCTCAAATTGGTAATTGTGGAATTTCCAAATTCG
Source organism: Scalesia atractyloides (assembly GCA_947069175.1). Taxonomy (NCBI): domain Eukaryota; kingdom Viridiplantae; phylum Streptophyta; class Magnoliopsida; order Asterales; family Asteraceae; genus Scalesia; species Scalesia atractyloides. The sequence goes on from CAMTDV010000025.1 coordinate 45,241,315, forward strand.
ACTGTCAATAGTCGTTTCTTGAGATCTTTACCTGAGAAATGGGAGACTGTAGCTTATGTCCCTTGAACAGCTGTTGGCTACAAGGAAATGACCTTGACACAACTTCATGGTCGACTTCTCACTAATGAGAGAGAGTTGAACCAGAAAAAGAAGTTAAAGGAGTCAGGGAAAATGACTGATGACTATACTCTGGGAAACACTGCTTTATATAGTCATGAGGAGGGGTCTGGCAGTGGAAAGGATCAGAGTTTTGATCATTACATTGACATAACTTCTGGAAACAATTTCAACTCTGATCCCAGTACACCCAATTTTGCCTTTGCTGCAAATTGTGAAAGCGAAAAGTCTGACAATCTGAGTTTTGAGATGAATGACCTACAACACTTTGAACCCACGGATTTGGAAGAAATGGACATCGTACACCAGTTGGCACTTTTGAGTGTCAGGGCTAGTAAGTTTTACAAGATAACTGGTAGGAGGTTTCCAGGATTGCATGGGGGGTTAAAAGTTGGGTTAGATAAATCAAAGATAAAATGTTTCAAGTGCAATAGGATGGGACATTTTGCCAGGGAATGCAGGACTCAAACTGCAGGACCAATTATTACACATCCTGGCCCCAATCCTCAAAGCACTGTCCAATATTCCCAGTTTGCCCCAGCACAACAAATGCAAAATACTGCTCATTTTGCAAATCCTGTAACAACTGTCCCTATACATTATGTCCAAAGCTCTGCTCCATAGATTCAATATGTTCAAGCACCACCTCAAGTGCATGTGCAACAAGCTCCACATGTCACTCAAACTACTCAAACCACTGCTACACCAGCAGAGGTTACACAACAAAGCTTCTTCACCCAAGGTTTTGTTGACTGGAGTAGTTTGCCTGAGGGTTTAACTGATGAAAACTTTCCTCTAATAGCCAAAAATGATTTTGAAAATGAAAACTTGTGTTTTATGGCCCTTGAGACCATAGTTGAAGGTGATGAGTCTGTGGAACAGGAGTCAAAATCTGATGTGGTTGAATGTTGTGAAGCAGTGGATACACCAGAAGTTACACCTATGGTTGAAATGAATGCTGTTGATGTTGAAAAAGACAATCTATCTGACCCATGGGACACAGATGTGTGTGAAGAAGAATGTGATTGTGCTCTTATGGCTGCTTCGAAGGTATCACCTCAGATCCTCAAAGATCTATGTTCTGAAAAATGCATTATTGCTTTTGAAACATAAAACAGATGAATGAAAACCTGAGAAACAAAATTTTAGAAGATGAACTTAAGTTTGAAAAACTTCTTAAAGAGTTGAAAACAAAGTTTAGTAAAAAAGATGTAGCCTAAGGATTGAATTAAGCATAACCAAATATCAGCTCCAAACTATGGTAGAAAAATACCAAGTTTGCAAACAGGAGCTAGAATCTACCCATATCACTTGTGAAAAATGGGTAGAATCTTGCAAAGGTTATGAGCTTATGTTTGATGCTCAAGTCACGAGCAACATAAAGTTTGGTATAGGCTTTAGGGAATATGACCATACTTGTGAAAATGCTGCAAAAATTGACTCTGAGCTTGTTGAAATAGTCCCCACAAACTTGGCTGGTGAAGAAAATAAAATCACTGATAAAGAAGGAAACAAAATTGTTCTTGAAAAACTAGAGGTTTCACCAAAAGAAAAAGAAATTGAAAAATATCAGTTTAAACCAACCTGGTCAGATGAATGTGATATTTTGGAAAACTTCAAGCCAATGGACTTTTCAACTCTCGATGGTATAAAAGCACCAAAAGCACTGGTGTTCCCTATCAAGGACTTGCCAGCAGAGGTTACACCATCTGCTCTCAAAAAGTCTAATAGTAAAAGGAAAGAAAAGGTTAAACACTTGTTTTGTGAATTTTGTGAAAAGAGAAATTATGAAACGGTAGACTGTTTTCTTTTGAAAGCTAATGACATAAACAAAACATGTGTTATACCTAATCTCCTGAATGCACCATCTGCAACAAAATAAATCATCCAACTCAAGAGTGTGTCTATCTCAAAACCTATCATCAAAGGTAAAAGAGATTAGAGAAAAAGCTCTAGAAAGAGAATATTCAAGCTCTGCTGGAAATAATTCCAAGCAGAGGTTTGAATCAATTGAAACATCTGTCACCAAAGCTTTAAATCAAACCTTTGTTCGCAGAGAAATTCAAGTAACAGATGCACCTCCATCAAACCAGTTTCCAAGTGGGAAAAGCCAGCCTAATTACCAAAAGGTGCCTATGACTTATGAGACTTACAAAAAGCCTTTTAAGCCAAGGGTAAATAGGCATCCTCATGGTTACCAACAGTTGATAGGAGGTAGCTCACAACAGTGGTTATAAAAGTCTGATCTAACCATTGCTTATCAATCTGAACTTGAGTCTGGATCATCTGATACCCCATCCAAAGCCATTTTGTCTTTGGAGACCCACCCCATCCAAAAACATGTGCAGGGAGCTTCTACTTGCCTTGACAGTCTTTGGTATGTAGATAGTGGAGGCTCCAGGCACATGACAGGATGTAAAGCCCTGCTCAGAGATTTTAAAGCTCATGGAGGGGGTGACATATCTTGTGGAAATAATTCAAAAGGAAAGGTGTTAGGGTCAGGATGTGTCTCAGCAGGAAAACTCAAGTTTGAAAATGTGAATCTCATTGACAATCTAAAATTCAATCTCTTAAGTGTTTCACGAATGAGTGATAAGGGTTGTGGTACATTCTTCACAAAGAAAACATGCCAAATAGTAGGGCCAGAGGTTGTCAAAAAGATTGATCTAATCATTGCAGAGAGCAAAGCACAGTTGACTGCTCATAGAGTAGGAAATGTGTATGTGGTTGATATGGTAAAGGATAACCCTGTGTCAAATGCATGCTTGTTCTCAGATGCCTCAAGCAAAGAGAAAGAGCTATGGTATAAAAGGCTAGGACACAAAAATCTAAAAACCATCTCCACTCTCTCAAAACAAAGTTGGTTAGAGGTTTGCCCCAAAAACAATTTACTTGTGAAGAGCCTTGTGTTTCCTGTTTAAAAGGTAAACAACATAAAAGCTCTTACAAGTCAATTGAGGAGTCCAGAACAAGTCAGTGTCTACAGTTGCTTCATATGGACTTGTTTAGACCTGTCAAAATCATGAGCTTAAAACACAAAAGATATTGTCTTGTGATAGTTGATGATTTTTCCAGGTTCACATGGACTTTCTTTTTACACTCTAAGGATGAAACAGCAAACATTTTGCAAAACTTTGTCAAACAAGTTGAAAAGCAATTTGATCTTCCTGTAAAAATCTTTAGGAGTGACAATGGGACAGAGTTTAGGAACAAGGAGTTGGATGCCTTCTGTGAGTCAAAATGGATTGTTAGAAAATACAGCATCCCTAGAATTCCAGACCAAAATGGGGTTGTTGACAAGAAAAACATAACTTTAATTGAATCAGCCAGGACCATGCTTGCAGACTCAGGTTTACCCTTGTCCTTTTGCGCAGAGGCTGTAAACACGCTTGCTATGTCCAGAACAGAGTTTTGATAAACCTAGGCATCAAAAGATTGCCTATGAATTGCTTTACAAAATCAAACCTCTGATCTCTTATTTCAAAGTCTTTGGCTGCCCATGCTTCATTTTAAACATCAAGGATTCAATATCCAGGTTTGCAGCCAAAGTTGATTGTGGTTATTTTCTAGGATACTCAACCACTGCCAAAGCCTACAGAGTTTTTAACACTAGGACCAAGTGTGTTGAGGAAACTCTAAATGTGAAGTTCAATTAACTCTCATCTTTAAAAATCCCAGCAAATGGACCCGCTGAATTGTTTGATTTATCTAAATTTACATTTGAAGATGTGTCTGTCTAGACTAACCCTGCAGGTACCCCACAATCATCAGTTCAAGAGCAAGGATATGATTGCATTCTTCCAAATTTTGAAATCTATCCATCAGGCAGAGGAACAGATGTTAGTAGCAATGGTGAAAGCTCTGCCAGGTCAACAATGGTTAATACTCAAACCTCTGCTAGCTCTCAAAACCAAACATCTATTGATAAAAGTCCATAACAAATGGACAAAAATCAACCCACTTTCACTTCCATACCACTAATTCCTCCACCACCATTCCAATCAGTGGCTGGACCATCAAATTCATCAGTAGGGGTTCGCTCAGATGATACACATTTGCAAGCTTCTCCTTAGAATGGCATTGTTCCATATCAAGGTGATTTGATTTTCCTCAAAAGCCATCCATTGGATCAAGTTATTGGTAACATCAATGAGGGTGTGCTCACAAGAAGCCAAGCCTAAAACATTTGTCTTTTTGCTGGTTTTCTATCACTCACACAGCCTGTCAAGTACCAAGAGGCACTGAAAGATAACAACTGGGTAGAGGCCATGCAAGAAGAGCTCCTACAATTCAAGAGACAACAAGTATGGGAACTTGTACCACTACCAAAAGATGTGAGTCCCATTGGCACAAAGTCGGTCTTCAAGAACAAAACTGATGAAAGGGGTATTGTTGTAAAAAAAAAAGCAAGGCTCGTGGTTCAAGGCTACAAACAGGAAGAAGGGATTGACTACGATGAAACTTTTACTCCGGTAGCAAGGTTAGAAGCCATTCGCCTGTTCTTAGCTTTTGCTGCTAACCACAACATCAAGGTGTATCAAATGGACATCAAAAGTGCATTCCTGTATGGAAAGATCAAGGAAGAAGTATATGTTTCTCAACCTCCTGGATTTGAGGACCACTTTCATCCTGATCATGTTTACAGGTTAAACAAAGCACTGTATGGTCTATAACAAGCACCAAGAGTCTGGTATGAAACTCTATCCACTTTTCTCTTATCCATTGGTTTTACCAGAGCTAAGATTGACAAAACCCTATTTTTAAAATGGAAAGGAAAAGATTTGATGCTTGTCCGATTTATATGGAGGACATCATTTTTGGATCCACATGCACTGCCATGTGTGAAGAGTTCAGAAAACTCATGGCAGCAGTGTTTGGGATGAGTGCAATGGGTGAGCTGTAATGTTTTCTTGGTTTACAAGTCAAACAGATGCAAAAAGGCACTTTCATTCATCAAAATAAGTATGTGAAAGAACTACTTAAGAAATTTGATATGGATGATTGTAAACCTTGCAGCACACCCATGGCAACATCCAAGCTAGTAATTGTAGATGGTAGAGATGACCTTGTTGATCAAACATTGTATAGAAGCATGATTGGGTCTTTATTGTACCTAAATGCATCAAGGCCAGACATTATGTTTGCTACATGTGTCTGTGCCAGATCACAGTCAATGCCAAGAAAATCAGACCTTATTGCTGTAAAAAGGATATTCAGATGCATAAAATGTGCTCCCACACTTGGTATCTAGTATCCAGCTAATGGTAACATTGAGCTTGCAGGATATTCTGATAGTGACTTTGGTGGATGTAAAACAACAAGGAAGTCCACATCTGGGGGAGCTCAATTCCTAGGCGATTGCTTAGTGTCTTGGCAAAGCAAAAAGAAAGTTGCAGTATCCACATCCACTGTTGAAGCAGAATATATAGCTGTCAAATTGCACTGCTAAAATTTTATGGCTTCAAAATCAACTTCTGGATTTTGGTGTGACTGCCTTGAGGACTCCTCTCAAAATTGATAGTCAAGCAGCAGAAAACATCATCAAAAATCCAGTTTCACATTCCACACCAAGCACATTGACATCAGACATCACTTTGTGAGGGATTGCTATGAAAAAGCTATGATTTCTTTACAACATGTCCATACCAAAGATCAACTAGCAGATGTGTTGACAAAAGCACTTGATGCTTCCACATTTGACAGTTTAATATCAAGGCTTGGAATGCTAAACATGTATAAAAAAACAAATTTTCTTGTGATCCATGTGTAAATAGCAATAAAATGTTTTTAGAAAATCATAAATTCATCCTTAAAAATAGTTAAAATTGAATTTTTCAATAAATCCTTAAAGTCTATTTCAAAGCTATGATAGCACAAAAACATTGTTGTTTAGAAAATCTATCGAATGTGTGCAAACCTTTGATAGTGTTTTAATTGATCACAATCACGGGTAGTTTTGCTCTAATAGTGGTTAGCCAAACAACTGTTTTCCATTGTTAAACAGAGGATATACGTGGACAGATGTTATTCGACATATGTTGCATCAGACGCCACGTCAAGTGCACTTTTTGAAAAACCCTATAAAACCCTGTTCTATCCCCAAACAGAGGTTTCACTTTTCTTGTGCGATTTCAAATTTTTCAAAGCCCTTCTCTCAAAAATCTTCCAAAATCATGGCTCCTAAAACCAAATCGAAGAAGAAATCGACACAAGAACAACCCCCATTTATCCTAATCATCAAAACACCACACAATTACACTGCAATTCTTAAAGAAACCGACGGAAACACTCGATATCATCCAATGATCCGGATTCTAAAAGAATCAAAATTTAAGTACATGTTGGAAGTCAAAGCCCCAATTTACACCGACTCTTTAAGAGAATTTTGGGTGAAGGCTAAAGTAAACTCATCCGCTGATGGTGTGCCCTATTCCATCACTTCCAAAGTTGGTGGCACACGTTTGCAAATAAGCCCACAATCTATCTCCCAAGTTTTCATGTTAAATGATATGCAACATCCGGTATCATTTCCTTTCAGGGAGATGCAGCATGAGTTTGTTGAAAGAGGTTACACCGGGTAGTTGAAAGGTATAACAATCTTCAAACCTAATTTTACAGCAGAGATGAAATTCGTTTTCCACATTTTGCTTACATGTGTCTCTGCAAAAACAACTGTTTTCAATGAGATTCCATTGAACATGTAGTATCTAGGATTTGCAATACTATCCGAAAACCTATCCCAGGTGCTGTTCCATGATCTTGTAAACAACTTTACTAATATTCCAAAAAGAAAAGATTTTTTGATACATCCGATATTTTTGAGTGTTTACTTGCAAGATTAGATAAAATCAGATCCAAGTAAACAAGGTGTCGTAACCAATCCTGGCCGCCTCAATCATGAAACATTTACATGAATAACAAATCACGACAAAGTTTCCAAAACAGAAGCAGAGGAGGCTGAGCCTATTTTACAAGAACAAAATGTTCAAGCACAACTTCGGCTGCTGAGCCTACTGCTCTAGGTGATCAGAGCATCACAGCTGCTGCCTTGAAACCCACACCTAAAATCTCCAAAACGAAACCATCCAGAGCATCCCGAAAACCCACCAAACCCAAAAAGGGTCCTCTGGAAGATGAGATCCCAGAGGTTAACCCTGTGACAACACCAAAGTCACAAAACCACTGCTGCTACTTCTTCACAACAGATGGTTCAAAGATCTCAACCAGGCTATGAAACTCCTCCTGCATCCTCACAAATGGATCAGGTTGTAGGCACATGGACACCAAATTATGAAGCTCTAGGATCACTTGGTTCTATCTTCCACAGCCCCTCTCCCAGGGCAATGTCGCTTTCTACACAGCCACTCTCACCAATGACATCACTCCCACCTACAATGTTACCCTTGCTTAATGCAATAGATATTGAGCAGACATTATGTTGGTGCATATGTCTGTTGCCTTCGTCATTACACAAGAACGAGTCTGAATAAACGAGAGTTTATGAAGACTGAACAAGACAAAGTAGATATACAAGAGGGAGTCTATTGGTGCATAATGTCTATAGAATAGTCCTGTATCGAGTCTGTATAGAATAGGTGAAATAAGGCGTATTTAGGTGAGTTTGTAGGCAAGTTCGCTCAGGGATGGTTTTGGGAAGTCAAGTTCGCCCGAACTTCATCCATGTCCAGGAAACTTCCACTCCTATATATAGGTGCCTTGGGATTTCATTTGTAAGGAGTTGGAGATTTTGGCACAGAGACGGCGAAGTTCTGTCAGATCCGGATCTTGAATGTATTGAACTTTAGATCAATGAAAACAACTATTAAACGAGTAATTCTTGTTATTTGGTTAACTTGTCATTAGTTTCCGCCTAATCGGACAATAGATAACAAATTTAGGTTCCCGAGCTGTTCGTGGACGTTCCTACAAGTGGTATCAGAGCCTGGATACTTGAATTTTTTGAAATTAAGACAAGAATCTCTCTATTTCGTCTCCATTCTTCTATTTTTCTTAACTTTTAAACAAAAGCGAAGAATTCACGGTCAAATTTTGTCCAATTTTGAATATGTCATGTAAAACATACTAATAACAAACCCCTGAGGGTTTGGACATCAAATTCAAACGTTTTGACATCAAAAGGTTGCAAAAACCATGTTTTTGAAACAAGCTATGGCCGAACTTAACATCAAGTTCGACCGAACTTGATAATTTTTCAAGAGTTTTTGTTGTATGTTCGCTCGAACTTGAAGAAAATTCAATATCTTTGATCAAGTTCGACCGAACTTGATCAAATTTCATTGAAATCCATTCACAAGTTCGGCCGAACTTAACATCAAGTTCGACCGAACTTGATAATTTTTCAAGAGTTTTTGTTGTATGTTCACTCGAACTTGAAGAAAATTCAATATCTTTGATCAAGTTCGACCGAACTTGATCAAATTTCATTGAATCCATTCACAAGTTCGGCCGAACTTGATAAACTCTTTGAAATACTACCTAAGTTCGACCGAACTTATCTGTTCTTCTTGAAAACATTTCATAAGTCGCTCAAAGTGTAATTTTTCTCAAATTTCACATCAAGTTCGACCAAACTTGATAAGTCTGTGACAAGTTCGCCCGAACTTGTCTAAGGTTCTTAAAAAAGTTACGAACATTATATATCGATAGAATCGTTAGAATCATATCGACGAGACGATTTTAAAGATATAATCGGGTAAAAATTGTTTTCGGAAAAATTTTAAACGTTTTTAACGTACCGATTGTCGATTAAAATGTCAGTTTTTGCTAAAACTTGTCTGTTGCTAATCAATTGTCAAGTGTTTTTGATAGTATTCTCAGATTTTCAAAATGGAAGATTTCCATAACGCGTTTGCAGCTTGAGTAGCTCAAGCCTCAACGTCAAATTCAATTGCGGTTAATCAGATGAACCACGATAATGAAATGGGAACTACTCAGAAACCACCAAAGTTGATGAGTATGGACGAGTTCGAGGGATGGAAAGAAAAGTTTGTTAATTGGATTCAAGCGAATCAATTCAACAGCTGGGTTGCGATTGAAGATGGATATACATGGCCTAAAGATGAACGTGATCAAGATCTTCATAAACAAATTTTCAGCGATTGACAAAGAGAAATATGTTGCTGAAAAGAAAATGATCAGCTTGATACAACAACCTGTCAAAGAAGATATCTTGATATTATTACCAGAATATGATACTTCTCAAGAATTATGGAATTCTCTTTGCAAAAAATTCGAAGGAAGTGATGAAATGATCAAGAGCAAAAAGGCCCTGATTAAGAAAGAGTTTGAGATCTTCACGATGATCAAAGGAGAGACAATGAAACAAATGATTGATAGATATTGTCACCTCATGGTCCAGATGCGAAGACATGATATCAAGAGAACTAACGAAGAGCAGATTGAGATGCTGGCCGATGCACTTCCAGAAGGAGAATGAACAACGTATCTGATGATTTTAAAGAACAGTCCATCTTGGAGACATTTTAAATTGTCATCTTTCATTGACAAACTTGAAGGTCATGAAATAGAATTGATGAAGATTGCAAAATCCAAAAACACTAATGTTGTTCAGGATGTCGGAGTTTATTACAAAGGTGGTGTTCCAGATATTCCGATTCAAAGTCCAAAAATCCAAAAGGCATTTAGTGCAAATATGAATACATCAGATCAATCGTCACAAAATCAGTATTCTCCAAACACTGGTTATTCATATGTTGGTTCAAATTCTTCTTCTCAAAGTTAATCTCATCAGACAAGCCAATCCACTTCTAATTCAAATGTTTTGCAATGCAACATAGTAGTTGATTTAAAGAATGTGTTTCATGAAAAAGTTGCGAAACAACACATAGCAGTTCTTGCTACAGTTCTGGAATCGTATGAAAGTCTTGTTGCTGGAAAGAACGGAAATCCTGAAATGACAGCTGAGGATTACGATCAGGTAGATGAGGAAGAGTTGGAACTGCTGGATATCAAATGGTCCTTAGCATCGATTATCTGGAGAGTTTCAAAGTTTATAGCACTCACTGGAAGGGATATTGGTAACTCAAGCAATAAACTTGGTTTCGACAAAACGAAAGTTACTTGTTTCAGATGTCGACAAAAAGGGCACTTCAAACATGAATGCCATAACCAAAAAGCTAGTGGAATCCAAAACCCTTTTGGAACCGGTAACGAATATTACAAGAAAGTGCTGCAATACAAATCATATCCGAATAGAACACAAATTGAAGTTGAAGATAAATCTACAAATAAAGCCGAACAAGCTCTTCTTGCCAATCATGAAGACGATGGTTTCGATTGGAACAAATACATCAGAAAGAAGACTGGTGTTGCTATGATGGCAGAGCTGTGAATGAATCGGATACATCATTTGTGGATGCTGCTATCGAAAATGCTATTCAAGAAGCACTAATGCAGAGAGCTGAGGAAGAAGCTGTCCTGGAGAATGCAGTTCTGGAAAGATACATGCAACAAACAGAGGAAGAAGGAATAGCTTACCTTGAGACGCAAAAGCAAGAAGAGTTGAAAGCAGAAGCTGAAAAGGTAAAAGCTGAGGTAAGAATGGCTGAAAAGGAAATTGTGAAAGTTGTGAAGGTTGAAAAACCTTGCACAAAGTGCGTAAGTCCTTGTGAATCATGTCTGGATAAAGTCAAAGTCATAAGAGAATTGACTGGACATAACGCAAACTTTCGTTATGATTACAGAACCATAAAAGAAGCTTATGACAAAATTTCAGGCAAATATAAACATGTTGAAAGAGCTAACAGTGAACTCAACTCTAATGTCACCATGTTAAATGCCACAGTTATTGAAAAACAAAAGGCTATTAACATGTACATTAATACAATTGCTAAGACAAAGCGTGAGTTTCACGAAATGAAAATTGAAACAGAAAGAGTCAAAAAATTACTAAAAAGTTACACCACAAACGCATATGTCATTGATCACATTCTTCCTACGATCAAGTCGTAGGAAAATGTTGACAATTCAAAGCGTAAAGTTTACGGAAATGTTCCTCCACCATTTCTTGCAAGTTACTGCTGCAAGAAAGATGATGACATTGAAAAGGCATTTAATCTTTTACTTCTTTCAGAAAAGAAAGATAAATTGCCTGAGAACATTGATATAGACTTTACAAAATCAAACGATGACAATGAATCGGTGGTAAAAGTTGTGGTAAAGAATGTATTAGGAAATGATTCTGATGACGGCAGCTTTAAAAGCGCCAGCTCGAGTTCAAATAGTTCTGATTCACAATCTGAAAGTGACGATACATCATCAGAAAAGGATCTAAGTGATGATCCTAACGTTGTTATGTACAAGGTTAAGGAATCTGATAGATTATATTTCAATGATAGCTTCCGATTCAGAATGTGAAAGAAGATCAAATTGATAAACTGTTTAAACTGGTGGAAGTCTCATCAGATGATCTCGAGAAAAATGAAAAGAAGTTTTATTCTAAACCGAAATGGAATTTTAACAATTACCGTAGAAACGGTGGTGATTTTCCTGAGAACAGGAGAGCAGGTTTAGGTTTGGAAGAAGCTGAAGATGACCCGAAGAAGAATCAGAAGTCAACGTTCAAGGAATACAAAGGTAAGAACATCAAGTTTGTGTACGGAACGAGCACGGATCAGGAAGAAAGCTTGATAGGTAAGAAATCAAACGTTGAATTCAAGAAAGAAAAAGAACTTCAGGACAAGGCTAAGACCAAGTCCACAAGTGGAGTAAAAACCACTAGTGGAAATGGCCATGATAATCGGACTTGCTTCAAATGCAATGAGGTTGGACACATTGCTCGCAAGTGTCCGAAGTCCAAGCCTGTGTATCCCTGAAGAAAAGAAGTTTTAAAAGAGGTAAAACAAAAGAATTTGATAATGGTCAAATCAGGATTGTGAAAAGAAAAGTTGACATCAAAGAAATAAAACGTAATGTTGAATCCAATCTTGAAATAAAACCTAAAAATGAATCAAAATTTGAAAATTCAATTTTCCAAAAAGGAGAGACTTCAAAGTCAAACATTGATTCTAGGTTTTATATCAAGAAAGCTAGAGTTAATTCTCAAGCTTGGATTGCTAAAAAGAAATCACATGAAAAAGTGAATGTTTGTGATAAAACTAAAAATGTAAAATCAATCAAGAAAGATAAAAGTAAAGTTGATTGTGAGTTTGAAGTTTGTGATGTTGAATATGCTTATCAAAGAGCATACGAAAGTGATTATGAGGAGGTGTATGATGAGCTATATCCAAAACCCAAGACCAAGAAGGCTTAGGTTGAACTTTTTAACTAAATCCTTTCATGTGCAGGAGTTCCAAGATCCAGCTTATTAAAGTTGATTCGGGATTGAGGAGCTTCATATTAATTTACTTATCCAGAAATGTTATATCTTTGTCATTTTGAGGGGGAATAGTGAAGAAGAAAAGTTTTTTGAAATTATAAGTGGTTGTTAAAAGGAAAAATTTTGAAGAGTCAAAATTATGAAAATCCACACCGTTGAACAGAAAAACTGATTTCAAAGTTCTTACAAGTTCAAACTGCTTTTACAAGTGGTAAATGAGTCTAATGATTGTTTGTTAAACAATTGCAGATACAGGATTGAGAAAAAGGATCAGACAACAAGGTCATGGGATCCGCATTGGTTTGTTACACTTTTAGAAGAATTTCTTTAAATCTAAAATCCAAAAATATGTTTATGATTTTAGGGGGAGTAAGAAAATTTTAAAATTGTTGAAAAATAAAAAACAAATGAAAAAAAAATGAAAATTGAAAAACATTGAAAAAATTAAAAAATTACAAAAACATCAAAAAAGACAAAAGAATTTGGTTAAAAGGAAATAAGAGTACATCAGTGGACTATCACAGTATGCTAAAGAATTGTAAAGTTTAAAAGTGATAAACAAGTCTTACTGTGGATGTGTCGATAGGCTTTACACGTTCAGTAAATTGTTTCCGAGATATAAACTAAATTTTACAACTGCTTAATCTTGTGGATTAACACATCTTGGATATATGGGCTTAGTACTCCGAAATTTCGATTGAAGGGTTGCCTGATTCTGAGATACGAGGTCTTTATAGATAGTTGATATCTGGGGTATTATACAAGTTCTTCTGATTTTGCGGAAGCAGTAGCCTAGAACTTCTATAATGCTTTTGCTAAAAACCCAAATAGCATGCAAACTTGAAAAAATCGAAAGATCTAATCATTTGCAATGCTAAAAAGATTCCTTAAGTGGAACACTCCTGAAAGACGAGCCTTCATCTCTTTGACTGTACGGTAGTACTAACCTGAGCTCTCAAGGCCTCGCATAACCCAAATACAGATATCAATTACGCTATACTCACCTGTAAGATGAAATCTAGGGAATCTGGATTCGGGAGTATATTCAAGAGGTGGGAACCATAGTTAAGTCAAGTTTCATAATTCTTACCTTAACATATCTTGGAACAATTGAGAAATATGATGAAGTTTAAGAGGACAAACATATCGTCAATCTAGGTGAACGAGTTTAAAACTTAAAAGTCTCAAAAAAGGTCAACGGTACTGGTGATATGTCTCACAAAACTGATATGATCCTTAGACACGAATTCATAAAAATATGTCTGTAAATATGTTTGTACATAGTTTACTTTACTTGTTAAAAGTTCTGTAAATACTTTACTTACTTTTTAAAATCCAAAAAGATTTTCAACGAGCCAATGTTGGTGAACGGATCATCAAAGTCTGGTAAGAAAAGGTTCATTAATTTGAAACTTTAAATTGACAAAAACATCAGTTGTTCACAACGGGTTTAACCAAGGTCATTAACTTGGACTTGGTAAACAAAATTAGTTAATCAAGGTCATTAACTTGGACTTGATCAACTAAGTGGATTTTATTTCAATAATTGAAAGTTGAAGGTCTTAAATGTAAAATGTTCCGAAGTCATTAATTTGAACTTGAAATAACTGAAAATGAAGATTAAAATTTGAAGTATAAGGTTTGTACAGGTGGTATGTAATTCATGTGGAACAATATTTCAAAGTTAGAATCTGAAATGTTTATTTGAATTCCCAAGTATTTTGAAACAGGAAGTAAAGTTTTAGGGGGAGCAGGATGATACGTGATTGACGATAAAGCTCAAAGCTAGGGGGAGCACAACTCACAGCTAGGGGGAGCTTGGAGATTAAAGTTTTATCAAGTTAAATTGAAGAAAAGAGAGAGTTTGAAGATCACAAAAGTTTAATGCTTATTCAAGGATAAAGATAAAGATTCATGAACTTATTTGAAGACTGGTGATTAAAAGGCATTCAAAGAATACTATGACACTTGAAGACTGACGAGGATGATTATTATCAAAGATGTCCATGAAAGTAGATGACTGCGGCAACATCCAAGGGGGAGTCTGTTGGTGCATATGTCTGTTGCCTTCGTCATTACACGAGAACGAGTCTGGAATTAATGAGAGTTTCTGAAGACTGAACAAGACAAAATAGATATCCAAGAGGGAGTCTATTGGTGCATAATGTCTATAGAATAGTCCTGTATCGAGTCTGTATAGGATAGGTGAAATAAGGCGTATTTAGGTGAGTTTGTAGGCAAGTTCGCTCGAGGATGGTTTTGGGAAGTCAAGTTCGGCCGAACTTGACTAAGTCAAGTTCGCCCGAACTTCATCCATGTCCAGCGAACCTTCACTCCTATATATAGGTGCCTTGGGATTTCATTTGTAAGGAGTTGGAGATTTTGGCACAGAGACGGCGAAGCTCTGTCGGATCCGGATCTTGAATGTATTGAACTTTAGATCAATGAAAACAACTATTTGGTTAACTTGTCATTAATTTCCGCCTAATCGGACAATAGATAACAAATTTAGGTTCCCGAGCTGTTCGTGGAAGTTCCTACACATTATCCAGCACTTCTCTGTTGGGATTGAACCTTTGGAAAGGAACAGATGATACAAAGTTAAAACACACCATTTGAGCTTTGATCCAGTTATCAGAGGTTCCTATCCTCTGATAGGGTTTCACTGCTTTCAATAAACACAATGCTATCTATCCTCTGGTAGAAGAAACTCCCAACCGTTGATAGAAGATTACAAGAACAGAGGATGGCGAGCAGTGCTTAGTCTAGTTTTAGTTTAATTAATGTAACTGTGCTATGCACTGATAGTTTTAGTTTAAGCAGTGTTTGTAGTTAGTTATGTTTGTTAGCTGTCACTATTAACCATGACATCACTGTTAGACAATCAGTGGTTAGATAGTTAGTATAAATGGGCGCTCAATGTAACAGTTCTTACTTGTCTTCTTAAAAGATCAATTTCGCATATCTTCTTCATTTCTTACTATCAAACGATCGTTATTGGGCTAAGGGGGAGTTTGTGAATGACATGTAATAGTTTAATTACTTGAAAGCATGATGGTGATGAAAACAAATGACCGATTGATTGTTGTAAAAGTTTTCCATTGACCGCTGCACTTATTCTCTATTTTCCAATCATTTTTCATTATTTGAAACAAAAACAGCAATCAATTTAAACTTAGATCCTGACAATTGGTATCAGAGCCTGGTCAATCGATTTGATTTAAACGTCAAATTGATTTGAACAGATCACCTCTTTGTTGCTAGTTTCTTTTGATAAGTTTTGCTTGAATACAGAGTTTTATTACTACAAAAGTTTTTAAAACACAAATCTGTTGTAAACAAGAGAAATGGCACAAAACACACCGGATTCTAATATTGGATCCATATTCAAACCACCTATGTTGAAACAAAATGAGTATTTTATTTGGCAACGTAGGATGGGTCGCATTCTCTCTCAACAGAACATCAGATGCTGGAGATCCGTTGTGTTTGGACCCCATGTTCCCATGGTTCCAAGCACAGAGGATCCCCACACTCAAGTCCCTAAAAAACTCGAAAATTACTCTGAACAGGATTTCCTCAAAATCGAATTGGATGCTAAAGCTTTTAGCATCGTAGCTTCAGCTTTACCCAATGAGATTTATGCGGGAATACTTCATTGTAATAGTGCTAAAGAGTCGTGGGATGCTCTTAAAGAGCAATTCGGTGGTACTGAAGAGGTGATCGAGAATAATAAAGAAGTCTTGAATCAGCAGTTTGAAACATTTTGCCATGTAAAAGGTGAGTCACTAACCCAACAGTTCGAGAGATTTAGCCGTCTCATACACGAGTTGAAACTGGTAGATGTGAAATTTCCTAATTCGACTATCAATAGTTGTTTCTTAAGATCACTACCAGAAAAATGGGAGACAATAAATTATGTCACTCGAACATCTGTTGGTTATAAAGAAATGACCCTCACACAGCTTCATGGTCGACTTCTCACTTATAAGAGAGAGTTGAACCAGAAAAAGAAGCTTCAAGAGTCTGGGAAAGTGACTGATGACTATGCACTGGGAAACACTGCTCTCTATAGTCATGAAGAGGGGTTTGGTAGTGGAAAGGATCAGAGTTTTGATTAATACATTGACATAACTTCTGGAACAATTTCAACTCTGATCCCTGTACACCCAATTTTGGTTATGCTGCAAATTGTGAAAGCCAAACCTCTGACAATCTGAGTTTTGAGATGAATGACTTACAACACTTTGAACCCATGGATTTTGGAAGAAATGGACATCGTACACCAGTTGGCACTTTTGAGTGTCAGGGCTAGTAAGTTTTACAAAAGAACTTGTAGGAAGTTTCCAGGATTGCATGGGGGGGTTAAAAGTTAGGTTAGATAAATCAAAGATAAAATGTTACAAGTGAAATAGGATGGGACATTTTGCCAGGGAATGCAGAACTCAAACTGCAGGACCAATTGTTACCCATCCTGGCCCCAGTTATTAAAGCACTACCCAATATTCCTAGATTACCCTGCACGTCAAATGCAAAACACTGTTCATTTTGCAAGTCCTGTAACAACTGTCCCCATTCATTATGTCCAAACCTCTGCTCCATAGATTCAATATGTTTAGGCACCACCTCAAGTGCATGTGTAACAAGCTCCACAAGTCACTCAAACTACTCAAACCACTGCTACACCAGCAGAGGTTACACAACAAAGCTTCTTTACCCAAGGTTTCGTTGACTGGAGTAGTTTGCCTGAGGATTTAACTGATGAAAACTTTGCTCTCATAGCCAAAAATGATTTTGAAAATGAAAACTTTGTTTTATGGCTCTTGAGACCATAGTTGAAGGTGATGAGTATGTGGAACATGGGTCAAAATCTGATGTGGTTGAATGTTGTGAAGCAGTGGTTACACCAGAAGTCACATCTGTGGTTGAAATGAATGCTGCTGAGGTTGAAATGAATGCTGCTGAAGTTGAAAAAGAAAATCTATCTGACCCATGGGACACAGAGGTGTGTGACGAAGAATGTGAGTGTGCTCTTATGGTTGCTTCGAAGGTATCACCTCAGATCCTAAAAGATCTATGTTCTGAAAAATGCATTATTGCTTTTGCAAACATAAAATAAGTGAATGAAAACCTGAACAAAGTTTTGGAAGATGAACTTAAATTTGAAAAACTTGTTAAAGAGTTGAAAACAAAATTAAGTGAAAAAGATTCTAAAATGAGTAGCCTAAGGCATGAATCAAGCATAACCAAAGATCAGCTCCAAACTATGGTAGAAAAATACAAAGTTTGCAAACAACAGCTAGAATCTACCCAGATCACTTGTGAAAAATAGGTAGAGTCTTGCAAAGGTTTTGAGCTTATGCTTGATGCTCAAGTCAAGAGCAACATAAAGTTTGGTTTAGGCTTTAGGGAATATGACCATACTTGTGAAAATGTTGCAAAAATTGACTCTGAGTTGGTTGAAATAGTCCCAACAAACTTGGCTGGTGAAGAAATTAAAATCACTGATAAAAAGGGAAACAAAATTGTTCTTGAAAAACCAGAAGTTTCACCAAAAGGAAAGGAAATTGAAAAACATCAGTTTAAACCAACCTGATCAGATGAATGTGAAATTTTCAAAAATTTCAAGCCAATGGACTTTTCAACTCTTGATGGTATAAAAACACCAAAAACATTGGTTATCCCTATTAAATACTTGCCAGCAGAGGTAACATCATCTGCTCTCAAAAAGTCTGATAGGAAAAGGAAGGAAAAGGTTAAACACTTGTTTTGTAAATTTTGTGAAAGCTAATGATATAAACAAAACTTGTGTTATACCTAAATCTCCTAGATGCACCATTTACAACAAAATAAATCATCCAACTCAAGAGTGTGTCTATCTCAAAACCTATCACCAAAAGGTAAAAGAGATTAGAGAAAAGGCTCTAGAAAGAGAAAATTCAAATATTGCAAAACAAAAATTTGAATCATGTGAAACATTTGTCACCAAAGCTTTAAATCAAACCTCTGTCTGCAGAGAAATTCAAGTAACAGATGCACCTCCATTAAACCAGTTTCCAAGAGGAAAAAGCCAGCCTAATGACGAAAAGGTTCCTATGACTTATGAGACTTACAAAAAGCCTTCCAACCACTGCTCAACAGTCTGAACTTGAGTCTGGATCACCTGATACCCCATCCAAAGCCATTTTGGCTTTGGAACTCACATGAACTAATTATTTCAAAACATGTGCAGGGAGCTTCTACTTTCCTTGACAGTCTTTGGTATGTAGATAGTGGAGGCTCAAGGCACATGACAGGATGTAAAGCCCTGCTCAGAGATTTTAAAGCTCATGGAGGGGGTGATATATCCTTTGGGAATAATTCAAAAGGAAAGGTGTTAGGGTCAGGATATGTCTCAGCAGGAAAACTCAAGTTTGAAAATGTGAATCTCATTGACAATATAAAATTCAATCTCTTAAGTGTTTCACAGATGAGTGATAAATGTTATGGTTCCTTTTTCACAAAGAAAACTTGCCAGATAGTAGGGCCAGATGTTGTCAAAAAGATTAATCAAATCATTGCAGAGAGCAAAGCACAGTTGACTGCTTAGAGTAGGAAATGTGTATGTGGTTGATGTGTTATAAGATAATCCTATGTCAAATGCATGCCTGTTTTCAGTTGCCTCATGCAAAGAGACAGAGCTATGGCATAAAAGACTAGGACACACAAATCTAAAAACTATCTCCACTCTCTCAAAACAAAATCTGGTTAGAGGTTTACCCCAAAAACAATTTACTTGTGAAGAGCATTGTGTTTCCTGCTTAAAGGTAAACAACATAAAAGTTCTTACAAGTCAATTGAGGAATCCAAAACAAATCAGTGCTTACAGTTACTTCATATGGACTTGTTTGGACCTATAAAGATCATGAGCTTAAGACACAAAAGATATTGTCTGGTGGTAGTTGATGATTTTTCCAGGTTCACATGGACTTTCTTTTTTACACTCTAAGGATGAAACAACAAGTATTTTGCAAAACTTTGTTAAACAAGTTAAAAAGCAATTTGATCTGCCTGTAAAAATCTTTAGGAGTGATAATGGGACAGAGTTTAGGAACAAGGAGTTGGATGCCTTCTGTGAGTCAAAAGGGATTGTTAGACAATACAGCATCCCTAGAACTCCAGAACAAAATGGGGTTGTTGAAAGGAAAAACAGAACTTTAATTGAATCAACATGGACTATGCTTGCCGACTCAGGTTTACCCTTGTCTTTTTGGGCAGAGGGTGTAAACACTGCTTGCTATGTCCAGAACAGAGTTTTGATAAACCCTAGGCATCAAAAGACTGCCTATGAATTGCTTTACAAAATCAAACCTCTGATCTCTTATTTCAAAGTCTTTGGCTGCCCATGCTTCATTTTAAACATCAAGGATTCAATATCCAAGTTTGCAGCCAAAGTTGATTGTGGTTATTTTCTGGGTTACTCAACCACTGCAAAAGCCTACAGAGTTTTTAACTCTAGGACAAAGTGTGTTGAGGAAACTCTAAATGTGAAGTTCAACGAACTCTCATCTTTGAAATTCCCAGCAAATGGTCCTGCTGAATTGTTTAATCTATCTAAATTTATATCCACAATCATCATTTGAAGAGCAAGGATATGATTGCATTCTTACAAGTTTCAAAATCAATCCTACAAGCAGAGGAGCAGGTGTTAGTAGCAATGGTGACAGCTCTGCCAGGTCAACAGTGGTTAATACTCAAACATCTGCCAACTCTCAAAACCAAACCTCAGTTGATAAAAGTCCACAACAAATGGATAAAGATCAACCCACTTTCACATCCATACCATCAATTCCTCCACCACCATTCCACTAAGAGGTTGAACCATCAAATTCACCAGTAGAGGATAGCTCAGATGATACACATTTGCAAGCTTCACCTCAAAATGCCATTGTTCCATATCAAGGTGATTTGATTTTCCTCAAAAGCCATCCGTTGGATCAAGTTATTGGCAACATCAATGAGGGTGTGCTCACAAGAAGCCAAGCCCAAAAAAAATGTCTTTTTGCTGGTTTTCTATCGCTCACACAGCATGTCAAGTACCAAGAGGCACTGAAAGACAACAACTGGGTAGAAGCCATGCAAGAAGAGCTCCTACAATTCAAGAGACAACAAGTATGGGAACTTGTACCACTGCTAAAAGATGTGAGTCCCATCAGCACAAAGTGGGTCTTTAAGAACAAAACTGATGAAAGGGGTATTGTTGTCAAAAACAAAGCAAGGCTTGTGGTTCAAGGCTACAGACAGGAAGAAGGGATTGACTATGATGAAACTTTTGCTCCAGTAGCAAGGCTGGAAGCCATTCGCCTGTTATTAGCCTTTGCTGCTAACCACAACATCAAGGTGTATCAAATGAACATCAAAAGTGCATTCCTGTATGGAAAGATCAAGGAAGAAGTATATGTTTGTCAACCTCCTGGATTTGAGGATCACTTCCATCCTGATCATGTTTACAGGTTAAACAAAGCACTGTATGGTCTAAGACAAGCACCAAGAGCCTGGTATGAAACTCTATCCACTTTTCTCTTATCCATTGGTTTTACCAGAGGTAGGATTGATAAAAAAACCAATTTTTAAAATGGAAAGGAAAAGATTTGATGCTTGTCCAAATTTATGTGGATGACATCATTTTTGGATCCACATGGCCTGCCATGTGTGAAGAGTTCAGAAAACTCATGGCAGCAGAGTTGTGCAAATGGTGAGTTGCAATGTTTCTTGGTTTACAAGTCAAACAAATGCAAAAAGGCACCTTCATTCATCAAAATAAGTATGTGAAAGAACTACTTAAGAAATTTGATATGAATGATTGTAAACCTTGCAGCACACCCATGGCAACATCCAAGCTAGTCACTTTAGATGGCATAGATGACCTTGTTGATCAAACATTGTACAGAAGCATGATTGGGTCTTTATTGTACCTAACTGCATCAAGGCCAACCATTATGTTTGCCACATGTGTCTGTGCCAGATCACAGTCAATGCCAAGAAAATTAGATCTTATTGCAGTAAAAAGGATATTCAGATAAATAAAAGGTGCTCCCACACTTGGTATCTGATATCCAGCTAATGGTAACATTGAGCTTGCAGGATATTCTGATAGTGACTTTGCTGGATGTAAAACAACAAGGAAGTCCACATCTGGAGGAGCACAATTCCTAGGGGATTGCTTACTGTCTTGGCAATGTAAAAAGCAAGTTGCCGTATCCACATCCACTGCTGAAGCAGAGTATATAGTTGCTGCAAGTTGCACTGCTCAAATATTGTGGCTTCAAAATCAAATTTTGGATTTTGGCGTGACTGCCTTGAGGACTCCTCTCAAAATTGATAGTCAAGCAGCAGAAAACATCATCAAAAATCCAGTTTCACATTCCACCACCAAGCACATTGACATCAGACATCACTTTGTGAGGGATTGCTATGAAAAAAGGTCTGATTTCTTTACAACATGTCCATACCAAGGATCAACTAGCAGATGTGTTGACAAAAGCACTTGATGCTTCCACATTTGACAGTTTGATATCAAGGCTTGGAATGCTAAACATGGATTAAAAACAACTTGTCTTGTGATTCATGTTTATACAGCAATAAAATGTTTTTTAGAAAATCAGAAATTCATCCTTAAAAATAGTTAAAATTGAATTTTTCAATAAAATTATTAAAGGCTGTTCAAAGCTCTGATAGCACAAAAACACTGTTGTCTAGAAAAATCTATCCACTGCTGCAAACCTCTGCTAATATTAATTTTGTCCCAACCACTAGTGGTCTTGCTCTAACAGTGGTTAGCCAAACAACTGTTTTCCATTGCCAAACAGAGGTTACACGTGGACAGATGTTATTCGACAGATGTTGCATTAGATGCCACGTCAAGTGCACTTTTTGCAAAACCCTATAAAACGCTGTTCTATCCCCAAACAGAGGTTTCACTTTTCTTGTGTGATTCCAAATTTTTTTTTCAAAGCCTTCTTTCAAAATCATCCAAAAATCATGGCTCCTAAAACCAAATCGAAGAAGAAATCGACACAAGAACAACCCCCATTTGTTCTCATCATCAAAACACCACACAATTACACTGCTATTCTTGAAGAAACCGACGCAGGCACTCGTTATCATCCAATGAACCAGAATCTTAAAGAATCAAAACTCAAACATATGTTGGAAGTCAAAGCCCCAGTTTACATGGATTCTCTAAGAGAATTTTGGGCAAAGTTTAAAGTACACTCATCCGCTGATGGTGTGCCCTATTCTATCACTACCAAAGTTGGTGGCACACAACTTCAAATAAGCCCACAATCTATCTCCCAAGTCTTCATGTTAAATGATATGCAGCATCCAGTATCATTTCCTTTGAGGGAGATGCAACATGAATTCGTTGAAAGAGGTTACACTGGACATTTGAAAGTATCTGGGATTTGCAATTTTAACTGGTTCTGATTTTAACTTCTCCCAGGTATTGTTCAATGATCTTATAATTAATTTTAAAAATATTCCAAAAGGAAGAGCTTTCTTGATACATCAAAGATTCATGAGTGTTTACTTGCAAGATCAGATCAAATCAAACGCAAGTAAACAAGGCGCAACTACAAACGCTGGCAGCCTAAACCATGAAACGTTTACACGAATTACAAATCAAGATAAAGTTTCCAAAACAGTAGCAGAGGAGACTGAGCCTATTTTACAAGAACAAAATGTTCAAGCTCAACCTCCGGCTGCTGAGCCTACTACTCTAGGTGATCAGGGCATCACAACCGCTGCTCTGAAACCCACACCTAAAATCTCCAAAAAGAAACCATCCAGAGCATCTCGAAAACCCACCAAACCCAAAAAGGGTCCTCTGGAAGATGAGATCCCATAGGTTAACCCTGTGACACCACCAAAGTCACCAACCACTGCTGCTACTTCTTCGCAGTAGATGGTAGAAAGATCTAACACCGGCTTTGAAACTCCTCGCATCCTCACAAAAGGATCAGGTTATAGGCAAAGGGACACCAAATTATGAAGCTCTAGGATCACTTGGTTCTATCTTCCACAGCCCCTCTCCCAGGGCAATGTCGCTTTATACACAACCACTCTCACCAATACCATCACTCCCACCTACCATGTTACCTTTACTGAATGCAATAGATATTGACCAGACATTATCCAGCACTTCTCACCAACCCATCAGTGAGAATATACTTCAACCAGAAGCTGGGTCTGACTTATTTCCAAATGCTAGCCCATCAACAACTGAAGAGGCTACAACCCTTGGGTTACATGTAACCCTTAGTGATAGTTCAACAATGGCAGTCACTACAATTGCTGAACTCCCTAGTTCTCAACTGGACAGTGGTTATATAGCTAAGACCTTGTTGAAGGCAACCACTGCTGAGGCTACTACGATAACCTCTACTCCAGTGGGAAGTCCCCAGAACCAAGACAAAGGGACATCTAAGATTGAAGCAAGTGGTAAACCACATGCTCATGATATCCTAGATACAACTACCACATCTGGTAGGAGTTCAGATGATCCTATTAAGTTAGGTGATGAGCTAATGTTGAAAACATTGTTGATGAGATTAAAGATCTTTTAAAACAATTTATTACTCTTCAGAGTCAACCCCTTGTTCCAAGCACTGCTGAGCTCAAATCTGCTATAAATCCTATCTTTCAACAAGAGAAACATTTCCTGGAGCAAAAACATAAGCATCAGATGATGGAACTCAGGAATATGGTTGATGCAAGATACAATGACATTGCTGCAGATATCAAGGCAATCAAAGCCCATTTGCTCACCACCACTAGTAAATCTCCTCCTACTATTATTTTTGTAAGTCCAGATGAAGCCAAAAAGGGGGAGAAACCTTTGGGAAACAAAAAGTTGAAGATGGATGATGATAAGGCAAGGCCTATAGTGAATATCCCTAAGCCAGATGGGTCAAAGAAACCAGATTTAACTGAAGATATCTTGGTAAGGGCAAAGAAGTCTCATAAGAAGACTGTGTTTGATGAAGGCAAGGTACTGGTTGAGAAAAAGATTGATCAGCAGTTAGAAAAGGGAGAGACTGGTACCTCAACAAAGAGGAGATCTTCTACAAAAGCAAGAAAACCAGAATCGACACCTCTCAAAACTAAAGTTGCTACCAATCCAACCACAAAAACCTCGGTCATCACAAAATCAACCACATCTTCTCACACATTTCCCATATCCACCTCAACAGATGTACAACAACTGTTTTGCAAACATCTGTTGACACAGTAGAGGTTGTAGCAGATGTTATTACAACCACTACTATCCTCACTTTTCCCACTTCCACACAACAACTACCAACACCACCAAGAATTCCAAGCCATCCATCATCACCATCAATTAGTTTTAAGAGGAAGAAAGTCACAAGTCATAAACGAAGAAAAGATCCCTGCTACCATGCCTCTTGCATCTACACCAATGCTAAATCTAACCCCTGCTTCCCAACTGCAACATCTGCTCCTTCAAAATAAGTGATTCCTGCAGCTATAAAATTTCCTCTCGATTTGCCTGCTGTTAAGAAAGAAATCATATCCTTCTATGCTGAAGAAGATCCAGACAAAGATATTTCCATCTCTTCAAGGTTATCCAAAGCCTGCAAACATTGATCAGTATCTGGAAATCAAGCAAAACAGGCAGAGGATATCGCCAGGAAGTTGTCTAAAGACAAAAGTTATAGAGAAGTGCAGAATCAACTTCAATTTCAATTAAGCAAAGTCCAATCACTGGAAATATTTTCAAAGAATCTATCCAACAAGATCTCTGAAGCAGATGATAAGTTCCTAAAAGAAAAATACATTTCACACATCATGGAAACAAAGAAATTAGCTGCTACTAGGGCACAGTTCAAAGATTGGTTTATGAGTGAACTTCGAGAAGAAAATGCAAGAATAGAAGAGCAATCAAAAGATCCTCACAACAAACCAACTTGCCCAGATTGGAACAAATACAAAAAGAATGTACTGAGAAGACCCTGAAGCTCAGAAGAATGAAGGAAGAGCTAATTCAGAATCACTATAGGTCAAAGAACCAGGTCATGAGATGGGGGAGATAAGAGTGTTGGATACTTACAAAATGCTTGAAGCTAGAAGGAAAAAGGATCCATCAATGCCTCCCAAACCTGGTTATACCAAAGAAGATGCTGCTCTCAAAGCCCATCTTTCTAAAAAGCCCAGCTCAACATCTGCCCAATCCACACTTGCTCTGCTAAAGCGAAAAAGGCAAGAGAAGATGTCTGAGAAGGTTGACAGAGAGTTTGAGGAAGTATTTATCAAAGAAGGTATCAAAAATATGACGGACTATCCAACAGATGATAGAAGTGCCAAGTTGGCCGAAGATCTGACAAGGGTAGCTCCTTCTTTTCCTCAGCAATAAAAGCTCCTTTAAGAAAGCCTTCAGACCCAAAAATTCTAAAGTGGAAGGTCAACAAAGACACCCACGAATTGACTCTGCTCAAGTCTAATGGTAAAGCCACTAAACTATCCATGGAAGCTGCTTATGGGCTTACAGTAGAAGACTTCCACGAACTACTAAGTTTAGAGCTTGAGAAGGATGCTGATGACTTAGAATCTCTTAACTTTGAACTACAATTCAAGGGTTAAATAAGAGAATTCTTTCTGAGGAATAAAGATCAAGAATAAGGTGTTTTTGGCATCATCTGTTCTAGGGAGAGATTGTTGGGATTGAACCTTTGGAAAGGAACAGATGATACAAAGTCAAAACACACAAATCCGAGCTTTAGTCCAGTTATCAGAGGTTCCTATCCTCTGATAGGCTTTAAATGCTTTCAATAAACACAATGCTATCTATCCTCTGACAGAAGAAACTCTCAACCGCTGATAGAAGATTACAAGAACAGAGGATGGCGAGCAGTGTTTTAGTTTAACTAATGTAACAGTTCTATGCACTGATAGTTTTAGTTTAAGCAGTGTTTGTAGTTAGTTACGTTTGTTAGTTGTCACTATCAACCATGATGTCACTGTTAGACAATCAATGGTTAGATAATTAGTATAAATAGGCGCTCAATGTAAAAGTTCTTACTTGTCTTCTTAAAAAGATCAATTTCGCATATCTTCTTCATTTCTTACTATCAAACGATCTTTATTAGGCTAAGGGGGAGTTTGTGAATCCCATGCAATAGTATAATTACTTGAAAGCATGATGGTGATGAAAACAAACGACCGATTGATTGTTGTAAAAGTTTTCCATTGATCCGCTGCACTTATTCTCTGTTTTCCAATCATTTTTCATTATTTGAAACAAAAACAGCAATCAATTCAAACTTAGATCCTGACATTCTCACCAACTCATTAATGAGAATATACTTCAACAAGAAGTTGGGTCTGACTTATTTCTAATTGCTAGCCCATTAGCAAATGAAGAGGCTACATCCCTTGGGTTACATGTAACCCTTGGTGATAGTTCAATAAAGGCAGCCACTACAATTGCTGAACTCCCAAGTTCTCAATTGGACAATGGTTACATAGCTAAGTCCTTGTTAAAGGCAACCACTGCTGAGGCTACTAAGGTAACCTCTGTTCTAAGTGGGAAGTCCCCAGAACCAAGACAAATGGGCATCTAAGATTGAAGCAAGTGGCAAACCACATGCTCATGATATCTTATATAAAACTACCACTTCTGGTAGTAGTTCAGATGATCCTATTAAGTTAGGTGATGAGCTAAAATACCAAGAACTGGCGGAGAAGGTTACCAAAAACCACTGTTGATGAAATTAAAGATCTTTTGAAACAGTTGATCACTATTCAAAGTCAACCCCCTGTTCCAACCACTGCTGAGCTCAAATCTGCAATAAATCCAATCTTTCAACAAGAAAAACATTTCCTAGAGCAGAAACATAAGCATCAGATGATGGAACTCAGAAATATGGTTGATGTAAGATACAATGATACTGCTGCAGATATCAAGGCAATCAAAGCCCACTTGCTCACCACCACTGGTAAATCTCCTCCTACTGTCATTTCTGTGAGTCCAGATGAAGCCAAAAAGGGGAGAATCCTTTGGGAAAAGAAAAGTTGAAGACGGATGATAGAAAGGCAAGGCCTACAGTGAAACTCCGTAAGCCAGATGTTTCAAAGAAACCAGACACAACTGAAGATATCCTGGCAAGGGCAAAGATGTCTCATAAGAAGACTGTGTTTGATGAAGGCAATGTGCTGGTTGAGAAAAAGATTGAGCAGCAGTTAGAAAAGGGAGAGACTGGTACCTCAACAGGAGATCTTCTACAAAAGCAAGACAACCAGAATCCACATCTCTCAAAACTAAAATTGCTACCAATCCAACCACAAAAACCTCTGTCATCACAAAATCATCCACATCTTCTTACACAACTCCCATATCCACCCCAACAGATGTTACAACAACTGTTGTCAACATCGGTTGACACAGCAAAGGTTGTAGCAGATGTTATCACAACCACTGCGATCCTCACATTTCCCACTTCCACACAACAACTACCAACACCACCCAGAATTCCAAGCCATCCATCGTCACCATCAATCAGTTTTAAGAGGAGGAAGGTTACAAAGGTCATAAATGAAGAAAAGATCCCAGCTCCTATGCCTCTTGCATCAGCACCAATGTTAAACCTAACCTCTGCTTCCCCAACTACAACATCTGTTCCTTCAAACGAAGTGGTTCCTGCAGCTATAAAGTTTCCTCCTGATTTGCCTGCAGTTAAGAAAGAAATCATATCTTTCTACGCTGAATAAGATCCAGACAAAAGACATTTCCCATCTATTCAAGGTTATCCAAAGCCTTCAAACATTGATAAGTATCTAGAACTCAAAGAAAGGCAGGCAGAGGATATTGCTAAGAAGTTGTCTAAAGACAAAAGTGATAGAGAAGTGCAGAACCTACTCCAGTTTCAGCTGAGCAAAGTCCAATCACTTGAAAGATTTTCAAAGAATCTATTAACTAAGATTTCTGAAGCAGATGATAAATTTTTGAAAGAAAGGTACATCTCTCACATCATGGAAACCAAGAAATATGTTGCAACCAGGGCACAGTTCAAAGATTGGTCGGTGAGTGAACTTCAAGAAGAAAATGCAAGAATAGAAGAACAACTAAAAGATCCTCACAACAAACCTACAAGCCCAGATTGGAACAAATACAAAAAGAATGTACCTGAAAAGACCCTGAAGCTTAGAAGAATGAAAGAAGAGCTAATTAAAAATCATTATGGATCAAAGAACCAGGTAATGAGATGGGGGGAGTTAAGAGTGTTGGCTACCTACAAGATGCTGGAAGCCAGAAGGAAAAAGGATCCATCAATGCCTCCTAAACCTGATTATACCAAAGAAGATGCTGCTCTCAAAGCCCAACTTTCTAAAAAGCCCAGCTCAACATCTGTCCAATCCACACTTGCCTTGCTAAAGAGAAAAAAAAGCAAGAGGAGATGTCAGAGAAGGTTGACAGAGAGTTTGAAGAAGTATTCATTAAAGAAGGCATCAAAAATATGATGGAATATCCAACAGATGATAGAAGTACCAAGTTGGCAGAAGATCTGACAAGAATAGCTCCTTTTCTAACCTCAGCAATAAAGGCTCCTTCAAGAAAGCCTTCAGACCCAAAAATTCTAAAGTGGAAGGTCAACAAAGACACCCACGAATTGACTCTGCTCAAGTCTAATGGTAAAGCCACTAAACTATCCATGGAAGCTGCTTATGGGCTTACAGTAGAAGACTTCCTCGAACTACTAAGTTTAGAGCTTGAGAAGGATGCTGATAACTTAGAATCTCTTAACTTTGAACTACAATTCAAGGGTCAAATAAGATAATTCTTTCTGAGGAATAAAGATCAAGAATATGGTGTTTTTGGCATCATCTGTTCTAGGGAGAGATTGTTGGGATTGAACCTTTGGAAAGGAACAGATGATACAAAGTCAAAACACACCATCCGAGCTTTGATCCAACCATCAGAGGTTCTAAACCGCTGATGAGTATCTACTGCTTTCATTAAACCCATTGCTTTTTATCCTCTGACAGAAGAAACTACCAATAGCTGATAGAAGATCACAAGAACAGAGGATAGCAAGCAGTGCTTAGTTTAGAATTAGTTTAATCAATGTAACAGTGCTATGCACGGATAGTTTAGTCTAAGCAGTGTTTGCAGTTAGTTACTTTTGTTAGCTGTCACTATCAACCCTGACGTCATTGTAAGACGATCAGTGGTTAGACATTTAGTATAAATAGGCGCTCAATGTAACAGTTAACACTTGTCTTCTTAAAAAGATCAATTTCGCATTTCTTCTTCATTTCTTACTATCAAACGATCGTTATTGGGCTAAGGGGGAGTTTGTGAATCACATGCAATAGTTTAATTACTTGAAAGCATGATGGTGATGAAAACAAACGACCGACTGATTGTTGTAAAAGTTTTCCATTAATCCGCTGCATTTATTTTTCGTTTTCAACCATTTTCCATTACTTGAAACAAAAACAACAATCAATTTAAACTTAGATCCTGACATTCATAATTCATACCTAAGATATCTTGGAACAATTGAGAAATGTGTCAAAGTTTAAGTGGACAAACATATCAACAATCTAGGTAAACGAGTTTAAAACTTAATGTCAAATAAAGGTCAATGGTACCGGTGATATGTCTCAAGCAACTGATATGATCCTTAAACACGAATTCACAAAAATATATCAGTTAATACTGTAAATATGTCTGTACATAGTTCAATTTGATTTTCAGATTAAATCGAAAAAGATTTTTAGTGCGTTTTAGCATAAACTTTCAAAAATACAAAAAGATTTTGTTTCTTCGTTATTTTCAACAAGCCAATGTTGGAGAACGGATCACCGAAGTCTGGAAAGGTGCCAAACTTGTGGAAATCTAAGTGACAACGGGCTGGGAGCTAATTTGTTAAAATCTGAAAAAGCCAAAATGATCAAAAGTTCATTAATTTGAAACTTTAAAATTGAGAAAACCAACAGAATGGATTTTCAGAACTGATAAAAGGTGAAAAGTTCAGGGATATAATTGCAAAATCATGCAAGTTCGGCCGCACTTGCTTAAAAGTTCAGGAATCAAGATTGTAACAAGTTCGACCGAACTTGCGATGGGCTTTCAAAGCTTGGGCTTACAAGTTCGCCCGAACTTGCTATATTATAAAAGGTTTGCAAGTTCGGCCGAACTTTATTATCACTGGTCTTTAATTCAGAACGAACTTGAGGTGATTTAGGGAGATTTGCAAAATTTCTAAGATTGTGCCATTATACTGCCAAAATTTTGATTGTTTGTGGTGATTTGCACATCACTTACAATGGTTGAGGATCCAGTTCCACCGCAGGTAATTACAATTGATTTTTCCAAGTTTCATAATACCTGTATTACGCTTGACAAGATTCTATGTCCTTCGTTAAAGGAGTATGATAGTATTTTGAAGTTCTTGAAGAATATTCCGATACATCATTCTATCACGGAAAGAACGGTGTCTTATCGATCGCATATCTATCATTTCTGGATGGATGCTTCGTTAACTGAAGATAAGAAGACTATTAGTTCAGTCGTTCAAGTTGGAAACGAAGAAAAAGGTATTATGGTCACTGAAGAAGATATCCAAAGGATCTTACAGTTCAACGATGATAAAGATGATCCAATTTTTCTTGATGAAAAGATGGTACTTGGATGTTTTTATCGAATCGGCTACAAAGGGAGCGTGAACAAGCCTACGTTGAAGAAATGGGAAGTTCCAAACCCCTACAAGCTTCTCATGCATGCAATTATTCATACTTTCAGCCATCGGAAAGCAGATCTTGATGATGTCCAAGACTACATGGCTTGCATGGCTACGGCGTTGATCTTGAAGAAGCCATACAACTATTCAAAGCTCGTTTTTACACACATGTCAAAGAATATGGAAGATGTTAGACTGTGTTTGTATCCAAGATTTGTGCAAATGCTCATTGATGAGAAGTTTACAGACATTGCACGTGATCCAAATGACATCTTATACTTTGGTCATCTTGATGAAACTACCGTGAAGAAATTGATCAAGTTTCAGAAGCAGGATTCAGCACCTGTTGCAAAGCCACTGTTTGGGGCGATGAAAGATGAAAATTATGTTGCGTCTGTTGGAAACAAGTGGAGGAATGATGGTAGTGGTGACGAAGTGAATGGTTTTTAAAGGCTGAAGTCGAGAAGAAAAAGAAACGTGCATCTAAGTAAGCTGACACTATGCTTATAGATGAAGAATCAGATGATTCTCTGGAGAAAAGGCAAAATATTGTTGATGCCGAAGCTGAAAAGAAAGATTAACTAAAGGCAATGCCGATTATGAGCCTGAATTAGAGAAAGATTCAGATGAAGAAAGGCCGAAGAAAAGAACAAAGCGTCAAAAATCGACAACAAAAGATGTTCAAGTTAAAACGACTAGTTCTCCAAGTACGAAGGGCAAACTCACAAAGAAAGCCCAGAAACCAGCGAGTCCTAGATACATTGGAAGGAAGAAAGGCACAGAAGTCCCACAAGAACCTTCTGGTGCACAGGACAAAGGAGTCCCACAAGAACCTCGTACACAAGAACCTCCTGTTATTATCACAGCTGAAGCAGAACGTCCAGGTGTTACACAAGAACCTCCTGAGACTGTAATGTTAGATATTCCGATCTTTGATTCTCAAGAGCATCCATCTGGATCACAACCGGAGAATGTTATTCATGCTACACCAAAGTCTACTCAAACAAAGACTACAACGCCAAAGTCTACGCCAAAAACTACTCCAAAATCAAAGTTATTTGGAGATATTCCAAATGTACTGGTGGATCTTTGAGGCTTAAATGATTTCTTTCTAGAATAAGACATTGATGAGTTAGAAAAGCGTGTGAAAGTGTTAGAAGACAAAGTTGCTAAAAACGAGACAAAGAAAGATGAGTTAGAGAAGTTGATAAAGCAGAGCGAAGTAGAGAAAGAAATTTGTCTGACAAAGTCAAGTTTTTAGAAGGTGATCGAGGGTATTTAAAGGCTCTAGTTGAAAGCTTGCAGTAAGCCAATGAACGATTGATTAAAGAAATACCAGAACTAAAATCTGAACGAGAAATGAATGATCAAAGGTTCAACAAACTTCAGAAAGTTTTATCTAATAGTCTGGGGATCAATTTCAAAGAAGAATACGCTAGAATGGATGTGCAAGAGGCAAAGGAAAAAGCAGAGAAGGAATTGGTAGAACAGGGCAAAGGAAAGAAAGTTATTGAAAGCATGCCAGAGATTACAGAACCTGTGAAAGAATCTGCTAAAGCTTCGGAGTCTGTAATTGCTCCAGAGACAGAAACAAAAACAAAAGGCAACGATGAAACTGAAGATAAAAATGATGATGATGATGACAATGCAGACGATACAAAAGACGATTCTGACAACGACGATGGAAATAACGATGATGATCAGGGTGGAGTCGGTCTAAAGGTTGTTGATACTAAATCTAATGATGAGTTTGACTTCTCCTCGTTGCTGAATGATGAATCAAATCAAATGGAAGATCAAACTCAGGGGGAGCGAACAGGAGAATAGAAAGATGACTTAGATATGTCTAATGCTATTACTTCTACAATTCCTGTTGCTGCAGTTCCTATAAAGCCTCTGATTCTAATACTCGAACACAATGTCGAAGAGGGCGAATACGTGCATAACTATTCTAAAGAAGATCTAGTGAAGATGATCGATGTTGATGCAAAATCACTTGATTTTAATTTTGAAGAACAAGTTCTAAATGTGAATACGTTTGAGCCGAATGAGTATCATTACAAACGTAGATATGATGCTGACGAATATAATAGGGTTTTATTGAAGATTGGTCTTCTGATGACGAGAAAAACAAAGCTGAGAAGTACGTCGGTCCGAATACTGATAGTTTTCCAACTTTCGAAGAGATGTACAAGCAGCTTAATGAAGACATGTTAAAAGAAAAGATTGAAGAGTCTGTGCGACAAGGTAAAATTCCTAAACCAATGACAAAGGAAGAAATTGCGCAAGCGAAAAAGTCCTGGTTTAAAGAGATGCCACGTGAACGTAAGTTTCGACGTCCACTAGCATTCTTTACCAAAGATAAAGATGTGTCATTGGGTGATATACTTAGCTGGGATTGGTTCAAAGGTTGAATGTGTACGCCATTAAAAGGGAATTTGGAGTTCAATACTTCAGATATCTGGCAGATTTCAAGACACTTCCATATTGGGATGTTGAAGAGCTGGTGCAGACAAGAAACGTCACGTATCATATGAAGTTCATTGATCAGTTACTTTGGAAAATGATCAAGTTTGAAGCTACAAAAGGGTTCAAATATTGGAAGCCATTTATTCCTAAGCGTCGTATCAAAATAGATAAGAAGACTGGGATAAAGGATATCACGTTAATAATGAAGTGCCCACGAGCGATGAGAAATATGCCGCTGATGCCGATCGAACAAATTTCTATCCTTTGTTTAAGTGGTGGCAGGTTGATCCTAATACTTGTGAAGCAGTGATTGTGTTACGATTTAAAGATCATTTGGATATCACTAAAGAGAGGGTTGAAATGTTTGGAGCTGAAGGTTTAAGAGGGTTATGGAGGACGATAAGGATACTAGACCCGATGTGGCTAGTGAATTGCTCAAAGGAAGATATCAAATGTCTATTCTATAGCAAGATTTGTTTTGAAGAACGTTAAAAAGAGCAAGTGATGCAATATCAGAGGGTTGTAAATGTCTGCTATGCACTTAAGTTAACTCTTGTAAAATGTGGAAAGCGAGCAGGAGGAAACTTGAACGGGAAGAGTTTTTAAAAGAAGAAAAGCGTCTCGAAGAGATTAATGAAAGAGGTAGGGCGGCAAGGCTCAGAAGGTTCCAATTTATGACTAAAGTGCCACCTTCTGATCAAACGCCAGATCCAAAGCTTGAAAGACGAAAGAACCCGTACAAAAACTTCTTTGGGTGTTAACGTTAAAGTTTTATTGAAGACAAAGTGTTGAAGACTGATAAAAGACAAAGACGATATCCAAGGGGGAGTCTGCTGGTGCAAAATGTTAATGTCTTAGTCTTATATCGAGTCTATATAGATTAGATGTGAATAGGCTAGCAAAACAAAGTACTTAAGTGGCAAGTTCGCTGGTCATGGTGTTGTGATGTCAAGTTCGGCCGAATTTGCCTATGCAAGTTCGCCTGAACTTAGTCTCTCACCAGAGGACTTGTTGTTCTATAAATAGCTAGCTCGAGTCTCTCATTTGTAACTTTTGGTGCTCTGTGTAGCGAAGTTCTGTCTATTTGGAAACTTGAAGTTTATCAATAAAATTGACGTTTAACTGATTAATTCTTGTTATTTGGTAATCATGTCATATTGTTTCTGCCATTATGGACATTAGATATCAAATTTAAGTTCCTATGCTATAAGTATCGGTCCAAAATTCTGAACGACTATGACTGCGAAATTCGCTACCATCCTTAAGATGAATGTCGCAGCCTATGTATTAAGTCGTAAGGAACGTGTCAAGCTGCATTGTGTTCAAGTTCAATATGATATCCAGAAGCGTATTCTTGAAACTCAACGTACTTGTGTTGCATAAGACAAAATGGGTTATCTTATTATCGGAACCGTTTATGGGTTCCAATCTAGACAATCTCCGCACGTTGATAATGGATGAAGCACATACGTCTCATTATTTAATTCATCCAGGTGCAGACAAAATGTACAAGGATCTTTGTACCCAGTATTGGTGGCCAGGTATGAAGAAAGACATAGCTTTGTATGTCTCTAAATGCCTTACTTGTCTCAAAGCTAAGGCAGAACATCAATGTCCTTCTGGTTTGCTTGAACAACCAGAACTTCCGATTTGGAAATGGGAAAAAATATTGTTATGGATCTCATTACCAAATTACCGCGTACTTCTAGAGGTCACGATGCCATTTTGGTATTTGTTTATCGTCTAACAAAGTCAGCACATTTTATAGCCATTCATGAGGACTACTCTGCTGACAAACTAGCTAAGATCTATGTGGATGAAATAGTATCTCGTCATGGTGTCCCTTTGGACATCATATCAGATCATGATGCTCGATTCACATCTCATTTTTGGAGAACCATGCAATCTGTCATGGGAACCAAGCTTAACTTGAGCACTTCTTATCAACCTCAAACAGATGGACAGTTTGAAAGGATAATCCAAACATTGGAGGATATGCTTAGAGTTTGTATGATCGACTTTGGTGGTAGTTGGGATTCACATCTACCGTTGATTGAATTCTCCTACAACAACAACATTGACATGGCACCTTTCGAAGATCTTTATGGTCGAAAATGTCGTTCACCTGTCTGTTGGAATGATGTTGGTGAATCTCAATTCACCGGACCTAAACTCATTCATGATACAACGGAAAAAGTCAAGAAAATTCACGAAAACCTTTTGACAGCTAGAAGCCGTCAAAATAGTTAAGTTGACAAACGACGCAAGACCTTGGAATCCAAGTCTCACGTACTCCTTAAGGTATCCCCTTGGAAAGGTGTGATTAGATTCGGGAAGAAAGGAAAACTTGCGCCACGATACGTCGCACCATTTAAGATCATTGAGAGTTGCCTACAAACTTGAGCTACCTCTTGAACTTGGTAATGTTCATCCAACTTTCCACATGTCCAATTTGAAGAAGTGTTTGGCTGATGAAAACCTCCACATCCCTCTTGATGAAATTTGTGTTGATAACACGATACACTTTGTCGAGAAATCTATGAAAGTATTGGACCGTGAAGTCAAAAAGTTCAAGCGCAGATGGATACCAATTGTTAAAGTTTGTTGGGAATCCAAACGTGTCCCAAAATTTACTTAGGAATGAGAGGATCAAATGAAGGCGAAGTATCCCACATATATTCTCACAAGTTTCCTCTAATTAAATTTCTGGACGAAATTTCCTAAAGCAAGGGAGACTGTGACATCTATGTAATTTAATCATGTAATGATTTCCGAACAATTTGATGATCAATGAAATCGTTGTGTTATTTACAAATTTGTATATTTACTTATGACTTTTGTGCATTTTCAATATTTGTTCGATTTTGACCTTTCAAACTTTTTCTAGAAATGGAATCGCAAAACGTAATCAGTTTAACGCGACGTACACTCCATAATAATGACACAAGCTTAACATACCTTAAATATCCTTTACATATCTTAGAAATAAGTTTGGAAGGGTTTGGTATGTCGAAAACAAGCCTATTTGATCACATGGACTATTTATGACAAACTACGAAAGTCTGCCGGTTCTCGTAGCGACGCACACTGAACATACCCTAAATATCCTCTACATGACTTAGAAATAAGTTTTGAGGGCTTCCGTATGGCAAAAACATGCTTATGCAACTTTAGGGACTATTTTGCAAATTATGCGAAACTATGCCGTTACGCGTATTTCATTATCTAGAATATTTACGCACATCCAAAACTTTTGTAATCATTAAAATCTTGTATTTTAGTGATTGGAATGCAAAAATATCATTCGTTGCACATTTACGGTCATTTGCGCGATGTTATGATTTTTGTCGTAATAACCGAAAACCGCAACCGTACGACCGAACGAACCGACACCCGAGACATTTTTGAACATATTTCAACTTCTCTATGCTTTATCATCCTTATGAAGCTTGAAAATGAGGTTAACGAGTGTAGGGGCCTGTTCATCCAATTTATGAAACTATCTGCCAGCTAAAGGGCTTACGGACCGTAAGCCCAAAGCCCTTTCGGTTCGTAAGGACCCTGCAGCACAACAGAAAGTTGGCAACAGCCTGTTTATTCTTTGGACACTAATCAATTCGACTTGTGACACCTCTCACCTGCATTTGACACTTGTTAGGACTTTCCTAAGATCATGACACCTCATGGGACACATGGAATGATCTTGTGGCACTTTAATTGCTATAAATAGCAAGCTATTTCAAGCATTTTGCCTTGCTCAATTCTTGTCTTTCTCTCTTGCTGTAAGTTTGGAGGTTACCACCTTTGTGGAGACCTCCCATTTGAGCATTCTTCTTCTTGGAGCTCTTCAAAGTGTTCTTCAACACAAGTAAGTGCTCATTTCTTGTCTTGTTTCATTTATTTAGTTGTTTCAAGCTAAAAGTCAAACAATGTTTGACTTTCAGCTTTGACCATTAATTGGTCAAGTCAAAGTCCAACTGGACTTTGCAACGTGATCGTAATCACGATGGTTATGATCCATATCGATCATGCCTACTGATTACCATGTTTACTGGTTGTAATGACGAGTCAAAGTGTCGGTCAATAATGCGCAAAGTGCGCATTATACGATGGAACTATTTTCGGGGTATCAAAACACTACCAAATCAGTTTTATAAACTTAGTTAGACATGTTTAACATGTCTAACTCGTCACTTTTAGTTTAGTGCTTATGTAGGGTAGTAAGTCGAGCGGTCTTGACCACCACTTTGACTTTTAAATCCGACCCATTTGGTCAATCATAGAATCCGACCAAACTCATATTAGGGACCATAGTTGTATAGGGAATAACCCTCTGAGGTTATACCTTATGGTCACGTTGTTTGGTTAGTGTTATGTTAAGTCGCTAGTTATGCCTTTTAAAATGACCAAAACGCTCTTTTTGCGGATAAATCTGTAACACCCCAATCGCGTACTAGCAACAACACGCAGCGGAAACACTGGGGAGTCACGTTACAAATTGTTTAACAACACATGGTTCTAAAGTTTCGTTTTATCGAATTAGATTACATAACATTGTCTTAGAAAAATACAAACCATCACAAATATCTACTCTTTATTTTAAATCAAACTAAGGCCCTGGTCCATTCCTACATGATCCAAACTTGTAAATCATCACAAATCCGCACCTGAAACATATGTGAAAATAACGTGTCAACAATTAAATGTTGGCGAGTAACATAGGTTTTGGATATGAAATGTCTTGTTTTGAATAAGTGTTCAAATAACTTGTTTTGAAATAATGGACAAATAGCTTGTATTTAATAAATGATCAAATAACTTGTATTGAATAAATGATCAAATAATTGTATTGAATAAATGATCAAATAACTTGTATTGAATAAAACAATTGTCTTATTGGGAGAAACCATGAATTGATGATGAATACATTCAAACCTTTGTTCTGACTGATGTCTAATCCCTCAGAAGAGGATTATCATTGATTTTTGCTCAGTTTCTGTCATTCCCTAAACAAACTTCCAAACAAACCTAGGAAGCGGGAATGGGGTTGTCAATCCTATGGTACCATAACATACTACCGGTCGGCTTGACCTAAGCTAATGAATGTATAATTGATGAATCAAGTCTCACACAATGAAAATATGTTATATGAAATGTGAACATACTTTTCTAATTGTTGAAGATACAATTCAACAATGCATGATAGTAAATATTGTATAACTTGATAAGATAAATAAACAAAAGTAGTTGAATATGAAAAAGAGGTGCTTTGAACACTTATATTATGATGTATAATAATGGTTTGAAATCTTGAAAATAGTAATAGGCACGTACGGAATCACCCCAAAAACTTTTGAAAACGTAAAAGAGGGGACTATGTTACTCACCTTCGGGTGCGTTATATTAACAAGCACAAATTTCCTCAATGTTGATCTACACGTCCTAATTTCAAATAGGAACGATTTAATGATCAATTATTCTAAAATCCCTAAGTTTCTCCAAAACTTAAGATTTTTCACATAACTTCAAGATTTTCTCAAAAGGTTATTATTTTGTTTATGTTGGCAATTTTTTTATATATGAGTTTTATATATATATGTATATATATATATATATATATATATATATATACATGTATAAATATGTTGTGTACTTAAATGATTAATAGATGACCATTATTGTGTTATATCCGTTTACGCACTCGTTTATATACAATATTCATAGTATGCACGTGGTAACATATTACGCAAAATTTGAACATATCATCGAATATTACGTATTTCACCAAAGTATATAATTTATCATTCTTAGACTATTTGATACATGCAATAATTTCACAAGTTAGCCTTTGTATCATTTTCATGCTTCAATATATAATAGTTGCATTTTAACGGGTCTTTTGACGAAACTATCATATAAACCGCACAAGTACGCATGCATAGATCTATATCCAATTATCATGCTACTACTTATCATTCCACATAATGCATGTCATTTTCACATAACACACATTAACATACAACCCATGCATGAATCTACTCATGTTCGTGTACCTTAAATATGCGTATTTTAGCGTTTTCGGTAACGTTTTCGGGCGTCGGAAGTCACGTATGACTAGCCAATCACCAAAGATACTTAGTATAAGTTAAAATACTTATTTTTATACCAAAAATATCAGTTTATTTACTGATCTAAAACAGTTTTATAAAAACCTCTTAAAAGGCGATTTTTACCGTTTTTAACGCATAGTTTTGCACCGAACTTTACCATAAGCATCCCAAATCGTGACGACTTGATATTTTGACACAATACATGTTATTTACTGATTAAAATGGTGGTTATACTCATGATAGTGCAGGTCTCACATAAGGCACATAAACCACACAATTTCACCCAATTTACCACTTTTTAAGTTTCATGTACAACATGCAAAGCTACTAAACTTATGTCATGACTTGTATCATCATAATACCTCAAATAACATTATTTTTAATGTTTATAATCTGTTTTAGCATATTTTTGTCACACCATAATATATCATCATCAAATCAACTTCATATCATTCCCCAATCATCACTAGATGTATGCATGTATTATTTATGAACTTGTGAGCAAAACTTATGTGCATGCAATCATATATACATATACACAACACACATACATATGTATATAAATTTCCAAAAATTCACTTTTCATGTTCATCATTAATCATGTGGAACTCTAATATAAAGCCTATTAATCATGCATGCAATCATTTTTAAGAGCTACATCAATCAAGAATCATCATTTAACAAGAATCAAAACACAACCGTTAACATATAAATATTATATATATTATAATATACATTCACGGCCATACATAAATATATATACACTTCCATTTTTATTTTGTTAAAATCATTTTCTTGTTTAAAGTTTAAGTTTGTGAAGAAATCCAAGTTTTGAGAAACCTTCCATCAACATCATCGCCAAGAAGCAAGAACACTAACTTAAAAGAAATTTTATACCTTCCAAGTATGTTAGTGGGTTTTGATGATTTCTTTGACGTTATGGAGGTTGCTCTTCTTTGGAATCACCTCGGAAATCTTCTTGGATCTTCAAGAATTCATCAAAAATCATCAATGGAGGAGAGAGGGGGGGTTTATGGTTGGGAGGAGAGATGAGGGAGGTGAGAGAGTGTTGAAGTGTGTATGGATGTTGGAATGATGAATATATGAAAGATATCTTGGATGTGCAAAGATTGCATGCAAGATTGTGTCAACACTTGGCACAAATGGAGAAAACAAGAAAAGTTGGGCATCAAATATGCTGCCACCTACACACATACACACATACTTCATATATATATACACATATATTAATATATTCATGCATTACTCAGGTATTTAACTAATTACCAGGTATTTATCTAGCGTTTAAAATGCGTTTTAAGGCGTTTAAAATTATTTTTAATATTCTAAAAAATAAACTTGTCATAATATTGTTGAATAATAATTTATTTGCCATGACTGGCTGCGTTGTCGGTATTTTGTAGTATACGCGCTGTACATCGCAATATGCGCTTAAACTCGAAAATAGAGTTTTTAACCGTTCTAATTTTTCCTAATGAATATGATTAAAAATAACATTTTAATCATAACTGAATATTTTTATGATTTTAATATTAAACGGGCGGTCACCGACGTTCGTTTCGCATTTGATTGTTAAGCGATAAGCTTGTATTGCTTTTTGCCAACATAAATTTAAATAAAGTTTGGACTTGCCAAAACTTCAAATATCATAAATTAATACCAATCACTGTGAATAATGTCAATAAAGAAATAAAACATAAAACTTTATTAAGTACAGAAACGATCGAGATTGTACAATGCTTTGAAAATTGCAATTGTTACAGTCTCCCCTACTTCTAGGAATTTCGTCCCGAAATTCTTTTAGTGGAAATTTGTGGGAAAAATTGTGGATACTTCGCTTTCATTTGATCCTCTCGTTCCCAAGTAAACTCTGGGCCACGTTTGGATTCCCAGCGAACCTTGACAATTGGTATCCGACTGCGCTTTAGTTTCTTGACTTCACGGTCCATGATTTCTACGGGTTTCTC
Organism: Scalesia atractyloides; assembly: GCA_947069175.1. Lineage (NCBI taxonomy): Eukaryota > Viridiplantae > Streptophyta > Magnoliopsida > Asterales > Asteraceae > Scalesia > Scalesia atractyloides. The sequence goes on from CAMTDV010000025.1 coordinate 45,283,100, forward strand.
GACGAAGTGCATAGTGTCATCAATACGGATTTCATCAAGAGAAATGTGGATACTTTCGTCGGTTAAACATTTCCTCAAATTGGATACGTGGTAGGTTAGGTGAACGTTTCCCAATTCGGGAGGTAAATTGAGTTTATAGGGTACCTTTCCGACCTTTTCGATGATCTTGAAAGGTCCTACAAAAAGAGGAGCTAATTTACCTTTCTTTCCAAATCTAATGATACCTTTCCAAGGGGATACCTTTGGAATTCCAACGGCCTGCATCGTTTATCTGCATAACTCTTTTGACGACTTCTAGCAGTCAGAAGGTTATTGCGGATTATGAGAACTTTGTTGGTGGTTTATTGAATGAGCTCTGGCCCAGTGATTTGAGCATCACCTTCTTCAAACCAACAAACAGGTGAACGACACTTCTGACCATAAAGAGCCTCGAAAGGAGCCATGTTGATACTGGAATGATAACTGTTGTTGTAGGAAAACTCGATCAATGGTAAGTGCGAATCCCAACTACCACCAAAGTCGATCACACATGCTCTAAGCATATCCTCGAGTGTTTGGATACTCCTTTCGGTTTGTCCATCAGTCTGAGGATCATAGAAGGTGCTTAGATTTACCTTGGTTCCTATTGCGGATTGTATGGTTTTCCAAAAATAAGAAGAGAAACGGGCGTCACGATCAGAAATGATATCCAAGGGAACACCATGACGAGATACAATCTCATCAACATAAATTTTAGCAAGTTTACTTGCAGAGTATTCCTCGTGGATTGGCAAAAAGTGTGCTGATTTGGTTAAGCGATCAACGATTACCCAAATTGCATCGTGACCTTTAAAAGTGCGTGGAAATTTGTTGATGAGATCCATGGCAATGTTTTCCCATTTCCATACAGGAATTTCTGGCTGAACAAGTAAACCGGAGGGACGTTGATGTTCTGCCTTGACCTTAAGACAAGTAAGACATTTGGACACATACAAAGCTATATCCTTCTTCATACCAGGCCACCAATAATGGGTATATAGATCCATGTACATCTTATCCGTGCCAGGATGGATAGAGTAACTAGACTTATGGGCTTCATTCATCAACAAAGTGCGTAGATCATCACGATTTGGAACCCATAAATGACCCATAAAATAGAGTAACCCTTCTTTTTGTTTCCAGCTGAAGCTCAAGATTGTGTGGCATTTCATCAGACATCACGCCTTGGGTCACAAAGCTACGCTGGGCTTGGTAAATACGTGTTTGAATATCAGGTTGGGCTCGAACACACTGGAGTTTGACACGCTCTTTGCGACTAAGTCCGTCAGCCACGACATTCGCCTTACCAGGATGGTAACGAATTTCGCAGTCATAGTCATTCAGAAGCTCAACCCATCGACGTTGTTTCATGTTAAGCTCTTTTTGATTTAAAATATGTTGGAGACTTTTATGGTCTGTGAAGATCACACATTTTGTACCATAGAGGTAGTGTCTCCAAATTTTGAGAGCGAAAACGACCGCACCTAACTCAAGATCATGAGTTGTGTAATTTTTTTCATGGACCTTCAATTGTCTTGAGGCGTAGGCTATGACTTTGTCTCTTTGCATAAGAACACAGCCAAGGCCTAGATTTGAGGCATCACCATAAACCACGAAATCATTGTTGTCATCGGGTAGGGATAGGATAGGAGCGTTACAAAGTTTGTGTTTCAAGGTTTGAAAGGCTTCCTATTGCTTGGGGCCCCACTCAAAAGGTTTATTCTTTTGAGTTAATGCAGTGAGGGGAACCACGATTTTGGAGAAATTTGAAATGAAGCGACGGTAATAACCAGCAAGATCGAGAAAAGAACGAATTTCAGTAGGGGTAGTGGGTGTTCTCCAATCCTTGATTACTGTGATCTTGGCGGGATCTACATGTATGCCTTGTTCGTTGACAATGTGGCCTAAGAATTGAAATTCTTTTAGCCAAAAGTCACACTTTGAGAATTTGGCGTAAAGTTGTTCTTTCTTTAGTAGTTCCATTGTCAATCGGAGGTGATGTTCGTGTTCAGACCGAGATTTTGAATAAATCAAAATTTCATCAATGAAGACAATGATGAACTTATCTAAATAAGGCTTGCAGACCCTATTCATCAAGTCCATAAAAACAGAAGGAGCATTTGTCAGGCCAAAAGGCATGACTGTGAACTCATAGTGTCCGTAACAGGTATGAAAATCGGTCTCGGGGATATCTTCTTCGAGTACACGAAGTAGGATGCCCCTTGTAATCGATCGAAAAGATCATCGATGTGAGGTAGGGGATATCGATTTTTAATCGTGAGTTTGTTGAGCTCACGATAATCGATACACATTCGAAAAGATCTATCCTTCTTTTTCACGAATAACACGGGAGCACCCCACGGAGAATGACTCGGACGAATGAACCCTTTATTTGAAAGCTCTTGGAGTTGTTTTGCTAATTCTTGCATTTCAGACGGTGCAAGGCGATAAGGAGATTTGGCTATTGGGTTGACACCAGGTACAAGGTCGATTCGAAATTCCACTTGGCTTACCGGGGGTAGGCCAGGTAGTTCTTCAGGGAAGACTTCGGGAAATTCTTGGATAATGGGAATCTCTTTAAGACTTTTACCCTTGCCTTTATCTTCTACAATATATGCCTTGAAAGCCACATATTTCCTTTGTAGGTATTTTTGGGCTTGGGTGCAGGTTATGAATTTGAGTTTATTAGAAAGTCTTTCTCCTTGAATCTCTAAAGTTTCGCCCGGTGGAAGAGGTATACAAATGGTTTTGTTATAACAAATGATTTCGGCATGATGTGTGGTTAACTAGTAATGCCTACTATGATATCAAAACTTCTGAGTTGCATAGGTGTGAGGTTGATAGGAAAGAGATGACCATTGAGGTTTAGTTGGCAATTACAAATGATTGAATCGAGTATAATTTTTTTTCAACTTGCTACTTCCACTGGTAAGGGTTTTCCTAGTTTAGTTCTAGGTAAAGATAGTAAAGGCTCAAATGCTAAGGATACAAAACTTTTATCAGCACCCGAATAAAAAAGAACAGATGATGGAGGTTGTTAACAAGGAACATACCGTTCATCACATTGTTATTGGCTCGAGCCTCATCAACGTTGATATTGAATGCGCGTCCATGAGCTTGAACTGCATTTGTGAGCTTCGGGCAGTTATTCCTGTAGTGAGTAAGGTCGCCACAATTGTAATAGGAACCAGGTGGGAAATGAGGTCGAGCAGGGTTTGCTTGATTTTGAGCCATGGGTGGAGCAGGATTTGGAACCGTTTGGTTTCGGGCAGTATTACGACAATAGTTTGCCAGATGACCAAGTCGACCGCAATTAGTGCATTTACGACTTTGTGTATGGGTTGAATGATGATAGTTGCATTGGTTACACAAAGGCGCTGTACCCGTGTATGGCTTCTTGGCAGGTGCTTGAACTGGTTGGTTGGGGGCAGCTTGCTTAGCGGAGTTTTGGGTAGTGACATCAAAGTTTCTTGAAGCCTTGCGCTTCTTTGAATTCTTGGAGGTTTCGGTCTTGTTGTCTTTCTTTTTCCCCTGAGCAGTCTTAGCAGGTGGTTTCTTGTCGCCTTTGCGATGGAGTTTACCCTTCTTGACTTGTGAATCAGTCAGGGTAGCTGCTAATTCAATGGCCTGCCTAACGGTAGTAAGATTGCTACCGGTGACGATATCCTGAACTGGATCAGGAAGAGCATCAATGTACTTCTCAATGGCCTTATCCAAAGGCGTGACCATAGAGGGACAAAGAAGACTCAATTCCTCATATCGGTCAGTGTAAGCACGGTTTTCTCTACTATCTTGCTTTAGATCGTGGAATTCATTCTCGAGAACCCTTATCTCTTGACGTGGGCAGAATTCCTTCATCATAAGAGTTCTTAGCTCCTCCAAGTAAGTGCCATTGCTACATCTGCACCTCTATCCCGCATAATGTTGTTCCACCATGTGAGTGCCTTTTTTTGAAAGACACTCGAGGCGAATTCAACCTTTCGCTCGTTGGGGCATTGACAATGGTGGAAAGTGCTTTCCATACTTTCGAACCATTGTAAGAGGACAGTTGCTCCTTCGGATCTGCAATACTTGTCGGGATGCGTAGAGTGAAATTGTTTGTAGTTGCAAGGAGTAGGTGCGTTATTATTATTGTTAGCTTGGTTTATCTGAGTGACGAGATTTAGGAGTATAGCTGCCATTTGTTGAGCGATTAGAGCTGCCATTTCGGCGTTTTGAGTGTTATCCCGTCGAGGAGCCATTCTAGAAAACATGAATGAGAACGAGTAAGGTTCAAGTTTCAAAAAGGGAATTAAAACAATGAATATAAAACGAAGGATGATACCATTTATTCATTAATTAAAACAAATAAACGATACACTGACTAATCAAGTAAATGGGTTTTTTTATAATGTATAGTGAAGACATGCTTTAGCCTCTAAGTGGACACTCACCCCAAGAGTTCCCAGGTAAGAGTGACTGGTCCGAATTAAGTGGATTTGTACGAACACTCTAGCCTTAGACAGAAAACTCGAAGTACAGGCACCCACCCTTCCAGATTGCACGTGTTCACATTATTAAAACCCAAACTTTGATGAGATTTTGAAAAACATTTGAGGCTAAAAGCCTAAGGTAAATCATCAAAAAGAGTTCCCAGGTAAGAGTGACTGGTCCGATTAAGTGGATTTGTACGAACACTCTAGCCTTAGACAGAAAACTCGGAGTACAGGCACCCACCCTTCCAGATTGCACGTGTTCACATTATTAAAACCCAAACTTTGACGAGATTTTGAAAAACATTTGAGGCTAAAAGCCTAAGGTAAATCATCAAAGGATAGATGATGATTGTACTTTTGTAAAACTTTTGAAAGCTTGAATTGAATGAGGATTGATGTTTGTATATTGTGTATTCACCTAAGGATAGGTGATGGTTATGTGTATTTCACGAATCTAAACACAAGTTACCTCACATTTGGGTCCTAGAAAGGTTATAGTCTAGGTCAAGAGTAATTATAATAACCTAATTCCCTATAACCAATGCTCTGATACCAACTTGTAACACCCCAATCGCGTACTAGCAACAACACGTGGCGGAAACACTAGGGAGTCACGTTACAAATTGTTTCACAACATATGGTACTTAAGTTTCGTTTTATCGAATTAGATTACATCACATTGTATTTGGAAATACAACCATCACAAATATCTACTCTTTATTTTAAATCAAACTAAGGCCATGGTCCATTCCTACATGATCCAAACTTGTAAATCATCACACATCTGCACCTGAAACATATGTGAAATAATGTGTCAACAATTAAATGTTGGCGAGTAACATAGGTTTTGGATATGAAATGTCTTGTTTTGAATAAGTGTTCAAATAACTTGTTTTGAAATAATGGACAAATAGCTTGTATTTAATAAATGATCAAATAACTTGTATTGAATAAATGATCAAATAACTTGTATTGAATAAAACAATTGTCTTATTGGGAGAAACCATGATTTGATGATGAATACATTCAAACCTTTGTTCTGACTGATGTCTAAACCCTCAGAAGGGGATTATCGTTGATTTTTGCTCAGTTTCTGTCATTCCCTAAACAAACTTCCAAACAAACCTTGGAAGCGGGAATGGGGTTGTCAATCCTATGGTACCATAACATACTACCGGTCGGCTTGGCCTAAGCTAATGAATGTATAATTGATGAATCAAGTCTCACACAATGAAAATATGTTATATGAAATGTGAACATGCTTTTCTAATTGTTGAAGATACAATTCAACAATGCATGATAGTAAATTTTGTATACCTTGATAAGATAAATAAATCAAAGTAGTTGAAGATGAAAAAGAGGAGTTTTGAACACTTATATTATGATGTATAATAATGGCTTGAAATCTTGAAAATAGTATGTGAATCACCCCAAAAACTTTTGAAAACCTAAAAAAGGGGACTATGTTACTCACCTTCGGGTATGTTATATTAACAAGCACAAATTTCCTCCATGTTGATCTACACGTCCTAATTTCAAATAGGAACGATTTAATGATCAATTATTCTAAACTCCCTAAGTTTCTCCAAAACTTAAGATTTTTCATATAACTTCAAGATTTTCTCAAAAAGTTATTATTTTGTTTATGTTGGCAATTTGTTTATATATGAGTTCATATATTATATATATATATATATGTTTTTATTTGTGTACTTGAACGATTTATAGATGACCATTATTGTGTTATATCCGTTTACGCACTCGTTTATATACAATATTCATAGTTTGCACGTGGTAACATAATTACGCAAAATTTGAACATATCATCGAATATCATAGGCACGTATTTCACCAAAGTATATAATTTATCATTCTTAGACTATTTGATACATGCAATAATTTCACAACTTAGCATATGTATCATTTTCATGCTTCAATATATAATAGTTTCATTTTAACGGGTCTTTTGACGAAACTATCATATAAACCGCACAAGTACGCATGCATAGATCTATATCCAATTATCATGCTACTACTTATCATTTCACATAATGCATGTCATATTCACATACCACACATCAACATACAATCCATGCATGAATCTACTCATGTTCGTGTACCTTAAATATGCGTATTTTAGCATTTTCGGTAACGTTTTCGGGCGTCCGAACTCACGTATGACTAGCCAAACACTAAAGATAGTTAGTATAAGTAAAAGTTTTTATACCAAAAATATCAGTTTATTTACTGATCTAAGACAGTTTTATAAAAACCTCTTAAAACGGCGATTTTTACCGTTTTTAACGCATAGTTTTGCACTAAACTTTACCATAAGCATCCCAAATCATAACGACATGATATTGTGACACAATACATGTTATTTAATGATTAAAATGATGGTTATACTCATGATAGTGCAGGTCTCACATAAGGCACATAAATCACACAATTTCACCCAATTTACCACTTTTTAAGCTTCATGTACAACATGCAAAGCTACTAAACTTATGCATTTGACTTTGTATCATCATAATACCTCAAATAACATTATTTTTAATGTTTATAATATGTTTTAACATATTTTTGTCATACCACAACATATTATCATCAAATCAACTTCATATCATTCCCTAATCATCACTAGATGTATGCATGTATTATTTATGAACTTGTGAGCAAAACTTATGTGCATGCATTCATATATACATATACACGACACACATACATATGCATATACATTTCCAAAAATTCACTTTTCATTTTCATCATTAATCATGTGATAAAGATGAAGAATGCATATATATATATATATATATATATACACGTTCACGGCCACACATATATATACACTTCCATTTTAATTTTGTTAAAACCATTTTATTGTTTAAAGTTTAAGTTTGTGAAGAAATCCAAGTTTTGAGAAACCTTCCATCAACATCATCACCAAGAAGCAACAACACTTACTTTAAAAGACATTTTATACCTTCCAAGTATGTTAGTGGGTTTTGATGATTTCTTTGACGTTATGGAGGTTGCTCTTCTTTGGAATCACATCGGAAACCTTCTTGGTCTTCAAGAACTCATCAAAAATCATCAATGGAGGAGAGAGAGAGGGGGGTTTACGGTTGGGAGGAGAGATGAGGGTGGTGAGAGAGTGTTGAAATGTGTATGGATGTTGGAAAGATGAATATATGGAAGATATCTTGGATTTGCAAAGATTGCATGCAAGATTGTGTCAACACTTGGCACAAATGGAGAAAACAAGAATAGGTGGACATCAAATATGCCGCCACCTATACACATACACACATACTTCATGTATACATACACATATATTTATATATTCATGCATTACTCAGGTATTTAACTGATTACTGGGTATTTTATCTAGCGTTTAAAATGCGTTTTAAGGCGTTTAAAATTATTTTTATCATTATATAAAAATAAACTTGTCAAAATATTGCAGAATAATAATTTTTTGCCAAGACTGGCTGCGTTGTCGGTATTTTGCAGTATACGCGCCGTATGCGCAGTATACGCTTAAACTCGAAAAATAGAGTTTTTTAAGCGTTTTAAATAACTTTTCCTCATGAATATGATTAAAAATAACATTTTAATCATAACAGAATATTTTTATGATTTAACTATTCAACGGGCGGTCACCGATGTTCGTTTCGCATTTTGATTGTTACGCGATAAGCTTGTATTGCTTTTTGCAAACATAAATTTAAATAAAGTTTGGACTCTCCAAAACTTCAAATATCATAAATTAATGCCAATCACTGTGAATAATATCATAAATGTAAAATAAAGAAATGAAACAAAGACTTTATTAAGTACGGAAACGATCGAGATTGTACAGTGCTTTGAAAATTACAATTGTTACAAATCCGTTTTAAGCATATGTGATCCAACTTTTGAATTATACACTGATGTTATAACATATTTAAACATGTTTTGGCATATAAGAATTATCATAGGACATATCTAACCATCCGAACTCATATTTACGCATATGACATGTTCAAGTAGCTTAAACTACCTTAACGGGTCATAACGGGTCAAAAGCACTTAAGAATCTTTCTAAATCAGAATGTAAACTTTATTAAACCATTTCACATGAGTTCCAATACTCATTTGGTTTATGAGGCATCATTCTATCCAAATCCTCCGATTAAAGTCTCGATATTAACATAGTTATCCGATATTAGGACATACTTGAATTCTCGGACTCTTGAGCTTTGGTTTATCTTCTTGATTAAGGACTTTCTTGCAATCCAAAGTGTGTACATAGTCCTCTCTTTTATGTTTTCAAATGTTTTGGGGTGAAACATATTGTGCCTATGACTACTTTCATTTTTTCATGACATTATACATGCTTTGATTACATAGTACATATAGTACATGATTTCAATTATGGTTTTGCTATATATGTTGACTGGGCATGCTAGCACATTGATTTCAAAGATACTTTTGCGGCATATGTTGACTTAGCATACGAGCACATTGATTTACATTACATTTTTTGCTATGTATCTTGACTGAGCATGCTAGAACATTGATTTCAAAGATACTTTTGCGGCATATGTTGACTTAGCATATGAGCACATTGATTTGCATTACATTTTTGCTATGTATGTTGACTGAGCATACTAGTACATGGTTTTCAAAGACATTTCTTTCTATGTATGTTGACTGAGCATACTAGTACATGGTTTTCAAAGACATTTTTGCTTACATTGTTCATGACATTTTGGTGCGTTGGGGTTTGACTTAATACATTCATTAACATTGATCACGCTGACCGGTGGTATGTAATGGTACCATAGGATTGACAATCCCATTCCCACTTCCCGGGTTTGTTTGGAAGCGACTTTAGGGAACGACAGAATCTGATGAAATGGATGGACCTTTGACTTTATAAGGGACTATTTGACTGTCAACAAGGTTTGAATGTGTTTGCCAACAATCTAAAATAAAAGCATGACTTATAAAACATAATGTTTGATTTTTCAAAGACATGGTTTTATACAAGACATTTCGATTATTCAAGACGTTGGTTTACATTTGACATTTTGGTTCACACAAGACTTTGTATATACATGACGTTGGTTTACACGACATATTTTATACTAGACATTTCTTTGGTTTAAACAAAACTTTTGATGGTTGGTTTATGGCAACTGTTTTAAATAATGGGATGTGTGTAATTTGATAAAATCATGGTGGATACGCCGCTGGTACTTCCTATATATAAGTGCTATTATCATATTACATATCGTGGTGTTATCTAAATCATTTTAAACAAAGTACAAGACAAGACATTTTTATTTAAGACACGACATTTTTACACGAGACATGATATTTTGGTTAATGATTTAACCATGAATTATTTCTTTTCTATCATGTTACACTTAGGGCGGACTTGGGCCTTAGTGGCAATAAAATCATGAAGAACAGTTTAACTTTGTGGTATTTTCCGTTTTTATCCAAGACATGTAAACAATTCTATTAAATAAAACTTAACTTTATATGCGTTGTATTTGAAACAATAGTTATGTTATGATACTCCCCGACGTTTCCACCGCAGTTTGTTGTTTTATGCGGCCGGGGTGTGACAGTAACCCAAAATTATTTACCGGTGCTGAAGGCCCCCTTGATATCATTAGATGGATCGAGAAAATGGAGTCCGTGATGGCAATCAGTGGTTTTGCCACTGCTCAGAGAGTTAGGTATGCTTCGTGTTCATTTCTTAATGAAGCTTTATCCTGGGGGTGCTCAAACTGAGATTTTGGGAGAAGATGTTGCTTACGATCTTACCTGGAATGAACTGAAAGAGATGCTTCTTAAGGAGTATTGCTCGCGTAGTGAACTGCAGAAGATTGAGATTGATTTCTGGAATCTGGCCATGGAAGGCTTGAATGTTAGAGCTTACACGTCTCGGTTCAATGATTTGGCTAGGTTGGTTCCTCGGATGGTTACTCTTGAATATGTTAAGATAGAAAGGTACATTTGGGGTTTGGCGCCACAGATCCGCAGTATGGTCACATCAGCAAAACCCACTATGTTGGGATTGAACCCATACAAAGGAACAAATGATATAAAGCTAATGTACTCTATCCTCAGTTTGGTCCTTATGTCTGAGTTAGGTCCTCTGATCGCCTAAACTCTGCCTTCTAAAGTCTGTTACCTATGCATCATCTGCTACACCAATTATCAAAAGTCTGACAGAAGAAAAGAAGAAGAGTTTGGTCGTCAGAGTTTTAGTTTATTAGTTTTAAATTCAATGTAACAGTGCATGTGCACTATCAGATGTTAGGCATCAGTATTTTGAGTTTGTTAGTTTATTGTTAAGTGTCACTATCAACCCTGACGTCATCAAAAGATGCTCAGTGGTTAGATAGTTAGTTAAATAGTTGATTTGATGTAACAATACATTTTGTCTTGTTAAAAAGATCCTTGCACCAATCATCTTCTTCAATTTCTGTACTATCAAATTTTGTTGTAATAGGCTGAGGGAGTTTGTGAATCATATGCAAAGTTTACAAACTTGAAAGCATGATGATGATGAAAACAAATGACCCTTTACTTGTAGTAAATGTTTTCCATTCTATTCCGCTGCATTTACTTTCAATTTCAATTATATTTCAATTTTTGAAACAAAAACTACAAGTAAATCAAACTCAGATCCTAACAATTGGTATCAGAACTATGACAATCAAAATTTGATTAACATCAATTTGATTTGAAAGATCAGCTCTCCCTGCTAATCAGTTTGATTGTTTTACGCCACGTAGGCGTTCAAGGTTATTAAAACACAAATCTGTTGTAAACAAGCAGAAATGTCTCAAAACACATAGGATTCCAACTTTAGATCCATGTTTAAACCACCGGTGTTGAAACGAAATGAATATTTCATATGGCAACGTCGGATGGGTCACATCCTAGCTTAGCAAAACACCGACTGTTGTCGATCTGTTGTGTATGGACCACATATTCCAATGGTTCCCAGCACAGAGGATCCCAATACTCAAGTGCCAAAAAGTCCCGAAAATTATTCTGAGCAAGACTTCCAGAAAATAGAGTTGGATGCAAAAGCGTTTAGCATTGTTGCTTTCGCGCTACCCAACGAAATCTATGATGGATTGCTCCACTGCAACAGTGCAAAAGAGTAATGGTTGCACTAAAAGAACAGTTTGGTGGGACTAAGGAGGTGATAGAGAATAATAGAGAAGTTTTAAATCAACAGTATGAGACGTTTTGTCACGTAAAAGGTGAGTCGTTAACACAACAGTTCGAACGTTTTAGCTGTCTCATCAGTGAATTGAAACTGGTCAATGTATAATTTTCAAATTCGACTGTCAACAGTCGTTTCTTAAGATCATTACCAAAAAAATAGGAGACTGTATCTTACGTTACTCGAACATCTGTTGGGTTTAAAGAGATGACCCTCACTCAACTTCATGGTAGACTTCTCACTTATGAGAGAGAGTTGAATCAGAAAAAGAAGTTACAATAGTCTGGGAAAACAACTGATGACTACACCTTGGGTAACACTGCTCTTTATAGTCATGAAAAGAGTTCTGGTAGTGGGAAGGATCAAGGTTATGATCATTATATTGGTATAACATCTGGAAACAATTTTACCTCTGATCCTTACATACCCAATTTTGCTTTTGCTACAAATGGGGAAAGCCAAAACTCTGACAATATGTCCTTTGAAATGAATAACTTACAACATTTTAAACCCACTGATTTGAAGAAATGGACATTTTACATCAGCTGGCACTTTTAAGTGTTAGAGCAAGTAAATTTAATAAAAGGACTGGTAGGAAGTTTCCAGGATTGCATGGGGGGTTAAAAGTGGGGTTGGATAAATCCAAAATAAAATGATATAAGTGCAATAAGTTAGGACACTTTGCCAGGGAATGCAGATCTCAAACTGCAGGACCAATTGTAACTCACCCAGGCCCTAGACCTCAAAGCACTGCTCATTTTTCCCATTATACTCCTGCACCACAAATGCAACAGAATGCACACTTTGCACATCCTGCTACTAATGTCCCTGTCCATTATATCCAAACACCTGCTCCACAGATTCAGTATGTTCAAGCACCACCGGTAGAAGGAAACCAACAAAGCTTCTTTACACAAGGTTATGTTGATTGGAGTAGTTTGCCTGAGGATTTATCTGATGAAAACTTTGCTCTAATGGCTAAAAATGATTTTGCAAATGAAAATATCTATTTACTGGCCTTAGAAACTATAGTTAAAGGTGTAGAGTCTATGGAACAAGGGTCAAAATCTAATGAAGTTCAAAGTTGTGATGAAGCAGTGGTTACACCAATGATTGATCAAAACACTGTTGATGAAGAAAAGATATCTCTATCTGACCCATGGATACTGATGTGTGTGAAGATGATTGTGATTATGCTCTTATGGCTGCTTCCAAGGTATCACCTCATATCCCAAAGGATCTCTATTATGGAAAATGTATAATAGCTTTTGCTAACATTAATCAGGTGAATGAAAACCTTAGGAACAAAATGTTAGAAATGAACTTAATTTTGAAAAACTTATGAAAGAGTTAAAATCAAAATTGTTTTCAAAAGATTCGAGATAAGTAGCCTAAAGCATGAAGCTAGCATAACCAAGGACCAACTCCAAACTATGGTAGATAAATACCAAGTTTGCAAAAGGAGTTAGAGGATACCCAGATCACATGTGAAAAATGGGTAGAATCTTCAAAAGGTTGTGAAATTATGCTAGACAAATAGATCAAGAGTAACATAAAATTTGGCATTGGTTTTGTAACTAAAGAAGAAGCCAAATAAAATGTTACAGAAACTAATTCTGGAAAGGTTGAAGTAGTTCCAATAAGTTTTGCTGGAAATGAAATAAAAATCAGTGATAAAATTGGCAACAAAATTTCTCTTGAAAAACATGAAGGGTCTTCAACTTTTAAAGAAATTGAGAAATAGTAACTCAAACCCACATGGTCAGATGAATGTGATATTCTTGAAAATTTTAAGCAAATGGACTTCTCAACTCTTGAAGGTGTAAAGGCACCAAAGGCAAGAATCATTCCTATCAAAAATCTTCCAGCAGAGGCTACAACATCTGCTGAGAAGAAATCAGATAAAAAGAAAAAAGAAAAGATCAAACATCTGTTTCGTGAATTTTGCAACAAAAGAAACCATGTAGCTGAAAACTGTTTTCTTTTAAAAGCATATGACATAAACAAAACACATGTAATCCCAAATGATTAAAAAATGTTTTTCTGTTGGAAAACAAATCATCTAACTCATGAGTGTGCTTATCTTCAAACCTATGATCAAAAGGTAAAAAAGATCAAAGCAAAAGATCAAAGCAAAAGCTCTTGAGAAAAAAAGTTCAAGCTCTGATAGAAATAAATCTAAGCAGACCTTTGAACCTATTGAAACATCTGTCACAAAAGCATTGATCAAAACCTCTGTTCCCAGAGAGATACAAGTGACGATGCTCCACCTGCAAACAGCTTATCAAAAGGTTCCTATGAGCTATGAAGGTTACAAAAAACCTTCAAAGCCCAAAGTGAATAGATATCCTCATGGTTACCAACATCAGACAGGAAATGGTTCACAACAGTGGATACAAAGGCAAACTCAAACCACTGGCCATACTCCTGGATTTGAGAATGGACAATCTGTGAACCCATCCAAAGCCATTCTGGCTTTGGAATCTCATTTGAGCTAATTGTTTACTTATGTGCAGGGAGCTTCTACTTGCCTTGATAGTTTATGGTATATAGATAGTGGTGGCTCCAGGCAGATGACATGATGTATAGCCTTTCTCAAAGACTTCTATGCTCATGGAGGGGATGATATATCTTTTGGTAACAATTCAAAAGGAAAGGTGTTGTGTTCAGGGTGTGTCCAGGCTGTGAATCTCAAATTTGAACATGTTAACTTAGTTGGCAATCTAAATTCAATCTTCTGAGTGTCTCACAAATGAGTGACAAGGGATATGGATCCTTCTTCATAAAGAAAACTTGTCAAATTGTAGGACCAAAGATTGTTAAAAAGATAGATCAGATTATTGCTGAGAGTAAAGCACAACTTGTTGCTCATAGGAGTGGAAATTTGTTTGTGGTTGATATGTTGAAAGATAACCATATTTCTAATGCATGCCTGTTCTCAGTTGCTTCCAACAAAGAGACGGAGTTGTGGCATAGAAGACTTGGGCATACAAATCTGAAAACAATCACCTAATTCCAATTCATGGGTAGTGTAGTTCTTCTCATGAACCTTTAACTGATGGGATGCATACGCGATGACCTTTTCTCGTTGCATTAACACGCAATCTAAACCTTTATGTGACGTACCACGATAAACCACAAAATCATCCGTACCATCAGGAAGCGACAAGGTTGGGGCGCCACATAGTTCCTCCTTATACAACTGAAACACTGATTCTTGTTTATCTCCCCGGTCAAACTTCCTATCTTTTTGGGTCAAGGCGGTTAGAGGCTGTGCTATCTTTGAAAAATTCTCAATGAATCGTCGATAGTACCCCGCCAATCCTAGAAACTTACGTACTTCAGTTGGAGACTTCAGTGCTTCCCAGTTCTTTATAGCCTCGATCTTGGACGGATCGACATGAATTCCTTTCTCGTTCACTACGTGACCGAGAAACTGAACATCGTGAATCCAAAATTCGCACTTTGAAAACTTTGCATATAACTTCTCGTTCTTTAGCAATTCAAGAATAAGCCTTAAATGTTGCTTATGTTCTTCCTTAGACCGTGAGCATATTAATATATCGTCAATAAAAACGATCACAAATTTTTCCATGTAAGGCTTGCAAACACGATTCATCAAATCCATAAATACGGCCGACGCGTTAGTCAAGCTGAAAGGCATGACAAGAAACTCAATGCCCATAACGGGTTCTAAATGCCGTCTTTGAATACTCTCCTCTTGAATCTGCAACTGATGATAGCCCGAACGCAAATCAATCTTCGAATAGAAGCTGGAACCTTGAAGTTGATCAAACAAGTCGTCGATCCTTGGTAAAGGATACTATTTTGATAGTGAGCTTGTTCATCTCCCGATAATCTATACACATACGGAAGGTTCCATCTTTCTTCTTCACGAACAAGACCGGAGCTCCCCAAGGTGAGAAACTCGGTCGAATGAAACCCTTGTCTAACAACTCTTGAAGTTGGTTAGAGAATTCCTGCAACTCTGACGGAGCTAAATGGTAAGGTGATTTAGCTACAGGGGTAGCTCCTTGGACCAAGTCGATGCGAAATTCAACTTGCCTTTGCGGGGGTAATCTTGGCAAGTCTTCGGGAAAGACTTCAGGGAAGTCGCTCACAATAGGAATATCCTCAAGTTTAGGCCCCTCAGTCTTCTTATCAACTACGTGTGCCAAAAAATGCGAAGCAACCCTTCCGTAGACACTTCTAGGCCTTCATGCAAGTAATAATTCGCAATGGGGTTCCACG
The DNA here is from genome assembly GCA_947069175.1 of Scalesia atractyloides. Lineage (NCBI taxonomy): Eukaryota > Viridiplantae > Streptophyta > Magnoliopsida > Asterales > Asteraceae > Scalesia > Scalesia atractyloides. The sequence continues at coordinate 45,299,081 of CAMTDV010000025.1, forward strand.
TCTTTCTCCATGGACATAAAGTGTTTCACCGTCAGATAGAGGAATAAAAATTATCTTTTCATGACAAATCACATCGGCACGATTGTTCGACAACCAGTCCATCCCGACTACGACATCGAAGCTACCCAGCTGAACTGGTAAAAGATCTATACTAAATTCCTGATTGCACAAGACCAACTTGCAACCCTTGACGACTTCACATGACTCAACTAATTTCCCATTAGCCAATTCAATATAATAAGGGATATCTAACTTACTTGACTCTTAATTCAACATACGCTTAAAGTCGGTAGATACGATGCAAGGTCGGCACCGGTATCAAAAAGAATTGAAGCATATTGATTATTCAGAAGAAACGTACCCATAACTACATTCCGGTCCTGACGAGCATCCTTAGCTCCAATCACGAAGGCTCGACCCTTAGCTTGGTTCAACTTAGGACATTACCGCTTGAAATGATCCTCAGAACCACACTCATAACATCCTTTGTCCTTCTTTGGTAACACCACCCTGCAAGTTTCTATTTTGTGTCCTACCTTTCCACACCTTTTACACTTAGCACTTTCACAAGTGCCCACATGATGGTAGTTGCATTTGTTACACTTGGGTAAAGGACCTGTATACTTCCTTGGACCAAAGCTTATCGCGTTCACAGTAACAGAGAAGGCTTTCACATCTTGAGTTATTGTAGTTTGGTTTGCAGCTTTGTTACCCTTCTTGAAGTTAGACCATTTTCGTTTACCCGAACTCTTTGATTCATCGACTGAATCCTTCTTATCACTTCCCTGCCTAGTTAGAGTTTTCATACGCACCGCATCTTCGGTTAAACTAACCGCTAGGCTCACTACACTTAGAATTGTTGTAGGGTGAGACGAGGTAAGCATGCTACGGATTTGGGGCGCCAAACCCCATATGTATCGCTCAATCCTTTTAAACTCCGTGTCACAAGGTAAGGAACAACCCTGGACAAATCATGGAACCGTTGCGTATATCCCGCAACATCAGCGCCGATCATAGTTAAATTCCAAAATTCTGTTTCTGGTCTTTGGATTTCAGCTGCAGTATTCTCCTCGCATCGATTCCCGAAGTTCCTCCCATGTCATGCCATAAGCGGCTTCATCACCTACTGTTTGAACCTGTAGGTTCTACCAAGTCAATGCCTCATCCAGAAAGAGGCAAGTAACATACATCACCGTTTGTTCTGGGGTACATTTCCTGATACGAATCACTGATCCGTCTTCTCCACCCAACGTACAAACCCAACGGCTCCCTCGGTACCATTGAAGTTTAGAGGCTTGCCGTCAAGGAATACTTTATAAGTGCACCCTGGAATAGTAGTACCTCCTGAATTATCAAGATATAATTGTTACGAGAATAATTATAAACAAGAAAATTCCTAGATTGTATTGCAAAACCAACTATTACCAATCACAACGTTGCCACCCGTTCCTGATCCGCCGGGTCTAGAACCTCCGGTACCTCAAGTTCCGCCACCGGTATCAACACGATTTGCCTCATACTGCACGATCGCGGTAGCGATGCGCTGTTCCATCAAAGCTTCAAACTCCGCCTCTGTGGCTGGAAGTTGGAAATTTGGTTTCTTTCGAGTAGTTCTTCGTTTCGGAGCCATGGTCTTCTAATATAAACTACCAAAAGAATTTAGACAGATATTTCGACAAATATTGCCAACCATGCATGAATATGAGAATGCAACCAATCGTAATAACCATATGATGACGTCAACAAGTATCACCAACAGTCATGAGTGCACAAGTAATAACAATTACATGAATAATCACCATCATAATAATCACAATATCATACAAGTACCGCACCATAACAACCATAACATCATAATAATCATGACAAGAATAAGATACAACGCATCAAAAGAAAATACCATAATTTACATATCATTCAAACTTGTTACATTGTTTCATGAAAGATCCAAAAGAGATTGAGGTTACATCACCTTGGCTTACAAGTTTAGACAATATACAAAAAGGTAAAATTTCTTCCACAAGCAATCTTCGTAACCAAAAGTAGGATCATCATATCATAGCCATCACAACTACTGGGGTGGGAGGTAGGGTGGTCGTGTCTCGAGTGCCGCTCTGACTCTAGCTAAGTCCTCCTCGATAACTCTCATCTCATGAGCGAGTGTAGCAACCCTAGCCCGAACCTCTGAAATCTCACGATCCGTCATACCAAAAGTCACATCATAGTGTGCTAAAGCTGAAGTGAGTGTAATCATCTGATGACCATCATGGAATCGCTGTTGACGAATAGTATCCAAGTCCTTATTAATCCTACGCACAAACGCATGAAAGTGCATCTCAAGGGAACTCATCCTCTCCTCGAGAGTGGGTGGAAACATGGGAGAACGATAATATGGATCAGAAGGTGACATGGTGGGTGGAGGTCAAGACGGTCCACCCAACTCGAGCTCCGGGGGTACAGGAAAGCCAGCAGCTCGGAATCTCTCAATGAAAGGACTAGCAGGAGCGGGATGTGAAGGTCCTCCGGTCTAAAAAACGGAAGGAATCTCCCTCCTAGTCTCACTAACTCTCTCATCATTAACTCGAGAAGGAACAATGTGAGATGGTCCACCCACCTCGAGAGTAGTGGGAGCGATAGGCTCCGCAGCAGAGCCACAGTCCGTAGCTAAGCGCTCAGACCCGCGGCTTTGAGAGCAGAAAAAGACACACTATCAGCAGTTTCAGAAGATGAAATGCCCATAATGGACACCACCGGGGAAGAGACCTCTAGAATTGCAACATCGAACGCCTCACCCTTTCCTTGGTCATCGTCGACATGATCAACGTGAAAAACTGGAACCTCGTGCCCACTAGAAGGGACGTCAACAAGAGGAAACTCAATCGCAAGGGTTAGGATGTCAAGGATAAGGTGACCTATAACAACTACGTCGGGGACTAGAACATCCCCTAGATCGAGAACATCATCTATCAGCACAGGACCACCTAAGGCTATGATCTCCCCCTCATCACTAACGCCACTCACCTCATCATTGGACACGTAGTCTGGATCCTCTTCCGGCTCACTATCTGTATCCGACACAACCTCCATAACAGGCTCATCATCCGAATCCAACCCGATGACCTCCTTGTCGGACACGAGGTCAACAAACTCCACGTCTGAATCTGAAATGTCGATAGGATCCGAAGCTGACGACATCGTGACCTGGCAAGATAATCCGTACGAACACATATATAAATATATTATATATTTAATTCACAAAACTCACCACATGAACCAAATAGCTTGCCTATACAGAATAGACTAAACCATGTAACCCATCTATACCACATGGACTAAACCAAGTAACCCGCCTATACCACATAGACAAAATTGAGTAACCCGCCTATACCACATAGACAAAATTAAGTAACCAGCCTATACCACATAGACAAAAACCAAGTAGCCCTCCTATACCACATAGACAAAATTAAGTAGCCTGCCTATACCACATAGACAAAACCGAGTAACCCGCCTATACCACAGAGGCAAAACCAAGTAACCCGCCTACGACTCGTAGACCCAACCATGAACGAGATGCAATGCAATTCAATGAGACTTTTCATGCAAGTGAAAACGTTTTATGCAAGCAACCTATATATGAGATTATATTCAAGACTCGAGACCGAATCCTAGTTCGCTATAATCGAGGCTCTGATACCAATCTGTCACACCCCGCCGAAGGCGGAAATGCAAGGTGCGACCATGAAAGGTTTTCAAGCATACGACAAGCAAACAACTAATATGATTAAGCATCAACGATGCCGAAGGTTAAAGTTTACAAACTATGACAACATATTTAGCTTACACAACCCAAATATATTACACTAAGTTTCAAAACACATACGACCAAAAGTAATAACGTTTATAAAGTTCCTAGGATTTGTCAAGTATATTTCTGATTCGATGGAATATACAAGGCAAAACCCACAAAAAGGTATCGTCCATGATGCATGCAACTTCTAAAAGCCGTGAACCGACATTCCCTTACCTGAAAAACATGCTTAAAAATATCAACATAATGTTGGCGAGTTCACAGGTTTAAATGTTACAAATGAAACTTAAAACATTTGATAAAAAAATTAGTATACGTAGTTTATGAAAATCACGAGAGTCTAATCATGGTCTTGAAAAAACCGTGATACATGTGCCGACATAAGCTCGTAACCAACCCATAACAATGATGACTCGTCACATCGTACACCACGACGATGTCTAAGAATCCTTGGACACAATTGCACTCCCACAGGGTCACGACCGACCAGCAGCGGGACTCGTTAAACCCAATAGATCTATTCGACTGTTCCGCGGTCATTATCATGACTAATGGTTACTAAACGAAGCAATAACATGAGGACTTCCGAGCTCTAAAACCACCCAACTTATGCGCACAAAATAGACAAAAATGGATTTCATACCCCACTACCATACCCCGTAACCAAGCATGATTTTCCCCCTATTTAAATAAACATTTAAATAAGTAAAAGGGGTCGTGAAGACTCACAAATTGTGTTCCGTGCGTATGCTAGCGAAATCAAATGTCTAAAATAATTCCCGACCTACACGCGTCCTAACTCATATAAGACACTAAGGTCCATGAAATATACCCCTAGCATATTTGTTGGTCATAATCAAATCATCCAACTAGCTAGTTATGAAATACCTTGTTTTTTGTTTTAACACGACATACTGACATGTTGGTTATTTGTTCCAATTTGAAAAAAATATATATTTACACCAAAATATATATTTCACGATAGTAATAATAACGTATCTACATTATTATAACCTAGTAGTCCTTGCTTGAATAGTATCCGGGTGTAAAAGTAAATATACTTTTAACCCGGTTCAACGAGAAAAGCTATATATATATATATATATATATAAATTGCACATTTATATTTAGAGAAAAACTCTTTTAATATGACAATTATTTATATACATCAAAACGATAAGTTTATATTTGTTTGTTCAGAGTCTACACTTGTTTAAGTGAATGCTCGTAATACTCCCATAAGTAAAAGAATATGAGTTTAGTGCCTTTATGAGATAAAATTATGTCATTTAAGTTTTTAGACATCTTCCTAAAAACAACCATAACTTTCTGCAATATAGCCATTCATATTTGTAAAAAAAGTTATGCACCATAAATACAAATTTATGACAGTTTATTAGTACCATTTCTACAAATCCACATCTTACGTATTAGTGTATAATGACATTTATTATTTATTTGTTTTTACTCTAGAGGTAGTTTCCCTCAAATAGAAAACGTACAGAAGTTTTTTATTTAAATGAGAAGTTAAGATCCTCACCCTCTATTCCCATATAATATCATGATGAGATGATTTACAACCTTTTGTAAACCCATACGTATACATATAGTATATTACCTACACATGCATGCATACTTATATTCCTTTTATTAAAAGTTAGATATCAACTTCATGTTTTTTACTTGGATGAAAGTCCTATATCTTTGCCATTAACTATATATATATATATATATATATATATATAATATATATATACATATATATGTATACACACACGCATATATATATATATGATATTTCATGTGATTTTTATTTGTAACCAATAATTTACTATTCATCAACACATGTTTCACAAACTCAACATCTTGTAGTCTTGGTAGGACATGCTAGCTTTTCTAAAGAATTTCTCAATTGAGAAAATAAAGAAAACGCTATTCGGATGATTTGACATATAAACAACTACTCAAAGGTTAACCATAATAAACACTTACAATAGCAAGCAAGGAGAAGGATTGGATAAGAAAATAGTTCTTGACTCCTTGAGATTAATCAAAACTTTCTACACTAAAACACTACTAAAACTTGATCTTGTGGGCTTGATCATAGTGGGTTTAAACTAGAAAAGACAAGACTATGTGTGAAATGGGTGGGTTCAGCTTGGGAGTTTAAAGCCGAGAGAGAGTTGAAGGTGTGAGTTTTTAGATAGACATGTATGAATAAATAAAGTAATCCATGCATATTGATGAAAAATATTATGGGAGTGATGGGAGGTGACGTCTCAAGTAAGTCTTGCAAGCATGTTGTAGGATTTAACTAATTCAACAAATTAGAAAATGATGGTGATGTTTGTCTTGAGACATGTTTTCAGTTGAAAGAAAAGGAAGATGTGGTGTTGGTTTGTTTAACCAATCAAATCCAACACATGGGATGATGGCATGATGGTCTTCATTTATCAAAAAGTCAAAGATGGTCAGGTTGGTAGTATTGTACTGCTATAATGACTCTAGTGTTCAAGTCTTGTAGACATCTAGAGAACATATAGCCAACTAAAATAACTATAATAAAATTTTTGATGTTTTTTTTGTGTATGGAACGATTGTTCCAAGATGGCGAAACATCAAAGCATTTATAAACATAGTTTAAACAAAATTACTATAAAAATAGTTTAAATATCAAAGGTCATAAAATAAAATAGAATACATGAGAATTATGTTTTACATGTATGTGGGTGTCGTATCTATTTACGTAACTATATACGTATGTACTTTCATAGACTAAAATCTTCATGATACGTAGTCGTGCAAAAGTAATATATACATGTTTCTATATATATTGGAATCAATATTTAACCATATTGCATTCACCAATATAACCATAAAAATAAACAAAATGGAATATTCAAATTTAAAATTTTCTATTTCATTTAATCACCAACATTCGTTCTTGTTTACCGACTAACCGTAAACCGACTATTGCCATACATTACTAGACGTATGATATGAAATATCCGGACATTGCTAGACTTTATGGACTTAATTAATAATATAATTAAGTCTAAATGCACGTAATTTAATAAATAACAGTGATTAGGTTGTACGGTTTAACCTGAAAATGTGCCGGTTGTCACACGTCCAACAGTGGTTATCCCTAAACCAGATGATTCTAAAAAGATTGATGAAATAGCTGATATCTTTGTAAGGGAAAAGAGATATACAGAGAAAAGGGTAAGGGTTGAGAGCAGAGCTTTGGTTGAGAAAAAGATAGCTCTGCAAAAAGAAAAAGAAAGTGTTCGTCCTTCATCAAAGAAAATGCTTGTTAGAAAAACAAGGCAATCAGCATCCATACCTTCTAAACTTAAGACAGTTGCTAATCCAACCACATCCTCTGCTCCCACAAAAACTCCTACACCTCCTTCGTCAAAAGCAGTTGATACACCAACCACAACAGATGTTACAACACATGTTGTGTCAACATCTGTTGACACAGCAGAGGTTATAACAGATGTTAATCCAACCACTACTATGGTCATATTTCCAACTTCCACCATATCTCTACCCACACCCACAAGAATACCACAATCACAATCACCTGATCTCAAGTTTAAAAGGAGAAAAACCACAAATGTTATAATTGATGACAAGATCATTCCTTCTCCTATACCTGTGTCATCTAAACCAATGTCCACCACAATAGTTGTACAATCTCCTTCTTCTCAATTTACAAAAGTGCTCCTTGCCACTCAATTCCCACTGGAGCTACAAGCTGTTAAATATAGATCAAATCTTTCTTTTTAGAAGAAGATCCCGATAAAAGGGAATTCCCATCTCTGAAAGGTTATCCCAGGCCTAGAAACTTAGAAGAATACAAGAGGCTTAAAGTCCAACAAGCAGGGGATATCACAAAAATGGATACCAAGGGAAAGTCTGACAGAATAATACAAAATTACTGGCAATATCAGTTGAGCAAAGTCAGAGGTTTAGAAGACTATGCAAGAGACTTGAGCAAACAATTGTCAGAGAGAGAAGATAAAAGCCTTAAAGAAGATTACATCAATCACATCTTGGAAACTAAATTATACAAGGCTACAAGGGCACAATTCAAAGACTGGTCTGTGAGAGAGTTGGAAGAAGAAGTACAAAGAATGCAACATATGTTGAAAGATCCTCACAAAAAGCTAACTCCTCCAGATTGGAACAAACACAAGAAACTGGCTGAAAAGAACTTAAAGCTAAGAAGAATGAAGGAAGAGTTGATAGCTGCAAATGTGGGTCAAAGAACCAAATCATGGGTGGACAGAGGTTAGAGTGATTTAAGCATACAAATGGCTTGAACAAAAGAGGAAAATTGATCCATCATTACCAAAGAAGCCAGTGTATCCAGCAGAGGATACAGCTCAACAGACCCAACACTCTTCAAAATCATCTGAAACATCTGCTTTATCTATTCATGCCTTAATCAAAGAAAAAGGCAAAAGGATATGGAAGAAGAAGATAAGAGAGTGTTTGAGCATATAAAGGAAGGAATCCAAAACATGATTGATTTCCTTACTGATGAAACAAATCAAAAACTTGCAGAAGATATTTCTCAGATGGCAAGCAAATCAATTCTACCTACCTCAGCAACAACATACCATCCTAGAAAGCCATCAGACCCAAAAATTCTAAAGCGGAAAGTTAACAAAAACTCCCACGAATTGATTTTGCTCAAGTCTAATGGCGATGCTACCAAGATGAGAATGGAGGATGTATATGGGCTGTGTGTAGAAGACCTCCAAGAACTTATGGATCTGGTACTCGAAAAGGATGATGATGATGAGAAATCTATGTGTTTTGAATTGCAATTTAAAGGCCAAATCAGAGATTTCCTTTTGAGGAATAAAGACCAAGAATAAAAGGTGTTTTTGGCATCATCTATTCCAGGGGAGATTGTTGGGATTGGACCCTTACAAAGTAACAGATGATATAAATCCAAAATACCCTATCTGCGGTTTGGTCCTTCTATTAGAGTTTAGATCCTCTGATCGCCTAAACTCTGCCTTCTAAAGTCTGTTACCTATGCATCATCTGCTACACCAATTACCAAAGGTCTGACAGAAGAAAAGAAACAGAGCTTGGTCATCAGAGTTTTAGTTTATTAGTTTTAATTCAATGTAATAGTGCATGTGCACTATCAGATGTTAGGCATCAGTGTTTAGAGTTTGTTAGGTTATTGTTAAATGTCAATATCAACCCTGACGTCATCAAAAGATGCTCAGTGGTTAGATAGTTAGTATAAATAGTTGAGTCGATGTAACAGTACATTTTGTCTTGTTAAAAAGATCCTTGCACCAATCATCTTCGTCCATTTCTGTACGATCAAATTGTGTTGCAATAGGTTGAGGGGGAGTTTGTGAATCACATGCAAAGTTTACAAACTTGAAAGCATGATGATGATGAAAACAAACGACCTTTACTTGTATTCTATTCCACTGCATATACTTTCAATTTCAATCATATTTCCATTTTTGAAACAAAAACTACAGATGATGCGGTTCGTAAGAGTAGCCTTAACAAGAAGGATGAGACCGAGAAATCATCGATGAAAGATAATGCAGACAGAAAATCCGATTAACCGGAGCGCTCTGAGCGTAGGTTAGAAGGTTCGCGAAAGCGAAAATCTGAGAGTTTGAGGACGGATTCCGATGATAAGCGTGATAGGAAGCGCAGTTCTGGTAAAGCATTTGTAGCTAACACCAGTGGTTCAGGAAAGGATGTGATCAAGGATAGCAAGAGCAGTTCAGTGAAAAGGACTAATGGTGAGAAAGGAAAATGTACTAGATGCGGTCGATCTGGGTATGTGATGCGTGAATGCTATGCCAAAAGCACATCGGATGGAGTCAAGCTTGAAGGTAGCTTCAAATGTGGAGAGCATGGACACTTTAAGCGAAATTGTCCTCTGTTGAAAGGCCAGGTGCCAGAGGTAGAGCTTTTGAGTTGAATGCTGGGAAAGCAATGATCCTGCAGTTGTTACCGATACGTTTTTAATCAATAACCATTCTGCGTTCGTACTATTTGATATTGGAGATGACTTGAGTTTTGTTTCGAAAAACTTTGAACCATTTCTGTGTTCTTAAGCAAGTAAACAAGACAAAAAGTATTCAATCAAATTAGCAAATGGTAAACTGATAGAAACTAGCGAAGTCATTTGTGGTTGTAGTATTCGGTTATGCGATCATAGTTTTAGTATCGGTTTGTTACCAGAGAGCTCGGTAGCTTCGATGTAGTCGTTGGGATGGATTGGCTATCCAAGAACGGAGCTGAAATTGTTTGTGACGAGAAATTAGTGCGTATACCCCGTCCTGTTGGTGAAGCGTTAGTGATTCATGGAGATCGATCAGACCGGAAATCAAGAGTCGTTAGTGTTATGAAGATGCACAAGATGTTGTGTAAGGGCTATCCCGTGTTCTTATTTAACGTGGATGATACGAAGGTAGAAGGTAGGAAGATCTAAGAGATTCCTATAGTACGTGATTATCCAGAAGTGTTTCCTGAAGATTTACCTGGATTGCCCCCTGCGAGACAGATCGAGTTTAGAATTGATCTTATTCCTGGTGTTGTACCGATTGCAAAATCTCCTTATAGATTAGCGCCTTCGGAAATGAAAGAGTGGTCGAATCAGCTTCAAGAGCTTCTAGACAAAGCTTTCATATGCCCAAGCTTTTCACCTTGGGGAGCACCTGTTTTATTTGTAAAGAAGAAGGATGCTTCCTTTAGGATGTGCATAGATTATCGGGAGTTGAACAAGCTAACTATCAAGAATTCTACCCCCTACCAAGAATTGATGACGCGTTTGATCAATTCCAAGGATCCAGCTACTACTCGAAGATTGATTTGCGTACAGGATATCATCGATTGAAGATTGCGGATGAAGATGTTCCAAAGACTGCTTTTAGAACACGGTATGGCCATTATGAATTTTTAGTCATTCCTTTTGGCTTAACTAATGCGCTTGCAGTGTTCATGGATCTCATGAACAGGGTATGCAAACCCTATTTGGATAAATTTGTGATAGTATTCATTGACGATATACTTATCTATTCACGAACCAAAGAAGATCATGAGCAACTTCTGAAGATTGTTTTGGAGCTGTTGAAGACTGAGAGGTTGTATGCCAAGTTCTCTAAATGTGAGTTTTGGATTCGAGAGGTTCATTTCCTCGGTCACGTCATAAACGAGAAAGGTATACATGTAGATCCGTTGAAGATAGAGGCGATTAAGAATTAGGAAGCGCCAAGGACTCCGTTAGAGGTGCGGCAATTCTTAGGACTTGTTGGGTATTACAAAAGATTCATTGAGAATTTTTCCCGAATAGCGCAGCCATTGACGTTATTAACCCAGAAGGACAAGAAGTTTGATTGGACAGAAAGCAGGAGAAAAGTTTTCGGATGTTGAAGGAAAAGTTGTGTAGTGCACCTATTCTTTCCCTTCCTGAGGGAAATGAGGGTTTTGTTGTATACTGCGATCTGTCACGTTTGGGCCTTGGTTGCGTGCTTATGCAAAAGGACAAAGTGATAGCCTATGCATCCAGACAACTGCACGAAAAGAACTACACAACTCATGATTTGGAGTTAGGAGTTGTTGTGTTTTCCTTAAAGATTTGGAGACATTATCTGTATGGCACGAAGTGTACAATTTATACAGACCATAAGAGTGTCCAGCATATCTTTGATCAGAAGGAACTCAACATGAGGCAACGGCGATGGGTGGAATTACTCAATGATTATGAGTGTGATATTCGCTATCACCCTGGGAAAGCCAATGTTGTTGCTGATGCGCTCAGTAGGAAAGAGCGGGAAAAGCCTCTACGTGTTCGTGCTTTGGGTTTAACCACACAAACGAGTTTGACGGATCAAATTTATAGCGCACAACGAGAAGCTTTAAGAGATAAGAATATGAGAAGAGAAGGTTTGAGAGGTTTGGAATGTGAACTGATACCAAAAGCGGATGAAGTAATGTACTTCATAAACCGAGTTTGGTTCGCTCAGAGGTAACCTACATGAACTGGTTATGAACGAGGCTCATAAGTCCAGATATTCAATTCACCCAGGTTCTACCAAAATGTATCAGGATATTAAGGAATTGTATTGGTGCCCGAATATGAAGAGATATATTGTGGTGTATGTGAGTAAATGTCGGACGTGCTCGAAGGTTAAGGCTGAGCCTTAGAAGCCTTCTTGGCTTCTGCAGCAACCAGAGATTCCTAAATGGAAGTGGGAGCATCTTGCTATGGACTTTATCACCAAATTACCCCGTACGTCACGTGGACATGACACCATATGGGTAATTGTGGATCGATTGATGAAGTCTGCTCATTTCTTACCTGTTAAAGAAACAGACAAGACGGAGAAGATATCTTGTGGCCAGACACGGAGTTCCTATGTCAGTCATCTCTGATAGAGATGGACGATTTGACTCCAGATTTTGGCGATCCCTTCAGGAGTCGCTGGGTTATCGTTTGGACATGAGTACTGCGTATCATCCTTAAACATATGGTCAGAGTGAGAGAACCATTCAGATGTTAGAGGATATGTTGAGAGAGTGTGTGATTGATTTTTGTGGAAGCTGGGATACTCACCTACCATTAGCAGAGTTTTCCTACAACAATAGTTACCACGCGAGTATCAAAGCCGCTCCATTTGAAGCCTTGTACAGAAGGAAGTGTCGATCACCCCTTTGCTAGGATGAAGTTGGCGAAAGGCAACTAACCCAACCTGAGCTTATCCAGGAAACCACCGACAAGGTTGTCCAGATCAAGGAAAGGTTGAAAGCTGTTGTTGATCGACAGAAGAGTTATGCAGACAACCGAAGAAACTTGTAGTTTCAAGTTGGAGATCATGTTCTGCTGAAGGTGTCACCTTGGAAAGATGTTGTTAGGTTTGGGAAAGGGGGAAAGCTGAGCCCGCGTTATATAGGTCCTTTCGAAGTCCTCTCTCGAGTTAGATCAGTCGCGTATAGATTAAGTTGCCACAGGAATTGAATGGAGTTCATGATGTGTTTCATGTTTCCAATCTGAGAAAGTGTTTGTCAGATGAGAAACTAATCATACCCCTTAACGAGGTTCAAGTAGATGATAAACTGAGATTTATCAAGAACCGGTAAAAGTTCTGGATGAGAAGATTTAGAAGCTTAGGAAGAGTCGGACTAAGTTGGTCAAAGTTTCTGGAATTCCAAACTTGGACCCGAGTTCACATGGGAACAACAGGATTTGATGCAACGGAAATATCTTCATCTCTTTAAATCTAGTGCGAAAACGAAACTTGTAGTGTAAGAATTTCGGGGACGAAATTCCTTAAACGGGGGAGACTGTGACACCCGGTTATTTTGAGCATGTACTAACATGACATGTGTTATGAATAAATAAAAGGCAAAATTTTTATTGAATTTGATGTTAATTTATGTTATTTGGTGTGATAATAAGTTTAAAATTTATTAGGGAATTATGTTGGCAATTTTAAGATAAACCCTTATCGCGTAACAGTTAAAATGCAAAATGAACATCGGTGGCCGCCCTGATTAATGTTAAAATCCTAAAAATAGTCCGTTATGATTAAAATAATATATTTAATCATGTTCGTGAGGAAAAATAAATTAAAATGCTTAGAAACTCTATTTTTCGAGTTTAAGCGCGTACTACGCAACACAGTGGGCATACTGCCAAATACGGACAACCCAGCCAGTTGTAACACCCCGACTGCGTAAAAATAACAAATCACGGCGGAAACGTCGGGGAGTCATGTTAACAGATTGTCACAACAACACATGGTAATTAAAATTATGTTTTATTGGATATTGAAATTACATAGTTACATTGTCTTGAAGTTTAAAATAAACTAATTAAACTATTGTCTTTCATATTTTAAGGCACTAAGTCCGCGTCCAATCCTACGTGAGCATGCATCGACATCAAACTTGCTTTCCTGAAACATATGTGAAAACGAGTCAGCAAAAATATGTCGGCGAGTACATAGGTTTTGTGAGTGTGTCAAATTCATGGCTTTGAATATGTATTGCAATACCTCGTCAGACTACTAGAGTCGTTAATTTAAAAACCTTGTTATAAAAAGTATTTGGTATTGCAATGATAACTAACCAACTAAAACAAGTTAGTTATAGTTTATAAAAGACTTGTAGCCATGAATCTGGACCAAAACATTTGTTTTGTAAATTCGAGTAGTAAATCTCTATGAAGAAACTTTGTATGGTTTATAACTTTAATTGAAAATCGTTGCGTGTCATTGTTTGAAAACCTTTGTTCCAAGTGATGCAAATAACGGCACCAATGTAATATGATAAAGGCACTTATATGTAGGAAGTACCAGCGGCGTATCCGCCATGCTTTTATCATTACACACATTTCGTTATCTAAATCACTTACCATAAACCAATCGTTCATTGTCCGTGTCATAAACCAATCATCCATTGTTCATGTCATAAACCAATCATCCATTGTTCGTGTCATAAACCAATTGTTCATCGTCCGTGTAAACAAATCGTCCTTGTTTTAATTGTGAAAACTTTTGGTCATTTTGGTGAATACATTCAAACCTGTGTTGACTCGTCTATACCACCAAAGGGTATCTTTAAATTGCAATAACAAACCACCAAAGGGTTTGTTAAAGTAAACAGATTCGGTCGTTCCCCAATTTTCCCCACAAACACCGGGAAACTTGGTAACGGGATTGTCAGTATTATGGTACCATAACTTACTACTGGTCAGCTTGGCCAAAGCTAATGATAGTCATTCGTGTCATGTATATAACGCACCAACAAGTTCGTTCACATTATTGAAATCGTCGTGTTTATATAAACCATAGCATTTGTAATTTGAAAACTTGAAAACAATTTAGCTCATATGAATCACCTCAAAATATTTGAAAATCATAAAAGAGGGGAGCTATGTACTCACATAGTCACCACAAAATATGTAAAAAGAGGGGTCTATGTACTCACTTGGGGTTGCAAAATAACCTTGAATCAAAGATTAAACAAGCTCAAATGTCCGAGAAATCAAGCGTGTCCTAAAATTGGGTAACTATGTAAATGTCGGGACTTTAATCGGCGGATCAAATAGAATGAGGTCTTGTAAACCAAATGAGTGTTGGAACTCATATGAAATGGTTTAACAAAGTTAACATTCTGATTTGGAAAGATTCCTAAGTGCTTTTGACCCGTCAGGACTCGTTAAGGTAGTTTACGCTACTTTAACGGATCATTTACGTAAAAACGTGTTCGGATGGTTAGATATGTGTTATGATAAGTCTAATATGCCAAAATAAGTTTCTTATAGTTACAACATCAGTTTGTATGTCAAGACATTGGTCACATATGCCTAAAGTTGATTTATGCGCAAAAAGGGCATTTTGGTCTTTTATAGGGCATAACAGACCACTTAACATAACACTAACCAAACGACGTGACCATAAGGTATTACTTCAGAAGGTTATTCCTTATACAACCATGGTCACATATATGTGTTTGGTCGGATCCTAAGATCGACCAAACGAGTCGGATTCGAAAGTCAAAGCGGTGGTCAAGACCGCTCGACTTACGACCCTAAATAAGCACTAAACTAAAAGTGACGGGTTAAACATATTAAATATGTCTAACAAGGTTTATAAAACTGATTTGATATCAAAACAAAGGGTTTTGATACCCGAAAAAAGTTTCGCCGTATAATGCGCATTTGCGCATTATTGACCGAAACTTTGACTCGTCACTTCGACTAGGAAACGTGGTAATCAGTAGGCATGATCGCTGTGATTACGATCACGTTGCAAAGTCCAATTGGACTTTGCTTTGACCAATTAATGGTCAAAGCTGAAAGTCAAAAAGTAAGTCAAACTATTTGACTTTTAGCTCATACTAAGCTAAAAGAATGAACAAGGCTTGGTTAGAGAACTTACTTGCACTTAAGGAAGCAAAGGTTACTTAGAAAAACTCAGATGGGAGGCCTCCTAATAAGTAGCAACTCCACTTAGAGTTTAGAGAGAAGAAGGATGGAAATGAGCAAGGAATTTGTTTGAAGATCAAGGGTATTTATAGTTGTTGGAGAGCTTTAGGATCATGCCAAGTGTTAGGAGATGTTGTAGGATCATTACAAGTGTTTAGTGAGGTGTTGCAACCAGGAGAAGTGTGGCAAAAACGAGTTATAGGTGTCAAGTCAAATGAACAAGAAGCTGCCAGGTAGCTGCTGCCACTGGGCATCCCCCGTGCGTCGCGGGAGATCTTGAGGGGTCTCTCGCGTGGCGCTTGGGATTCCTAAGTTTCAGAATTGGCATGCCCCTGCAGCCTAAAACTTGTTTTTCGACGCTTTAACACTCGTTAACCCCATTTTTAAGCTCTATAAGGAAGATAAAGCATAGGGAACTTGAAAAATGCTCGGAAACCTTTCGGAGTCGGTTCGTTTGGTCGTACGGTTGCGATTTTCGGTTAATTACGACGAAAATCGTAACGAACGCGCAAATGACCATAAACGCGTACGATTGATACTTTTGCATTCCAATAATTAAAATACTAGATTTTAATAATTACAAAATTTTTTGGATGTGCGTATATGTTCCGGAGTAGGAAATACGCGATTTGGCATAGTTTCGCAGAATTTGCAAAATAGCCCCTGAAGTTGCATAAGCATGTTTTGCCATACGGAAGCCTTCAAAATTTATTTCTAAGTTATGTAAAGGGTATTTAGGGTATGTTTAGCTTATGTCGGTGTTCGGAAGTGTACGTCGCTTAAACTGATTGCGTTTGCGTAATAGTTTGCGATTTCACTTCCAGAAGTCGTTTAAGAGTTCGGAATCGTGCAAGAATCGAATACGTGAAATTGTCATGATAAAAATACAAATCTCGAAAATAAAACACAAAAATTTCATTGATTGATAATTCGTCTGGAATTGATACACGATCGGATCACCACAAATGTCACAGTCTCCCCTACTTTAGGAAATTTCATCACGAAATTTAATTCGAGGAAACTTGTGTAAACAGATGTGGGTATTTCGCTTTCATTTGATCCTCTCGTTCCCAAGTAAATTCTGGGCCACGTTTGGATTCCCAGCGAACTTTGACTATCAGAATTCGTCTTCGGTTGAGTTTCTTGACTTCACGGTCCAAAATCTCCACAGGTTTCTCGACAAAGTGCATAGTGTCATCAACGTGAATTTCGTCGAGAGGGACGTGAAGATTTGTGTCGGCTAAACACTTCTTTACATTGGACACATGGAATGTTGGGTGAATGTTTCCAAGTTTAGGAGGTAGCTCAAGTCGGTAGGCCCCTTTCCGATTCTTTCAACGATCTTGAATGGTCCAACGTATCGTGGTGCAAGTTTTCCTTTCTTTCCAAATCTGACCACTCCTTTCCAAGGGGATACCTTGAGTAGGACGTGATCACCAACTTGGAATTCCAAGGGCTTGCGTCATTTGTCCGCGTAACTCTTTTGACGGCTTCTAGCTGTCAGAAGGTTATCGCGTATTTTCTTGACTTTGTCTGTTGTGTCATGAATAAGTTCTGGTCCAGTAAACTGAGACTCTCCAACTTCATTCCAACAGACAGTGTGAACGACATTTTTGACCGTATAAAGCTTCGAAAGGTGCCATGTTGATGCTAGCGTGATAACTATTATTGTAGGAGAATTCGATTAATGGTAGATGCGAATCCCAACTACCACCAAAGTCGACCACACACGCTCTAAGCATATCCTCCAATGTTTGAATAGATCTCTCGGTTTATCCATCCGTTTGAGGATGATAAGCAGTGCTCATATTGAGTTTGGTTCCCATAGCAGATTGCATGGTCTTCCAAAAATGAAATGAGAACTGAGCATCTCTGTCAGATATGATGTCCAAAGGAACACCATGACGAGATACAATCTCATCGACATAGATCTTGGCGAGTTTGTCAGCAGAGTAATCCTCACGAATTGCCAAAAAGTCTGCTGACTTTGTTAAACGATCAATGATTACCCAAATGGCATCATGACCTCTAGATGTGCGCGGTAGTTTTGTGATGAGATCCATCGCAATGTTCTCCCACTTCCATATCGGAATTTCTGGTTGTTCAAGCAAACCAGATGGGCGTTGATGTTCAGCCTTGACTTTAAGACAAGTTAGGCATTTTGATACATACAAGGCAATGTCTTTCTTCATACCCGGCCACCAATACTAGGTACGAAGATCCTTGTACATTTTATCTGCACCAGGATGGATTGAATAACGAGACTTATGAGCTTCGTCCATCAATAAGCTGCGGAGGTTGTCTTGACTTGGAACCCACAAACGGTTCAAACAATAGAGTAATCCATTTTCTCTCATTTCGAGCTCAAGTTGATGCGGTAATTCACTACACATCATACCTTGTGTAACACAAGTACGTTGAGCTTGGAAAATACATGTCTGGAAATCAGATTGAATTCGAACACAATGAAGATTGACACGTTCCTTACGACTGAGCATATCGGCCACAACATTCGCCTTACTAGGATGGTAGCGAATTTCGCAGTCGTAATTGTTTACAAGTTTGACCCAGCGTCGTTGTCTCATGTTCAGCTCCTTTTGATTGAATATATGCTGGAGACTTTTATGGTCCGTGAAAACCAAGCATTTCATACCATAAAGGTAGTGTCTCCAAATTTTGAGGGCGAAAACTACAGCACCTAACTCAAGATCACGAGTCGTGTAGTTCTTCTCGTGGACTTTCAATTGTCTTGACGCATAGGCTATGACTTTATCTCATTGCATAAGAACACAACCAAGGCCCAGGTTCGATGCGTCACAATAGACAATGAAATCCTCGTTGCCATAGGGTAAAGATAGAATAGGAGCATCACAGAGCTTTTGTTTCAGAGTTTGGAAAGCTTCCTCTTGATTGGGTCCCCACTGAAAAGGCTTATTCTTTTGAGTCAAAGCGGTGAGGGGAACCGTGATCTTTGAGAAGTTCGCGATGAATCGACGGTAATACCCAGCAAGACTAAGAAATGAGCGAACTTCTTAGGGAGTAGTGGGTATGTTCCAATCCTTAATGCAGTGATTTTGGAAGGATCCACATGCATACCTTGCTCGTTAACTATGTGTCCCAAGAATTGAACTTCTTTTAGCCAAAACTCGTACTTGGAGAATTTGGCATAAAGTTGTTCTTTCTTTAGTAGTTCCATGGTTAATCGAAGGTGTTGTTCGTGTTCGGCTCGAGACTTGGAATAAATAAGAATGTCGTCGATGAAAACAATGATGAACTTGTCCAAATAAGGTTTACAAACCCGATTCATCAAGTCCATGAAAACAGCTGGAGCATTTGTCAAACCGAAAGGCATGATAGTAAACTCGTAATGACCATATCGAGTTCGAAAAGCAGTCTTGGGAATATCTTCTTCGAGCACACGAAGTTGATGATACCCATAATGGATATCAATCTTTGAAAAGTAACTAGCACCTTGTAGCTGATCAAAGAGATCATCAATGTGAGGTAGGGATATCGATTTTTGATCGTGAGTTTGTTGAGCTCACGATAATCGATACACATACAGAAAGATCCGTCCTTCTTTTTCACAAATAGGACAGGAGCGCCTCAGGGTGAGTAGCTCGGACGAATGAATCCTTTATCAGATAGCTCTTGAAGTTGTTTCGATAATTCTTGCATCTCAGACGGTGCAAGACGGTAAAGAGATTTAGCAATTGGGTTGGCACCAGGTAGTAGATCAATGCGGAACTCAACTTGACGTACAGGAGGTAAACCGGGTAATTCCTCAGGAAACACCGCAGGATAATCTCGAACAACGGGAATATTCTGAATAGTTTTTCCTTTGCCTTTCTCCTCTATGATATGTGCCAGGAAGGTAACATAGTTCTTTCGTACGTATTTTTGGGCTTGGTTACAAGTCATGAGTTTAAGGTTACTAGCGGGTTTCTCTCCACGAACTTCTAAGACTTCACCAGAGGGAAGAGGTATTCGAACTAACTTGTCAAAACAAATAACTACGGCATGATGCTTGGTTAACTAATCCATTCCATTGATGATGTCGAAACTCCCGAGTTGCATTGATGTGAGGTTAATGGCGAAAAGGTGGTTATTGAGGTTCAATTGGCAATCACGAATGACAAAATCAAGTTTAAGAGGTTCGCCACTAGCTGTCTCGACAGTCAAGGGCTTTCCTAGTTTAGTTCTTGGCATTGAAAGTAATGGTTCAAAGGCTAAGGACACGAAACTCCTATCGGTACCCGAATCGAAAAGAACAGAAGCAGGATGATTGTTGACAAGGAACGTACCATTAACGACTTCGTTATCAGCACGGGCCTCATTAGCGTTAATGTTGAATGCTCGTCCACGAGCTTGGTTGGCATTGGCTAACTTTGGGCAGTTGTTCTTGTAATGGCCCATCTGGCCACAGTTAAAACACGACCCAGGTGGAAAGTGAGGTCGAACGGGATTTGGTTGAGGTTGGACAAGATTCTGAGCAGCTTGGTTTGGAACAGATCTACAAATGTTGGCCAAGTGACCAAATCTTCCACAAGTCGTACATTGACGACATGGTTGATGAAGTTGGTGGTGACCGTGCACCGATTGCACAACGGTGCAGTACGAGCATATGGCTTCCTCGCAGGAGGTTGAGCTGGTTGGTTTTGGGGGAGCTTGATTGGGTTGAGCGGCTGGAGCGGGTTGTGTAGTAACAGCAAATTTCTGAGAAGCCTTACGCTACTTTGAACGTTTGGAAGGCTCAACTTCGTTTCCCTTTTGATTCTCTTGAGTAGTTTTGGTGGATGATTTCTTATCGCCTTTGCGATGAAGGCTACCCTTTTTGACCTGAGACTCGGTCAAAGTCGCAGCTAGCTCAATGGCCTGTCGGACAGTGGTTGGGTTACTTCCGGTAACAATGTCCTGAACAGGATCAGGCAAACCATCGATATACTTCTCGATTGCCTTATCCAAAGGCGTCACCATTGAAGGACAGAGTAAACTCAACTCCTCGTACCGGTCAGTATAAGCACGATGCTTACCACTATCCTGTTTGAGATCATGGAATTTGTTTTCAAGCGCCCTCTACTCATGACGAGGACAGAATTTCTTCATCATTAGAGCCCTAAGCTCTTCCCAAGTTTGAGCTAAAGCCACATTGGCACCTCTATCTCTCATTATACCATTCCACCACGTAAGAGCTCTCTTTTTTAATACGCTCAACGTAAACTCAACCTTTCGCTTGCTTGGGCATTGCACATGACGAAAAGTACTTTCGAGGCTCTCAAACCATTGCAAAAGCCCAGTAGCTCCCTCGGACCCAGAAAACGAGAGTGGTTTAGCCGAACAAAATTGTTTATAGTTGCTAGAACTTGTGCATTGTTATTGTTATTGTTGTTCGCTTGATTGAGTTGGGTCACAAGATTTGGGAGTACTGCAGCAATTTGCTGAGCGATGATGGCTGCCATTTCGGCATTTTGAGTTGTATCACGTCTAGGAGGCATTCTAAAAGAAAACATGGGGGAAGATATGTGAGATTGATATAAATCAAGAGAGGTGTTGAAAATATCGATGGAATAAGGATGGTGGTCATTCATTCGTTTCTCAAAACAAACAAACAACACACGGTAACTGATCAAAGTAAATGGTCTTTATAATGTATCACGAAGACATGCTTAAGCCTATAATTGGACACTCACCCCAAGAGTTCCCATGTAAGAGTGACTGGTCCGATTAAGTGGATTTGTACGAACACTCTAACCTTGGACAGAAAACTCGGAGTACAGGCACCCAGCCTTCCAGATTGCATGTGTTCACATTAATAAAACCCAAACTTTGACGAGATTTGAAAACCTTGAAGGCTAAAAGAGACCGGTGATTCATCTTTGACTTTATGCCTTCAATTTTGTCTTGTTTTTGGTAATCACCTAAGGATAGGTGATGGTGGTGTATTAAGAATCTAAACGCAAGTAAACTCGCGTTAGGGTCCTAGGACGGTTATAGTCTAGGTCAAAGCATTACTAATAACCTAATTCCCTATAACCAGTGCTCTGATACCAATCTGTAACACCCCGACCGCGTAAAAACAACAAACCACGGCGGAAGCGTCGGGGAGTCACGTTAACATATTGTTACAACAACACATGGTAATTGAAGTTATGTTTTATTGGATATTGAAATTACATAGTTACATTATCTTGAAGTTTAAAATAAACTAATTAAACTACTGTCTTTCATATTTTAAGGCACGAAGTCCGCGTCCAATCCTATGTGAGCATGCATCGACATCAAACTTGGTTTCCTGAAACATATGTGAAAATGAGTCAGCAAAAATATGCCGGCGAGTACATAGGTTTTGTGAGTGTGTCAAATTCATGGCTTTGAATATGTATTTCAATACCTCGTCAGACTACTAGAATCGTTAATTTAAAAACCTTGTTATCAAAAGTATTTGGTATTGCAATGATAACTAACCAACTAAAACAAGTTAGTTATAGTTTGTAAAAGACTTGTAGCCATGAATCTTGACCAAAACATTTGTTCTGTAAATTCGAGTAGTAAATTGCCATGAAGAAACTTTGTATGGTTTATATCTTTAATTGAAAATCATTACGTGTCAGTGTTTGAAAACCTTTGTTCCAAGTGATGCAAATAATGGCACGAATGTAATATGATAAAGGGACTTATATATAGGAAGTACCAGCAGCATATCCACCATGCTTTTATCACATTACACACGTTTCGTTATCTAAATCACTTACTATAAACCAATCGTTCATTGTCGGTGTCATAAACCAATCATCCATTGTTCGTGTCGTAAACCAATTGTTCATCGTCCGTGTAAACAAATCGTCCTTGTTTTAATTGTGAAAACTTTTGTCGTTTTGGTGAATACATTCAAACCTGTGTTGACTCGTCTATACCACCAAAGGGTATCTTTATATTGCAATAACAAACCACCAAAAGGTTTGTTAAAGTAAACGGTTTCGATCGTTCCCAAATTTCCCCACAAACACCGGGAAACTTGGTAATGGGATTGTTAGTCCTATGGTACCATAACTTACTACTGGTCGGCTTAGCCAAAGCTAATGAATGTCATTCGTGTCATGTATATAACGCACCAACAAGTTCTTTCACATTATTGAAATTGTCGTGTTTATATAACCCATAGCATTTTTAATTTGAAAACTTGAAAACAATTTAGCACCATATGAATCACCCCAAAATATTTGAAAATCATAAAAGAAGGGAGCTACGTACTCACATAATCACCAAAAAATATGTAAAAAGAGGGGTCTATATACTCACTTGGGGTTGCAAAATAACCTTCAATCAAAGATTAAACAAGCTCAAATGTCCGAGAAATCAAGCGTGTCCTAAAATTGGGTAACTATGTAAATGTCGGGACTTTAATCGGCAGATCGAATAGAATGAGGTCTTGTAAACCAAATGAGTGTTGGAACTCATATGAAATGGTTTACCAAAGTTAACATTCTGATTTGGAAAGATTCTTAAGTGCTTTTGACCCGTCATGACTCGTTAAGTTAGTTTACGCTACTTTACTGGATCATTTACGTAAAAACGTGTTCGGATGGTTAGATATGTATTATGATAAGTCTAATATGCCAAAATAAGTTTATTATAGTTGCAACATAAGTTTGTATGTCAAGACATTGGTCACATATGCTTAAAGTTGATTTATGCGCAAAAAGGGCATTTTGGTCATTTATAGGGCATAACAGACGACATTACATAACACTAACCAAACGACGTGACATAAGGTATAACCTCATAAGGTTATTCCCTATACAACCATGGTCACATATATGTGTTTGGTCGGATACTAAGATCGACCAAACAGGTCGGATTCGAAAGTCAAAGCGGTGGTTAAGACCGCTCGACTTACGACCCTAAATAAGCACTAAACTAAAAGTGACAAGTTAAAGATGTTAAACATGTCTACCAAGGTTTATAAAACTGATTTGATATCAAAACAAAGGGTTTTGATACCCGAAAATAGTTCTGTCGTATAATGCGCATTTGCACATTATTGACCGAAACTTTGACTCGTCACTTCGACTAGGAAACGTGGTAATCAGTAGGCATGATCGCTAAGGATCATACCATTGTGATTACGATCACGTTGCAAAGTCCAATTGGACTTTGCTTTAACCAATTAATGGTCAAAGCTGAAAGTCAAACAGTAAGTCAAACTATTTGACTTTTAGCTCATACTAAGCTAAAAGAATGAACAAGGCTTGGTTAGAGCACTTACTTGCACTTAAGGAAGCAAAGATTACTTAGAAAAACTCAGATGGGAGGCCTCCTAATAAGTAGCAACTCCACTTAGAGTTTAGAGAGAAGAAAGATGGAAATGAGCAAGGAATTTGTTTGAAGATCAAGGGTATTTATAGTTGTTGGAGAGCTTTAGGATCATGCCAAGTGTTAGGAGATGTTGTAGGATCATTACAAGTGTTTAGTGAGTGTGTTGCAACCAGGAGAAGTGTGGCAAAAACGAGTTATAGGTGTCAAGTCAAATGAACAAGAAGCTGCCAGGTAGCTGCTGCCACTGGGCATCCCCCGCGCGTCGCGGGAGATCTTGAGGGGTCTCTCGCATGGCGCCTGGGATTCCTAAGTTTTAGAATTGGCAGAACATGCCCCTGCAGCCTAAAACTTGTTTTTCGACGCTTTAACACTCGTTAACCCAATTTTTAAGCTTTATAAGGAAGATAAAGCATAGGGAACTTGAAAAATGCTCGGAAACTTTTCGTATGTCGGTTCGTTTGGTCGTACGGTTGAGGTTTTCGGTTAATTACGACGAAAATCATAATGAACGCGCAAATGACCGTAAACGCGTACGATTGATATTTTTGCATTCCAATCATTAAAATACTAGATTTTAATGATTAAAAATATTTTTGGATGTGCCTATATGTTCCGGAGTAGGAAATACGCGATTTGGCATAGTTTCGCAGAATTTGCAAAATAGCCCTTGAAGTTGCATAAGCATGTTTTTGCCATACCGAAGCCTTCAAAACTTATTTCTAAGTTATGTAAAGGGTATTTAGGGTATGTTTAGCTTATGTCAGTGTTCCGGAGTGTACGTCGCATTAAACTGATTACGTTTGCGTAATAGTTTGCGATTTCACTTCCAGAAGTCGTTTAAGAGTTCGGAATCGTGCAAGAATCGAATACGTGCAATTGTCATGATAAAAATACAAATCTTGAAAATAAAACACAAAAATTCCATTGATTGATAATTTGTCCGGAATTGATACACGATCGGTTCACCACAAATGTCACACGAGTCTAGGCAAATAAAATATTATTCAATAATATTTTGGTGAGTTTATTTCATAGAGCGTTAAAAATAATATAAAATGCGTTAAAACGAGATTAGAACGCTAGATAAAATACCCGGTTTCAAGTATAATACCAGTTTAAAGCCTACATATGTAATATATATGTATGTACGTGTGTATCTATGTGTGCTCTATAATACCAGTTTAAAGCCATAGAGGTCTCCCTCTCTCCTCTCTCTTCCACTTATTGGCTTGGGGAATTGCATATGATGATTAGTGCCTTACAAGATCTCCTAAAATCTTACAATATCCAAGAAACAATTCAAAACACTCAAACTCTCTTGTTGGATTTGAACCCTACAAAAGAACAGATGAATAGAAAGCCAAAAATAGGTCTGCTCTATATGATCCAGACTAAACAAAGTTTAGATTCACTCCTTCGAAAGACCAGCTTCCAAACCACTGATAGTTCTAACAACTTCCCGATGCCAAAGCTCTACCAGTTGTAAAGTCTGTTGATTCAACAAACCTCCGATGGGTCAAAGGTCTGCTTAAAAGTCAAAGGCCTGCTGGAAGTCAAAGGTCTGATCATCCTTTGAAGAACATCTGCCAATATTTCATCAGAGTTTATGCTTATCAGCGGTTAGGGTCATCAGTGCTTTGCTATCCGTGTTTAGGTTAGGCAGTGGTTAGAGTTTTTAGTATTGTTAGATGTCATTGTCAAGATGATGTCAGCATAAACTAACAGTGGTTAGGTTAGTACTATAAATAGACAGTGCATGTACTGTTCTATTCAGCTTTTCACATTTTTCACTTTATTGTACATTCTTTTCTGTGTAAGCTCGGTCTGAGGGGGAGTTAGTGATTCGTACATGTAAGTTATCAGTTTATCATTCTGGTGTAAAATTAGTTAAAACAATACAATCAATCCAAACTCAGATCCTAACAATTCGTATCAGATCTTGGTCGGTCGAATTGATTTAACCGTCAATTTGACCTAAAAGATCAGCTCGATCTCATTGATATTGTGCTATTTTTAATTGTTGAGAACGGAGTCGAAATTGTGTGGAAATTCATGATTCATGTGGTTCTATTGTTTGTGGTTCTATTGTTTGTGGTTCTATTAGTGACTGAGATGAACTTTTAATTCATAAATTTCTCAAAAGAACTACTGGAAATCTATCAGATCTAATTGATTCACGTATCACAAAATTTTCTACGAGTTTTATAGGAGAAATTTCTTGTTTATATCAGGTCTTGTATTTCTCTTCTGATTTTTTTGTTAGAGATAATACACCTTGAGTTTTGCTTGTTTTTGATAGACAAAACTTAAGTACTTGCTTGAAGTAGAAAACTATTTTTCGAAAGGGAAGATACTTCCTCTGATGGTGAATCAAGAGGACTCTGGATGATGACCAGTTCAAATCAGATTTGAATGTCCTGTCCCTACAGACAAAATAGCTGTACCATCTGAGATATTCAACCTCTGCCAAGGCCTGTAAAGTGTTTGTGCACAAGGACGAGCATGTAAATGAAGCTTTGACTGAAAAGGTTTAAAAACTTATGTCATTGAAAAATCTCAGAAGGACATGTTGGTCTGTCAAAACTAACCTTGCAAATTATCAAAATTCTTATCAAACACATTGACATAGACATCACTTTGTGAGGGATTACTATGAAAAAGGTCTGATTTCTTTACAACATGTCCATACCAAGGATCAACTAGCAGATGTGTTGACAAAAGCACTTGATGTTTCCACATTTGACAGTTTGATTTCTAGGCTTGGAATGCTAAACATGGATTAAAAACAAATTTCTTATGATCCATGTGTAAATAGCAATAAAATATTTTTAGAAATTCAGAAATTCATCCTTAAAATAGTTAAAATTGAATTTTTCAATAAATCCTTAAAGTCTGTTCAAGCTCTGATAGTCTAAAAACACTGTTGGATAGAATAACCTATCCACTAATGTGGAACCTCTGATAGTTTTAACTTTTGGTCACAACCACTGATAGGTTACTCTGTCAGTGGTTAGCCAAACAATTGTCTTCCATTGTTAATCAGAGGTTACACGTGGACAGATGTTATTCGATAGTTGTTGCATCAGATGCCATGTCATCATCACTTTTTGAAAACCCTATAAAACCCTATTTCATACACAAACAGAGTGTTTACTTCTACTGTGCCATTTCAAAATTTCCCAAAAACATTTCCTCTGATAATCATGGCACCCAAAGCGAAATCACCACAGGAACCACCGAAACACACTCTTAACATCAAAAATCCACATAATTATCTCTGTACTCTTGAGAAGACAAAGAAGAATACAGAGTTTCATGAAATCATTGATGTATTTTCTTCCTCAAAGTACAAAACTCTGTTAACCTGTAACGCACAGATCTATCAGAATGCCCTTTGAGATTTCTGGGCAAATGCTGCAATTTAAAGTCTGAATCAAAAACCTTGGGCAATCACGTCAAAAGTGGGAGGAATCTTGGTTCCAATAACCCCACAAACCATCTCAGAGGTTTTTCAGATAAACGACCTAGAAGGTAAAACTTCCTTCCCCAAAAGTGAGTATCAAATTGTTTTGAAAAACAAAGGGTATACAAGAGATTTATCAAAAGCTACTATGAAAAAGGGAAAATTCCCTCCTCCTATGAAATTTTTGTTTCATACCCTGCTCACATGTGTTTCCAATAAGACCACTGAAAATTCATACTTAGGGTATGCCATTGAAAATTCAATACTTAGGGTATGCCATTTTGTCTAAATCTGATTACAATTACTCCCAAGTATTATTTAATGATTTGCTAACAAACCTAGAAAATATGAAAAACAAAAGGGAAAATGCTTTTCTGCAATTCCCTAGATTTCTAAGTTATTTAAAACAGAAAATCCCAAAAGAAAGTGCACATCTTCTTGTTCAAGGTGTGCCTTTCCAAATAAATAGTCTATCATCTGAAACATATACTCGCCTTATGGCTAAAGAGTCAAAAGTTTCAAAAACACAAGCAGGGGAGTCTGAGCAAAATTTAGATGAGTCCACATATGTTCCTCAGATTCCAGCTGCAGAGCCCACTGCTCTTGGTGACCACAGCAGCAAAACCACTACTGTGCAACCCACACCAAAAACTCCTAAAAAGACCAAAAAGAAACCATCAAAACCCACCAAACTTATCAAAAAGGACCTTCTGGAAGAAGAGATCCCATAAGTTAATCTAATGACAACACAAAAGTCACATGAAACCACTGCTGCTACTTCCTCACAGCAGATGGTAGAAAGATCTCCACCCAAAACCATTACTCCTCATGATTCCTCACAAAAGGAACATGTTGTAACCACAGGGATCCCACAACTGATAACATCACCCTCATTTGAGAGTACGTTAAAATGTCCATCTCCCAGGACTTCCACACCACTCTCCACACTTCAACTTACAACAACCAACACATCACTGTTTGAAACCTTTCATAGTCAGTCACAAAAAAGCCACTCTCACCAACACATTACTGAGAGCAAAACCTCCACAATGGATGTGTTTGACAAAAATCAATTGGTTATCCCACAAACAGTTGAGGAGGCTACATCACTTGGATTTCCTGAAATCCTTGTTGATAGTTCAATAGGAGCAGCTACTACAAATGTTGAATCCATTGATTTACATCTGGACAGTAGTTTCATATATAAGTCTCCCTTGAAGGCAACCACTATTGAGGATACCCAGGTAACCTTTGCTTCAGTGGGAAGACCCCAGTACCAAGAAAAAGGGGCATCTAAAGTTGAAGAAATTTTGATAAATCACCTGCTTATGATACTCTAGTTAAAACTACCACCTTGGGTAGGAGCACAGATGATCCTATTAATTTAGGAGATGAGCTAAAACACAAGGAATTGACGGATAAAGTCACAAAGATTGAGGCATCAGTGGGAGATATAAAAAATTTGCTGCATCAGATGTTACACTCTGCAAAATCTCAAAACACTGCTCAATCCTCTGCTCAAGCCACCAAAATTGCAACACAGGTGTATCCTCTGCTCCAACAACACATTCAGCATGCTAATCAATTATATGATTCAAAAGTGCAAACATTCAAAGAAGAAGTTGAAGCAAGGTATAAAGACACACATGAAGAGCTTAAAGAGATCAAGAAAATTCTCATTCCTGGCACTGCCCCTGCACCTATCTTCGAAAGAGTTGATGATGCCAAAAAGGGGGAGAAAAATGACGCTGAGGAAAATCTTTCAGTAACTTCTGCTGAAACATCTGTCAAAGAAAAAGAAAAGGGAGGTGATGAAACCCTGAGAATTCAAGCAGATGAAGAAGATACACAAATGAGGATTGATCAGAGTGATGTCAGGATAAAAGAGAAGGAGATGAAGGATGCCACTGCTAGTTCCAAAACCACTGTTGGTACAAAAAGGCAAACCACTGACAGTTCAATCATATTGCATTCCTCATCTCAGCAACCACCTGTCAATGTAACAGATGTTGATACTATACAGCAGATGTTACGACAGTAGTGGTTTGCACAAATGCTCATGCACCAAAACTGGTTTATGCTAGGAAAAGAAGAAGAATGGCTACGGTAGAAAATAATGATATACCATCTACAACTGTTGTCCAAACAAATCCAATACCAAAACCAGCTATCACTCAATCGTCATCACTACAAATTAGCCTTGCTGAGTCACTCAAAGGTCAAAATCCAAAAAGAAATATTCCTATGGAAACATCATATCCTTTAGAGTTGGCTGCAGTAAGAGGAGAAATGCTACAATTCTATACAGAAGCTGACCCATCCAAAAGAACTTTCCCATCTCTTCTTGGCTTTAGAAATCCCAAAACCATTGAGGATTATCTAAAACTAAAGACTAGGCAAGCCAAAATCATAGCAAAATAAGAGAGAGAAGGAAAGGGTAATGATTACTTATCAAGAAGGGAACAACTTGAGCTTAACAAGGTAAAGAAATTAGAAGAGTATGCAAGAGAGATAAATGAGACAACGATTCTAGACTCTCCAAAAGATGATCCTAAACATAAGCAAAGGGTAAACCTCATCAGATTCATCATGAAAGAAAAACCCTATCAAGCTGAGGAGAACCAGTTTAAAGAGTGGTCCATCCAAGCTCTCAAACAAGAAGCAGAAAGAATTGATAGGATGAAGAAAGACCCTCAAATAAGACAGAATGCACCATATTGGAAAAATGTTAAGAACCTAAGTGCAGATCTGGTCTTAGAAATACCATTCAAGCCCTCAACCAAAAGAAGAGGCAACTGCAGATGGATATGCAAGATCAGCAAAGGGATGCTAACAAAAGTAATTAGGCTATCACTAAGGAACCTTTGCCTGACTTGAATAAGAACCATTGAAGCCTTTACCAAATGCTGAAGATCTGTTTCAAAGGCTTTCAAAATGTTCACCTTTTCAGTTCTCAATACAAATAACTCCTCTCCCAAGAAAGCCATTGAACTCAAAAATACTAAAGTGGCTCTCTGATAAAAAGACCCATGTATTGAATCTGCTCAGGTCCAATGGGAAAGTTGTTAGTATGCCAAGGAAGGATGCACTAAACCTGAGTGTAGCTGACCTTCAAGATCTTTTGGAACTACAACTGTGCAGGGATGAGGATGATGAAGATTCCTTGAACTTTGAAACAAATTTCAAAGAACAAATCAAGGAAAAACTGATGAGACATAAAGATCATGAATAAAGAAGAGTTTTGGCATCATCTGTTCTAGGGGGAGATTGTTGGGTTTGAACCCTACAAAAGAACAGATGATAGAAAGCCAAAAACAGGTCTGCTCTATATGATCCAAAATAAACAGAGTTTAGATTCACTCATTGCAAAGACCAGCTTCCCAACCATTGATAGTTCTAACAACTGCCTGATGCCAAAGCTCTGCCAGTTGTAAAGTCTGGTGATTCACCAAAACTCTGATGGGTCAAAGGTCTGCTTAAAAGTCAAAGGTCTGCTGGAAGTCAAAGGTCTGATCATCCTTTGAAGAACATCTGCCAATATTTCATTAGAGTTTATGCTTATCAGCGGTTAGGGTCATAGTGCTTTGCTATCAGTGTTTAGGTTAGGCAGTGGTTAGAGTTTTTAGTATTGTTAGATGTCATTGTCAAGATGATGTCAGCTTAAACTAACAGTGGTTAGGTTAGTACTATAAATAGACAGCGCATGTACTGTTCTATTCAGCTTTTCACATTTTTCACTTTATTGTACATTCTTTTCTGTGTAAGCTAGGTCTGAGGGGGAGTTAGTGATTCGTACATGTAAGTTATCTGTTAATCATTTCAATCCTATGAGTAATGAACTACATGTTATGATGAAAGCTATTCTCTCAATGATTGTGTTATAAAGTTTTAGCTGTTATTCTGCTGCAAATTCCTTTATGATTTATCATTCTGGTGTAAAAATAGTTAAAACAATACAATCAATCCAAACTCAGATCCTAACATCTCTCTCTCTCTCTAAGCTAAGCTCGGCTGAACACCCCTACATCCATATCCATTTTCAAATTCCAACCTTTACCTTGAAGAATCAAGTCCATTTCAAGCTTGTTTCAAGGTGTTTGAAGATCCTAAGGTTTCAAGCAAGAATCAAGCTCCATACTATCACATTTTGCTAAAAACCCATCAAAATCTAGAAGGTATAAAATTTACTTTAAAAACTTTGTTCTTGATTTATGATGACTTTGATGAAGATGGAGGTTACTTTAAAAACAAATGGGTTTTAAAAGAAAATGAAAATGGACAAATGTGTATGTGTATATATGTTAGAGATGAGGTTTGATTTTGATAGGTTTTTGTTGAATTCATGAAAGTTGAATGCATGCATGATTAAAACGGGTTTTTCTAAAAGTTCTTATGATTGAAGAATAATATGTAAAAGTGGGTTTTTGGATGTATGTGTGCACATGTGTGTGTGTGTCGTGTATATATGTATATGTACACATGCATGTGGGTATTTATATTATGTTCATAAATATGAGAATGTTGCATGCATTTAAATCTAGATAATTAGATGATTATTGATGAACATGTATTGGATTATATGAATTTAATACATGAAGATTCATATTAGTTCATACAAGATGATGATGATGTAATTTGGATGCATTAGATGCTTGTACTTAAGCATGTATGTGGATATATGGTCATGAAATGATGAATAAGATATGTATGATAAAGATGATTTTTAATCAGGTCCTAAACCCTAAAAATAATATTATTTGAAGTGTTAAAATAGCATGAAACTTTGTCAGAAAATTTACTAGCTTGCATGTTGTACATTGTGCTTAAAAGAGTTGTAAAATATGTGCAATTGCATGATTTAAGAGGCTTAAATAAAAACTGCACTAATCTGATTATAACCATCATTTAATCAGTAAATAACATGGACTATGTTAAAATATTAAGTCGTTATGATTTGGGATGGTTATGGTAACGTTTGATGCAAAACTATGCGTTAAAAACGGTAAAATTCGCCTTTTTAAGAGATTTTTGTAAAATTGTTTTAGATCAGTAAGTAAACTGATATTTTTGAAATAAATATATGTATATTGGCTTATATTAAGTATCCAAGGTGTTTGGTTAGTCATACGTGAATTGTGATGCCCGAAAACGTTACCAAATCACTAAAATACGCGTTTTCAATGTACACTAGAATAGGTTGTTTAAAGGTGAACCTCATGTGCTTAAAAGTGTTATGTGATTTAAATATGTGTATATGATAATATGTTAAGTGTTGACATGATAGCGGGAATTTAGACTATGCATGTACACTTGTGTGTTTAAAGCGTTAGAATCAATGAAATCGCGTTAAATGTGCAACTTATTTGTCGAGCGTGAAAATTGATACATAGGTTAACTTAATAAATTATTTCATGTATATATACTTTAAAATGATAAAGTGTATAAGTTAACGAGCTTTCACATGTTATGATATTGAGTATTTGTGTACGTTTATGTATATATATTAGGACGCACAAATCGTCGATATATAGTACGTATAAATGGGAGTGTTAACGGATATAACATATTAAGGGTCACAATAAAATCGTTCAAGTCACAAAATCTTAAAAATATATATATATATATATACATATATATATATATGAACTCATATATATTAAAGTGCCAACATAATAAAAAATAATGACTTTTCGAGAAAATCTCAAAGTTATGTGAAAATTCCAAGATTTGGAGAAACTTAGGGGTTTTGTGATATATAGTTTGATAAATCGTTCCTACGTATATTAGGACATGTAGAAACAATTGCGGGATTGCGCTATTTATAATACGCACCCAAAGGCGAGTTTCACTAAAGCCCTCTTTTTACTGCTTTGATATGTTTTGGGGGAAGAACACACCTTAAAGGATAATTATATGTTTTTGAGTGTAAAATTTGCCTTTAAATAAATTTAATATATTTTCATGGAAGATATACGATTTTAAAATGATAATATATGTTTCGTGGAGAAACAGATTTTTTTTAATATTGAGAATATATTTCCTGGGAGAAACAGGTGTTATTACGGTGTTTTAGAGAAAACGACCATGTAGATTTAAAATTTCTTAATCTAAAAGTTGTGACGAATTCGCTCGGTCTCAAGAGAGTAAGTACCAGTTATGGTTTACGTTTCGGTGGGGACTTCAGGGAAATTTGTACAACTCGTTATATTAAATTTATCATTTTAGTAGGATATATATTGTTCTTAAGGTTGGCACCTTGGGTGACCCATTGCGGGCATATAGCATGAAATTAGCCATATAATGATTAATACCGATATGCGTGGAATTATTGATAGATTTATCAGGTTGAGCACCGCGTCGTGACTAGTAGCTCCGCGTCAAGTCAAGCAATGAGTTTTATATTATGTTATTGTCTAGCGTTGATTTTGTCCTTAGTGTTTATATATAGTTCGTAGTGTCTTGCAAACATACGAGTCTGAACACTTGATGTTATCAATTTAATATGGAAAACTTTGGAAGATGTTGTGTGTCGAAGGGTTTTGGAAAACGCTTGCAAAAATATGGCTAACCCTTGTATTTTTATTAAGGAAATGAAAATGGCTTTCTTAATATTATTTGGATGTTTTATTAATTAAACACATATTTTAAAGTTTTCCTTGAATCAAATTGTTTTAAATTTGAATATGTGAACTCACCCTCCTTTGTGTTGACACTTGATTTTAATGTGTTCTTCAGGTACATGAGTTGGCTTCGGGAATCTTTGGCATATCTGTGGTTGTGATGCATGTTTTCTTTAATAACGTTTTGGACAACTTTTAAAACTAAACTAAGACCATGTTTGTAATATGATCCATAAGGATCGAGACAACTTAATTGTGTTGTCGTTGTGACTTGTGTTTAAACGTAAACTCTTTTTTTATTAAGTAATATGTCCAAAAATTAACAATACATCGTCTACTTAGATATTTATGGGCACCAACTTCCGTCACCATTATGTTTGTATTTCCGCTGGGACGTTTTTGGGGTGTTACAAAAGCAGCTTCAGAAGCTCAAGGGAAAAGCAAAGGCCTGATGTTGAGGTTCCTCAAAGTGACACAGTAGATCCTGCCGTCGAATCTAGTGCCCCTGTCTCTGAGACTCAAGATGTTATTTCAAGTTCCTCTGCTATTATTCCTTTTATTCCAGCAAAGACTAGGTATGTGGTAGTTGATAAGGGGTTTTGATCTTTGAGACTAAGGAGAAAGCGATAGCAAGGAAAAAGATGGAAGCAAAAATTGAAGAGATAGATGAAGTGTTTGATATGATAGAAAAGAAAAGGATCGAGATTGTAATGAATTTTCTTATTAATGAAAACGAGGAAGTTGATACTTAATTGAACGACTTTATTTATGAACTAACTGATTTGAAGGTTCAGGCGGAGTCGCAAAATGATGATCTAAGTGTGCCCAAGCCTAAAGTCATCTATCTCGAGCACGATGTTGAAGAGGGAGAGTATGTGCATAACTACTCCAAAGAAGAGGTTGCCAAGATGTTGGGTGTTAATGAAGATTCATTTGAGTTTGATTTTGAAGATGCATTAGTGCTACACAGCCTAATGATTTTGTATTCGAGGATGTGCCTGAAGCAAATAACTACGATAGGGCTGTCGTGGAGGATGATTCCGACGATGATATAGCTGCTAAGTACACGGGTGATGGTACGGATGACTTCCCAACCTTTAGCGAGATGTTTTCTGAATCGACTGACGAGTTGTTGAAACATAAAGTCGAAGAGGCTGTAAAAGATGGATCTGCGCCTAAACAGCCAACACGTGAAGAAATTGCAGAAATAAAGAAGAAATGGTTTAAAGAGTTGCCTCCAAAAAGAAAATTCAAACGCCCCTTAGTATTCTTCACCATAGATCTTGATGTTTCGTTAGGTGACATAACTAGTTGGGGATGGATCGAAGAGCCTGATGTTTGTTGATGCATATGTCTGTTGCCTACGTCATCGTATAACGTCGAGTCTGTGTATAGGAGCGAAATGTTAAGTTTATGTATCATGAGAGACAAGTTCGCCCGAACTTGTATGGTGCATGAACAAGTTCGCCCGAACTTGTCCATGGCACATTCCAGGCGAACTTGTTCTCCTATAAATATGTGACTTGTGTTCTCATTTGTAAGATTAAGAGATTTTGTGTATTGGACGGCGAAGCTCCGTCCGAGTGTCGCCTATGCAAACGGATTTCGCACGTTTACCTTAGGTTTGCCAAATTAGGACCAGAACGATCCGTACAACGGACCCTCAATGTTTATGCTATAAAGAGGGAATTTGGAGTGCAATACTTTAGGTATTTGAAGGACATCCAATATTTGCCATATTGGGATGTAACGGAGTTGACAAACACAAAATTGTTTAATCTGAAGATAAATTTTCATGATATAGAGTCGTGGAAACTAATCAAGTACGAACTATGCATGATTTTCCTCGCTGGAAGCCTCACATTCCGAAGAAGATTACAAAGATTGATCTAGTGACACAAGAAAAGGATGTTACGCTTGACATCAAAAGACCACGTGTAATGAAGAACATGCCACTGAGCAAGATTTTTATAAGATATTCAAATGGTGGCGCTATGATTCGCGCATAGAAGAAGATGTTATTTGTGTACAGCCAGATAAGGATTCATGGAAGATTACGGAGGAACTATCCGAGTATGTGATTGCTCACAAGAGAATATACGATCTATGGAGATGGATTCGTGTATTGGATCCTATGTGGCTGGTGAACTGCTTCGAAAAAGACATTGTACGTTTATTCTATGTGAAGATTAGCTACGAGGATAAAGACAAGGAGCAAGCTCAACAGTTCTAGAAGGTTGTTAATGTTTGCTATGCTAACAATACTAATTCAGGTAAAGCCTGGAATACGAACTAGAGAAAGCTGGAAGCTGTTGAACAGAGAAAGAAAGATAAGAAAGTGGAGAGGATTGCTGATACTGTGAAGCAATCAGCAACAAAGCGGTTTCAGTTTGGAAACACCTACAATCTTTCTCCTCCCACAGATGAAACTCCGATTCCATCAGAGGAGCGTCGAAAGCCACAAAGCACTTCTTCGGTCAAAACACGTCAAATGCTTTTTGAATGTTTTGAAGATTATCCAAGATGCGGCAACATCTAAGGGGAGTGTGTTGGTGTATAATGTCTATTGCCTACGTCTAGGATGAGTCGGTCATGTAAATAAGGCTTCATAAATGTCAAACCTTATGTTTTGTGTATATGTAACACATTTCGTACGAAATAGTAGTATTTTCGTACGAAATAGTAGTGTATGAAATGAGTGATGTTAATTTTCATACGAAATGTCATTTCGTACGAAACCCAGTCCCTTGTGTTTTGCATGTTGCCTATAAATAGGGGACTTAGGTGTTAAAAAAGTTAGTTGTTTTAGAGGTCTAGTGGCGAAGCCCTGTCCAATCGAGTGTGTATTTCTTCCAAGTTTATGAATACAAAGAAGCAGGCATTTTAAACATGTCTCTGATCTTATCGTTTGTTTGTTCAACTTAGCTAACAATGAATTCCGCCTCTGTTAGCTAAGCAAGTTAGTCAAGTAGCTCACGAGTAGGAGTCGATCCTCACTCACATACACCCTATATGTGTGGTCCAGAATACTTCTCAAGTTTCTCAATTAGCTAGTGCTTCTCACATGATCCTAATGTAACACCCTGACCACGTATAAAATAACTCACGGCGGAAATGTCGGGGGGTCACACTACAAATTGTTTCAAACACATGGTATTTAAAGTTGTGTTTTATTGAAATAATAATTGACATTGTCTTTAGAGAATTCGAAACAAAATACAACAACTATTTTATTTTTAATCAAGCTAAGGCCAGCGTCCATCCTATGTGTAGCATACTTAATCATGTATTAGTACCTGAAACATATGTCGTCCTCTGGTACCATAACATACTACCGGTCGGCGTGATCAGAGTTAATAAATGTACTCGTGTTATGAATAATGCACCACCAAGTTTCACACCTTATTGAAAACATATTGTATATATATAAACCATATGCATTGTTTTGAAATCTTGTAAATAGTTTAGCACATATGAATCACCCCAAAGATTAAAAAAGAAAGGGGACCTATGTACTCACTTGGATTGTGGATGACTTGCTTAACGGTGTTTAGCAAAGCTCAAGTGTTTGCAATAACATACAATGCACACGTGTCAATAAAATAACCCAAGTCACTTTAGCCCTACAACACGAGACCGAACCCCAATGGACTTAGTCAGGCAGAGCCTTGACATGCGTTTGTGGGTCCTAAATCAATTGGGTAGGGTGGCCATACAACACGAGACAGAACCCCAACAAACTTAGTCAGGTAGAGCCTTGACATGCGTCGGTGGGTCCTAAATCAATTGGGTAGGGTAACGGATTAGTGATCGGGGGTTAAGATACTTACAACAGGGCAAAGTTTAGGGGTTTAGGGAGGCTCGGTATTTGAAAGAGCTTCGAGAGAGAAAGAGACGTCGATTTAAAATCGATTTGAGCAATTTGAACTCGACCCAGGCCGCCCCTTATATACCCAGAGTTGGCTTCTCCCGCGCGTCACGTATGGAGACAAGTATTCTCCTATTGGTGCACATATGTCTTTTGCCTACGTCTAGGACAAGTCTGGTGTATAAATAGGGTTTCGTAGCATCAAAAGTTTAGTTTTGAAAATTGTGTATAGTTGTTACAATTTTCATACGAAAATTTCTAAGGATTTTCATACGAAAATCTTGAGTCTTGAGTCACTAGGTGCTGTCATGTCTTGCCTATAAATAGGTGACTTAGGATGTTTGTCCAGCATCCTGTTTTAAGAGATCAGTGGCGAAGCCCTGTCCAAGTCTGTAATCGTTTCAACGTTAATCAATATAACAGACGGTTAAACAGTAATCATCGCTTGTTCTTTGTTTGTTCAATCAGCTAACAATGAATTCCGCCTCTGTTAGCTGAGCAAGTCTGACCGGAAGCTCGCAAGTTGGGCCCGATCCTAAGCATTCACAAGTGGTATCAGAGCCTTAAGGTCTGATTTGTGAACAAACAACCAAGTTTCAGCTAGATTCAACATTCAAAGTTCAAGATTCATCCATTGGAAACTCTTCTTCTACTCTTTCTTGGAACTTATCCTAGATCTGAAGGATTTCATGGACAATTTGGACTAGGTTATTAGTATCCCGTGTTAAAATCAACTCTAATCAGTTCACTGAAACATACAAACCTAAAATCCATCGAAATCATGCCTGAAATCATCAAAAACGTGAAACTGTGAACAAGTGCTCGAAGAAGACAAGTATTTCCGCACGGAATATTAGTTTTCGTATGAAAATCAGGGGAATAATACCTGAAATTTTGAAGTAACAAACAAACAAATTTTTGCATCAAATTTGAATTTTTGCACGAAAATCGAGGAATCTATTCGTACGAAAATTTTGAGTTTCAACCAAATTTTCAGTCAATTTCAAGTTAACCATTTTTAATCTGTTTTTCTGTTATAAGTTTTTCTCAAGATGTCAGGTAAGGAAGAATTCCATAACGCATTCGCTACACAAGCCGTTACAGCTTCCGTATCAGCTCAGAACCTGAATCTTGAAAATGAAATGGGAACCACTACAAAGCCTCCAAAGCTCATAAACATCAAAGACTACGAGAGTTGGAGTGAGCGTTTCAAGAACTGGGTTCAAGCGACAAACTTAACCGTTTGGTTTGCACTCGAGAACAGTATCAACCACCACTAAATGAACTTCGCATTGAGAAAACAGTGGCTCGTCTATCCGATGACGAACGAGAAAAATACATCACTGAGAAGAAAATGATGAATCTCCTTCAACAGGCCATAAAAGAAGAAATCTTAGTTCTCCTACAACACGATGACGACGCTCATTCATTATGGCTCGCCTTACGATTAAGAGCTCAAGGGAGTACCAATGTTAGAAAAGGAAAGAAGGCTTTACTGAACAAAGAATTTGAAGTATTCAATGTTCTTTCAAGCGAGATTATGAAGCAACTCATAGAAAGGTATTGCCACCTGGTAGTACAGATGAAGAGTATGGGAATTGTCAAAACGAACGAAGAGTTAGTCGACAAACTGGCAGATTCTTTGCCTGAGGGAGATTGGGCAACTATCTAACAATCCTGAAGAATGAAGCTGAATATGACAGTCTCAGTTTTCTGAGATTCATAGAAAAGTTGGAAGGGCACAAACTAGAGATGCATAAAATGGCAAAAGGAAAGAAAACGAACTCGCAACAGGATATGAGCTTATACTACAATGGAAACCCAAATACTCTTGTTCAAAGTCCCAAGATCTAAACAGCCTTTAGTACTAACTCAAATGCAAGTCCAGCTTCCAACCAATCCAGTGTATTCCAAACGTTTGCTTCCTTCAATCTAAAGAATCACCAAGGACAACAATCGTCTCAGAGCTCAAGTCAACCACAAAGCGATCAGCAAAGTCAATCCAATTCTAACAAGAGAATCTTGCAATGCAACATCGCAGTGAATCTCCAAAACGTTCAAGACTTCAATGAACAGACAGCCAAGCAACACATGTTGGTGCACCTGGTGTTCGTCACTTGTCGAATAGACTAGATAGAGCGTTTGTTGAATATTGTATAGGTTAGAATCGAACACACGACCGAAATACGGAGATTTCAATTTAAAAGGGATCAAGTTCGCCCGAACTTGACCTGTACTGATCAAGTTCGCTCGAACTTGATGTGCCTTTAGTCAAGTTCGCCCAAACTTGTCCTGTGAAGGACAAGTTCGCCCGAACTTGACCATAGCACATACGGGCAAACTTGTATCCCTATATATATATATATGTGTGTGTTCATTTATCATTTAAGTTTTTGGCATCCCTACGGGGAGGTGCGGCCGGATTCTCTCCAGGAACTCCGGCAGCTGAACTTATAAAGATGTATACTCTTTCGGTATGAATGAATAATAGAAGACTTCCGCTGTTCTACCTCTACTCCTTTCTGTAATAACATTCTATCGAATAGGTTACGTCTATCCACTAACTTCCATCTAGAACCGCCTGATCATGGACCTTCAAGTGGTATCAGAGCTACGGTTATCACCTACGCTCATGAATTTGGACATTTATGGACATTAGGAGGGGTTTTAGACGTAAATCATCAAATAAACATACAATCCACGGACAAAATCTAAAATTGAACGGATAGGATTGTTAGAAAACCATTTTCGACAAGATCTATAGTGGAATCATCTCGAAATTCGAAGAAATAAGGATTTTGGATCGAAAAATATGAAAAAGGCTGATTTGGGAGATCAAGTTTGGCCGAACTTGCAGAATAAGATTTGATAACAATCTTATAAGTTCGGGCGAACTTATCTAGAATTTCCTTGATATTACCTAAGTTCGGTTGAACTTGATATAAAATCAATGAAAAACTGGTAACTTCGAGCGAACTTGACAAAGATTTCTTCAAAAACACCTCAAGTTCGAGCGAACTTGGTAAAATATCACTGAAAAAGTGAGTTTTTATCACAAGTTCGCCCGAACTTGACAAGGTTTATCAAGATTTCTCTCAAGTTCGCCCGAAATTGACTGATTTTGTTTGAAATTAAGCACAAGTTCGCCCGAACTTGTCTATTTCATGCAAGTTCGCCCGAACTTTGTGGTGGCCAACCAAGTTCGCCGGAATTTGTCACAAACTGACTAAGTTCACCCGAACTTTTCAGGATGCCCAAAAAAAATTTGATTGCTCGGTTTGATGAGACGGGTGTCCAGAAAAAAATTGGTGATAGAATTTTTTTTTTAAAATTTTAACGTCCGATACTGACTATTCGGGGACACCGCCGGAGGCCTTAGAGAGATGCTGAGATGATGAGGTTAGATATGGTTGAAGATGAGAGGGTAGCCATTGATACCAAAGCAATTTGGTGATCATTAGAGTTGAAGACTACCGATGGGCCTTAAAGTAAATTCCGCATTTGTTAAATGCTAAAAATTCCGAATTTGAGGGGGAATTTCAGTGAAAAAATTGGTATGGTCAGAATTTGCAAAAATGAGGGGGAATAAAAAATTTTCAATATTTGAAGATTCCGACATTTTTGAAATTCGTGACATTGCAACATTATTCGGGTGGTTTCCGACTACAGATTAACCGGGAAATACAGAGATTTGAGATTCATTTGTAAATTGATCAAGTTGATGTCTAGTTTGAAAGCAGGTGGTTACATAACTGAGTCTTGGAGTAGTTGTTTATCAGATTTTGCGGTCATGGTTGTGGATTGACACCTGAGTCGTGCGTATGGTTTGGAAGCACACACGATTGCCTATCTTTAACTCTCCTTTGCACATGAATTATTGACTAGACTAACCGCCAGGAGATAAGGATGCTTTGTAGTTTCAATCACCCCAGGTTGTATGCGGTACCATGATTAAGGGAGATGATTTATGGAATCGGATCTTCTAGACAAAGAAGTGTACCAGTTGCTGACGAAAGAGATTATCCATTTGGGATTCTGTGATCACAGGAAGTTCAGATTATTCAGATCATGATTCAGATTGATGCTTAAGGGTTAGAGTCCTGATCTCCGGTGAAGGAACAGTTAGCTGGATTAGCAGTCGTTAATACCAGTGAGGAACTGAGGACATTCAAAATGTTCGGTGATGATCTTAGGAGACTAGCTTCGAAGACGGATGGTTTCAAAATTACCAAGGAGATCTGATGATAACCTTTGGTGGTCATTATTTTTAATCTTCAAGCAGATGAATCATTCTTCTCTTTGGACTAACCGCCGTTGGATGATGATGTTTGGTGATTAAGTGGCGCTGGTCTACCGGAGATAGCTATATATCTGACATTGTGACTGAAGAAGAAGAATGTGATTTTCATCGCGGAAGAATGTTTCTCATAGTTGAAGTGTTACCAGATTATTTGGTTCTGATGAAGATTTGCTGATCGGAAAAGATTACCGATTTGCTGATCTGGAGTAATTACGGAAATTGGGATTTCAGATTTTTGCGGGTAAACATTGATTTGAAGTATACCGGTGTGGTATTTCGAAGTTTCTATCAATTGCCGATTGATAACAAATTTAGGTTCACGTGCTAATCGTGGATGTTCCTACAAGTGGTATCAGATCCTGGATACCTAAGTTTGCTGGAATCAAGACAAGAACCTCTCTATTTCATCTCCATTCTATCATTTTTCTGAACATTTTCACATATTTGATGATTTCATGGTCAAAGATGGGTGATTTTTGAATATGTCATGTAAAACACACTAATAACAAACCCCTGAGAGTTTGGACATAAAATTCAAACATTTTAATATCAAAAAGTTTCAATAACCATGTTTCAAAAACTCATCATGGCCAACTTGACTAAAATTCTTTGAATTTTAATCAAGTTCGACCAAACTTGATAGGATTTCTAGGGTTAAAGCTCAAGTCTGCTCGAACTTTGGAAATTTTTCTTGAATTTTATCAAGTTCGACCGAACTTGATAAAAATCTGTTGAAAATACACATAAGTTTGCCCGAACTTAGGGAAACTTCTTGAAATCCAAGTACAAGTTCGACCAAACTTACCTTTGTTTCTTAAAACCCTTTCACAAGTCCGCTAGAAGTAAAAATTTTCTCAAAACTACATCAAGTTCGATCAAACTTGAGGTTGTGTAATAAAGTTTGAACTTTGTTTTATAAGTTCGACCGAACTTGTGAAAACTTGAAATCAAAACCTGTTTTCACACAAGTTCTACCGAACTTGTCTGTTTCTAATAAAATTTCGAGTGTTTTTTATCGTATTTTCAGATAAGTATACGGATTATCAAAATGGAAGATTTCCACATCGTGTTCTCTCTCAAATGGCTTCTTCGTCAAATGCTAATATTCTTGCAGCGAACCAGATGAATATCGACAACGAAATGGGTACTATGTCGAAGCCGCCAAAGCTAATGAGCATGGATGTTTGAAGGATGGAAAGAAAAGTTTGTGAATTGGATACAAGCGAACCAATTCAACAGTTGGGCTACAGTTGAGGATGGGTACAAATGGCCAAAGGATGAGCGTGATCAAGATCTGCCGCTGAATAAGTTTTCAAATACTGACAAAGATAACTATG
Source organism: Scalesia atractyloides (assembly GCA_947069175.1). Taxonomy (NCBI): domain Eukaryota; kingdom Viridiplantae; phylum Streptophyta; class Magnoliopsida; order Asterales; family Asteraceae; genus Scalesia; species Scalesia atractyloides. The sequence continues at coordinate 45,342,785 of CAMTDV010000025.1, forward strand.
TTGCGGAGAAGAAAATGATCAGCTTGATACAACAATCAGTGAAGGAAGACATCTTGATATTATTGCCAGAATATAATACTTCACAGGAATTTCTCTTTGTGAGAAATTCAAAGGAAGTGATGAAATGAACAAAAGCAAAAAGGCTTTAATCAAGTAAGAATTTGAGATCTTCACGATGATTAAAGGTGAAACAATGAAGCAGATGATCGATAATACTGTCACCTCATGGTCCAAATACGGAGACATGATATCAAAAGATCTAATGAAGAGCAAATTGAGAAGTTGGCCGATCCACTTCCAGAAGGAGAATGGACAACATATTTGACAATTCTGAAGAATAGTCGATCTTGGAGAAATTTCAAGTTGTCATCTTTCATAGACAAATTGGAAGGACATGAAATAGAATTGATGAAGATTGCAAAATCAAAGAATGCTAATGTTGTTCAAAATGTCAGTGTCTATTATAAAGGAGGTATTCCAGATACTCCGATTCAAAGCCCGAAAATTCAAACAGCATTTAGTGCAAATACAAATTATTCTCCAAGTCAAAGTTCTCCATATGCTGGATATACAAGTGCAAGTTCAAGTTCATCATTCCAAAATCAGACAAACCAAGCTAGTTCTGATTCAAATGTTTTACAGTGCAATATAGCAGTTGATTTGAAGAATGTATTTCCTGAGAAGGTGGCCAAACAACACATAGCACTTCTTGCTACTATCCTTGAATCATATGAAAGTCTCGTTGCTGGAAAGATCGGTAATCCAGAGATGACCGCCGAAGATTATGATCAGGTGGACGAAAAAGAATTGGAGCTGATGGATATTAAATGGAGTCTGGCATCTATCATCAGAAGAGTTTCTAAATTTGTGGCGCTCACTAGAAGGGATATTGGTAACTCAAGCAACAAGCTTGGTTTTGACAAGACTAAAGTCACATGCTTCAGGTGTCGACAAAAGGGACACTTCAAACGTGAATGCAATAATCAAGAAGCAAGTGGAAACCAAAATCCTTTCGGTAGCAACAATGAGTACTACAAGAAAGCTCTTCAATACAATCCATATCCGAAAAGAACACAAGTCAAAGTAGAAGATAAATCTGCAAAGACAACTGAACAAGCTCTTGTTGTTACTCATGAAGAAGATGGTTTTGACTGGAACAGATACATCGGAAAGAAAACTGGTGTTGCTATGATAGCAGAGTTAGTGGATGAATCTGATACATCATATATTGACGCTGCTCTAGAAAATGATGTTCTGGAAGGTTATAGGCAGAGAGCTGAGGAAGAAGAATTAGCTTGAGATGAAGAAACAAGAAGCATTGAAATCAGAGGCTGAAAAGGTATATGCTATGGTAAGTATGTCTGAAAAGGAGGTTGTGAAAGTTGTGGAGGTTGAAAAACCTTGCACAAAGTGCGCAAATCCTTGTGAACATGTCTTGATAAAGTCAAAGTCATAAGAGAATTGACTGTACACAACGAAAATTTTCATTATGATTACAGGACCATAAAAGAAGCTTATGACAAAATTTCAGGCAAATATAAATATGTTGAAATGCTAATAGTGAGCTTAACGCTAATGTAAAAATGTTAAATGCCACAGTAATTGAAAAACAAAAGGCAATTAACATGTACATTAACACAATTGCTGAGACAAAGTGTGAGCTTCATAGCATGAAAATAGAAACTGAACGAGTAAGACAACTTCTAAAGAGCTACACCACAAACGCGTATGTCATTGATCACATTTTACCTATGATTAAATCGGAAGAAAATGGCGAGAAATCAAAGCGTAAAGAGTACGGATGTGTTCCTCCACTATTTCTTGCAAGTTATTCATGCAAGAAAGATGATTAGATTGAAAAGGCATTTAATCTACTTATTTTGTCGGATAAGACAAATAAATTGCCTGAGAACATTGACGTAGACTTTACGAAATCAAATGATGACAATGAAGCGGTGGTTAAAGATGTTGTAAAGAATGTGTTGGGAAATGATTCTGATCACGGCAGCTCTGAAAGTGCCAAATCAAGTTCGAAAAACTCGGAATCACAATCTGAAGATGATGATACATCATCAGAACATGATCTAAGTGATGATCCTAATGTTGTCATGTACAAGATTAAGGAATCTGATAGATTATACTTCGATGATAGTTTTCCGATTCGGAATGTGAAAGAGGATCAACTTGATAAATTTTTCAAACTTGTAGAAGTTTCATCAGATGATCTTGAGAAAAACGAGAAAAGAATTTATTTAAAACCCAAAAGGAATGCTAACAATTATCGAAAGTGTGGTGGGATTTTCCTGAGAACAGAAGAGCAGGATTGGGTTTGGAAGAGAGTGAAGAAGAACCAAGAAAGAACCAGAAGTCGCCATTTCATTAATACAAAGGTAAACACATGAAGTTTGTGTATGGGAGGAATACGGTTCTGGAAGAAGGTGTGGTAAAAAATCAAATGATGAATTCAAGAAAGAAAAAGAACTTCGGGACAAGGCTAAGACCAAGTCCACAAGTGGAGTAAAATCCACTAGTGGAAATGTTTCTGATAACCGGACTTGCTTTAAATGCAATACTGTTGGACATATTGCACGCAAGTATCTTAATCTAAAGCCTGTGTTTCCTCGAAGAAAAACCGAATCAAAAGACGAAAAGCAAAAACAACTAGAGATTGTAAAATCTGTTAAAGAGTCAAATAGAAACTATGAATCTAAACAAGAAGTGTAACCTAAAACTGCGTCAAAGTTTGAAAACTCAACATTTGAAAAAGGTGAAACTTCAAGTTTTAATGAAATTAAAGATTCTAGGTTCTATATCAAGAAAGCAAGAAGCAAACTACAATCATGGGTTGCTAAGAAAAGGCTTTCATCATCAGAAAAACCAAAGTCTGTTGCTGATAAAACTGAAAATGTTAAATCAACCGAGTCAGTAATCAAACAGACAAAGAAAGAAAAAGGCCAAAATGTTTTCAGAATCGACATTGGACGAAATGTTTGATGATGATTTTGAATATGATGAAGAGCTAGAATATGGTTATGATGATTATCAGTACAAACCCAAACCAATAAGGTTTGGGTTTCATTTTTCAAATAGTTGCTTTGTGTGTAGGAGTTCAAAGATCCAATTTGTCAAAGTCAAAACAGGATAGTGGAACTTCATGAGTATTTAACTTATCTAGAAAGTCATAATCTTTGACGTTTTTGATATCACATGTGGTTGAAAAAGAAAAATTAAAATTTTTTTGAGAAAATCCACACCGTTAAACAGAACACTGTTTGTTATATTGAAAAATCATTTAAAATTGATTTCCTACAAGTGATTCTTACAAGTGATTTCTACAAGTTGAGGTTAACAAAGTTTAATGGCTTGTTTCTGTTGTCAGGTGATGATGCAGAAAATGAAAAAAAGATCGGACGACGAGTTCTCGGGATCCTCATTGGTTTGTTACATTTTTAGAAGATTTCTTTAAATCTAAAATCCAAAAATATGTTTTTGATTTTAGGGGGAGTAAGAAAATTTGAAAACATTTAGAAAAATCAAAAACATATGAAAAAGTTGAAAATTCTAAAACATTAAAAATTCAAAATGTACAAAAACATTGAAAAAGACAAAAAGAATTTGGTTGTCAAAAAGGAAATGATAGTACATTAGTGGACTATCACCGTATGCTAAAGAATTGAAAGTTTAAAAGTGATAAACAATTACTACTGTGGATGTGTCGATAGACTTTACACGTTCAGTAGATTGTTTTTGGGATATAAACTAAATCTTACAACTGCTTAATCTTGTGGATTAACACATCTTGGATATATGGACTTGGTACTCCGAAATTTCGATTGAAGGGTTGCCTGATTCTGAGATACGAGGTCTTTATAGATAGTTGATATATGGTGTACTATACAAGTTCTTCTGATTTTGCGGAAACAATAGCCTAGAACTTCTATAATGCTTTTGCTATAAACCCCTAAACTACATGCAATATTGAAAAGTATCAAAAGATCTAATCATTTGCAGTGCTTAAAAGATTCCTTAAATGGAACACATCTTTAAGTCGAGCCTTCATCTCTTTGTCGGTACAGTAGTACTAACCTGAGCTCTCAAGGTCTCGCATAACCCAAATACAGATATCAATTACGCTATACTCACCTGTAAGATGAAATCTAGGGAATCTAGATTCGGGAGCATATTCAAGAGGTGGGAATCATAGTTAAGTCAAGTTTCATAATTCTTACCTAACATATCTTGGAACAATTGAGAAACGTGGTAAAGTTTAAGTGGACAATCATATCGACAATCTAGGTAAACGAGTTTAGAACTTAAAGTCTCAAAAAGGTCAACGGTACTGGTGATATGTCTCAAACAACTGATATGATCCTTAGACACGAATTCACAAAAATATGTCTGTAAATATGTTTGTACATAGTTTACTTTACTTGTTAAAAGTTCTGTAAATACTTTACTTGCTTTTCAAGATAAAATCAAAAAGATTTTCAGTGTATTTTAGCATAAACTTTATATAATTCAAAAAGATTTTGTTTCTACATTAGTTTCAAACGAGCCAATGTTGGAGAACGGATCTTCGAAATCTGGTAAGAAAATCTGATGAATATTTAAAAGTTCATTAATTTGAAACTTTAAAATCAGATTGTTCATAACGGTTTTTCAAACTGAGGTCATTAATTTGGACTTAGTTGATATATTTAGTTAATCAAGGTCATTAACTTGGACTTGATCAACTAAGTGGATTTTTACAAATCAAATAATAAAAAATGTGAATATTGAAGATATTAAATGAAAAATATATTCAAGGTCATTAAGTTGAACTTGAAACAATTAATGTTTTTTTGAAAAGTTTGAAGTGAAGATTAAAGTTTGAAATGTTGATGGTACATAATTTCAAAACAGTGAATCTGAAATGTTTGTTTGAATGTCAGAATTTATTTAGATAGGTAGTAAAGTTTGAGGGGGAGCTGGATAAAACATTGTGAAAAGATTTCAGAAAGCTCAAAGCTGGGGGGAGTTTGAAGTCTAAAGATCAAAGCAAAGGGGAGTCGGAGACTAAAGCTTAAAGCTAGGGGGAGCATGTCGATTAAATGTTTATCAAAACAAAGCTCAAGAAAGAGGAAAAGGATTTAAAGATCAAGATGTTAAAGTTTATACAAGAACTAAAGATCAGAAGACTCAGAAGATTTTAAAAGTCAAAATGACTGCGGCAACATCCAAGGGGGAGTCTGTTCGTGCATATGTTTGTTGCCTACGTCATTATGTATCGATTCTGAGTGAATAGGGCTTAAACTGTTAGAAACAAGGCGTATTTAAGATTAGTTTGAGTCAAGTTCGCCCATGAAGGATTGTGAGAAGCCAAGTTCGGCCGAACTTGACTAGGTCAAGTTCGGGCGAACTTACCCCATGGCTTGTCCCTCACCACCGAACTTGCATCTCTATATATAGGTGCCTTGGGATTTCATTTGTAAGAGTTGGAGAGATTTTGGCATAGAGACGGCAAAGCTCTATAGAATCTGGTTCTCGAATGTATTGAACTTTAGATCAATGAAAACAACATTTAAATGAGTAATTCTTGTTATTTGGTTAACTTGTCATTAGTTTCCGCCTAATCGGACAATAGATAACAAATTTAGGTTCCCCTGCTAATCGTGGACGTTCCTACAACATGGTGCTACTAGCAGCAGTTCTGGAATCCTACCAAAGTCTTTTAGCTGGAAGAATCAGAAATCCGGAAATGACCAAAGAGGATTACGACCAAATCGATCCGGAAGAAATGGATTGATTGACATTATGTGGTGCATGGCATCAGTGGTTCGAAGAGCACAACGTTTTATGGAAATTACAGGAAGAGATGATTTAAGGGGCCTTGATGGTAAATTAGGCTTTGATAAGTCCAAAGTCACATGTTTCAAGTGCAGGGAGAAAGGGCACTTCAAGCGTGAATGTCTAAACCGAGAAGTGAAAGGTAATCATAATCCGTTTGGAGATGATTATTACAAAAAGGCGATTTATCATCGTACACAGCCAGAGAAACGAATGGTGCAGATCGAGGATGGACCTTCAAACTCGAAAGATAAAGCTCTTGTTGTCACACAGGAGGATGATGGGTTCAATTGGAATAACTTCATTTCCAAAAAGGGAAGTCTTGCACTTCTTGCTGAAATCATGGAAGAACCAGAAGCATCTGAAGAAGTTTCAGAAGAAGAGATTGAAGAAGTATTGGCAGATTACTTCAGAACTTCAGCAGAGGAAGAGGAACATCTGGCAGGGACGCCTAAATCCTGTTTATTTGACACAATTCTAAAAACTTTTGCAGGTAGATTCGATTCTGGTCTCAAAAAGGAAAGTCCTGAGGAGACAAAGTCTGAATGTGTGGAGGAGATTGATGCAACCAAGCCTGTGACACTGGAGAGCTTAACTGATATTGCCAACAAAGCACTCATGGCCAATACAAACGAGGTAGTTAGTGTGAAAGAACAGGTAGAAAAGGTTGAAACAGCTAAAGAAACAATCAAAGCTCAAAATGTCGAATTGGTCAGCCCATGCTTAAAATGTGCAGAAGCATGTGAGCAATGTGCTGAGAAAGAAAAAGCTTTTAAAGAACTTAAAACATACAATGATAAGCTGTCATACGATTACAACACCGTAAAAGAATCTTATGATAAGCTCAGCAGAACCATTCGGCAGTATGAGAAAACTGTAAAGAAGATGACAAAACACTTTCAATGCTCAAAGCAACTGTGATGGACAAACAAATGGCCATTAATCTTCATATTAACACAATTGCTGAGCTGAAAAGTGAGCTGGAGAAAACTAAAATTGAAACAGAAGGGGTTAACAAGTTGTTAATCAACTACTCTACCAGCATGTATGTCGTCGATCACATTCTACCAAAACCAGAAAGCAACGAAGATGGTAAGAAAAGCCTTGGAAAATGTTACGATCATGTTCCACCTCCTATGTGGAATAGCTATGCTAAGAAACATACTGACGGAGTGGATAAGGCGCTGAATTTAAACCTTCTTACTGAAAAGAAGAACGAGTTGCATGAAAATCTTGATGTAACATATTCCAAAACATAAAAGGAATGTGAATCCGAGGTGGTAAACAAAGTGTTTGAAAATGTTTTTGAAAATGAGTCAGATAGCACAATTTACGAAAGTGCTGAATCAAACAATGAGAAATCTGAGTCAAGTTCATCTTCTGGAAGTGAGAAAAGTTTTCATGAAAATTTTATCACAGCTTCAGATAATAGTTTAAATGATGATCCTAATGTAGTTATCTACAAACTGAAAGGATCAGATAAACTATATACTGATGAAGAATTCCCAGTCCAGAATGTAAACTTTGACCCTGTTGATAAATTCTTTAAACTCATTGAAGTTGAAACATCTGAACTTGAGAAGAATGTTGCTGGTTTCTACTCAAAGCCAAAGAAATCAAACCAAAACATTGAAAAAGCATGAAAAATAGAAAAACTTTGAAAAATCATGAAAAATACAAAAACATTAAAAAATCATGAAAAATACAAAACATTAAAAAATTCAAAAAGAGTTTTGTGTATAAGAGGAGATGATAGTACATCAGTAGACCATTACAGTACGCTAAGAAATGTATTTTTTAAAAGCGTCAAAACAGGTATTTCTAAGGATGTGTCGGTAGGCTTCGCACGTTTAGTAAACTGCTTTCAGGATATAAACCTAAAAAGAAAAACTGGTAAATCGGTGGCTTAACATCTCTTGGATAAACGGGCTTGGTACCCCAAAATTTCATCTGAGAGAATGCCAGATTCTGAGATACTAGGTCTTTATATTTAGTTGATATCTGGGGTATTATACGAGTTCTTCTGATTTTGCGTCGGCAATGGCCTAGAACTTGTATAATACTTTTGCATTATTCACCCCAAAAGCTGCATAAAAAAATGAAGAAAAATGTCATAAAAAGATACAACATTCTGCAATACAAAAATTAAGAGATTCCCAAGAGGAACACCACCAAAGTCGAGCCTTCATCTCTTTCTCTGTACAGAAGTACTAACCTGAGCTCTCAAGGTCTCGCAATTCACCCCTTTACAGATATCAGTTAGATATATTCACCTGTGAGATGAAATCTAGGGAATCCCGATGCAGGAGTATATTCTAAGGTAGGAAACACAGATTAGGCCATGTTGCTAAAAATTTACCTAACATATCTTGAAGCGGTTGAGAAATGTGTAGAGGCTTAAGTGGATCAGTATACCGACAATCTGAAGAAAATCTGTTTAAGAACTTAAAGTTTCATGTAGAGCAACGGTACTGGTAATGTGTCTCAATAAACTGATATGATCCTCTAACACAAACTCGCAAAAATATGTCTGTAAATATGTTTTGAAAATATTGCTTTAAGTGTTTCGAGTTTAGAAATGTTCAAAAATTCAAAAAGATCTTCTTTTTCTACTTTATTTTCCGACTGCCAGTGATGGAAAACAGATCTTCAAAGTAAAAAGCGACAGAATGCAGAGGAAAATCATTTGAATTACGGGCTGGGAGCTAATCTGAAAATAAAGTCTGCTTTGAAACGTTGAAAAGTTCATTAATTTGAAACTTAAAATCTGAAGAACAATGTCAGTTTCGGTCAAAAAGTGGTCATCCAAGGTCATTAACTTGGACTTGGTAGCCAAAACAGTTAAACAAGGTCCATAACTTGGACTTGGACAATTGTGTGGGTAATTAAACTGAAAACAAACGAAAGAGTTGGAAAGTTTGAGAAGATTTCAAAAGAGCCAAATTTCCGCACGAAAATTTGGTCAAAACTCATAAACCAAATTTTCGTACGAAAATCTAGTGGCTATATATAAGAGGGGTGTTGACAGATTCCATACGAAAACTGTTAGAAAATTTGGTGCTGATTCTTTGGGCGATTTGAACACTTTGTCTTGGTTCACACACTTCTCGATGTTTTTGACACATTGGGGAGGTTGATTTGCACACATCTTATAATGGCGAAGGTATTCACCGAGATTGAACAGTCAAATTTTGACTCGTCGGCCGTTAAAAGGACTTAAATGTAGATCTAGGATAAACTAGTCGGCAAAACTTAAAATTGAACCCTCCAATGTTAAAATCGGCAAGATTAACTAAGGTTTACCGTTTCAATTTCTTGAAAATGTCAAAATTTACAAGTATTTTGAGTCGGTTTGAAGATATGATTAACTGTGAGGAAGACGAATTTCCGCACGAAAATCTTTTATTTTCGCACGAAAATTCAAAGTTTGATTGTCTGTTGATGGTATCCTTATTTTCGCATGAAAATTAGGAAATCATATAACCTAGCAATTTTCGTATGAAAATCTGGAGAAATTTATGATTGTGAAAATTGTTTTTCTAACTTTTTCACATCTCTCTGTTTCAAAGAAAACCGTGTATGAGTTTCATCCCGTGCACAACTCCTGCTGCTTGATCGACAAGGATGTACTAGAGTTTGCTCCGTTCTCGCAGTACATAGACTTTCTGGAGAGGCTGCCAGTTTATTATGCCCTTACACATCATCATGATGTTTATGCTTCACACGTTGATAGATTTTGGGCCGCAGCAGTGTTAAGAGCTGATTCTCAGGCTATTACATCAGCAGTAAAGATAGGAGATAAAGATGTGGAGATCACTATCACGGAAGATCTTATATGCATAGTGCTGCGTTTTAGAGATGAGAAAGATTTTCCAAGAGGGTTTACAGAGAAATTTGTCAAGGGCTGCTTTTACTATATGGGCTACAATTATGTGAACTCCACTCCATACAAGATCAACCAGCTGGGTCTGCCATACAGATTTCTTGCCCATTCCATTACACGCTCACTAAGCCACAGAAAGGGTGGTTGGGATGATTTAGTGGACTATCACAAGTGCATGATGGTAGCGGTGATTTTGACCAAACCCTACAACTTCAGCAAAATGATTTTTTATCAGATGGTGATGAATTTGGGTAAGGGTAGATTTTTGCAGTACCCTCGTTTTGTACAAATGATGCTTGACCACTTACATCTAAATCTCGAGAAAAAGAAAGAGGATATTTTGAAGAAAGAGCATATGACTGCATCTGACCTCCACAACATCAGCAACTATCGCAAAAGAGGAAAGGCTTCGGCTTTCAAGAACATTCGTCAAGACTGATTATGTGGCTCTGCTAGAGAGGAAATGGAGGAATGTAGACAGCGGTGATGAAACTGATGAATTAGAGAAGTTAGAAGATTTTGTTGAGAAGAGAAGTATTTGGTATATAAAGGGAGAAGGTGAAAAGGGGTCATTACGGAAAAAGAAAGCAGGATCCTCTTCGACTACCTCAAAGAGAAAGAAATCTTCAGAGACTTCCTCTTCCGCCCCTAAACGTCAATGGAAACAAGCAACTGTCAGCACAGGGTTGATTTATGAACCGATTGTTGAACAAGAGAATGTTGAAGAGACTGTGCAACCGACTGAATCAGTCCATGATGAAGAAACGTTGGAAGAAGCCACTACTGATATAGAAAGAATGGTTGGTGTAGAAACCAAGGCAGGTTGTGGTGATAATGAAGGGCCATCATCAAGTATAGATTTAGAGGATAGGAGAGAAGGAGCACAGAGAGAAAGAGAAAGAAAAGAGCAAAAGAGGAAAGAAAGAGATAAAAAGTTGGCTGAGGAAAAGAAGTGAAAGGCTACAGGTGACGATGACACTAATTATAAGCCGTCTGAGGCTGAAGAGGATATTTCTATTGTCAAACCTGCAAAGAAGAAAGCTGGTCAAATAGTGAAACATACAGCAGCAAGAAAGCCTGAGTCTACTACAAGAAAACTTCGGATCAAACTGAAGTCAAAGCCTACTGAGACTCCAGATGCTCCAATGACAGAAACAACTTCTGAGCGTCCTCCATCTCCTCCTCTAACGTCTCAACCTCCAGTTGTTGAAACGTCAAGCGTATCTGCTCAACATATGTCTCCTCCTCCTAAACACACATCTACAGAGACTCGTGCTCCATCGCCTCCACCCGTTGATGAACCTCCATTTGTAATTCCCCCTACTATGTCTCAAGAGCAAGCAACATCATCCGCTCATCCTACACAGCATGATCCCCTAGTTGACACAGCTTTTGATGACTATTTCTTTGATATGAGTAATATTCCAGGGGGAGATAGGCTCACAGCTGATGACGTGTATGTTGGGAGACTAAATGAGCTGGAAGGAAAGTTGAAAAATGCTGATGAAAAGATTAAGATCCTTGAGTCTGATAGAGATAGCATCAGAGAAATTCTGAGGTTGGTAACTGATGATATTGAAAGATACTTTCAGGCTTCCCAGAAAGTAGATCTTTATGAAGAAAGAATCAAAGTTCTGGAGAATGAGAGGGAGGTTTTAAAGGCAACGTTGAGTAGTTATGAGATAGAGAATCAGAGGATTATAAAGAAAATGGAAGAGTATGAAGCTGAGCGTGAGTCGAACAACAGACATGTGGAGCTTATGAAGAAAATATTGGTTCGTACTTTGGGTATCTCTCTCGCTGATGAGATTGAGAAGATTGAGAGAGAAGAGGCAAGACAAAAGTTTGTTGAAAGGGAACGAGCTTCTAAAGATCTATCTGATGCTGAAGGCCGAGGGAAAGAAAAGATTGATGATATGCCTGTGCATGAAGCTGCTACTTCATCGGCTCCTTTGATCGAACAGTCTGCGCCGGAAGCTGAATCCGTGCCAGCATCTTTTGAGTTAGTAGTCTATGATCCGTCTTCTGATATTAGCATGGGGTTTATGCTTCAAGGAGAAGGGATTCTAGAAAATATGACGAAAGAGAAGGCAATTGCTGATAGGGAGTTGAATAAAGAGATTGATGATTTGGTAGATGGAACGTTTGATGAGTTAGAGAAGGAAGGATTCGAATATGTAGCAAGTTTATTTGATAATGAAAATTTATATGTTGATGCTTACATGAACGACTCTATTTTTGAACTAACCGATGAACAGGTTCAGGGGGAGTCGTCAGTAGAAGAGACAGTGCCAAAGCCGAAAGTTATCTAACTGAGGACGATGTCGAAGAAGGGGATTATGTTCATAACTACTCCAAGGCTGATCTTGTAGAATTATATGGCTTATAAGAAGATTCATTTGAGTTTGATTTCGAAGAAGAATTAAAGAACACGAGCTCGGAGCTGAATGATTATGTATTTGAAGACATCCCGCAAGCAAACGATTATGACCAAGTCACCATTGAAGATTGGGATTCGGATGATAATGAAGAGGCAAGATATACAGGTGAGGGAACAGATATGTTTCCTACTCTTGATGAAATGACTGCTGAGATCAATGATAATATGCTAAAGCAAAAAAGTAGCAGAGGCAGTGAAAGAGGGAACGGCTCCTAAACCACCGACAAAGGAAGAGATCATAGAAATGAAAAAGAAATGGTTCAGGGAGATGCCGCCTGAGAGAAAGTCCTATCGTCCATTGGCTTTCTTCATCAGAGACCCTGATGAATCTCTATGTGACATTATTAGTTGGGGATGGATCGAGGAACTGGATGTATATGCGTTGAAACGTGAGTATGGAGTTCAATACTTCAAACGATTGGGTGATGTGAAGACCCTGCCAGAATGGGATGTGACAGAGTTGGTTCAGACCAAGACGTTCAGTATGAAGCTGCGTCCAAATGATCAATGTATATGGAAACTTATCAAGTTTGAAGCTGAACATGGTTTTAATTTATGGAAACCACACAAGCCGCAAACCGTGACAAAGATTGATCCAGTTACTCAAGAGAAAAATGTGACTTCATGGAGAAAGCTTGAAGACAAAGAGCAGAAAAAGAAAGATAAGAATGAAGAAAGATTTGAAGCTCGACGAAAGCTGGCCACCCATGAAAGATTCAAGTTCGGGAACACTTACAACCGACCTCCTCCTACAGATCAAACTCCTATTGCTTCAGAGGAGTGTTGAAGGCCACGCAAGCGATTTTTCGGATGATTCAAGTCAAATATGTTTAAAGTTTTTGAAGAAAAAGTTTTGAAGACTGTCAAAGACTGCGGCAACATCCAAGGGGAGTTTGTTGGTGCACGTATGTCTTTTGCTACGTCTAGGGCAAGTCTGATGTATAGATAGGGTTTCGTAGCGTCAAAATTTTAGTTTTGAAAATTATGTATAGTTGTCACAATTTTCGTACGAAAATTTCTAAGGATTTTCGTACGAAAATCTTGAGTCACTAGGTGTTGTCATGTCTTGCCTATAAATAGGTGACTTAGGATGTTTGTCCAGCAAGTTGTTTTTAGAGATTAGTGGCAAAGCCCTGTCCAAGTCTGTAATCATTTCAACTTTAATCAATATAACAGACGGTTAAATAGTAATCATCGCTTGTTCTTTGTTTGTTCAATCAGCTAACAATGAATTCCGCCTCTGTTAGCTGAGCAAGTCTGACGGAAGCTCACAAGTTGGGCCTGATCCTAAGCATTCACGTCTCCCACGTGGCGCGGGAGAGGTCGGACTGGCCTAGACTGCCACGTGTCCAGGGTAGGTATGACACGTGTCGCGACTTCGTGACACGTGTCCTTAGCCCCCTTTTTAGTCCAAAGGCGCGTTTTTCTCAATTTTCGTGATGGTTCTTTATCGCGTATATGTGACATCTGTGCTTTCCGATCTTTGTACTTTATCCGAAAATGTTATATTTAATGAAATTTTGTGTTACATTTATGGGTTTTGAATATTTACTTATGACATTTGTATATTTTTAATCCTTGTTCAAATCCGATCTTTTAAACATTTTCTGGAAGTGAAATCACAAACCTTAACGTAAATTTAATCAGTTTAATGCAACGTATGTTCCGGGACAAGGGAATAAGCTTAACATACCTTAAATACCCTTTACATAACTTAGAAATAAGTTTCGAGAGATTTGGTATGGCAGAAACATGCTTTTGTAACTTCAGGGACTATTTTGTAAATTTTGCGAAACTATGTCTTTTTGCGTATATCGCTATCCGAACATGTACGGACATCCAAAAATTTTTGTAATCATTAAAATATTATATATTAGTGATTGGAATGCAAGAATATCATTCGTTACGCATTTACGGTCATTTGCGTGTTCGTTACGCTTTTAGTCGTAATTAACCGAAAACCGCAACCGTACCACCAAACGAACCGACCTCTGAAACATTTTTGGACATATTTCAAGTTCCCTATACTTTAACATCCTTATGGAACTTAAATATTGGGTTAACAGGTGTTAGAAATGCCAAAACACGACGAAAACACGTGCAGGGACCTATTCTGCCATTTTTTAAACTTCAGAATTGAATATGGGGGCTAGGTGTAGCGCGTAGCACAGAAGGGTTACCCGTTGCGTAGCACGACGCCCCTGTTTTGATAGAAAAATTAGCTGGCAGCTTCCCAGCTCATTCCTTTGCCACCAATACGCAAATTATGACACCTATCTTGCAGTTTGCCACACTTATTCTGCATCTAGCACATCATTAACACTTGTTAACATCCTAGATCATTGTCTTAACACTTGGCATGATCTTGATCACCTTTGGATCATTATAAATACCATGATCATGCCCATTTTTGAACTTTTTAAACTCCCTTCATACTCTAATCAGCCAAAAATCCGAATTTGCAACCATCTTGGAGCTTTCTCTGTGGTTCTTTATCAATCCTTTGTGTTTGTAAGTGTTCCTCTGTTGCCTTGTTCAATTATTATAGCTTAGATGGACTAAAAATCAAGCAGTTTGACTTTCTGTTTGACTTTTAGTTTTGATCATGAAGTGATCAAGACAAAGTCCAATTGAACCTTGCATTATGATGATAATCAAGATGGTTATGATCCATAATGATCATGCCTACTGATTTCCACCTTTTCTAATCATTTTGACAAGTCAAAGTTTTGGTCAAAATGCGATTTTTGCATTTTGCAACGGATCTATTTTTGGGTATCAAAACAGGTTGTTTTGATGCCAAAACACTTTTATAAACTTATTTAGACATATCAAAACATGTCAAATGCGTCACTTTTGTTATAGTGCTTGTTTAGAGTCAAAAGTCTAGCGGTTTACCACCGCTTTGACTTTCGAATCACATCCGTTTTGTTGATCTATAGATCTGACCAAATACATATTTATGACCATAAATATATAGGGAATAACCCTCTGAGGATATACCTTATGGTCATGTCATTTGGATAGTGTTATGATAATTAATTGTAATATTCCTTAAAAATGACCAAATGTCCTTTTTGAGAATAAATCAATCTAAAGCATATGTAACTTAAAATTTTACATGTAATATAATGTAACAAAAATATTAAGTATATTTTGGCAACTAGGACTTATCATAACACATATCTAACCATCCGAATGCGTAGTTACGCAAATGGCGCGTTAAAGTGGCTTAAACTACCTTAACGGGTCATAAGGGTCAAAATCACTTAAAAACCTTTCCAACTCAGAATGTTAACTTTATTAAACCATTTCATATGAGTTCCAATACTCATTTGGTTTATAAGGTCTCATTCTATCCAAATCCTCTGATTTCAAGTTCTGATATTTATATAGTTTTCCATTTATAGGACACGCTTGATTTCACAGATTCTTGATCTTGGTTTATCTTCTTAAACAAGGACTTTATTGCAACACATGTGAGTACATAGTCCCTCTTTTACTTTTTCAAATGTTTTGGGGTGAAACATATTGTGCCTAAGACTACTTTGGAGTTTTCATGACTTTATACATGCTTTGATTACATAGTACATATAGTACATGATTTCCATTGCATTTGCGGCATATGTTCACTTGCATATTAGCACATTGATTTACAAAGACATTTCTTGCTATGTATGTTGACTGAGCATGTAACATCCGTCAAAAACGGATTTACCAAACCCGCTCCGTTTATTAACCGAACAATCAGTTAAAAACTTCGTTGCGAATTTAATGCCCAAAATAATTTTAAACGATACATAATTAATTATTATATGGGAATATATAATTAGTTTTTGAAAAACTGTTAAAAACTAAGAAAATAAAAATAATATGGCCCTGCCGGGTTTTGAACCCGGGTCAGTCAGCCGGGTCAACACAACTTAACACTCAACCCTTTAACCACTGTGCCACTCATGCTTCTTGTTAATTTATGGAAACAATTAATACATATCATAATCCTCGAATTCAAAATCGGCGCGCCCAAAATTGCAGTCGTCGGAAATCCCGACAAACTCGCCAAGAATCGACGGTTACTTCAGTTATAACGTAAACCTTAAACACTACATCGGTTATAACCGATGTCTGAGTCCGCGACACAAGTTATAACCGCGGAGAAATTCTAACCGACGAATCAGGTCGGAAATCGGACCAAATTCATCGATGACCTGCCTTATAAATACCCCCTCAAACCTCTGCAAGCTTTTTCGCTCAAAACCACACCTTTACCCGACGTAATTTCACTCGCCGGAAAATTTCTGCTCATCGCCGAAAACCGAACCCTTCACTTCTGAGCCTTACTGAACCCCCTGAGCTTATACCGAAGTCACCCACACCCTTTTCAAGCTTGCTGAAGACTCTCTGCTGCAAGACACACGACGCCGGAATCTTTTTGCTGTCGCCGGAGAAACAGAGGAGTCCAGTCGGTATACCTTACGCTTAAATCTTTCATTCTTTTTACATATCTCATCTGTAATTAACCTCAAAACACTAAAGAACACGATTAAAACATCGAACCAGTCGGACTTCCGATTCTGGTTAAAATCAACAAAGAAGACGAAGTTTCGGGTAACATATAAGTATAATTAAAATCAAGTTATAACTCGGGTTAGACACACAGTCCAGCGGTGGACTGTGTGCACAATAAACACGTAAACGTCTCGAGTTCGAATCTTGTCCCATGCATGCTTGCCTTAATAAAAATGTCTTTTTGTTAACCGAACCGGAGTCACCGCTGTATATGTTAAGTATAATAATAACCGGAATAATAACCAAGATAGACACACATTCCAACGGTGGACTGTATGTATGTTTAAATCACAGGACACGAGTTCGAGTCCGGGCTACCGCACCGGCCCGGATAATTATTAATTTTTTATTTAAGACAGAAATGGAAATGTTCAGTTTGTATATAAGTATAATAAAAATCGGTTTATATAACAAGTTAAACACACAGTCTAGCGGTGGACTGTGTGTTAACCTAAACCACAGGTCCCGGGTTCGAGACCTGTGGAGAGCACCGGTCCGATTCAGTAAAATCTTTTTAGAAATAAGTTGATTTTCGGATTTAATTAATATATAAATATAATTAAAAACAGAAATATTTCGGGTTAGACACGTAGCTCAGTTGGTAGAGCTGCGTGCACGCGTACGGGAGGTCTCGGGTTCGAGCCTCACTCAGCGCACACTTACACGCATACGATCCGGCAAACAGTCAACGGTCAACGGTCAAAAAAAGTCAATTTTTTTATTATTTTTATTTATTTATTTTAATTAAAAATACTTAAAAATAACATTTTTAAGGTTAGAAAATAGCCTTAAACTCACAAAAATACACCCAACAATCCTACTAAAATGTATTAATAAAATTCATTTACTTACCGAACCATAATGCTATTTATCTAGGTAATTTCACTCGTGGTTAAAACCACTTCGCGTGCATTCAACATCATCAACCGAACGCACCCACTGTGAGTGAATCTTACAACTCCCCCTTTTTAATTACACGTTTTGGGGTGTGTCATGTGTCACAAAATAATTAACTCGTTTATTTAAACTTGTGCCATACCATATCGTGATCTAAACTTAGATTGTTTATATTGTTGTAATTACGCATTTCACTTTGTCAACTTATATGAAATTCATTCATTAAGCCTATCAGTTCCTCGTGGTAGACGAGTTGAGCAACGCGTGCCTCAAAACAAATCCATTATTGTTCATGTGTGTATTACTGAGTTTATATTGTTTGTAGTTATGTATTTTATATTGTTAAGTTTATGCAATTCATTCATTAGGCCCATCAGTTACTCGTAAGAGACGAGTTGAGCAATGCGTGCCTCTAAACGATCCATTATTGTTCATGTGTGTATTGTTTATTATTAAATTGATTGGTGAATAAGTTTACATCTATTTTTACTCATGTGTGGTTGTGCACTTATTTTATAATCAATTAAATAAACATGTTCAAATGTTTTCCATATGATTCACTCGCCAACTTTTTGTTGATCCAAAAACCCTTTTACACATGATACATGTGAACATGATGAAGCAATGAAAACATAGAAATGCCTTAGAAGAAAACAATGAAGCCTAGATTGATATTTAGGACATGTTGTAATATTGATTGTAACTTTCCATTAAAGTGTATTAATGAATATGAAACGTTAAAATAAATGTCATGAGCTTTGATGATAACCCAATCATGCCCCGATCACCTTTTCCGCTGCGGGTCGGGGTGTGACAGATTGGTATCAGAGCCATAACTATAGGGATATAGGATAGGTTATTAGACCCTTAGAGCCTATACTATAGTCTGCCTAAATTTTAATTGATTAGGTGGTTACATACAAACTTGTGATATTTATTTGTTTCATATTTGTTTATACTTACAGTCAAACATACATACTTATATACATATTCATTATACATATATCAATGTTCATATATTCAATTCATTTTCATACTCTCATTATTCAAAGATTTTGTTGCAATTTTCAAATCTCATCAAAGTAAGTTTGCGACGGGCATGTAGTAACTGGAAGGGTACAAGTACCGGTAGTCGGAACGTCCTGTCTAGGTTGGCATTCGTATAAATCCAATATAACGGACCAGTTTGCCTACCTGGGGACTAACGATGAGAGTACGAAGGACCTATTAGGCCAAAGCATGCCACACCAAACGTCGTTCGAACTAACCCACTTTGAGGTGTCACCGTGTCTACACCTGGACACATTCCGAATATCACACGTTGTATACATATTTCTCGATTTTCTCTGGGTTTTAGTGTACGCAACCAGGCTAACACATGCGAACCATATGAAAAACCGGTATTCATGGGGCCCACATGATTACGAAGGTGAAGTATGGCGGCATGTAGGGCCTAATGGCGAGCAAAGCCCAAGACATCCTATGGATGTAGTAGATTTATTTTTCTATAATTATTTTATGAATGTTCATTCCTAAGTGCGACCCATGAACCCAAAAACATCCAACTCATACTCTTGACATGTATTCCTTGTAGATGTCTTCTAACCTCGCCCGTAGGAAGATGAGAGCAGGAAAAGCCCGTGAGCGCATGGCTGCCCTAATCGCTCAACAAATGGCTGCCGTAATACCCAACATTGTAATCCAAGTACAACAAGCACTTACCGCTAATCCTGCCAATCAAGAAAATCAAAACGTTATCAACTCTCCCCCAAATACCACTAAATGCACCTACAAGCATTTCAAATCATGCGACCCTCCAAAATACAAAGGGACTGAAGGCGTCACCGCTCTCCTTCATTGTTTGAAGAAATGGAGAGCACTTTTCTAAATTGCGATTGCCCCGATGATCGCAAAGTGCGATATGCTACCGGTCTTTATATGGAATAGCACTTACTTGGTGGAATACAGAGAACGCCAAACGAGGCGTCGACGATGCTATGACCTTAACTTGGGACGAATTGAAGGAAATCATACCAGACGATTTTGCCCAAGGAGCGAAATCAAGAAATTAGAAGATGAGTTCTATTCGTTGAAGCAAAAGGAAGGCGACCACATCACGTACAACAAAAGATTCCTCGAATTACATCAAATGGTTCCCAACATGTTCACTCCCCTCTACCATTTGATCGAGCACTATATCCGTGGTCTTCCGTCAAAGATTCAAGACTCTGTAATAAGTACCACGCCTGCAACTTTGGAAGCAGCAATGGAGCTAGCAACAGCGCTCACCGAGAATTGAATCCGGAACAAAGACTTCAAGGAGGAGAAGAAGAAGGATAAAGCATCGACTGAAACCTTCGACTACACCCAAACCGAATCCCCTTCTCAACCCAACTCTAAGAGAAAAAGAGACGGGCAACTTTTGCTACTATCCAACGAAACCAACCAATTTCACACGCCATACCCATCCAAGCTATCCCAATCACTCAAATGGCACCCAACTCAACTTACCCAAATAAGAAACCATATCTTGGACCTCACCCTCGATGCAACAACTGTTTTTATCACCATCCCCTTACCTTACCTTGTCAACTATGTGCAACTTGTGGACGCTATGGTCATTTGAGCAAGGGTTGCCGCACCTTTCAAAACAAATCTCTTCCCCTACTCAAAACATGGTCCAAACCTATCAACAACCCCAATACCCCATGTTCCCATATGTTCGAGCTTGTTTCAATTGTGGCGACCTACCCACTTTAGAAACACGTGCCCTCGATTGGTTAACATCATAAACGCTCAAGCTCAATCAAACCCAGTTAACCAAGTAAACCAAGAAAACCCAACCGCTAGGCCACCAGCAAGAGGAAGAGTCTTCAACATCAACGCCAATCCTGTCGAAGATAATGACGGCCCAAACGAAGATACCCAACTAGTCCTCTTCACCGAAAATCCAGATTCAACTCCAATCGTTTAGTTTTATGTTTTTCTTTATATTTTAGAATCACATAGAACCAATCATAACTTAAGGATAAAGCCAATGAAACTTTGACAAGAATATGGTGGATACGCCGCTGGTACTTCCTATATATAAGTATTCTTGTCAAAGGATCAGAAGCATTATCTGGCGGTTATGAGGGGTTCCATGTGTAAACTGTTTGAGTAATTATTGTTACGATCGGCTCCGTTTGATTGAGCCTTGATCGCACAGACATTTTCATTTTCAGTACATGCAATCCGATCGGCTCCGTTTGATTGACCCTTGCTCGCACAGACATTTTCATTATCAGTATCTTGTGGTTGTTGTGTTTGTTGTAGAGTCGCATAGAACTAATCATAACTTGCGGATAAAGTCAATGAGAATTTGACAAGAATATGGTGGATACGCCGCTGGTACTTCCTATATATAAGTATTCTTGTCAAAGGATCGGAGGCATTATCAGGCGGTTATGAGAGGTTCCATGTATAGGTTGTTTGTGTGATTGTTGTTTAGATTAAATTTATTATTTCCAGTACATGCAATACGATCGGCTCCGCCTGATTGAGCCTTGATCGCACAGACATTTCATTTTCAGTACATGCAATACGATCGGCTCCGTTTGATTGAGCCTTGATCGCACAGACATTTTTTCATTTTCAGTATTTTGTGTTTGTTGTATTGGTTGTAGAGTCACATAGGACTAATCATAATTCACTGATAAAACCAATGAAAATTTGACGAGAATATGGTGGATACGCCGCTGGTACTTCCTATATATAAGTATTCTTGTCAAAGGATCAGAGGCATTGTCAGACGGTTATGAGAAGTTCTATGTAGGATTTAGTAGTTTCTTGGTAACTAATCATAATTTGCGGATAAAACCAACGAAAATTTGACAAGAATATGGTGGATACGCCGCTGGTACTTCCTATATATAAGTATTCTTGCCAAAGGATCAGAGGCATTATCAGGCGGTTATGAGAAGTTCCATGTAGGATTTAGTATTGCCCTGGGTTAAAATTTGTGTTACATTTATATCATCTCGCTATTTAAAGAAATTGGATTGTGTTCCATTTCTACATAAACTAACCTCTCCATCATAACAAACGAGAGAGGAACTGTCACCATTCAAACATATATGCTATCAGAATGTGGATTCAAATATTAGTTGTTGTGTTTATTTATGTTCTATAGTCATAGAACCAATCATAACTTACTGATAAAACCAATGAAAATTTGACAAGAATATGGTGGATACGCCGCTGGTACTTCCTATAGATAAGTATTCTTGTCAAAGGATCAGAGGTATTGTTAGATGGTTATGAGAAGTTCCATGTAGGTTGTCGTATTAGAAGTTTTACCTTAGGATATAACCATACCCTTCCAAGCATATCCAAACTCTTATGCATGATATCATATTTAGCGAATCAATTTTGCTTATCAATACTTTTACAGTAGGCAACAAAAAGCGATTACTGTAATAGGGTACTTAACCTTTACAAGGAACGTTACCGCCTCAAACAAAAACTTAAAACCTTACTTCTTCTAAGCATGTAACTGTCAAACTAAACACCATCATTCTTTTAGTCAAATATATCACAATTTAAATTTCGGGACGAAATTTCTAAAAAGCACGGGATACTGTAACATCCGTCAAAAACGGATTTACCAAACCCGCTCCGTTTATTAACCGAACAATCAGTTAAAAATTTCGTTGCGAATTTAATGCCCAAAATAATTTTAAACGATACATAATTAATTATTATATGGGAATATATAATTAGTTTTTGAAAAACTGTTAAAAATAAGAAAATAAAAATAATATGGCCCTGCCGGGTTTCGAACCCGGGTCAGTCAGCCGGGTCAACTCAACTTAACACTCAACCCTTTAACCACTGCGCCACTCATGCTTCTTGTTAATTTATGGAAACAATTAATACATATCATAATCCTCGAATTCAAAATCGGCGCGCCCAAAATTGCAGTCGTCGGAAATCCCGACTAACTCGCCAAGAATCGACGGTTACTTCAGTTATAACGTAAACCTTAAACACTACATCGGTTATAACCGATGTCTGAGTCCGCGACACAAGTTATAACCGCCGGAGAAATTCTAACCAACGAATCAAGTCGGAAATCGGACCAAATTCATCGATGACCTGCCTTATAAATACCCCCTCAAATCTCTGCAAGCTTTTTCGCTCAAAACCCACCTTTACCCGACGTAATTTCACTCGCCGGAAAATTTCTGCTCATAGCCGGAAAACCGAACCCTTCACTTCTGAGCCTTACTGAACCCCCTGAGCTTATACCGAAGTCACCCACATCCTTTTCAAGCTTGCTGAAGACTCTCTGCTGCAAGACACACGACGCCGGAATCTTTTGCTGTCGCCGGAGTTCTGCCGGAGAAACAGAGGAGTCCAGTCGGTATACCTTACGCTTAAATCTTTCATTCTTTTTACATATCTCATCTGTAATTAACCTCAAAACACTAAAGAACACGATTAAAACATCGAACCAGTCGGACTTCCGATTCTGGTTAAAATCAACAAAGAAGACGAAGTTTCGGTAACATATAAATATAATTAAAATCAAGTTATAACTCGGGTTAGACACACAGTCCAGCGGTGGACTGTGTGCACAATAAACACGTAAACGTCTCGAGTTCGAATCTTGTCCCACGCATGCTTGCCTTAATAAAAATGTCTTTTTGTTAACCGAACCGGAGTCACCGCTGTATATGTTAAGTATAATAATAACCGGAATAATAACCAAGATAGACACACAGTCCAGCGGTGGACTGTGTGTATGTTTAAATCACAGGACACGAGTTCGAGTCCGGGCTACCGCACCGGCCCGGATAATTATTAAATTTTTTATTTAAGACAGAAATGGAAATGTTCAGTTTGTATATAAGTATAATAAAAATCGGTTTATATAACAAGTTAAACACACAGTCCAGCGATGGACTGTGTGTTAACCTAAACCACAAGTCCCGGGTTCGAGACCTGTGGAGAGCACCGGTCCGATTCAGTAAAATATTTTTAGAAATAAGTTGATTTTCGGATTAATCTAATTAATATATAAATATAATTAAAAACAGAAATATTTCGGGTTAGACACGTAGCTCAGTTGGTAGAGCTGCGTGCACGCGTACGGGAGGTCTCGGGTTCGAGCCTCACTCAGCGCACACTTACACGCATACGAACCGGTCAAACAGTCAACGGTCAACTCACGGTCAAAAAAAGTCAATTTTTTTATTATTTTTATTTATTTATTTTAATAAAAAATCAATTAAAAATACTTAAAAATAACATTTTTAAGGTTAGAAAATAGCCTTAAACTCACAAAAATACACCCAACAATCCTACTAAAATGGATTAATAAAATCCGTTTACTTACCGAACCATAATGCTATTTATCTAGGTTAATTTCACTCGTGGTTAAAACCACTTCGCGTGCATTCAACATCATCAACCGAACGCACCCACTGTGAGTGAATCTTACAACTCCCCCTTTTTAATTACACGTTTTGGGTGTGTCATGTGTCACAAAATAATTAACTCGTTTATTTAAACTCGTGTCATACCATATCGTGATCTAAACTTAGATTGTTTATATTGTTGTAATTATGCATTTCATTTTGTCAACTTATATGAAATTCATTCATTAAGCCCATCAGTTCCTCGTGGTAGACGAGTTGAGCAACGCGTGCCTCAAAACAAATCCATTATTGTTCATGTGTGTATTACTGAGTTTATATTGTTTGTAGTTATGTATTTTATATTGTCAAGTTTATGCAATTCATTCATTAGGCCCATCAGTTCCTCGTAAGAGACGAGTTGAGCAACGCGTGCCTCTAAACGATCCATTATTGTTCATGTGTGTATTGTTTATTATTAAATTGATTGGTGAATAAGTTTACATCTATTTTTACTCATGTGTGGTTGTGCACTTATTTTATAATCAATTAAATAAACATGTTAAATGTTTTCCATAGGATTCACTCGCCAACTTTTTGTTGATCCAAAAACCCTTTTACACATGATACAGGTGAACAGGATGAAGCAAGGAAAACATAGGAAATGCCTTAGAAGAAAACAATGAAGCCTAGATTGATATTTAGGACATGTTGTAATATTGATTGTAACTTTCCATTAAAGTGTATTAATGAATATGAAACGTTAAAATAAATGTCATGAGCTTTGATGATAACCCAATCATGCCCCGATCACCTTTTCCGCTGCGGGTCGGGGTGTGACAGAGCATACTAGTACATTGGTTTTCAAAGACATTTACTTGCTATGTATGTTGACTGAGCATACTAGTACATTGGTTTTCAAAGACATTTCTTGCTATGTATGTTGACTAAGCATACTAGTACATTGGTTTTCATAGACATTTACTTACTATGTATGTTGACTGAGCATACTAGTACATTGGTTTTCAAAGACATTTTTGCTACATTGTTCATGACATTTTGGTGAGTTGGAGATTGACTTAATACATTCATTAACATTGATCACGCCGACCGGTAGTATAGAATGGTACCATAGGATTGACAATCCCGTTCCCACTTCCCGGGTTTGTTTGGAAGCGACTTTAGGGAATGACAGAATCCGATGAAATGGATAGACTTTTATCTTTATAAGGGTCTATCTGACTGTCAACAAAGGCTTGAATGTGTTTGCCAACAATCTGAATACATGTTTAACAATAAAAGCAATGGTTTATAAAATATATCTTTTGATTATTCAAAGACATGTTTTATTACAAGACATTTTGACTGTTAAAGACATTTGGCTTATACTTGACATTTGGTTACGCTAGACTTGTATATACATGACTTTGGTTTACAATATTTTGCTTTACACAAGACTTTTGATGGTTGGTTTATGGTAAGTGATTTAAATAACGTGACATGTGTAACATGAAAAAAGCATGGTGGATACGCCGATGGTACTTCCTATATATAAGTGTTTTTATTATCTTACATATTGTGGCGTTATCTATGTAACCAGGCATTATTTCAAATAAAATACAAGTTATGAAATTTATACAAACCTTACTTCTGGTTATCTATGTAACCATGCATTATTTCTTTTATATCATATTGATTTTTCATATGTTATTATAAAAGAAACTTTTTATGGTTCATGGCGACTTTTTTACTACTTTAAACTTTTCTTACAATAATCAAAGCCGTGAAGCATCAACGCAAAATCCTATGTACTCGCCGGCATTTCTTTGCTGACTTTATTTTCACATATGTTTTAGGAACGAATGCTTAAGGTTGCTCATGCGACACTTAGGACGGACTTTGGGCTTTAGTGACTTAAAACCTGAAGACAATATAAGTTATGTTATGTTTTATGTTTAAATTTCCAGACAATGTAAACAATACTATTAAATAAAACTTAACTTGTTATGCCATGGTTGTTGAAACAATAATTTTGTTACGACACTCCCTGACGATTCCTCTGCGGTTTGTTGTTTTACGCGGTCGGGGTGTGACAGAAAGATTGGTATCAGAGCCAATGGTTATAGGGAATTTGGTTATTACTTACGCTTTGACATAGAGTATAACCTTTCTAGGACCCAAACACAAGTTATCTTGTGTTTAGATTTTAAAACAATAACATCACCTATCCTTAGGTGATCACCAAAGACAAAACATAACTGAAGGCATAAAGTTTAAAACGAATCATCAGTCTCCTTATGCCTTTGATGTTTTCAAAATCTCGTCAAAGTTTGGGTCTTATTAATGTGAACACGTGCAATCTGGAAGGGTGGGTGCCTGTACCCTGAGTTTTCTGTCTAAGGGTAGAGTGTTCATAAATATCCACTTAATCGGACTAGTCACTGTTACCTGGGAACTCTCAGGGTGAGTGTCCACTTATAAGATAAAGCATGTCTTCATGATACATTATGAAGACCCATTTACTTTGATTAGTCATTGTGTTTAATTCGTTTGTTTTGAGTAACGAATGAATGACCACCATCCTTACATTTGTCGATATTTATTCATCTCATTTTGATTATCCAACATTCATCTCACTTGTTTCCTTTCATGTTTTCTCTCTTATATAATGCCTCCTCGACGAAACGTAAACACGGAAGCCGACATGGCGGCTCTAATCGCTTAGCAGTTTGCTGTTGTGCTTCCAAATCTCATAACTCAGATAAACGAAGCTAACAATAACAACAATGCACCTGCTGCCTGCAACTTTAAACAGTTTAATTCTGCTAAACTGCTCAAGTTTAGTGGTTCTGAGGGAGCAACTGGGCTCCTACAGTGGTTTGAGAGTCTTGAGAACACATTTCGCCATGTTCAGTGTCCAAATGAGCGGAAAGTTGAGTTTGCTTCTCGTGTGTTTGAAAAGAGAGCGCTCACGTGGTGGAACAGATTAATGAGAGATAGGGGTGCTGATATTGCTATGGGTCAGACTTGGGAGGAACTCAGGGCTCTAATGATGCAAGATTTCTGCCCCCGTCATGAAAAGAGTGGCGTTTGAAAATGAGTTTCACGACCTAAAGCAAGACAGTGGTGAGCACCGTGCGTATACTGACAGGTATGAAGAGTTGAGCTTGTTGTATCCTGAGATGGTGACGCCTTTGGATAAGCCGATCGAGAAGTACATAGATGGTCTTCCTGACCCGGTTCAGGATATTGTCATGGGTAGCAACCCTACTACTGTTAGACAAGCCATTGAGCTATCTGAAAAGCAAAAGGGTGACAAGAAATCGTCTGACAAGTTTGAAAAGCAAAAGGGTAAGAAGGCTGAAGGTTCAAAGAAGTCGAGGAAGCGTAAGGCTTCTAAGAACTTTGCTGTGAATGCACAACCCAATGAAGCCACTCCTAACCAGCCTGCTCAGCCTCCTGCCAAGAAACAATATACCGGCACTGCACCTTTGTGCAATAGGTGCAACGGTCATCACCAACCTCATTCAGCGTGTCGTATCTGCACTAACTGTGGATGATCTGGCCATCTGACCAACACTTGTCGCTATCCTCCTGCTCAGAATCAAGCTGTACGAAACCCTGCTCAGTAGCCAGCAAATCCTGCACGACCTCATTTTCCACCGGGTTCTTGCTACAACTGTGGGGATCTCACCCACTACCGAAACAATTGCCCGAGGTTGGCAAATGTGAACCAGGCTCGTGGACGAGCTTTCAATATAAATGCGAATGACGCACGGGCAGACAATTAGGTGGTAAACGGTACGTTCTTTGTTAACAACCATCCTGCTTCTATACTATTTGATTAGGGTGCTGATAGAAGTTTTGTATCATTAACATTTGAGCCTTTATTTTCAAAACAAAGAAATAAACGAGGGAAGCCCTTGACAATCGAGATAGCCAGTGGCGAACCCCTTGTACTTGATTCTGTCATTCCTAGCTGTCAGTTAAACCTTAATAACCATCTTTTTCCCATTGACCTCACACCAATGCAACTCAGGAGTTTTGATATTATAGTGGGAATGGATTAGTTAACCAAATATCATGCTGAGGTGGTTTGTTTTGATAAAATTGTTCGTATTCCTCTTTCATCTGGTGAAATTTTGGAGATTCATGGACAAAAACCGGTTAGTAGCCTCAAACTCATGACTTGTACTCAAGCCCAAAAATACCTAGGCAAGAATTATGTGGCTTTCTTGGCACATATCATAGAGGAGAAAGGCAAAGGTAAAACTATTCAAGATATCCCTGTTGTTTGGGATTATCCTGAGGTGTTTCCCGAGGAACTACCTGGTTTACCCCCAGCACGACAAGTTGAGTTTCGTATAGATCTTGTACCTGGTGCAAACCCTATTGCTAAATCTCCATATCGTCTTGCACCGTCTAAGATGCAAGAATTCTCGAAACAGCTTCAGGAACTTTCGGATAAAGGACTCATTCGCCCAAGCTTTTCACCTTGGGGTGCTCTTGTGTTATTTGCGAAAAAGAAGGATGGGTCTTTGCGTATGTGTACCGATTACCGTGAGCTCAACAAGATCATGATCAAGAATCGATATCCCCTACCTCGCATTGATGATCTCTTTGATCAGCTACAGGGTGCTACTTGCTTCTCAAAGGTTGATCTACATTCTGGGTATCATCAGCTTCGTGTATTCGAGGAAGATATTCCCAAGACAGCTTTTCGTACACGTTACGGTCATTATGAGTTCACAGTTATGCCTTTTGGTCTGACAAACGCTCCTGCTGTATTCGTGGACTTGATGAATAGGGTTTGTAAACCTTATTTAGACAAGTTCATCATTGTTTTCATTGATGAAATTTTGATTTACTCAAAGTCACGAGCCGATCACGAACATCATCTTCGTCTAACGATGGAACTTCTCAAGAAAGAGCAACTTTACACCAATTTTTCCAAGTATGAATTTTGGCTTAAGGAAGTTCAGTTTTTGGGTCACATTGTCAACGAACAAGGTATTCACATAGATCCCGCCAAGATCAGTGCAATCAGGGATTGGAGTACGCCTACTACTCCTACTGAAGTTCGTTCATTCTTTGGTCTCGCGGGTTATTACCGCCATTTCATTGCTAATTTTTCCAAAATTGTGGTTCCCCTAACTGCTTTAACTCAAAGAATAAACCTTTTGAGTGGGGACCCAAACAGGAAGAAGCTTTCCAGACTTTGAAGCAAAAGCTTTGTGATGCCCCTATTCTATCTCTACCTAAAGGCAACAATGACTTTGTTGTATATTGTGATGCATCAAACTTAGCCCTCGGTTGTGTTCTAATGCAAAGAGACAAAGTTATAGCCTATGCATCAAGACAGTTGAAGATCCATGAAAAGAATTACACCACTCATGATCTTGAGTTGGGTGCTGTTGTTTTCGCTCTTAAGATTTGGAGACATTATCTCTATGGTACAAAATGTGTGGTTTTCACGGACTACAAAAGTCTTCAGCATTTCTTCAATCAGAAAGAACTTAACATGAGAAAACAACGTTGGGTCGAACTTCTGAACGACTATGACTACGAAATTCGCTACCATCCTGGTAAGGCGAATGTCGTAGCCGATGCTCTTAGTCGTAAAGAACTTGTCAAGTTGCATTGTGTACAAGTTCGATCTGATATCCAGACACGTAATCTTGAAACTCAACGTACTTGTGTTGCACAAGACAAAATGGGTAATGAATTGCCACATCATCTCGTGCTTCAACTGGAAACAAAAGACAATGGGTTATCTTATTATCTGAACTGTTTGTGGGTTCCAAGTCAAGACAATCTCCGCACTTTGATAATGAATGAAGCTCATAAATCTCGTTATTCGATTCATCCTGGTGCAGACAAAATGTATAAGGATCTTTGTACTCGGTATTGGTGGCCAGGTATGAAGAAAGAATTGCTCTGTACGTATCTATATGCCTTACTTGTCTTAAGGTCAAAGCAGAACATCAGTGTCCTTCTGGTTTGCTTGAACAACTAGAGTTTCCGGTTGGAAATGGGAAAACATTGCCATGGATCTCATTACCAAATTATCGCATACACCTAGAGGACATGATGCCATTTGGGTAGTCGTTGATCGACTAACAAAGTCAGCAAACTTTATAGCCATTCGTGAGGATTTCTCTGCTGACAAACTTGCAATGATTTATGTGGATGAAATAGTATCTCATCATGGTGTTCATTTGGATATCATATCTGATCGCGATGCTTGATTCTCGTCTCATTTTTGGAGAACCATTCAATCTGCCATGGGAACCAAGCTTAATCTGAGTACTGCTTATCATCCTCAAACAGATGGACAATCTGAAAGGACAATCCAGACTTTGGAGGATATGCTTAGAGCCTGTGTGATCGACTTTGGTGGTAGTTGGGATTCGCATCTACCATTAATCGAGTTCTCCTACAACAATAGTTATCACTCCAGCATTAATATGGCACCTTTTGAAGCTCTTTATGGTCGAAAATGTCGTTCACCTGTCTGTTGGAATGAGATTGGTGAATCTCAATTCACTGGACCTGAACTTATTCATGACAAACAGACATAGTCAAGAAAAGTCGTGAAAATGTTTTGACAGCTAGAAGCCATCAAAAGAGTTATGCGGACAAACGACGCAAGCCCTTTGAATTCCAAGTCAGTGATCACGTCCTATTCAAGGTATCCCCTTGGAAGGGAGTGATTAGATTCGGGAAGAAAGGAAAACTTGCGCCACGATATGTTGGACCATTTAAGATCGTTGAGAGAATCGGAAAAGTGGCCTACAAACTTGAGCTACCTCCACAGCTTGGTAACGTTCATCCAACATTTCACGTATCCAATTTGAAGAAGTGTTTGACTGATGAAAACCTCCACATTCCTCTTGATGAAATTCGTGTTGATGACACGTAGCCTGTGGAAATATTGGAACGTGAAGTCAAGAAGCTCAAGCGCAGACGTATACCGATTGTTAAAGTTCGTTGGGAATCCAAACGTGGCCCAAAGTTTACTTGGGAATGAGAGGATCAAATGAAGGCGAAATATCCACATCTTTTCTCACCAGTTTTCGCAAGTTAAAATTTCGGGACGAAATTTCCTGAAGTAGGGGAGATTATGACATCTGTGCTTTCCGATCTTTGTAGTTTATCAGAAAATATTATATTTAATGAATTTTTGTGTTACATTTATGGGTTTTGAATATTTACTTATGAAATTTGTATATTTTTAATCCTTGTTCAAATCCGATCTTTTAAACATTTTCTGGAAGTGAAATCGCAAACCGTTACGTAAACTTAATCAGTTTAATGCAACGTACGTTTGGGACAAGGGAATAATATTAACATACCTTAAATACCCTTTACATAACTTAGAAATAAGTTCCGAGGGATTTGGTATGGCAGAAACATGCTTTTGTATCTTCAGGGACTATTTTGCAAATTTTGCGAAACTATGTCTTTTTGCGTATATCACTATCCGAACATGTACGGACATCCAAAAATTTTTCTAATCATTAATATATTATATATTAGTGATTGGAATGCAAAAATATCATTCGTTACTCATTTACGATCATTTGCGCGTTCGTTACGCTTTTCGTCGTAATTAACTGAAAACCGCAACCGTACTGTGACATCCCGGTTTTTCAGGTATGCGCTACCTTATCGTCATTTGTTTCTACGCTAATTTAATTCAGAGAGTTAATTACGCGCACGCTATAATTACACTAACTTTAGTATTTCGGAATACACGATGTTTGAGAATTTTAACGGGTCGTATCTGAATTACGTGCTACGTGTTATTAGACGTCTGTGAATTTATTGTGCCACGCTCCAATTACATGATTTAATATTTTATAAATTTCGTGTCGCGAATAATTTTCGAGTCGTAATGTGTGTAGTTATTTATCGAGCTATAATTATCGGTTAGTAAATTTTAATTGTAAAGCCGAACCGAACCGAGCTTGTGAAACGTTTCGACTTCGCGACCAAGCAAGCCCAACCCGCCACCCACACCCCCTTGCGGGACCAATCCCAACCGGCCACCCTCTCCCTTGCGGCCCAAGAAATAGCCCAAACCGCCCTCCTTGGCCCCCTTATGTATGTATACGTACGTATGCATGTGGAAGTTGGAAAACCCTAAAACCCTTCCCCCCTTGGTGATACTCGACGGAAGCAGCAGCCCCCCCCCCACCCTTCTGTTCGCGCAAACAGCCCCACCCCCGTCGGATCGGTTTCAAGCTTGTCCTGGTTCGCTAGTTGTTATCGTTTCAAGGTTAGAGTTTAATTGTGTAATGATTCATGTTATGATTTCGTGTATTCTCGATCATGATCATGTGTTGTATGATATTGTTATGAAAAAGTGTTGTTGGGTATGATTAGTTCGGATGAATATGTGAATCTTTGCGTTTGTGATGATATGTTTGAGTATTAGAATCGTGGGCTGCGTTTCTCTATAAAGATCATGATATATGTTTAGGGTTTTGATATTATGAATATGGATGCATGATAATTGATGAATAATCTGCTGCAAATCGTTATCATAAGTCGTGGTGATCATTAGAAGGGTTTCGGGTGGAGTTTAAGGGTAAAACAGTAAGCTGACGCGCAAAGACAGCCAACTTCAGTTGGCTGTAAACGAACCGTTATAAATTGAAATATTGATTTTCTGAAGTCTAAAACATACTTTTTTGAATAACGCTTCTAATGGCACTGGAATCACATTTTTCGGAAGTTGTTTACTATTTTAAATTAATGATATAGTGCAGCAGCTGAAGCTGCATTGTTTCTGCTAAAAAATTCACGTAATGTTTTCTGTCATAACTTGTAGACCGAAAAGTGTTAAGTCACAAAATTTATATAGTAGATACTCCTAGGTGTTCGAAGAAATCTCCAACTGGAATTTCATCAATCGGACAAACGAGTATTTTAAATGATTTTTCCCGTGGACTGCAGTCAGAAAGTGACGAATCTGACTGCAGCCTAGTAAATAAATTCTTAAAAATAACTGGTAAAGAATTAGGACTTGAAAATTTTACAAAAAGATTTACAGTCTAATTGACACCTTCTGTTAAAAAAGGGAAAATGTCACAGAATAGTAACCAAGTTTCAAAAGTGTTCTAATTAGGTCACTCGTTTCGTTTTTATCCCAATTAGATAACTTAACATTCAAATCTAGTCATGTCCTTTTTTCCATGTGTCAAGAGAAAAATGAAGCATAAGATGCTAGGGTCGGATTATATTAATATATGAAATTTTATTTATTAAAAATAAAAGCACTTTAATTACATTAAAAATTTTAAAAACAAGTTAAAATCCACGTCATCACTGGACGTTAGCATCAAATGAAAGGGAAAAAAGAAACAAAAATTCACATCACCACGGTTACCTATGAAATGGATGAAAAACCCCTTAATTTTACTAAAAAATGAATGTTGAGTGGCCTGATTAGAACACTTTTGAAACTTGAGTGACCTAATTGGAACACGTTTAAAACTTGGTTACTATTCTACAAAGTTACCCCGTTAAAAATTGGATTTTTTGGAATGTGGGAACTATTTTATAAAAATTCCCGAAAACAGCCCAGTTTGAATGTACAAGCTGAAACATGATAACTTACATTTATGTGTATCTAAGTGTTGTATGTGCTATCCTGTGTTGTGACAAGTTGTTGGTCGCTATTTCGTATAGCGACACTTTGCATGCATGATTGTGGTTTTGAATTTTTCATTACGTGTTTCGTAATGTGTGCTAGTTACGCGTAAGGTTTTGTGTCAGTGTGCGTTCACACACTAACTTTGAACCGGTTGACATGTTAGGACGTGAGTAGCAGTTCCATCCTTTACTTCCTTTGCACTTACCTAACCGAGCAACTTAAGGTGAGTTCACGGCCCCTATTTTATCCGATTTTTGAACAACAGGGGGAGAAACATGTATACGCTCTACAACTCTATTTTTACGTTATGTGAAATTAACGTCGTTAACTATTCGGTAACTAAGTTTATGTTAATGTATGTTATGGTCACTAAATAGCTTTTATCACGGAAGTCCTCAACCAACTCTCGGATTGTTAGTATTGGGTTAGATAGCGGGGAGATTATAGTAGTACTACTGGGCCCGACAAGCCCCACCCGAGGTAGTCGTGCTAGCCGACCGGGAATGGTCAACGGGTGATCAATTTGACCTAACTTTCGCCATGATCAGTGATAGACTTGGCAACACAGAGGCAACAACATTCAGCTTCGATCGCGAACTCTTATGTGATATAACTCTAGGCTCGCTACCTGCATGTTAACGTTGAACTTAATTACTAAACAACATTATTATTCCGGATTATGGATAATGGAACTATGTCGTTATCCCGGTTAGGGATAACGGGGGAAACAACTCTTAAACGGAACTTGTGAACTTATAGAACCTGTGAACTCACTCTTCTTTAATGTTGACACTTGTTTCTTTGCATGTTTATCAGGACGCTAGGAGCGCTAGGTGCACTCACTAAGACATTTTTATCGAGTCTTTATGAACATTTACTTTTTGATTTTCCCTTGGTTTTGGCGTTTATGTTGGCGCCCGTTACCTTACATTAATGCTTTCGCTAAACTTTGATACTTTGAAATGACTATGCTTGTTTACAATAACTGTTTTTGGAAAACGTTTAAATAAATCATATAGAGTCGTTCGATGTTGCTAGTGTCTGAGATTCTGGTTTGTTCACACGCCTCGCGGTAAAAATCCACAAGTGGAAATTGAGGGTGTGACAGATTGGTATCAGAGCCACTAGCTATAGAGAACCAGGTTTACATTTAAAGTAGACCTAAACTATAGCTGTTACACGACACTAGACTTATCTGGCACCGAACTGTATATCTTGTTATGTGCTATGCTATAATTTTTCTATATATATATATTATGATAAATGCAACTTGTAACTAACTTCGCCAACCCGGCAGGCTATGTCATCATTATCATCCGACAGTTCTCAACGATCAAGGGCACCGGGGAAGGCACCCATGGTCGAACCCTCACCACCTCGTGGTGTGGAGACACGCTCAGCTGCCAGGCAAAGACTTGCTCTAGGAGGGGAGTCGTCCTCCCGTCCAACCACTGCTGTACCGGTCGACCCGGTCAACTCTTTAGTAGTGGGGGACGATCTGCTTAGAGTAGTACTGAGGAAGCATCAGGAGCAGCTGGAGAGAATGCAAGAGACTATTGAAGCACAGGGATTGCTGATACGCCAGCTGACCAGTAAGACTGAAGAGCTCGAGGAAGAGCAAGTTGAGGGTAAGAGAGTTTGAGGTATTTTAGTTAGGGACGTTCATGCTGAGCAGTTGAGGGCTGACTGGTTCAAAGATAGAGTCCTTGAGTCCACTTGGAGGATTCGTGAACTGGAGCAGAACCAAGCACCACCAATTCCAGTTCCCGCACCAGCACCGGCCCCTCCAGCGCTGGTAGAAGACGAAGAGGAGGATCTAGAGGAAGACTCGGAGGAGGATCCGGAGGAAGACCCGGAGGAGGATCCGGAGGAAGAAGAGCCGGAACAGGACCCGACTGTTGATGCTGAAAACGCTGAAGAGGAAGACGTCAGTGACAGTGACTTGGGGGATGGAGACTTAGACGACTAATTCGTCCCGCCGATCATCGTTTTGTTTTGCTTAGTTTGTTTGTTCCCATTTATGTTTGAACTTGAAAATTTTGTAATTAAACTGATATGTTTGGTTGGTATTTTGTGAGACATTACAATTTATTTAATCGAATGTTCCTTTTGATTGTTTAATTTGTTGGGTTAACATAATTTGTGTGATGATTGAAGTGTGGAATATGATAACTATATTGGATATATACTTATCGGTATGTGTTTGTGTTGTTTTGCGAAGAACTGAAATGGCAACCGGACGTCGCGGAAATGTTAACATGTCAGCCGAGGAACTGACCGCTTTAATCCAACAACATGTGAACGCTGCTCTGGCAGGTGCTCCTAACGCACCAGTAGGTAACCATTATTAAATTTTCATGAGAAAATCTAATAATTCGGCTATTAGACTTTCGCGCTGACTACCGATCCTCTATCCTCAGGAGGGGGTCTTAACCCCTACAAGATATTCTTAGATGCGAAACCGAGCAAGTTCACGGGAGCTGAAGGACCCATAGGACTGGTCCGTTAGGTCGAAAAGTCAGAATCGGTTTTCGCAATGTGAAACTGCCTCGAAGCTAATAAGGTCAAGTATGCTGCCTCCACGTTGGAAGATGGAGCATTAACATGGTGGAATGCACAAGTCCAAACGCGTGGGCTTACTACGGCAAACACAATGACCTGCACCGCGTTCAAAGCCCTAATCAAGGAGGAATATTGTCCGCAGGACAGAGTTCAGCAATTGGAACAAGCGTTGTGGAACCATAAGATGGTCGGGTCAGAAATTGAAGCATACACGGCAAGGCATCATGATCTGGTGTTCCTTTGTCCCGATTTGGCTAACACCGTTACTAAACGACTCGGGTTTTTATCTTGGGGGACTGGTCCCTGAGATCCAGGGCATGGTAATGTCTAGCAACCCTACAACGGAGCAACAAGCAGTTAGGCTGGCACATAAGCTCACCGACAAGGTGGTGGAGCAAGGGAAGTTGCCGGCTAGAGGCGCAACTGAAACTGTCCCTGACAACAAACGGAAATTTGAAGACTCATCTGCTCGGTAGTCTTCATCAAACCAGCCACAACAAGGAAACCAGAAGTGGTCCAACAACTTCAACAACAACCGGGGTCACAACAATCAGTCTGCCAACAACACCCAGAACTCGAGCGGCTATGCGGGTCGAAAGCCGCAATGTAATTACTGTAATCTCCATCACCACGGCCTTGCGCCGGAACTCGCTGCCAACAATGTGGCAAAATGGGACACATGGCAAAGGATTGCCACAGGGAGATTATGTCACGACAGAATTAGAACCAGCAACTGGGTAATAACCGGGGATGCTACCAGTGTGGTAGCACTGCCCATTTCAAGCGGGACTGCCCGCGAATTCGCAACAACAACAACAATGGTGGGAATAATAACAATGGCAACAACAACAACAACAACAACAATGGCAAAAATGGTAATGGTGGCACAGGAGGTGCCAAAGGACGTGCATTCACGCTTGGCCGTGGGGAGGCCAGAAATGACTCGAATGTGGTCACCAGTAAGTTTCCACTTAACGATCATTTTGCTACTGTACTTTTTGATACGGGTGCGGATAAGAGTTTTGTATCTGAGTCTTTTAGGAAGAATCTAAGTCTCACACCTAAGCCCTTAGAGACCCTATACATCATAGAACTAGCCGAAGTTAAATCTGAGATGTGACTCATCTAGTAACCGATTGTCAACTCAAACTCGCGGGTCACACCTTTGCCATTGATCTGATGACAACTACTCTGGGTAGTTTTGACGTGGTTGTCGGAATGGACTGGTTGTCCGATGTCCGAGCTGAAGTTCTCTGTCACGAGAAAGCTATCTGTATCCCACTATCTAACGACGAAGTCTTAATGGTCCAAGGCGAGAAGACATGCGTCGTCACACACATCATCTCCTACATGCAAGCTCAGAAGTATCTTCGGAAGAAGAACTCTTTTGCCTTGCTCGCACTGGTCACCGAGCAGCCTAAGGACGAGAAGCGGGTTGAAGATATCCCCATCGTCCGTGATTTTCCAGACATGTTTCTAGAGGAGTTACTTGGTCTTCTACCACATCGACAAGTAGAGTTTGAAATCGAATTAGCGAACCATGCGACTCCTATCGCCAAGGCCCCGTACCGCTTAGCTCCAGCAGAGCTGCAAGAGCTGTGTACCCAACTTCAGGAATTGTTGGATAAGGAATTTATTCGACCCAGCACTTCGCCATGGGGAGCTCCAGTCCTTTTTATCAAGAAGAAGGACGGGTCCTTCCGCATGTGCATCGACTACAGGGAGCTCAATAAGGTTACCGTCAAGAACCGGTACTCCTTACCTCGCATCGACGATCTTTTCGACCAGCTTCAAGGGTCAAACTACTACTCCAAGATCGATCTACGGTCCGGTTATCACCAGCTACGCGTCAGGGAGGAGAATATCACTAAGATGGCGTTTCGCACTCGGTATGGCCATTACGAGTTCTTGGTCATGCCCTTCGGTCTCACCAATGCACCCGCGGTCATGGACCTCATGAACCGCGTGTGTAAGCCTTATCTCGACAAGTTTGTCATC
This sequence comes from Scalesia atractyloides, assembly GCA_947069175.1. Taxonomy (NCBI): domain Eukaryota; kingdom Viridiplantae; phylum Streptophyta; class Magnoliopsida; order Asterales; family Asteraceae; genus Scalesia; species Scalesia atractyloides. Next base: position 45,381,019 of record CAMTDV010000025.1, read on the forward strand.
GTCTTCATCGATGATATACTCATCTACTCTAAGTGCGAGGAAGAACATGCTGAGCATCTACGGTTATTGCTGGAACTACTTTAACAGGAGAAACTATATGCCAAGTTTTCGAAGTGTGATTTCTGGATTTGGGAAGTTCAGTTCCTCGGACATATAGTGAATGAAAAGGGTATACACGTTGATCCAACCAAGATCGACGCTATCAAGAACTGGGAAGCACCCAGGACACCGACAGAGATCCGCCAATTCTTGGGTCTGGTGGGTTACTACAGATGTTTCATCGAGGGATTTTCCAAGATCGCACAACCGCTTACCACTCTCACTCAGAAGGGCACCAAGTATGTTTGGGGTGACAAGCAGGAAGCAGCGTTTCAATTACTAAAGCAGAAGCTTTGCAGTGCGCCCATTCTGTCTTTTCCAGAAGGCACAGATGATTTTGTGGTATATTGTGACGCTTCCATTCAAGGATTAGGATGTGTGCTCATGCAACATGATAAGGTCATCGCTTATGCATCTCGACAGTTGAAGGTCCAAGAGAAGAACTACATGACACATGACTTAGAACTGGGAGCAGTTGTGTTTGCACTCAAGATATGGAGACACTACCTATATGGAACCAAGTGCACAATCTACACGGATCACAAGAGCCTCCAGCACATTTTTTATCAGAAGGAGTTAAACATGTGACAGTGTCGTTGGGTCGAGCTCCTGAACGATTATGAATGTGCCATTCAGTATCACCCGGGTAAAGCTAACGTGGTAGCTGATGCCCTCAGTCGGAAGGAGCACTTGAAACCTCATCGGGTACGAGCACTATAGTTCACTATTCATTCTGGTTTACCCGAACAGATTCGCGACGCGCAGCTAGAAGCAGTTAAGGAAAAGAACATCTAGGCCGAACCGGTGGGAAAGATGGAACGCGATTGGGAAGTAAAACCCAAACCCGGTACTTCATGAACCGTATATGGGTACCTCTCAACGGAAACCTCATAGAGCTAGTTATGAATGAAGCTCACAAATCCCGATACTCTATCCATCCTGGTTCTGACAAGATGTATCAACACCTTAATACCGCGTATTGGTGGCCCAACATGAAAGCAGATATCGCCACCTACGTGAGTAAGTGTTTGACTTGTGCGAAAGTCAAGGTGGAGTACCAGAAGCCATCAGGGCTACTTCAACAACCTGAGATCCCAGTGTGGAAATAGGATCAGATCTCGATGGACTTCATCACTAAACTCCCGCGAACTCCTGGCGGTTACGATACCATCTGGGTTATCGTGGATCGTCTGACTAAGTTTGCACACTTCCTAGCGATCAAAGAAACAAATAAGATGGAGAAGTTGACTCGCATCTACATTAAAGAAGTAGTATCTCGGCACGGAGTGCCAACGTCCATCATTTCAGACAGGGATGCTCGTTTCACGTCCAACTTTTGGCAGTCACTTAAGAAAACGTTGGGTACACACTTGGATATGAGCACAGCTTACCACCCTCAGACGGATGGTCAAAGTGAGACGACCATTCAGACCTTGGAGGACATGCTTAGGGCATGCGTGGTAGACTTTGGGAGCAGTTGGGAAAACCATCTGCCTTTAGTGGAATTCTCGTATAACAACAGTTACCATACGAGTATTCAGGCAGCACCATTTGAAGCATTGTACGGTCGCAAATGCAGGTCACCGGTCTGTTGGGAAGAAGTCGGTGATAGTCAACTCACAGGCCATGAGTTGATACTCGAGGGTACTGAAAAGATTGTGCAGATCAGAAACCGCATGGCAGCGGCACGTGATCGACAGAAAAGTTACGCTGATCAATGACGCAAACCGCTCTAATTCGTTTTTGAAAACGAGGCAACCTAAATCCACGGTATGTAGGCCCATTTGTGATTTTGAAGTGTATCGGGCTCGTAGCTTATCAGTTAGACCTTCCTACCGAACTCAGTGGAGTTCACAACGTTTTTCACGTGTCCAATCAGAAGAAGTGTCTATCAGATGAAACCCTGATCATTCCATTGGATGAGATCCAAGTGGATGAACAACTACATTTTGTGGAACAGCCTATCGAGATCATGGACCATGAGGTCAAGACTCGAAGGCACAGCAAGATACCGATTGTCAAGGTTCGTTGGAACTCTAAGCGTGGACCAGAGTTCATGTGGGAAAGAAATTCTTTCAACATGTGGATGATGTTACACCTTTTCGCAGCTGAGCAGCAATCTGACGTTACCGCCAACTGTATTTCAGGACGAAATTCTTTCAACATGTGGATGATGCGACAGCCTGGGATTTTCTTGTACCATTATAACAAACTAAACTTTCGTGCGTTGAATTCTTAACCACGTTTAATCAATTTTCGGGACGAAAATTCTTTCAACACAGGGATAATGTGACATCCCGGTTTTTCCGGTATTTTAAACGCGCTGCTTTATCGTCATTTGTTTCTACGCTAATTTAACTCAGAGAATTAATTACGCGCATGCTATAATTACACTAACTTTAGTATTTCGGGAATACACGATGTTGGGGAATTTTAACGGGTCATATCTGAATTACGTGCTACGTGTTATTAGACGTTTGTGAATTTATTGCGTCATGCTCCAATTACGTGATTTAATATTTTATAAATTTCGTGTCGCGAATAATTGTCGAGTCGTAATGTGTGTAGTTATTTATCGAGCTATAATTATCGGTTAGTAAATTTTAATTGTAAAGCCGAACCGAACCGTGCCTGTGAAATGTTTCGACTTTGTGACTAACCAAGCCCAACCCGCCACCTACACCCCCTTGCGGACCAAACCCAACCCGCCACCCTCTCCCTTGCGGCCCAAGAAATAGCCCAACCCCCCCCCCCGGCCCCTTATGTATGTATACGTATGTATGCATGTGGAAATTGTAAAACCCTAAAACTTTCCCCCCTTGCTGATACTCGACAGCAGCAGCAGCCCCCCACCCTTCGGTTCGCGCAAACAGCCCCCACCCCCACCCACCGGATCGGTTTCAAGCTTGTCCCGGTTTGCTAGTTGTTATCGTTTCAAGGTTAGGGTTTACTTGTGTTATGTTTCTTGTTATGATTTCGTGTAGTCTCGATCATTATCATGTGTTGTATGATATTGTTGTGAAAAAGTGTTGTTGGGTTTGATTAGTTCGGATGAATATGCGAATCTTTGCGTTTGTGATGATATGTTTAAGTATTAGAATCGTGGGCTGCGTTTTCTCTATAAAGATCATGATATATGTTTAGGGTTTTGATATTATGAATATGGATGCATGATAATTGATGAATAATCTGCTGCAAATCGTTATCATAAGTCGTGGTGATCATTAGGAGGGTTTCGGGTAGAGTTTAAAGGAAAAAAAGTAAGCTGATGCGCGAAGACAACCAACTTCAGTTGGCTGTAAACGAACCGTTATAAATCGAAAAATTGATTTTCTGAAGTCGAAAACATATATTTTTGAAAATCGCTTCTAATGGCACTGGAATCACATTTTTCTGAAGCGTTTACTATTTTAAATTAATGATTTAGTGCAGCAGCTGAAGCTGCGTTGTTTCTACAGAAAATTCACGTAATGTTTTCTATCATAACCTGTAGACCGAAAAGAGTTAAGTCACGAAATTTATACAGTGGATACTCCTAGGTGTTTGAAGAAATCTCCAACTGGAATTTCGTCAATCGGACAAACGAGTATTTTTAAATTATTTTTCCCGTGGTCTGCAGTCAGAAAGTGACGAATCTGACTGCAGCCTAGTAAATAAATTCTTATAAATACTTGGTAAGGAATTAGGACTTTAAAATTTTACACAAAATTTGAAAGTCTAATTGACACCTTCTGTTAGAATATTGGAATTTTTAGAATGTGGGAATTATTTTATAAAAATTCCCGAAAACAGCCAAGTTCTAAATGTAAAAGCTGATAACTTACATTTATGTGTATCTAAGTGTTGTATGTGCTATCCTGTGTTGTGACAATTTGTTGGTCGCTATTTTGTATAGCGACACTTTGCATGCATGATTGTGGTTTTGAACTTGTCATTACGTGTTTCGTACTGTGTGCTAGTTACGCGTAGGGTTTTGTGTCAGTGTGCGCTCACACACTAACTTTGAACCGGTTGACATGTTAGGACGTGATTAGCGGTTCCATCCTTTACTTCCTTTGCACTTATCTAACCTAGAAACTTAAGGTGAGTTCACGGCCCCTATTTTATCCAGTTTTTGAACAACAGGGGGAGAAACATGTATACGCTCTACAACTCTATTTTTACGTTATGTGAAATTAACGTCGTCAACTATTCAGTAACTAAGTTAATGTTAATGTATGTTATGGTCACTAAGTAGCTTTTATCACGGAAGTCCTCAACCAACTCTCGGATCGTTAGTATTGGGTTAGATAGATGGGAAATTATAGTAGTACTACTGGGCCCGACAAGCCCCACCCGAGCTAGTCGCGCTAGCAGACCTGGTCAACGGGTGATCAATTTGGCCTAACTTTCGCCATGATCAGTGATAGACTTGGCAACACAGAAGCAACAACAGTCAGCTTCGATCGCGAACTCTTATGTGACATAACTCTAGGCTCGCTACCTGCATGTTAACGTTGAACTTAATTACTAAACAACATTATTATTCCGGGTTAGGGATAATGGAACTATGTCGTTATCCCGGGTTAGGGATGACGGGGGAAAACAACTCTTAAACGGAACTTGTGAACTTATAAAACCTATGAACTCACTCTTCTTTAATGTTGACACTTGTTTCTTTGCATGTTTCAGGACGCTAGGAGCGCTAGGTGCACTCACTTTGCATTTGATCAAGACATTTTTATCGAGTCTTTATGAACATTTACTTTTGAATTTTGCCACTTTGATACTTTGAAAATGACTATGCTTGTTTACAATAACTGGTTTTGGAAAACGTTTAAATAAATCATATAGAGTCGTTCGACGTTGCTAGTGTCTGAGATTCTTGTTTGTTCATACGCCTCGCGGTAAAACTCTGCAAGTGGAAATCGAGGGTGTGACACGTACGACCAAACGAACCGACCTCTGAAACATTTTTTGACATATTTCAAGTTCCCTATACTTTAACGTCCTTATGGAACTTAAAAATTGGGTTAACGGGTGTTAGAAATGCCAAAACACGACGATAACACGTGTAGGGACCAGTTCTACTATTTTTGAAACTTCAGAATTGAATATGGGGGCTAGGTGTAGCGCGTAGCTCAAAAGGGTTACCCGTCGCGTAGCGCGACGCCCCTGTTTTGACAGAAAAATTAGCTGGCAGCTTCCCAGCTCGTTTCTTTTGCCATCAATACGCAAATTATGACACCTATCTTGCATTTTGCCACACTTATTCTGCATCTAACACATCATTAACACTTGTTAACATCCTAGATCATTGTCTTAACACTTGGCATTATCTTGATCACCTTTGGATCATTATAAATAGCATGATCATGCCCGTTTTTGAACTTTTTAAACTCCCTTCATACTCTAATCAGCCATAAATCCGAATTTGCAACCATCTTGGAGCTTTCTCTGTGGTTCTTTATCAATCCTTTGTGTTTGTAAATGTTCCTCTCTTGCCTTGTTCAATTATTATAGCTTAGATGGACTAAAATCAAGCAGTTTTACTTTATGTTTGACTTTTAGTTTTGACCATGAATTGATCTAGACAAAGTCCAATTGAACCTTGCATTATGATGATAATTAAGATGATTATGATCATAATGATCATGCCTACTGATTTCCACCTTTTCTAGTCATTTTGACAATTCAAAGTTTCGGTAAAAATGCGATTTTTGTGCATTTTGCAACGGATCTATTTTCGGGTATCAAAACAGGTTGTTTTGATGCCAAAACACTTTTATAAACTTATTTAGACATATCAAAACATGTCAAATTCGTCACTTTTGTTGTAGTGCTTGTTTAGAGTCAAAAGTCTAGCGGTTTGACCACCGCTTTGACTTTCAAATCTGACCCGTTTGGTTGATCTTTAGATCCGACCAAATACATAATTATGACCATAAATATATAGGGAATAACCCTCTAAGGATATACCTTATGGTCATGTCATTTGGATAGTGTTATGATAATTAATTGTAATATTCCTTAAAAATTACCAAAATGCCCTTTTTGAGAATAAATCAATCTAAAGCATAAATTTGACATGTAATCTGATGTAACAACAATATTAAGTATATTTTGGCAACTAGGACTTATCATAACACATATCTAACCATCCGAATGCGTAGTTACGCAAATGACGCGTTAAAGTGGCTTAAACTACCTTAACGGGTCATAAAGGGTCAAAAGCACTTAAAAACCTTTCCAACTAAGAATGTTAACTTTATTAAACCATTTCATATGAGTTCCAATACTCATTTGGTTTATAAGGTCTCATTCTATCCAAATCCTCCGATTTCAAGTGCCGATATTTATATAGTTTTCCATTTATAGGACACGCTTGATTTCACAGACTCTTGATCTTGGTTTATCTTCTTGAACAAGGACTTCATTGCAACACATGTGAGTACATAGTCCCCTCTTTTACCTTTTCAAATGTTTTGGGGTGAAACATATTGTGCCTAAGACTACTTTCGAGTTTTCATGACTTTATACATGCTTTGATAACATGGTACATATACTACATGATTTCCATTGCATTTGCGGCATATGTTGACTTGGCATATGAGCACACTGATTTACAAAGACATTTCTTGCTATGTATGTTTACTGAGCATACTAGTACATTGGTTTTCAAAGACATTTACTTGCTATGTATGTTGACTGATCATACTAGTACATTGGTTTTCAAAGACATTTCTTGCTATGTATGTTCACTGAGCATACTAGTACATTGGTTTTCAAAGACATTTACTTGCTATGTATGTTGACTGAGCATACTAGTACGTTGGTTTTCAAAGACATTTACTTGCTATGCATGTTGACTGAGCATACTAGTACATTGGTTTTCAAAGACATTTTTGCTACATTCTTCATGACATTTTGGTGAGTTGGAGATTGACTTAATACATTCATTAACATTGATCACGCCGACCGGTAGTATGTAATGGTACCATAGGATTGACAATCTCGTTCCCACTTCTCAGGTTTGTTTGGAAGCGACTTTAGGGAATGACAGAATCCGATGAAATGGATAGACTTTTATCTTTATAAGGGTCTATCTGACTGTCAACAAAGGCTTGAATGTGTTTGCCAACAATCTGAATACATGTTTAACAATAAAAGCAATGGTTTATAAAATATATCTTTTGATTATTCAAAGCATGTTTTATTACAAGGCATTTTGACTATTAAAGACATTTGGCTTATAATTGATATTTGGTTACACTAGACTTGTATATACATGACTTTGGTTTACAATATTTTGGTTTACACAAGACTTTTGATGGTTGGTTTATGGTAAGTGATTTAAATAACGTGACATGTGTAACATGATAAAATCATGGTGGATACGCTGATGGTACTTCCTATATATAAGTGTTTTTATTATCTTACATATTGTGGCGTTATCTAAATCATTTCAAATAAAGTACAAGTTATGAAATTTATACAAGCCTTACTTTTGGTTATCTATTTAACCATGCATTATTTCTTTTATATCATATTGATTTTTCATATGGTTTTTATAAAAGAAACTTTTTATGGTTCATGGCGACTTTTGTACTACTTTAAACTTTTCTTACAATAATCAAAGCCATGAAGCATCAACGCAAAATCCAATGTACTCGCCGGAATTTCTTTGCTGACTTTATTTTCACATATGTTTCAGGAGCGAATGCTTAAGGTTGATCATGCGACACTTAGGACGGACTTTGGGCTTTAGTGACTTAAAACCAGAAGACAATATAATTTGTGTTATGTTTTATGTTTAAATTTCCAAAAAAATGTAAACAATACTATTTAATAAAACTTAACTTGTTATGCCATGGTTGTTGAAACAATAATTCTGTTACGACACTCCCCGACGATTCCACCGCGGTTTGTTGTTTTACGCGGTTGGGGTGTGACAAAAAGATTGGTATCAGAGCAATGGTTATAGGGAATTAGGTTATTAGTAATGCTTTGACATAGACTATAACCTTTCTAGGACCCTAACACAAGTTATATTGTGTTTAGATTTTAAAACAGTAACATCACCTATCCTTAGGTGATCACCAAAAACAAAACATAACTGATGGCATAAAGTCTAAAACGAATCATCGGTCTCCTTATGCCTTTGATGTTTTCAAAATCTCGTCAAAGTTTGGGTCTTATTAATGTGAACACGTGCAATCTGGAAGGGTGGGTGCCTGTACCCTGAGTTTTCTGTCTAAGGCTAGAGTGTTCGTACAAATCCACTTAATCAGACCAGTCACTCTTACCTGGGAACTCTTAGGGTGAGTGTCCACTTATAAGCTAAAGCATGTCTTCACGATACATTATGAAGACCCATTTACTTTGATTAGTCATTGTGTGTCATTCGTTTGTTTTGAGTAACAAATGAATGACCACCATCCTTACATTTGTCGATATTTATTCATCTCATTTTGATCATCCAACATTCATCTCACTTGTTTCTTTTCATGTTTTCTCTCTTATAGAATGCCTCCTCGACGAAACGTAAACACGGACGCCGACATGGCGGCTCTAATCGCTCAGCAGTTTGCTGCTGTGCTTCCAAATCTCATAACTAAGAAAAACCAAGCTAACAATAACAACAATGCACCTGCTGCGTGCAACTTTAAACAGTTTAATTCGGCTAAACCGCTCAAGTTTAGTGGTTCTGAGGGAGCAACTGGGCTCCTACAGTGGTTTGAGAGTCTTGAGAACACATTTCGCCATGTTCAGTGTCCAAATGAATGGAAAGTTGAGTTTGCTTCTAGTGTGTTTGAAAAGAGAGCGCTCACGTGGTGGAACGGAGTAATGAGAGATAGGGGTGCTGATATTGCTATGGGTCAAACTTGGGAGGAACTCAGGGCTCTAATGATGAAAAAGTTCTGCCCCCGTCACGAAAAGAGGGCGCTTGAAAATGAGTTTCACGACCTAAAGCAAGACAGTGGTGAGCACCGTGCGTATACTGACAGGTATGAAGAGTTGAGCTTGTTGTAACCTGAGATGGTGACGCCTTTGGATAAGGCGATCGAGAAGTACATAGATGGTCTTCCTGGCCCGGTTCAGGATATTGTCATGGGTAGCAACCCTGCTACTGTTAGATAAGCCATTGAGCTATCTGCAACTCTGACTGAATCACAGATCAAAAAGGGTAAGCTCCATCGTAAGGGTGACAAGAAACCGTCTAACAAGTCTGAAAAGCAAAAGGGTAAGAAGGCTGAAGGTTCAAAGAAGTCGAGGAAGCGTAAGGCTTCTAAGAACTTTGCTGTCACTGCACAACCCAATCAAGCCGCTCCTAACCAGCCTGCTCAGCCTCCTGCCAAGAAACAATATACCGGCACTACACCTTTGTGCAATAGGTGCAACCGTCATCACCAACCTCATTTTACGTGTCGTATCTGCACTAACTGTGGACGATCTGGCCATCTGGCCAACACTTGTCGTTGTCTTCCTGCTCAAAATCAAGTTGTACAAAACCCTGCTCAGTAGCCAGCGAATCCTACACGACCTCATTTTCCACCCGGTTCTTGCTACAACTGTGGGGATCTCACCCACTACCAAAACAATTGCCCGAGGTTGGCAAATGCGAACCAGTCTCGTGAACGAGCTTTCAATATAAATGCGAATGAGGCACGAGCAGACAACAAGGTGGTAAACGGTACGTTCTTTGTTAACAACCATCCTGCTTGATTCGGGTGCGGATAGAAGTTTTGTTTTATTAACATTAGAGCCTTTACTTTCAAAACGAAGAAATAAACTAGGGAAGCCCTTGATAGTCGAGATAGCCAGTGGCGAACCCCTTGTACTTGATTATGCCATTCCTAGTTGTCAATTAAACCTTAATAACCATCTTTTTCCCATTGACCTCACACCAATGCAACTCACGAGTTTTGATATTAGAGTGGGAATGGATTGGTTAACCAAATATCATGCTGAGGTGGTTTGTTTTGATAAAATTGTTCATATTCCTCTTTCATCTGGTGAAACTTTGGAGATTCATGGAGAAAAATCGGTTAGTAGCCTCAAACTCATGACTTGTACTCAAGCCCAAAAATACATACGCAAGAATTATGTGGCTTTCTTGGCACATATCATAGAGGAGAAAGGCAAAGGTAAAACTATTCAAGATATCCCTGTTGTTCGGGATTATCCTGAGGAACTACCTGGTTTACCCCTAACACGACAAGTTGAGTTTCGTATAGATCTTGTACCTGGTGCCAACCCTAATGCTGAATCTCCATATCGTCTTACACCGTCTGAGAAGCAATAATTGTGGAAACAGCTTCAGGAACTTTCGGATAAAGGATTCATTCGACGGAGCTTTTCACCTTGGGGTGCTCCTGTGTTATTTGTGAAAAAGAAGGATGGGTCTTTTCGTATGTGTACCGATTTCCATGAGCTCAACAAGCTCACGATCAAGAATCGATATCCCCTACCTCGCATTGATGATCTCTTTGATCAGCTACAGGGTGCTACTTGCTTCTCAAAGGTTGATCTACATTCCGGGTATCATCAGCTTCGTGTATTCGAGGAAGATATTCCCAAGACAGCTTTTCCTACACGTTACGGTCATTATGAGTTTACATTTATGCCTTTTGGTCTGACAAATGCTCCTGCTGTATTTATGGACTTGATGAATAGGGTTTGTAAACCTTATTTGGACAAGTTCATCATTGTTTTCATTGATGACATTTTGATTTACTCAAAGTCACGAGCCGATCACAAACAACATCTTCGTCTAACGATGGAACTTCTCAAGAAAGAGCAACTTTACGCCAAGTTTCCAAGTGTGATTTTGGCTTAAGGAAGTTCAGTTTTTGGGTCACATTGTCAACGAACAAGTTATTCACGTAGATCTCGCCAAGATCAGTGCAATCAGGGATTGGAGTACGCCTACTACTCCTACTGAAGTTCGTTCATTCTTGGGTCTCGCGGGTTATTACCGCCGTTTCATTGCTAATTTTTTCAAAGTTGTGGTTCCCCTAACTGCTTTAACTAAAAAGAATAAACCTTTTGAGTGGGGACCCAAACAGGAAGAAGCTTTCCAGACTTTGAAGCAAAATGTCACACCCTCAATTTCACCTTGCGGAGTTTTACCGCGGGGCGTGTGAACAAACCAGAATCTGAGACACTAGTAACATCGAACGACTCTATATGATTTGTTTATACGTTTTCCAAAATCATTTGTTTAACCACTCATAGTTAATTTTAAATTGTTTTAGTTTGGTTTCAATGTTTAGCGGAAGCATTAGTTTTTAAAGTTGAGCGGAAGCATTAAAGTAAGGTAAAGGAACGGGCGCCAACACAAAAGCCAAAACTAAAGTAAAACCCAAACAATATTCATAAATGAGACTCGATAAAAAGATGTCTTGATCTATGCAAGTGAGTGCACCTAGAGCTCCTAGCGTCCTGAGAAACATGTAAAGAAACAAGTGTCAACATTAAAGAAGAGTGAGTTCACAGGTTTTTATAAGTTCATTAGTTCGGTTATAAGTTTGCTTCCCCCGTTATCCATAACACGGGATAACGACTTAGTTCCATTATTCTCAACCCGGAATAATACTGATGGTTCCATTATCCCATACCCGGAATAATATTGATGTTCCATTATTCCTAACCCGGAATAACAATGTTGTTGGTTCCATTATCCCTAACCCGAAATAATATTGTTGATTCGTAATTAAGTTCAATGTTAACATGTAGGTAGCTAGCCTAAAGTTATGTCACGTAAGTGTTCGCGATCGAAGCTGACTGTTGTGCCTCCGTGTTGCCAGGCCTATCACTGACCATGGCAAAAGTTAGGCCAAATTATTCACCCGTTGACCATACCCGGTCGGCTAGCGCGACTAGCTCGGGTGGGGCTTGTCGGGCCCAGTAGTACTACTTATAATTTCCCCGCTATCTAACCCAATACTAACGATCCGAGAGTTTGTCGAGGACTTGTGTGATATAGCTGCTAAGTGACCATAACGTACATTAACATTAACTTAGTTACTGAATAGTTTAATGACGTTATTTCGTATAACGTAAAGAGATAGAGTTGTAGAGTGTATACATGTTTCTCCCCCTGTTGTTTAAAACCGGATAAAATTAGGGGCCGTGAACTCACCTTTAGTTGCTCGGTTAGTGTAACACAGAAGTAGCAAATGATGGGACCGTTAATTGCGTCCTAACAAGTCAATTGATTTAAAGTTAGTATGTGAATCACACCAATACAAACCCTACACATAACTAACACACAATGCGGTACACACAATAACAAAATCCTAAAACCCAATCATTCATGCAAGTATCATCATACCAACATAGTGATCAAAATAACCTATCATGAACACAATTCAATCCATGCAACACTTTGGTACACACATTCGCAAGTTATCAAGTTTCAGCTTGTATACTCATAATTAGGCTGTTTTCAAGATTTTATAAAAAAGTTCCAACGTTCCAAAATTCCAATTTTTTTACAGAAGGTGACAAATAAACTATAGAATTTATGTAAATTTTCAAGTCCTAACACTTTACTAATTATTCATAATTATTAACATACTAGGCTGCAGTCAGATTCGTCGCTTTCTGACTGCAGTCCACGGATAATTTATTTAAAAATCACCGTTCATCCAATTAACAAAATTCCAGTGGGAGTTTCCCGGAAATTTCCATCTCCAGTTGCTGTACAAATTTCATGATTCGACTCTCTTACAGATTATGAGATCCGACTCGATAAACAACTAACAAATTTTCAGAATTTTCACAGCTTCAGTTACTCCACTTAATTGGCCACTTAAAAATATCAAACGACCTCAGAAAAATATGAATCCAGCATCATTAGAAGCGTTTTTCAAAAATATACGTTTTAGGCTTCAGAAAATCCGTTTTTCGATAAATAATAACCAAGTTACAGCCAGTTGAAGTTGGCTGTAAACACCATTCAGCATACTGATTTCAACATTTTATCGCAATATAACACGCTTAAACAGTCGAGACGTTAAATATAAACGATCAAGAACAGATTTATCAATCATATATCATCATGTACATCATACTCATGCAAACCCTAATCATAATATATGGTTTCTATCACAAAACGCAGCCTAATGATTCTTGATTCCAACTAATCATCATAATCGCAAACTAGCATAATTTATCGAACTAAACATCATACACTTTCATAATAATGATTCTATCATTACATACAAGCATGATCAAGAGTTTATAAACCCTAACATGATTTGCGAAACAATGGAAAACCCTAACCTTTAACAATGAAGATTAATGAACCGGGAACGAGATGGGAGTCGAATCGGATGTTGAAGAAGATCGCGACCGAGAAGAAGAGTGGGAAGAAGGCTGCCGTCGGCTCCTTGGGGCTAGGGTTTGTGGTGTGTGTGTGTTTTTTTTAAAACATAACACATGCATACATGTCTATATATAGTGCAAGAGGGCAAAGAAAAAGGAAAAGGGTTTGCGGTTTGGTCCTTGCGGCCGCAAAGGGCTTGGGTGGGGCGGTTTGGGTCTTTAACTTGAACCTCAAGTTTTGGTTAATCCCTTGAGTCGCAAGGAAATGAGGTCGACTCGTTTCACGGCTCGGTTCGATTCGTCTATATATTTACTATCTATATATATTTTTATAACTAAAAATCATGAAATCGAAACATAACATAATAACTCACCGAACTTATAAACGTTTAATACACATAGCACGTAGTTCACTTGATAAGTTCACAAAGTTAGCGTAATTATTTCGAGCGTGTAAATTAAATCTCTGAATCAATTTAGCGTAGGAATGAATAACCGTGAAGTAGTGCGTTTAAGATATATGAAAAACCGGGATGTCACATTATCCCCATGTTGAAAGAATTTTCGTCCCGAAAATTGAGTAAACGCGGTTTAGAATGCAACGCACAGGTTTCGAGTGCCACGCACAAAGATTTAGTTCGTTAACAATGGTACACGAAATTACAAGAAATTCCCAGGTTGTCACATCATCCCCATGTTGAAGAATTTTCGTCCAGAAAATTTAGTTGGTGGTATCGTTAGCTTGCTGCTCAGCTGCAAAGAGGTGTGGGTATTTGCTTTTCATTTGGTCCTCTCTTTCCCACGTGAACTCCGGTCCACGCTTAGAGTCCCAACGAACCTTGACGATCGGAATCTTGCTGTGCCTTCGAGTCTTGATCTCACGATCCATGATCTCGATAGGTTGTTCCACAAAGTGTAGTTGTTCATCCACTTGAATCTCATCCAATGGAATGACTAGGGTTTCATCTGATAGACACTTCTTCAGATTTGACACGTGAAAAACGTTGTGAACTCCACTGAGTTTGGCAGGAAGGTCTAATTGATAAGCTACGGGTCCGATACGTTTCAAGATCACAAACGGGCCTACGTACTGTGGGTTTAGTTTTCCTCGTTTCCCAAAACGGATTACACCCTTCCAGGGTGACGCCTTCAGTAGGACGCGGTCGCCTACTTGAAATTCGAGGGGTTTTCGTCGTTGATCAGCGTAGCTTTTCTGTCGATCTCGTGCCGCTGCCATGTGGTTTCCGAATTCTGCCCAACAGACCGGTGATCTACATTTACGACCGTATAATGCCTCAAACGATGCTGCCGATATACTCGTATGGTAACTGTTGTTATACGAGAATTCCACTAAAGGCAGATGGATTTCCCAACTATTCCCGAAGTCTACCACGCATGGCCTAAGCATGTCTTCCAAGGTATGTATGGTCCTTTCGCTTTGACCATCAGTCTGAGAGTGATAAGCTGTGCTCATATCTAAGCGCGTACCCAACGCTTTCTGAAGTGGCTGCCAAAAGTTGGACGTGAAACGAGCATCTCTGTCTGAGATGATGGACGTTGGCACCCTGTGTCGAGAAACTACTTCCTTAATGTAGATGCGAGTCAACTTATCCATCTTATATGTTTCTTTAATCGCTAGAAAGTGTGCGGACTTAGTTAAACGATCCACAATCACCCAGATGGTATCGTAACAACCCAAAGTTCGCGGGAGTTTAGTGATGAAGTCCATCGAGATCTGATCCCATTTCCACACCGGGATCTCAGGTTGTTGGAGTAGCCCCGATGGCTTCTGATACTCTACCTTGACTTTTGCACAAGTCAAACACTTGCTCACGTAGGTGGCTATATCGGCTTTCATGTTGGGCCACCAGTACACGGCTTTAAGGTCTTGATACATCTTATCCGAACCAGGATGGACAGAGTATCGGGACTTGTGAGCTTCGTCCATGACTAGCTTTCTGAGGCCTCCGTAGAGAGGTACCCATATACGATTCATGAAATACCGGGCTCCATTGGGTTTTACTTCCCAATCGCGTTCCATTTTTCCAACCGATTCGACCTTGATGTTTTCTTCCTTAACTGCTTCTAACTGCACGTCGCGTATCTGTTCGGGTAACCCCGAATGAATGGTGAACTGTAGTGCTCGTACCCGACGAGGTTCCAAGTGCTCCTTCCTACTGAGGGCATCAGCTACTACGTTAGCTTTACCCGGGTGATACCGAATGGCACATTCATAATCGTTCAAGAGTTCGACCCAGCGACGCTGTCGCATGTTCAACTCCTTCTGGTCAAAGATGTGTTGGAGGCTCTTGTGATCTGTATAGATTGTGCACTTTGTTCCATATAGGTAGTGTCTCCAAATCTTAAGCGCAAACACCACTGCTCCCAATTCTAGGTCATGTGTTGTGTAGTTTTTCTCGTGAATCTTCAATTGTCGGGACGCATACGCGATGACCTTATCACGTTGCATGAGTATGCATCCCAATCCCTGAATGGAAGCATCACAATATACCACAAAATCATCAGTGCCTTCCGGCAAGGACAGAATGGGTGCACTGCAAAGTTTCTGTTTCAGCAATTGAAATGCCGATTCCTGCTTGTCACCCCAAGCATACTTGGTGCCTTTCTGGGTGAGGGTGGTAAGCGGTTGCGCGATCTTTGAAAATCCCTCGATGAAACGTCTGTAGTAACCAGCCAAACCCAAAAATTGGCGGATCTCCGTCGGTGTCCTGGGTGCTTCCCAGTTTTTTATAGCTTCAATCTTGGCGGGGTCGACGTGGATACCCTTTTCATTCACGATATGCAGGAGGAACTGAACTTCCCGAATCAAGAAATCACACTTTGAAAGCTTGGCATATAGTTTCTCCTGTTGAAGTAATTCCAGCAGTAATTGTAGATGTTCAGCATGTTCTGCTTCACCTTTAGAATAGATGAGTATGTCATCGATGAACACAATGACAAACTTGTCGAGATATGGTTTACACACACGGTTCATGAGGTCCATGAACACCGCGGGTGCGTTGGTGAGACCGAAGGGCATGACCAAGAACTCATAATGGCCATACCGAGTACGAAATGCCGTCTTAGCGATATCCTCCTCCCTGACGTGTAACTGGTGATAACCGGACCGTAGATCAATCTTGGAGTAGTAGCTTGACCTTTGAAGTTGGTCGAAGAGATCGTCGATGCGAGGTAATGGGTCTCGGTTCTGGACAGTAACCTTATTGAGTTCCCTGTAGTCGATGCACATGCGGAAGGTCCCGTCCTTCTTCTTGACAAAAAGGACTGGAGCTCCCCATGGCGAAGTACTAGGTCGGATAAATCCTTTTTCTAACAGTTCCTGGAGTTAGGTAGACAGCTCTTGCAGCTCAGCTGGAGCTAGGCGGTATGGGGCCTTGGCGATAGGAGTTGCATGGTTCGCCAATTCGATTTCAAACTCCACTTGTCGATGTGGTGGAAGACCAGGTAACTCCTCTGGAAATACATCGGAAAAATCACGGACGACGGGGATGTCTTCTATACGTTTCTCGTCCTTAGGCTGTTCGGTAACCAGTGCGAGCTAAGCGAAGGAGTTCTTCCTCCAAAGATACTTCTGTGCTTGCATGTAAGAGATGATGTTTGTGACGGCGCCTGCCTTCTCGCCTTGCACTGTCAAGATTTCGTCGTTAGAGAGCGGAATACGGATAGCTTTCTCGAAACAGAGAACTTCGGCTCGGACGTCGGATAGCCAGTCCATTCCGGCTACAACGTCAAAACTACCCAGGGTAGTTGTCATCAGATCAATGGTAAAGGTGTGACCCGCGAGTTTGAGTTGACAGCCGGATACTAAATGGGTCACATCTACAGATTTACCATCGGCTAGTTCTATGACGTAAGGGGTCTCCAGGGGTTTAGGGGTGAGATTTAGGTTCTTCCTAAAAGACTCAGATATAAAACTCCTATCCGCACCTGTATCAAAAAGTATAGTAGCAAAATGTTCGTTAAGGGGAAACTTACCGGTGACCACGTTCGAGTCGTTTCTGGCCTCTCCGCGGCCTAGCGTAAATGCACGACCTTTGGCACCTCCTGTGCCACCATTTCCATTGTTGTTGTTGTTATTGTTGTTGTTGTGGTTATTGTGGTTGTGGTTGTTGTTGTTCCCACCATTGTTGTTGTTGTTACGAAGCTGTGGGCAGTCTCGTTTGAAGTGGGCAGTGCTACCACACTGATAGCACCCCCGGTTAATACCCTGCTGCTGACCCTGGTGCTGATTCTGATTTTGTCGGGATATGATTTCCCCGCGACAATCCTTTGCCGCGTGTCCCACTTTGCCAGATCGTTGGCAGCGATTTCCGGCACAAGGGTCGTGATGATGAAGGTTACAGTGATTACACTGCGGCTTTCGACCTACATAGCCGCTTGTGTTCTGGTTGTTGTTGGCGGGCTGATTATTGTGACTCCGGTGGCTGTTGAAATTATTGAACCGTTTCTGGTTCCCTTGTTGTGGTTGGGCCGACGAAGACTGTCGAGCAGACGAGTCTTCAAACTTTCTTTTATTATCAGGGCCAACTTCAGTCGTACCCCGAGATGGCAACTTCTTTTGTTCCACCGCCTTATCGGTGAGTTTGTGCGCCAACCTGATTGCTTGATGCTCAGTCGCAAGGTTGCTAGCCATTACCATACCCTGGATCTCGGGGACCAGACCCCCAAGGTAAAACTCGAGTCGTTTCTCCATGGTGTTGGCCAGATCGGGACATAGAAATACCAGGTCATGATGTTTCGCTGTGTATGCTTCAATTTCAGATCCCACCATCTTGTGGTTCCATAATGTTTGCTCCAACTGTTGAACCCTGTCTCGCGGACAGTACTCCTCTTTGATTAGGGCCTTAAACTCGGCCCAGGCCATTGCATTTGCGGCAATAAGTCCACGCGTTTGGACTTGTTCATTCCACCAAGTTAGTGCCCCATCCTCCAACGTTGAGGCAGCATACTTGACCTTGTTGGCCTCCAGACAATTGCACATTTCGAACACTGATTCGGACTTTTCAATCCAGCGGACCAGTCCTATGGGTCCTTCTGCACCCGTGAATTTGCTCGGCTTCGCATCGAGAAACATCTTGTAGGGGTTAAGACCCCTCCTGCTGTCAGAGGCAGGTAGTCAGCGAGAAATTCTACTAGCCCAACTATTAGATTTTCCCATGAAAATTTAATAATGGTTACCTGCTGGTTGGTTTTGAACACCTGCTAGAGCAGCATTCACGTGTTCTTGGATCATTGCGGCTAATTCTTCGGGCGTCATGTTGAGGTTTCCGCGACGTCAAGTTGCCATTTTAGATCTTCGCAAGACAACATAAACACACACCGATAAGTCTATATATCCAATATAGTTATCCTATTCCATACTTAAATAATTCCTCAAATTATGTCAACCCAAATAAATTAAACAGTCAAAAGAAATATTCGATTAAATAAATTTCAACGTCTTACAAAATGCCAACCAAACATATCAGTTTACTATAAAATCTCAAGTTTAAACATAAGTAGAAAATAAATAGACTGAAGGAAAGCAAATGGAATAAGCGAGACGTGTCAGTCTTCTACGTCTCCATCCCCCAAATCGCTATCGTTGCCGTCATCCTCCGCGGCGTTTCCAGCTTCTGCAGCTGGGTCTTCCTCCGGATCCTCCTCCGGATCCTCCTCCGGATCCTCCTCTGGATCCTCCTCTTCTTCCTCTACCGGCACTGGAGGGGCCGGTGCTGGTGCGGGTACTGGTACAGGTGCCTGATTCTGTTCTAGTTCTTGAATTCTCCAGCTAGACTCAAGAACTCTGTCTTCGAGCCAGTCAGCCCTTAGCTGCTCAGCACGAAGATCTCTA
This sequence comes from Scalesia atractyloides, assembly GCA_947069175.1. Lineage (NCBI taxonomy): Eukaryota > Viridiplantae > Streptophyta > Magnoliopsida > Asterales > Asteraceae > Scalesia > Scalesia atractyloides. Next base: position 45,400,283 of record CAMTDV010000025.1, read on the forward strand.
GCTAAAGTGTTACGAGCTATCTTACTCTCATGTTGCTCTTCCTCGAGCGATCCAGTCTTACCTGTTAATTGTTGTATCATCCATCCCTGTGCTAGGATGGTTTCATGCATTCTCTCTAGTTGTTCTTGTTGCTTTCTTATCATATCTCTAAGTAGGTCGTTCCCTACTTCTAACGAGTTAACCGGTTCGACCGGCATAGCGACGGTCGGGCGTGAGGACGACTCCTCCCCTAGAGCGAGCCTTTTTCTCGCAGCTGAGCGTGTCTCCACACCATGAGGTGGTGAGGGTTCCACCATAGGTACCTTCCTCGGCGCCCTTGGTTGCAAAAGTTTGTCGGATGATGATGATGATGACATTGCCTGTTGGGTTGGGTAGTTAGTTACGAGTTGCATTCGTTTCAATTATGCATTCATATTTTACATAGCATAGTTGTGGTATAACACATAACAAGATATAACAGTTCAGTGCCAAACTAAGTCTAGTGTCGTGTAATCAGCTATAGTTTAGGTCTACTTTTAATGCAAACCTGGTTCTCTATAGCTAGAGGCTCTGATACCAATCTGTCACACCCTCAATTTCCACTTGCGGAGTTTTACCGCGAGGCGTGTGAACAAACCAGAATCTGAGACACTAGTAACGTCGAACGACTCTATATGATTTGTTTATACGTTTTCCAAAATCATTTGTTTAACCACTCATAGTTAATTTTAAATTGTCTTAGTTTGGTTTCAATGTTTAGTGGAAGCATTAGTTTTTAAAGTTGAGCGGAAGCATTAAAGTAAGGTAAAGGAACGGGCGCCAACACAAACGCCAAAACTAAAGTAAAACCCAAACAATATTCATAAATGAGACTCGATAAAAAGATGTCTTGATCTATGCAAGTGAGTGCACCTAGAGCTCCTAGCGTCCTCAGAAACATGTAAAGAAACAAGTGTCAACATTAAAGAAGAGTGAGTTCACAGGTTTTTATAAGTTCATTAGTTCGGTTATAAGTTTGCTTCCCCCGTTATCCCTAACCCGGGATAACGACTTAGTTCCATTATTCCCAACCCGGAATAATATTGATGGTTCCATTATCCCATACCCGGAATAATATTGATGTCCATTATTCCTAACCCGGAATAACAATGTTGTTGGTTCCATTATCCCTAACCCAGAATAATATTGTTGATTCGTAATTAAGTTCAATGTTAACATGTAGGTAGCTAGCCTAAAGTTATGTCACGTAGTGTGTGAATCACACCAATACAAACCCTACACATAACTAACACACAATGCGGTACACACAATAACAAAATCCTAAAACCCAATCATTCATGCAAGTATCATCATACCAGCATAGTGATCAAAACAACCTATCATGAACACAATTCAATCCATGCAACACTTTGGTACACACATTCGCAAGTTATCAAGTTTCAGCTTGTATACTCATAATTAGGCTGTTTTTGAGGATTTTTATAAAATAGTTTCAACGTTCCAAAAATTCCAATTTTTTTACAGAAGGTGACAACTAATTATTCAAGTCCTAACACTTTACTAATTATTCATAATTATTAATATACTAGGCTGCAGTCAGATTCGTCGCTTTCTGACTGCAGTCCACGGGAGAATTTATTTAAAAATCACCGTTCATCCAATTAACAAAGTTCCAGTGGGAGTTTCCCGGAAATTTCCATCTCCAGTTGCTATACAAATTTCATGATTCGAATCTCTACAGATTATGAGATCCGACTCGATAAACAACTAACAAATTTTCAGAATTTTCACAGCTTCAGTTACTGCACTTAATTGGCCACTTAAAAATATCAAACACCTCAGAAAAATATGAATCCAGCGCCATTAGAAGCGTTTTTCAAAAATATACGTTTTAGGATTCAGAAAATCCGTTTTTCGATAAATAATAACCAAGTTACAGCCAGTTGAAGTTGGCTGTAAACACCATTCAGCATCCTGATTTCAACATTTTATCGCAATATAACACGCTTAAACAGTCGAGACGTTAAATATAAATGATCAAGAACAGATTTATCAATCATATATCATCATGTACATCATACTCATGCAAACCCTAATCATAATATATGGTTTCTATCACAAAACGCAGCCTAATGATTCTTGATTCCAACTAATCATCATAATCGTAAACTCGCATAATTTATCGAACTAAACATCATACACTTTCATAATAATGATTCTATCATTACATACAAGCATGACCAGGAGTTTATAAACCCTAACATGATTTGCGAAACAATGGAAAACCCTAACCTTTAACAATGAAGATTAATGAACCGGGAACGAGATGGGAGTCGAATCGGATGTTGAAGAAGATCGCGACCGAGAAGAAGAGTGGGAAGAAGGCTGCCGTCGGCTCCTTGGGCTAGGGTTTGTGTGTGTGTTTTTTTTTAAACATAACACATGCATACATGTTTATATATAGTGCAAGAGGGCAAAGAAAAAGGAAAAGGGTTTGCGGTTTGGTCCTTGCGGCCGCAAAGGGCTTGGGTGGGGCGGTTTGGGTCTTTAACTTGAACCTCAAGTTTTTGTTAATCCCTTGAGTCGCAAGGAAATGAGGTCGACTCGTTTCGCAGCTCGGTTCGATTCGTCTATATATTTACTATATATATTTTTATAACTAAAAATCACGAAATCGAAACATAACATAATAACTCACCAAACTTATAAACGTTTAATACACATAGCACGTAGTTCACATGATAAGTTCACAAAGTTAGCGTAATTATTTCGAGCGTGTAAATTAAATCTCCGAATCAATTTAGCGTAGGAATGAATAACCGTGAAGTAGTGCGTTTAAGATATCTGAAAAACCGGGATGTCACATTATAGCTTTGTGATGCTCTATTCTATCTCTACCTGAAGGCAACAATGACTTTGTTGTATGTTGTGATGCATCAAACTTAGCCCTCGTTTGTGTCCTAATGCAAAGAGACAAAGTTATAGCCTATGCATCAAGATAGTTGAAGATCCACGAAAAGAATTACACCACTCATGATCTTGAGTTGGGTTCTGTTGTTTTCGCTCTTAAGATTTGGAGACATTATCTCTATGGTACAAAATGTGTGGTTTTCAAGGACCACAAAAGTCTTCAGCATATCTTCAATCAGAAAGAACTTAACATGAGACAACGACGTTGGGTCAAACTTCTGAACGACTATGACTGCGAAATTCGCTACCATCCTGGTAAGGCGAATGTCGTAGCTGATGCTCTTAGTCGTAAAGAACTTGCCAAGTTGCATTGTGTACAAGTTCGATCTGATATCCAGACACGTATTTTTGAAGCTCAACGTACTTGTGTTGCATAAGACAAAATGGGTAATGAATTGCCACATCATCTCGAGCTTCAACTGGAAACAAAAGACAATGGGTTATCTTATTATCTGAACCGTTTGTGGGTTCCAAGTCAAGACAATCTCCGCACTTTGATAATGAAGGAAGCTCATAAATCTCGTTATTCGATTCATCCTGGTGCAGACAAAATGTATAAGGATCTTTGTACTCAGTATTGGTGGCCGGGGATGAAGAAAGACAATGCTCTGTACGTATCTAAATGCCTTACTTGTCTTAAGGTAAAAGCAGAACATCAGTGTCCTTCTGGTTTGCTTGAACAACCAGAGATTCCGGTTTGGAAATGGGAAAACATTGCCATGGATCTCATTACCAAATTACCTCGTACACCTAGAGGACATGATGCCATTAGGGTAGTCGTTGATCGACTGACAAAGTCAGCAAACTTTATAGCCATTCGTGAGGATTTCTCTGCTGACAAACTTACAAAGATTTATGTGGATGAAATAATATCTTGTCATGGTGTTCCTTTGGATATCATATCTGATCGCGATGCTTGATTCTCATCTCATTTTTGGAGAACCATGCAATCTGTCATGGGAACCAAGCTTAATTTGAGTACTGCTTATCATCCTCAAACGGATGGGCAATCTGAAAGGACAATCCAGACTTTGGAGGATATGCTTAGAGCTTGTGTGATCGACTTTGGTTGTAGTTGGGATTCGCATCTACCATTAATCGAGTTCTCCTACAACAATAGTTATCACTCCAACATTGATATGGCACCTTTTGAAGCTCTTTATGAATGTCGTTCACCTGTCTGTTGGAATGAGATTGGTGAATCTCAATTCCCTGGACCTGAACTTATTCATGACACAACAGACAAAGTCAAGAAAATTCGTGAAAATCTTTTGACAGCTAGAAGTCGTCAAAAGAGTTATGCGGACAAACGACACAAGCCCTTGGAATTCCAGGTCAGTGATCACGTCCTACTCAAGGTATCCCCTTGGAAGGGAGTGATTAGATTCGGGAAGAAAGGAAAACTTGCACCACGATATGTTGGACCATTTAAGATCGTTGAGAGAATCGGAAAAGTGGCCTACAAACTTGAGCTACCTCCACAGCTTGGTAACGTTCATCCAACATTTCACGTATCCAATTTGAAGAAGTGTTTGACTGATGAAAACCTCCACATTCTTCTTGATGAAATTCGTGTTGATGACACGTTACGCTTTGTTGAGAAGCATGTAGAAATATTGGAACGTGAAGTCAAGAAGCTAGAGCGCAGACGTATACCGATTGTTAAAGTTAGTTGGGAATCTAAACGTGGCCCTGAGTTTACTTGGGAACAAGAGGATCAAATGAAGGCGAAATATCCACATCTTTTCTCACCAGTTTCCGCAAGTTAAAATTTCGGGACGAAATTTCGTGAAGTAGGGGAGATTGTGACATCTGTGCTTTTCGATCTTTGTACTTTATCCGACAATGTTATATTTAATGAAATTTGTGTTACATTTATGAGTTTTGAATATTTACTTATGACATTTGTATATTTTTAATCCTTGTTCAAATCCGATTTTTTAAACATTTTCTGGAAGTGAAATCGCAAATCGTTACGCAAAATTTAATCAGTTTAACGCAACGTACGTTCCAGGACAAGGGAATAAGCTTAACATACCTTAAATACCCTTTACATAACTTAGAAATTAGTTTCGATATGCTTTCGTAACTTTAGGAACTATTTTGCAAATTTTGCGAAACTATGTCTTTTTGCGTATATCACAATCCGGAACATGTACGGACATCCAAAAATTTTTATAATCATTAAAATATTATATATTAGTGATTGGAATGCAAAAATATCATTCGTTACGCATTTACGGTCATTTGCACGTTCGTTACGCTTTTCATCGTAATTAACCGAAAACCGCAACCGTACGCCCAAACGAACCGACCTTTGAAACATTTTTGGACATATTTCAAGTTCCCTATACTTTAATGTCCTTATGGAACTTAAATATTGGGTTAAAGGGTGTTAGAAATGCCAAAACACGACGAAAACGCGTGTAGGGACCTGTTCTGCTATTTTTGAAACTTCAAAATTTGAATATGGGGGCTAGGTATAGCGCGTAGCTCAGAAGGGTTACCCGTCGCGTAGCGCGACGCCCCTGTTTTGACAGAAAAAATAGCTGGCAGCTTCCCAACTCATTCTTTTGCCGCCAATACGCAAATTATGACACCTATCTTGCATTTTACCACACTTATTCTGCATCTAACACATCATTAACACTTGTTAACATCCTAGATCATTGTCTTAACACTTGGCATGATCTTGATCACCTTTGGATCATTATAAATACCATGATCATGCCCATTTTTGAACTTTTTAAAGTCCATTCATACTCTAATCAGCCATAAATCCGAATTTGCAACCATCTTGGAGCTTTCTCTGTGGTTCTTTATTAATCCTTTGTGTTTGTAAGTGTTCCTCTCTTGCCTTGTTCAATTATTATAGCTTAGATGGACTAAAAATCAAGCAGTTTGACTTTCTGTATGACTTTTAGTTTTGATCATGAATTGATCAAGACAAAGTCCAATTGAACCTTGCATTATGATGATAATCAAGATGGTTATGATCCATAATGATCATGCCTACTGATTTCCACCTTTTCTAGTCATTTTGACAAGTAAAAGTTTCGGTTAAAATGCGATTTTTGCGCATTTTGCAACGTATCTATTTTCGAGTATCAAAACAGGTTGTTTTGATGCCAAAACACTTTTATAAACTTATTTAGACATATCAAAACATGTCAAATTCTTCACTTTTGTTATAGTGCTTGTTTAGAGTCAAAAGTCTAGCGGTTTGACCACCGCTTTGACTTTCGAATCCGATCCGTTTGGTTGATCTTTAGTCCGATCAAATACATATTTATGACCATAAATATATAGGGAATAACCCTCTGAGGATATACCATATGGTCATGTCATTTGGATAGTGTTATGATAATTAATTGTAATATTCCTTAAAAATGACCAAAATGCCCTTTTTGAGAATAAATCAATCTACAGCATATGTAACTTAAAATTTGACATGTAATCTGATGTAACAACAATATTAAGTATATTTTGGCAACTAGGACTTATCATAACACATATCTAACCATCTGAATGCGTAGTTACGCAAATGACGCGTTAAAGTGGCTTAAACTACCTTAATGGGTCATAACGGGTCAAAAGCACTTAAAACCTTTCCAACTAAGAATGTTAACTTTATTAAACCATTTCATATGAGTTCCAATACTCATTTGGTTTATAAGGTCTCATTCTATCCAAATCCTCCGATTTCAAGTGCCGATATTTATATAGTTTTCCATTTATAGGACACGCTTCATTTCACAGACTCTTGATCTTGGTTTATCTTCTTGAACAAGGACTTTATTGCAACACATGTGAGTACATAGTCCCCTCTTTTACCTTTTCAAATGTTTTGGGGTGAAACATATTGTGCCTAAGACTACTTTCGAGTTTTCATGACTTTATACATGCTTTGATAACATGGTACATATACTACATGATTTCCATTGCATTTGAGGCATATGTTGACTTGGCATATGAGCACATTGATTTACAAAGACATTTCTTGCTATGTATATTGACTGAGCATACTAGTACATTGGTTTTCAAAGACATTTACTTGCTATGTATGTTGACTGAGCATACTAGTACATTGGTTTTCAAAGACATTTACTTGCTATGTATGTTGACTGAGCATACTAGTACATGGTTTTCAAAGACATTTTTGCTACATTGTTCATTAAATTTTGGTGAGTTAGAGACTGACTTAATACATTCATTAACATTGATCACGCCGACCGGTAGTATGTAATGGTACCATAGGATTGACAATCCCGTTCCCACTTCCCGGGTTTGTTTGGAAGCGACTTTAGGGAATGACAGAATCCAATGAAATGGATAGACTTTTATCTTTATAATGGTCTATCTGACTGTCAACAAAGGTTTGAATGTGTTTACCAACAATCTGAATACATGTTTAACAATAAAAGCAATGGTTTATAAAATATATCTTTTGATTTTTCAAAGACATGTTTTATTACAAGACATTGTGACTATTAAAGACATTTGGCTTATACTTGACATTTGGTTACACTAGACTTGTATATACATGACTTTGGTTTACAATGGTTTACACAAGACTTTGGTGGTTGGTTTATGGTAAGTGATTTAAATAACGTGACATGTGTAACATGATAAAAGCATGGTGGATACGCCGATTGTACTTCCTATATATAAGTGTTTTTATTATCTTACATATTGTGGCGTTATCTAAATCATTTCAAATAAAATACAAGTTATGAAATTTATACAAACCTTACTTTTGGTTATCTATTTAACCATGCATTATTTCTTTTATATCATATTGACTTTCATATGGTTTTTATAAAAGAAACTTTTTATGGTTCATGGCGACTTTTGTACTACCTTAAACTTTTCTTACAATAATCAAAGCCATGAAGCATCAACGCAAAATCTTATTTTCACATATGTTTCAGGAGCGAATGATTAAGGTTGATCATGCGACACTTAGGACGGACTTGGGCTTTAGTGACTTAAAACCTGAAGACAATATAATTTATGTTATGTTTTATGTTTAAATTTCCAGACAATATAAACAATACTATTAAATAAAACTTAACTTGTTATGCCATGGTTGTTGAAACAATAATTTTGTTACGACTACTCCCCGACGATTCCGCCGCGGTTTGTTGTTTTACGCGGTCGGGGTGTGACAGTACGCTCGGGTCTTGATTCTAAATGGTTTGGTTATTAATTGTGGGTCTATTGAGGGTTCTTTTGTGGATTGTTACATTGATTGTTGATGCATATGTATGTTGCCTACATCATCGTATAACGTAGAGTCTGTGTTTAGGAGTGAAACGTTAAGTTTATGTATGTTGAGAGACAAGTTCGCCCGAACTTGTAGTGTACATGAACAAGTTCGCCCGAACATGTCCTGTGAAGGACAAGTTTGCCCGAACATGTCCATGACACATTTGGAGCGAACTTGTTCTCCTATAAATAGGAGTCTTGATTTCTCATTTGTAAGATTCAGAGAATTTGGCAAGTCAGAGGCGAAGCTCTGTCCAAGTGTTTCCAGGATATGTAATGTCTATACATCAATGAAACAGTGATTAAACAGTAAAGAACTATTATCCAGTGTCGCCTATGCAAACGGATTCCGCACATTTACCTTAGGTTTGCCGAATTAGGACCCGAACGATCCGTACAATGGACCTACAATTTGTATCAGAGCAGGACTGGCCTAATTTGAAGACATTGGACATAGAACTTCACATCTTCTACTCATTTCTTTCATTTTTAACTTTTCTTGGACATTTAACGGAAAAATAAGACTGATTTCAAGTATAATACGTAAAATCCATAATAGTAAAACCCATGAAAAGATCAGAGCTTAAAATAAACGAATTCATGTCGAAAATTTGAAAAAACCATGTTTGAAAACTCATGTTCGCTCGAACTTATCATCAAATTCGCTCGAATTTGACTGAAAATTTCACTTTTTGAGTGATTTTTCATCAAGTTCGCCCGAACTTGATTGATTTTTCAGTGATTTTACACAAGTCCGCTCGAACTTGCTTAACATTTCTTCACGTTTGATCAAGTTCGCCCGAACTTGATCAAACTTTGTTGAAAGATAATTACAAGTTCGCCCAAACTTGTTAAATCTCTTGAAATTCCATACAAGTTCGCCCGAACTTGTTAAATAGCTGATTTTCACAAGTTGTGACAAGTTCGCCCGAACTTGTCCAAGGTTTCTAAAAAAATGGCATGAAAATGCAGAAAAACGTCTCGGACATCATATATCGTAAGATTCATATCGACGAGACGAGTTTAAAGCTCTAATCTGGTAAAAACAGTTTTCGGAAAATTTTAAACGTTTTAAGCGAACCGATTGTCGATTAAAAAGTCAAATTTTACTAAAATTGTCTGTTTGCTAATCATTTTTCAAGTGTTTTTGAACGACAGATTAGTTTGGAAAACGAAATGGGGTCCGTGAAGCCGCCAATGTTGATGAGTGTAGATGAGTATGAAGCCTGGAAAGGAAAATTCGAGAGTTGGGTACAAATAAGTTTCTTCCACGTCTGGGTTGCCTTTAAAACTGGATTTAAATGGCCAGTTGATAAACAAGGAGCTATTCTCGCAGTATCAAAGTTTACACCAGAACAGAATAATGCATATGTCCATGAGAAGAAGATGATCAGTTTGTTACAACAATCGATAAAGAAAGATATCTTGGTTTTGCTACTAGAATGGATACGGCGCAAAAGCTGTGGAATGCTCTGTGTGCTAAATATCTAGAGTGTGCTAAGATGATCAAGAGCAAGAAGGCTCTAATCATGAAAGAGTTTAACATCTTCACAATGATCAAAGGCGAATCAATGAAACAAACGATAAAACGCTTCTGTCAGTTGAAGATTCGGATGACAAAACATGATCTTCTTAAAATAGAAACAGAGTATATAGATAAATTGGTTGATGGTCTTCCGGAGGGTGAATGGACAACGTACTTAATGGTGTTAAAGGAAAGTCCGAGCTGGGAATTTTTCAAGCTTTCTACCTTCATTGACAAGTTAGAGAAATATGAAGTGGAATTGCTAAAGAAATCTGAACTTGTCAGTAATCAAAGGAATGATCAGGTGAATAGAGAAGAGAATGTAGTGGTTAAAAACTGTGAAGCTCAACTTTCAAGTACATCTACAAATGGATTTTCAAGTTCTAAACCAGTCTGCCCAGTTTATGATGTAGATATCTATCAGGCAGATAATTCCAAACTCTTGAGTGAGATTGAGAGTTTGACATTAGAAAATATAAAATTAAAAGAAAATGAAAAGAATTTTGAAAACGAACAAAAATTTTAGAAATGAAAAATTACAAATGGTAGTAGATTTTCAAAATGAACTAAAAATGTTTGAAAATGATAAAATTGTTTTTGAAAAAATAAATATAGAAAATCAAAAAGCAATAAATTCTCATATTGAGAAAATTGCTCAACTTGAAAAAGAAGTTGAGACTGTTAAAAATAAAGTTGTTAATTCAGAAAATTTATTGAAAGATTTGTGACTTCCTTATTAAAGTTAGATCATATATGTCTAAAACCGATCAATGTTAATAAAAAGAAAATTCCAATAAGTGATAATATCACAAATTATGACAATGTCATAATTGAGAATTGTGATGATGATACCGATGATGAAAAGCTAAAAATGATAAAAATCAAATATTTTTAAAACTAAAAGAAAATTTTCAAGAAACTGTTCTACAATCTACTAAGAAAGGTGAATGTTCAACGCAAAAACCTTCTAAGCAGAATGGAGAACGAAAACAAAAGGAAAAAGAAAGTTCTAAAAATTCAAAAAATTTTCAAAAGAAAAATAAAAGGTCATCGGTACGATCATCCAATCATTATAGAAATTCACAAATATTTGTAAATCAAAACTCACAAAAATTTGTAAAAAAGTGGTGCAGGTCGGACTACATTGCTTCAACGTCAAATCAAAGTTACAGACAAAGCAGGAAAGATGCCTACCACAAGTCAAATCAGTGTTATGATTTGAGTGTATGGTTTGATAGAAAACCATATGATATCAAGGTGTGTCATATTTGTGGGGTAACTGGACACATTGCTAAAAAATGTCTACAAATTAATCCTAAACCTATTCATATTGATAAGAAAAATACCAAAGATTTGAAAATACCGACTCGGGTTTTGAAACAATGTACAGAAACTACTAACAAGGTAAAACCAGTTATTACTAAGTTTTCAAATTTTGAAACTGATGAATCCTTGAATAGTAATGAACAAAAAGTTTTTACACTGTATTTCAAGAAAGCTTTAAAGACAAATCAAACATGGTTGTTAAAAGGAAAGGAAGTGATACAATCAATGAAAATTGAAAGATTAAAGTACTTTTCAAAACTTGAGAAAGTTCTAAATAAACCTGATTGTGAAAAGAAAGTCGAAGTTAAGGTTGAAGAAATAACACCTAAGACTGCAAAGGCTTGGTTGTCACTATTCAACTAATTGTTTGAATTTTTGTGCAGGAGCTTCCAAGGAGAAAGTAAATTACTGAGAATGGAGTTCCGTAGCACACATTGAAAGACAAAGGGCCGGGTTAACAAGTTTTATATAAAGACCATTTTTACAAAATTTGAAACTCAAATAACGTTTACTTTACAATTTTTGAAATTTTTTTGAAAAAGCATGTTTTAATAATGTTTACTTGAAAGTTTTACAAATTTTTGAAGAAAATTTGAAAACTATCACAGAATCCTCACTGTTGAACAGACAAAACTCAGAAATATAAATGTTCTATAAACACAAAGGTGTCAAGGTTTTTGTCATCATGAGGGGGAGAGGATCTAAAAGAAATTTGTGAAGCAGTAATGGATGGAGAATTGAAGTGATTCTCATCGGTTGGTCAATGTTTTTCCATAAATAAAAAAATCCAAAAATATGTTTTTGAATTTTAGGGGGAGAAAAAATTTTCAGAAAATCCAAAAACATATTAAATGCAAAATGTACAAAAACATTGAAAAAGGCAAAAAGAGTTTTGTGGATAAAAGGAAATGATAGTACATCAGTGGACTATCACAGTATGCTAAAGATTTGTAAAGTTTAAAAAGTGATAAACAAGTTTTACTAGGGATGTGTCGATAGGCTTTACACGTTCAGTAAATTGTTTCCTGGATATAAACTAAATTTTACAACTGCTTAAACTTATGGATTAACATCTCTCGGATATATGGACTTAGTACTCTGAAATTTCGTTTGAGAGATTGCCTGATTCTGAGATACGAGGTCTTTATAGATGATTGATATTTGGGGTATTATACAAGTTCTTCTGATTTTGCAGAAGCAATAGCCTAGAACTTCTATAATTCTTTTTGCAAAAATCCCCTAAAACTGCATTCAATTGAAAATATCGAAAGATACTATAGTTGCAGTACAAAAAGATTCCATTTTGGAACACTACCTTATAAGTGGAGCCTTCATCTCTTTGTCGATACGATGGTATTAACCTGAGCTCTCAAGGTCTCTCATAACCCAGTTACAAGTATCAATTACGCTAAACTCACCTGTAAGATGAAATCTAGGGAATCTTGATGCGGGAGCATATTCTGAGATGGGAACCATAGTTAAGTCAAGTTTCTTAATTCTACATAACGTATCTTGGAACAATTGAGAAATGTGTCAAAGTTTAAGAGGACAAACATATTGACAATCTAGGTAAACGAGTTTAAAACTTAAGGTCTCAAAAGGTCAACGGTACTTGTGACTTGTTTCAAAAACTGATATGATCCTTTAACACAAACTCAACAAAATTATGTTTATAAACATGTTTGTACATACTTAGTATTTGATATTCATTACATAAAAACAAAAAAATTATATTTTTTAGTTTCGATCACTGATGATGAAAAGCTGATTTTCAATGTCAAGAGTTGCTGAACAAAATCTAAACATTGAAATTGATATGAAAAGTTTAAAAGTTCATTAAGTTGAAAGTTACATTTGAATAAATGTGTCAGTCTAGAGTCAAAACGTTGATCATTAAGTTGAACTTGATACATGAATCAGATATTCAAGGTCATTAATTTGAACTTGTTTGACTATGAGGGTTTAAAAACTTATGAGGAGATTAAAATTTGAAATGTTAGTGTTTAGAAATTTCAAAGCTTGAATCTGAAATGTTTATTTGAAAGTTTGAGAAACTTTGAAATAAGTAGATTTTAAGGGGGAGCTAGATAAAAACGTTGATTGAAGATACGCGAAAGCTCAAAGCAAGGAGGAGCATGGTAATTAAAGTTTTATCAAGACAAGCTCGAGAAGAAAAGAGAAAAGGAGTGTAGATGCTATGAAGATCAAGGAAGTTAAAGTTATTCAAGAAATAAAGATCAAGAGAACCTTAAAGACTCAGGAACTTAATTGAAGAATGATGACTACGGCAACATCCAAGGGGGAGTCTGTTGATGCATATGTCTATTGCCTACGTCATCGTATAACGTCGAGTCTGTGTTTAGGAGCGAAACGTTAAGTTTATGTATGTTGAGAGACAAAGTTCATGAACAAGTTTGCTCGAACATGTCCTGGAACGAGCTTGTTCTCCTATAAATAGGAGTCTTTATTTCTCATTTGTAAGATTCAGAGATTTTGGCAAGTCAGAGGCGAAGCTCTGTCCAAGTGTTTCCAGGATCTGTAGCATCTATACATCAATGAAACAGTGATTAAACAGTAAAGAACTAGTATCGAATGTCGCCTATGCAAACGGATTCCGCACGTTTACCTTAGGTTTGCCAAATTAGGACCCGAACGATCCGTACAACGGACCTACATTGATTTGGCCACCGGATTTATATTATCACGTTTTTGCCATTTTAACCCTTCTATCTTGTTATTTAAGCTATACGAAGGGTATTAAGACATATGTAACATGGATATGGTTCCGGAAATGTTATGAACATCATGTTGTTCGATCGTATCTTGTAAATAAAATGAACAATTTTATTAAACAAGTACACAATAAAAAAGATATAACGTGGAAATATTGCAAATGTTACAGTCTCCCCTACTTTGGGGAATTTCGTCCCAAAATTCAATCAGGGGAGACTTGTGAGAATAGACGTGGATACTTCACTTTCATTTGATCCTCTCATTCCCAAGTAAACTATGAGCCACGTTTAGATTCCCAGAAAACTTTAACGATTTACGTTTGAGTTTCTTGACTTCACGGTCCATAATTTCCACAGGTTTTTGAAGAAATGCATAGTATCATCAATATGAATTTCATCAAGAGGGATGTAGAGGTTTTCATTGGCTAAACACTTTTTCAAGTTGGGCACGTGGAAGGTTAGATGAACATTTCCAAGTTCATGATGTAGTTCGAGTTTGTAGGCTACCTTTCCGATCTTTTCAATGATCTTAAAAGGTCCCACATATTGAGGAGCTAATTTACCTTTCTTTCCAAATATGACCATACCCTTCCAAGGGGATACCTTGAGAAGAACATGGTCACCAATTTGGAATTCCAAAAATTTGCGTCGTTTATCAGCGTAACTCTTTTGACGACTTCTATCTGTCAAAAGGTTATTGCAAATTTTCACGATTTTGTCTGTTGTTTCTTGAATGAGTTCAGGTCCGGTGATTTGAGCTTCACCAACTTCATTCCAACAGATAGGTGAACGACATTTTCGACCATAAAGAACTTCCAATGGAGCCATGTTGATGCTAGAGTGATAACTATTGTTGTAGGAGAATTCGATCAAAGGCAGATGCGAATCCCAACCACCACCAAAGTCTATCACACAAGCTCTAAGCATATCCTCAAGTGTTTGGATTGTCGTTTCGGTTTGTCCATCAGTTTGGGGATGATATGCGGTGCTTAGATTTAATTTGGTTCCCATGGCAGATTGCATGGTTGTCCAGAAACGAGACAAGAAACGAGCATCACGATTTGAAATTATGTTCAAAGGAACACCATGACGAGATACAATCTCATCAATATAGATCATAGCAAATTTATCAGTAGAGAAGTCCTCACGAATTGGCAGAAAGTGTGCTAACTTAGTGAGACGGTCAATGATTACCCAAATGGAATCATGACCTCTAGATGTGCGTGGTAATTTAGTGATGAGATCCATGGCGATATTCTCCCACTTCCATACCAGAACTTCTGGTTGTTCTAGCAAACCAGAGGGATGTTGATGTTCTGCCTGGACTTTAAGACAAGTAAGGCATTTGGACACTTACAAAGCTATATCTTTTTTCATACCCGGCCACCAATACTGGGTACGAAGATCTATGTACATTTTGTCTGTACCCGGATGGATGGAGTAACATGACTTTTGTGCTTCGTCCATCAATAAGGTACGAAGATTATCTTGGTTTGGAACCCATAAACGATTAAAGAAATAGAGTAACCCATCATCTTTAGTTTCAAGTTGAAGTTCCAGATTATGTGGTAGCTCTTTATTCATCAAGCTTTGGGTTGCGCAAGTACGTTGGGCTTGGAAAATACGAGAGTGGATATTTGATTGGACATGAACACAGTGAAGTTTGACATGTTCTTTGCGACTAAGTGCATCTGCTACGACATTCGCCCTACCAGGATGGTAACGAATTTCGTAGTCCTAATCGTTCAAAAATTTGATCCAACGTCGTTGTCTCATGTTTAGTTCCTTTTGATTACAAATGTGTTGGAGGCTTTTGTGGTCAGTGAAAACCACACATTTAGTACCGTAGAGGTAATATCTCCAAATTTTGAGAGCGATAATAACACCTAACTCAAGATCATGAGTTGTGTAGTTCTTTTCGTGGATTTTCAATTGCCTTGATGCATATGCTATGACTTTGTCTCCTTGCATGAGAACACAACCAAGGCCTAGATTTGAGGCATCACAATATACGACAAAGTTGTTATTGTCGTCGGGTAAGGATAGAATAGGTGCATCACAAGGTTTTTGTTTCAAGGTTTGGAAAGCTTCCTCGTGTTTGGGTCCCCATTCAAAAGGTTTATTCTTTAGGAAATACCTCGGGAAAATCCTGAACAATTGGGATGTCTTGAATACTTTGCTCTTGCCTTTCTCCTCTAAGATATGCGCCAAGAGGCTACATACTTCGTTCGTAGGTATTTCTGAGCTTGGGTAAATGTCATGAGTTTGAGATTACTGGAAGGTTTCTCTCCATGAACTTCTAAGACTTCGCCAGATGAAAGGGGTATGCGAATAATCTTATCGGAACAGATGATTTCGGCATGATGTCTGGTTAACCAGTCCATGCCTACTATGACGTCAAAACTCCCAAGTTGCAATGGCGTGAGGTTGCTGGGAAAAAGATGGTCATTAAGGTTTAGTTGACAATTACTATGGACAGAATCGAGTACAAGAGGTCCGCCACTTGCTATTTCTATTGTTAAAGGCTTTACCAGCTTAGTTCGGGGCATCGAAAGAAAAGGTTCAAATGCTAAGGATACAAAACTTCTATCGGCACCTGAATCAAAAAGAACAGAAGCCGGATGGTTGTTAACAAGGAACTTACCGTTCACCACTTCGTGGTTAGCATAAGCCTCCTTAGCGTTTATGTTAAATGCACGTCCACAGGCTGGGTTAGCATTAACAAGCTTTAGGCAGTTGTTCTTGAAATGGCCCATCTCGCCACAATTGTAACAAGACCCAGGTGGAAAGTGAGGTCGAGTAGGATTTGCTTGGGGTTGAACCAGATTCTGGATAGCTTGGTTGGGAACAGATCGACAGACATTGGCCAGATGACCAAATCGTCCACATGAGGTAAATTGACGACTGGGTATTTGATTTTGGTGGTGGTCGTTGCATCGATTGCATAGAGGTGCAGTACCAGCATAAGGTTTCTTAGCAGGAGGTTGGGCTGGTTGTTTGAGGGTAGCTTGATTGGTTGGAGTGGTAATAGCAAAATTCCTTGAAGCCTTACGCTTCCTTGAATTTTTGGAGGATTCGGTTTTGGTTTCTCTAGGGTAGCCTTATCAGGTTGTTTGTTATTGCCCTTACGGAAAAGTTTCCCTTTCTTGACTTGAGAATCGGTTAGAGTTGCGGCTAGTTCAATAGCCTCCCTAACGGTGGCTGGCTGGCTACCAGTGACTATGTCTTGAATGGGATTAGGTAGGCCATCAATATATTTCTCAATGGCCCGATCTAAAGACGTGACCATGGCGGGACAGAGTAAACTTAAATCTTTGTAACGGTCGGTATAAGCACGATTTTCTCCACTATTTTGCTTAAGATCTTGGAATTCGTTCTCGAGTGCCCTTATCTCATTGTGTTGGCAGAACTCTTTCATCATAAGAGCTCTAAGTTCCTCCCAAGTTTGTGCCATAGCTACATCCGCACCTCGATCCCTCATAATCCCATTCCACCATGTGAGTGCTCTCTTTTGGAAAACGCTTGAAGAAAACTCTACTTTGCGCTCATTGGGGCACTGACAATGGCGGAAAGTGCTCTCAATACTTTCAAACCATTGTGGACCAGTAGCTCCTTCAGACCCATAAAACTTGGGTGGTTTAGCCGAATTGAACTGTCTGAAATTACACAGTGGGGGTACGTTGTTGTTGTTATTGTTATTGTTGGCTTGATTGAGTTGCGTTACAAGGTTTGGAAGTATTGCAGCCATTTGCTGAGTGATCATCACCGCCATTTCGGCGTCTTGGGTAGTGTTGCAACGAGGAGGCATTCTAAAGAGAGAATTATGAGAGGAAACGAGTGAGATTGATAAAGGATGGTTAAAAAGAAATATTAAAATATCGACGAAGCATAAGGAGTGTATCCATTTATTCGTTACTTAAAACGTATAAATGACACAGTGACTAATCAAAGTAAATGGGTCTTTATAATGTATAGTGAAGACATGCTTTAGCCTATAAGTGGACACTCACCCCAAGAGTTCCCAGGTAAGAGTGACTGGTCCGATTAAGTGGATTTGTACGAACACTCTAGCCTTAGACAGAAAACCCAGGGTACAGGCATCCACCCTTCCAGATTGCACGTGTTCACATTATTAAACCCAAATTTTGACGAGATTTTGAAAACTTTTAAGGCTTAAAAGCCTAAAAACAAATCATCTAAGGATAAATGATGATTTCTTGTAAAAAAATTTTAAACTTTAACTTTTAAGAATGAATTTGCGATTTTTTGTATTGTTTTGTAATCACCTAGAGATAGGTGATGGTACTGTGTTAAGAATCTATACGCAAAATAACTCATGTTGGGATCCTAAGAAGGTTATAGTCTAGGTCAAAAAGTATTTCTAGTAACCATCCCTATAACCATGGCTCTGACACCAATCTGTAACACCCCAACCGCGTATAAAACAACTCGCGGTGGAAACGTCAGGGGGTCACGTTACAAATTGTTTCAAACACATGGTATTTAAAATTTTGTTTTATTGAATAATAATTGACATTGTCTTTAGAGAATTCGAAATAAAATACAACAACTATTTTATTTTTAATCAAGCTAAGGCCAGCATCCATCCTATGTGTAGCATACTTGATCATGTATTAGTACCTGGAACATATGTAAAAATAAAGTCAACATTGAATGCTGGCGAGTAACATAGGTTTTGTAAGTCAAATTCATGGCTTTGTATTTGTATTGCAATACCTCGTTCAACTACGAGAGTCGATAAGTGAAAATCTTGTAACCAAACTTGTAGTAAATGTGGTTGGTATTGCAACATGTTCAACCCATTATAAAAGTTGGTATGATTTAAGAAAATCTTGTAGCCATGAATCTTGAGAAAAGTGTTTCCTTTGTAAAACAATGGAAGTAATCAATTTTAAAAAACGCGTTGTATGGTTTATATTGTCACACCCCGATAAATCGATTACATCAGAGCCGAGCATGACTGGACCGGTATCTTCATTGCACAGCGGAAGTATTTAATGCTAAGACTTTTAAAACGTGAACACCCGCTAAGTACTCGAGTCCCCATGGGTTCTCCTATTCCAACCGTGCCATAATTTGAAAACGTAACCTGAGAAAGAAACATGCGAAAAATCAACATAAAGTTGAACGAGTTCATAGTTTGTTTGAAAAAGATTTAAAATAAATCTTTTTGATAACCGGTTTAAATATAGTAGAAAAAACATAGTAAAACCATTTTCCTCGGCATGTCAATTGAAAATCTTGTTTTTGTAATATTTGAATACCCGTCAATGTCCGCGTACGACAAAGACAACATGCCCGCATGAGCCTATAACCCACCCCATGCTAGTAAATGCATCGCCAAACTGTTTACTCAAGACGGTAGACTAGCAGGCGGTTATAGTTCCAATATGTAGCGAGAACTTCACTGTACAGTTTTAAGCGACCCTACGACCCTTAGCGTTGAGTAGTGGACAATCCAGTCCTTGTGTCTATAAGCAGGACCAACCAGTTCCCTTATTTGTATGTAGGACAAACCAGTCCTTGAGTCTGTAAGAAGGACCAACTAGTCCCCATATTAGTATGTAGGACACCCCAGTCCTTGAGTCTGTAAGCAGAACTAACCAGTCCCCTTATTTGTATGTAGGACAATCCAGTCCCGTTGTAGCTAAGACGTTCCCGTCACAAGCCATGTAACTCATGCACGTTCTGAAAATACGCGTGTGTTTTGTAAAAGCGGTATGTTAAGCATAAACCTTTACCATTTGAGTTAATTGAAATCCTTTCGCAATATGGCTTAGAAATATCAATCTTTTTGTTCCTTGAAATATTATGTGTACTTTTGCAAAACTTGCATGTCTTTCCACCCCCGAAAACATTTACAAAAATGTAAAACCGTAAAAAGTGGGGGTTATGAACTCACCTCAATATCCTTGTGCAAGGCTAGCTTAATATGATTCGAAAATGTCATTTCCAAACTGTAACTCGCTAGCATGCATTCTATAACATTCCTATCAAGGAATAACTTATGAGTTTCAAAATATGACATAACTAAACTACGTGTCACCGAGATCTACCGAATCATTAACCAAATGACCCTATGGAAGTGTTGCTAACTTGTTTTGAAACAATACGCTGGAATTGTTTAATCCCAATTATAGTCGGGATAAATACTAAGTCTTGGAAACAACTCAGCTCCAAAGAGATTAAAGATGTATATATTAATATATATAAATATATATATATATTAATGAAATCGTATTAGTCGCCTCGAAAGGTAGTACGCGTATGTAACGTATGTTGAAAATAATACTTTGTATACTCGTATGATGTGGTCGTATGATTTCCAAGTAGTTGTCACATAGTCGTAATAGTCTTGCGTCCCGTTCTTAATTTATAAAATAATTATATAATTGTACGCTCGTTAGAATCGACATTCATTCATTTGTTACGGTAATAACTCGGATAATAGACCATGTTATAATCTTACGGTAATGTGTCGTACTTCGTGTAGATGTTTGAATTATACATATAAACAATTATATTTATTTCATAAAAGTTTTGGAGTTCTAGACATTGGAAATTGTTGGTGCATAATGTCTATGTCTTAGTCTTATATCGAGTCTGTATAGTATAGAGCTGAATAGGCTAGGTATAGGAAGTATTTATGCTTAGCTTAGCTAAGTTCGCCCATGTGTGTCTCATGTATGCATGTTCGGCCGAACTTGCAGTAGCAAGTTCGGGCGAACTTGTGTCCCTCATTGGCGAACTTGCTTGCCTATAAATACCTAGCTTGTGATCCTCATTTGTAAATATGGCATTTCAGAGGCGAAGCTTTGTCAATTTATAACCAGAATGTTTGATCAATAAAACTGACGATTAACTGATTAAATCTTGTCTATTGGTAAACACGACGTGATATTTCCGCTATTATGGACGTTAGATATAAATTTAGGTTCCTTAGCATCGAGGATCGGTCCTACAAGTGGTATCAGAGCTAGAGCAGCCTGATTTGATAGTATCAAGACAAGATCACTTCTATTTCATCTCCATTTTTCTATTTTTCTTAACTTTTGAACATAAAATGAAGAATTCACGGTCAAAATCTTTTCAAATTTGTGTATATCATGTAAAATACAACAAAGATAAACCCTTGAAAGATTGGAGACCAAATTCAACCGAATTCATGTCAAAATTTTGAAAAAACCATGTTTTGGAAAACTCTAATGATCGAACTTGTTGGCTATGTTCGGCCGAACTTGGTCTAAAACATCACTTTGTGATTTTTTAGCAAATTCGCTCGAACTTAAGGTACTTTTGAGGAAATTCTTGCCAAGTTCGCTCGAAGTTATCAATTTTCCACTGATTTTATAGCAAGTTCGACCGAACTTGTGTAATATCAAGGAATTATTGAGTAAGTTCGCCCGTGTTTAATCAAAAATTTGATAGCAAGTTCGCTCAAAGATCTGATTGGTTTGTGTCATAAGTTCGACCGAAGATAAGTAAAATTTTTCAAAACAAATATCACAAGTTCAACCGAACTTGTGATAAACTCAAGCATTCATCATTGTTACTACAAGTTCGACCGAACTTGTAGTAGTGCTAATTGTTTTCAAAGTTTTTGAATATTTTCAGTGTACACTCTCGTTATTCACAATGGATGATATGCAAAGAGCTTTTATGTCCGGAGCTAGTTCGTCGAATGCCAATGTGATTCATCAAGTCAATCTTGATAACGAGATGGGGACGACTGTTAAACTCGCCCAAGCTGATGAGCATGGATGAATATGAAGCATGGAAGGAGAAGTTTACCTATTAGGTTCAAGCCATGCACTTTGCTGGCTGGGTGTCGATTGAAAAAGGCTACATGTTCTGGTAGATGAACATCAGCAAGTCCTTGAAAAGTACAACTACTCGACAGTACAGAGAGACGAATACATTGCTGAGAAAAGGATAATCAGTCTCATCCAACAGCCTGTTAAAGAAGATATCCTGATTTTGCTACCAGAGTATACTACTGCAAGAGATCTTTGGTTGTCATTACAGAAGAAGTATCAAGGTAATGCCGAAATGATCAAAAGTAAAAAGGCGCTTATACTAAAAGAGTTCGATATCTTCACCATGCTAAAGAATGAGACCATGAAGCAAATGATCGAGCGCTTTTGTCATCTTAAAGTTCAAATGCGAAGACACGGTCTCGAGAAGACAGAACAAGAATACATCGACAAGCTTGTTGACGCACTACCAGTTGGTGAATGGGCTACTTATTTGATGGTTCTGAAGAATAGTGATAAGTGAGAATTCTTCAAGTTGTCAACGTTTATCGACAAACTCGAAGTCCACGAAATGGAGCTTCTGAAGATTGCAAAGTCAAAGAATGCTAATGTTGTTCAAGACGTTGGGTTGTACTACAAAAGTGGAATGCAAGACAACATTTCAAGTCTGAAAATTGGGACCGCGTTTAGTGCAAACTTGAATGCTTCTCCACAGAACCAGAGTCAATCACAACCTCATTATGATCAGAGTCCACAGAGTTCGTTCTCAAGCACTGGTTCAAATTCATCTTATCAAAGTCAAGCAAATCAGAATCAACAAACAAATTCTGATTCAAATGTATACAAGTGCAACATCGCAGTAAATAACAATGTTGTTTCAGAACAAGTTGCTAAACAACATATGTCTCTTCTCGCCACTGTTCTGGAGTCATACGAAAGTCTTGTAGCCGGTAAAATTGAAAATCCCGAAATGACGGCAGAAGATTATGACCAAATGGATGAAGAAGAACTCGAGTTGATGGATATCAAGTGGTGTTTAGCATCTATTATCCGAAGAGTCACAAAGTTTATTGCTCTCACTGGCCGAGATATCGGAAATTCAAGCAACAAGTTGGGCTTCGACAAATCATAAGTGACGTGCTTCAGATGTCGCCAAAAGGGACATTTCAAGAGAGAGTGCAAGAATCTTGAAGCAACGGGAAATCAGAGTCCTTTCGGAGGAGGCAACGAGTATTATAAGAAGTCACTTCAATACAAGTCATTTCCAAAGAAGACTCAGGTTGAAATCCAAGAGAAACCAAATAGTAGCAGCAATGAGAAAGCTATGGTAGCATCAAACGAAGTGATGGTTTCGACTGGAATTCCTACATCGGTAAGAAGACTGAAATTGCGTTGATGGCTGAGATAGTTGAAGATACTTCTACAGAGGAAGCAGCAGCAAGAGGCAGAAGCAGCGGCTGTAGAACAGATTATGCTGGAACAATACTTGCATCAACGAGAAGAAAAGGAATATATCCACATGCAGAAACAAGGAATTTTCTCTCCTAACTCGGGTGATAGTTTTGCAGGTCATTTTGATGGAAGCACTAAAGAACAAGTGGTTGAGGAGAAAACAATTGATGAAGAGATCATCAGTGTTACACAAGAAGTGAATGCGAAAACCTCAAGGACATGGAGATAAAGCTTTAATGGCAAATCTAACGAAGGTAGGTCCAGAGGTAAAAGAAGTTGTCAAAGTACAAATTGTAGAGGTTGAAAAACCTTGTGCAAAATGTATCGAACCATGTTCTAAGTGTGTCGAAAAATCAAAAATCATCGCTGAAAACAATGTGCATAATGAACTTTTGAAATACGATTATCGCACAATGAAGGAAGCGTATGATAAAATGAAAAATGATTATGGTAGGCTTGATAGAAATAACATCGAATAACATGATACCATAAGAATGTTAAAAGGAACAGTAATGGATAAGCAAAAAGCTATTAATATCTATATTAACACCGATGCTGAAACTAAGCAAGAACTCCAGGACATGACAATTGAAACAGAATGTGTTCAACAACTTTTGAGAAGTTACACATGTAACGCATATGTCATTGATCACATCCTTCCGACGATTTCATCGGAAGAGAAACCTAAAAAGAAAATTGGTAAAGAATACAGCAATGTTCCTCCACCCCTTTGCGAGAAGTATTGTCGCAAATCCGTTGATGGGATGGATAAGGCACTCAACATTGAGTTGTTATCTGAAAAGAAAACTGAGTTGACAGAGAACATTGATGTAATCTATACTAAAACAGATGATGACAATGTTGTGGTTAAAAAGGTTGTTGAAAATGTTTTGAACGATTCTAATGAAGGCAGCTTTAAAAGCGCCGACTCGAGCTCAAAGAATTCAGATTCACAGTCCGAAGATGACGATACATCATCGGAGAATGATCTATGTGATGATCCTACTGTTGTCATGTACAAGATTAAGGAATTTGATAGATTATACTTTGATGAAAGTTTTCCAATTCAGAATGTGAAGGAAGAGTTATTAGACAAATTCTTTAAACTCGTGAAAGTCACATCAGATGATCTGGAGATCAATGAGAAGAAATTATATTCCAAACCTAAAAGAAACAACTACCGAAAGAATGGTGGTGATCATCCGGAAAACCGGAGAGCTGGGTTGGGATTAGAGGAATCAGATGAACCTAAAAGGAAACCGTCACCATTTCATGAATACAAGAATAAAAACATGAATTTTGTATATGGGACGAACACAGTTCATGAGGAAAGTTTGATCGGGAAACAATCAAACAATGAGTTTAAGAAACAAAAAGAACTTCGAGATAAAGCCAAAATTGCAAGTGGTGCCAAAACAAGTGGTGTAAAACCCACAAAAGGACATCCACATGATTCTCTGACTTGTTTCAAGTGCAATGAAATTGGTCATATTGCATGTTACTGCCCAAAATCAAAGCCAGCTTATCTTCGAAGAAAAGAAAGTTCAAATGTTGTGAAACCGAAGCAACCAGTGTTGAAAAACCTGTAAAGATTTTGAAAAGAAATGAATCAAAAGCTGAAGTTAAACCTAAGTTTGAAAATTCAATTTTTGAAAAAGGTGAAACTTCAAAAGCTAATGAAAACAATTTTACATCAAGAAGGCTAACATAAAATCTCAAGCCTGGATTGCAAAGAAACGGTCAGCAACATCTGAGATCACTAAGTCTGAGCTGGTTAAGACTAGTGATAGCAAGAAGGAATCAACATCTGAAAACCTAATTGAAACCAAATCTGAAAATGTCAAAATGACAAGTGGTAACAATTCAAAAGATAAAAAGACGGTAAAGTTTTCAAACATAAACATCATAGAAAATTCAGATGAAGAATGGGAAGTTTATTCTGTAGATGAGTGTGGATTCGATTATGCTGATGAATGTGAATTTGATTTTGATGATGGTTATCCAATTCAACCCAAGACCAAAAAGGCTTGGGTCTCGCTTTTTAAATAGATTTTTGAAATGTGCAGGGGCTCCAGAGATCCGTACTTTCTAAGTGGATTTGGATAGTGGAGCGTCCAGGCATATGAAGGGAATGAAAGCATTGCTATTCGACATTAAAGATATCAATGGTGGATATGTTGGATTTGCAGGTAACCAGGGTGGAAGGATAGTCGCCGAGGGAAAACTCTCCAATGGCGTCGTTTCATTCGATCGCGTGAACTATATTGCAGAACTTGAGAACAATCTTCTGAGCATATAGCAGATTTGTGACAAGAAGTTCACGGTCCATTTTAATGACAAAGAGTGTATTATCTTGAAGCCGGGATTCAAAATACCAGATGAGTGGATTCTGATGTGAGCACCACGTGAGAATGATTTATATGTTCTTGATATGGGTGTCGCTACCACTTCATCAAAATCAGCACAATGTTTTGTGTCAAAGGCTACTGAAAAGGATTCTATTCTTTGGCATCGTAAGATGGGGCATATTCATTTGCGAAAAATGAATTTCTTGGTTCATAATGATCTTGTAGAAGGCGTAAATCTTCGGAGTTTTCAGATGTCTGATCATTGCTTAGAATGCAAAAAGGGAAAGCAGATCAAGAAATCTCATCCAAAGAAAATTCTAAACTCAATCAAGTTGCCATTAGAACGTCTCCATATGGACTTATTTGGTCCTGTAAATGTTCGAAGCATCTCAGGAGACTTATACTGCTTGGTCGTGACAGATGACTATTCGAGATATACGTGGGTATTCTTTCAAGAATCAAAAGACGAAACGTTCGAGAACTTGGTTATTTTATTCAAGATATTCGAGAACCTTTATCATCTGCCGGTCAGACGCATTAGAAGTGACAACGGCACAGAGTTTAAGAACAACAAAATGAAGGAATTCTGCAACGCTAAAGGGATTCTGCACGAGTTTAGTGCTCCCTATACTCCACAGCAAAACGGAGTAGCTGAACGGAAAAACAGAACTTTGATTGAAACTGCGAGAACCATGCTTGCATATTCTAAACTTCCAATCAGCTTCTTGAGTGAAGCAGTTGCTGCGGCTTGCTACACGCTAAACAGGGTTCTCACTGTCAAACAAACAAAGAAAACATGTTTTGAGATGATAAACCGACGGAAACCAAATTTGAAGTTCTTAGAGCCATTCGGTGCACCATGTACGGTAATAGACCAAGATGGCAAATTCGAAGCTAAATCTCTTGAAGGTTTCTTTGTCGGATATGCGAGTCTGCTGAGAAGAGTATATGTTCCTTCGTTGAGAAAGGTTATTGAAACACAGCACGTGGATTGTTTCAACTCTACGGATCCTATTCAAAGGAAAGGTGACGCGTGGCTGTTTAACTATCAAGACCTTTGGAAGTCATTTGACTTGCCCGAAGAACCGTCTGACGTTGAAGTTGCAGCATTATACTATCTTCACCAGTCAGCAAATCTAGAACAAATTATTCGACCAATTGTGGTTAATCAACCCACGTTGGATCCATCTTCTTCTGGCGCAAGTTCAAGCAATAGTGGTGTTCCGGCTTGAAAATGTTTCTGAAACATTAACAACACCTGCTACTCCTCCAACAAATGCCTCTACTGAACCAGTGAATACAACAACGGAGCCTAGTATGCCTCAGAATCAGAATTCTGACTCAGATGAAGCACCAAACATTCGATGCTGATGGGGAATCATCTTCTTCAGATGAAGAAGTGGAGCAGATAACAAGTCTTCTTAATCAATCTGCAGGCCCGAGCAACAGAAATGAAGCTTCATCAAGCTCTCCAAACATTGAATTGGTCGTTGATCTCAACATCACGAATCAGCAAAACTCAGTAGATGTTCCAAGTGAAGAATTGCCGCGATCATATTCCTATCATCCGTCAATAAATATTATCAGAGAACTTCAAACTGGTGTTAGAACTCGAGGGCAAATTAACAAAGAACTCAGTTGTTTCTACACTCGCGTTGCTCCAACCCAGAACTATTGCTTCTATTCATGTTTCATCTCTCAGATTGAGCCAAAGACAGTTAATGAAGCTTTAGCCGATGAAAACTGGGTACAAGCAATGCAAGAAGAACTATTGCAGTTTGAGAAGTTGGGAGTGTGGACGCTTGAAGACCTACCAGAAAATCAGAAAGCGATTGATACAAAATGGGTCTTTAAGTGTAAACGTGATGATAGAGGAGTTATTGTTCGTAACAAAGCTAGGCTTGTTGTCAAGGGATTTCACCAGCAGGAAGGGATAGATTACACAGAAGTCTATGCACCAGTAGCTCGCTTGGAATCTATTCGAATCTTTCTAGCTTTCGCATCATGGAAAGGATTTAAGGTCTATCAATTGGATGTCAAATCGGCTTTTCTGTACGGAAAATTACGCGAGAAGGTGTACGTTGGACAACCACCGGGGTTTGTCGATCCACTCAACAAGAAGAAAGCGTACCTACTGGATAAAGCTCTTTATCGTTTACACCAAGCCCCGAGAGCTTGGTACGAGACGTTATCGCAACATTTCGTCGGAAACGGCTTTATCAGAGGAACTGTGGATAGTACTCTTTTCACCAGAGAAGTTGATGGTCATCTGATTATAGTTTAAATCTACGTCGACGACATCATCTTTGGATCTACAAACGATAGTCTCTGCAAGGATTTTCAGGGAATCATGAAAAAGAAATTCGAAATGTCCTCGATGGGCGAAATGAAGTGCTTTCTTGTTTTGCAAGTAGATCAGCTTCCGGATGGTATTTTCATTCATCAGACTAAGTATGTTCACGACATCTTGAAGAAGTTTGGAATGGAAAGCTTGAAGCCTCTATCTACGCCTCTTGCTCTAAATTACGGGATTTGCGTTGATGAGACTGGAGCCAAAGTTGACGAGACGTTATACAGATCGATGATTGGATCGTTGATGTATCTGATGGCATCGCGCCCAGATATTATGTATCCAACCTGCCTCAACGCCATATATCAGTCAAGCCCGAGGATCTTACACATGCAGATCGTGAAGCGAATCTTCAGATACCAGAAAGGATGCCCAAGCACCGGCTTGTGGTACCCGAAGAACGACAATTTCGACCTCACAGGCTATGTTGATTCTGATTTTGGTGTAGATAAGTTGAATTCAAAATCAACTACAGCGGGATGCCAGTTCTTCGGAACAAGAATGGTAACCTGGCAGTGTAAGAAACAGACTACGGTCGCTCTCTCTACCTGTGAAGCTGAGTATATCTCGGCCTCCAGGTGTTGTTCACAAATTCTGTGGATTCAACAGCAGATGAGAGACTATGGTCTGCAATTTCTAGACACTCCATTGTATGTTTATAACAAGGCAGCCATAGATATAACTAAAAGTCCGGTTCATCACTCACGCACAAAACACATTGAAATTCGTTACCATTTCATTCGTGATTGCTACGAAAAGAAATTGGTACGAATAGAAAAAATCCACACCGATGAACAAAAGGCTGATTTTTATACCAAACCATTTTCTTTGTCACGATTTAAATACTTGCTGAGAATTAATGGTATGAAAAATTTGCTGACAGGTGCGGACGCTGAGGTTGAATATGGATCGGACGATGAGTTCGCGTGATCCACATTGGTTTGTAAATATCTTTCAAGTTTAGAATTTTGTTAAAAACTAAAATCCAAAGAGATGTTTTTGATTTTAGGGGGAGAAATGTTAGAGAAAATACAAAAACATTCGAAATATTTTAAAATCCAAAAACATTGAAAAATTTCAAAATGTACAAAAACATTGAAAAAGACAAAAAGAATGCAGTATCATATAAGGAAATGATAGTACATCAGTGGACTATCACAGTATGCTACAGAAATGTAAAGTTTTAAAGTGGTAAACGAGTCTTACTATGGATGTGTCGATAGGCTTAACAAGTTCAGTAAACTGTTTTCGAGATATAAACTAAATTTAGCAACTGCTTATGCTTGTGGATTAACACATCTTGGATATACAGACTTAGTCTCCGAAATTTCGTTTGAAAGATTGCCTGATTCTGAGATACGAGGTCTTTATAGATAGTTGATATCTGGGGTATTATACAAGTTCTTCTGATTTTGCGGAAGCAATGGCCTAGAACTTCTATAATACTTTCGCCAAAAATCCCCAAACTGCATGCAATATTGAAAAGAATCGAAAGATCTAATCATTTGCAGTGCTAAAAAGATTCCTTAAGTGGAACACACCTTAAAGACGAGCCTTCATCTCTTTGTATGTACGGTAGTACTAACCTGAGCCCTCAAGGTCTCGCACAACCCAGATACAGATATCAATTACACTATATTCACCTGTAAGATGAAATCTGGGGAATCTGGATACGGGAGTATATTCAAGAAGTGGGAACCACAGATAAGTCAAGTTTCATAAATCTTACCTTAACATATCTTGAAACAGTTGAGAAATGTGGCAAAGCTTAAGTGGACAAACATATCGACAATCTAGGTAAACGAGTTTAAAGCTTAAAGTCATTTAAAGGTCAACGGTACTGGTGATATGTCTCAATCAACTTATAAGATCCTTAGACACGAATTCACAAAAATATGCCTGTAAATATGTTTGTACATAGTTTACATTGTCTTGTATATAGTTTACATTGTCCTGTACATAGTTTATCAGCTTTATAGATTAAAACCAAAAAGATTTTCAATGTGTTTTAGCATAAACTTACAAAAATACAAAAAGATTTTATTTCTACATTGTTTTCAGCAAACCAATGTTGGAGAACGGATCTTTGAAGTCTGGTAAGATGCTAGAACTGGTGGTAATCTCTTTGAAAACGAACTTGGAGCTTATCTGTAAAATCTGAAAAGACAAAATGATAAAAAGTTCATTAATTTGAAACTTTGTTTTAAAAATATCAACAGTTTGTTCGTAACGGTCAAACCGGGGTCATTAACTTGGACTCGGCAGACAAATCGGTTGACCAAGGTCATTAGCATGGACTTGGTCAACTGAGTGGATTTTCAATAACTGGTAAAAAGTTGGAAAGTTCAGGGAGTTAAATGAAAATTTTGAAAAATTTGAAATTTGTGTTTGGCAAGTTCGGCCGAACTTGCTAAACAAAAACAAGTTTAACAAACAGCAAGTTCGACCGAACTTGCAAGTAATAACTGGTTTGATTAAAGGCTAAGTTCGCCCGAACTTAGTTGGGCTTGTTTGTTGGGCTTAACAAGTTCGCCCGAACTTGACTTGGTATAAATACCAATCAAGTTCGGCCGAACAAATTCAACAGCCTTCAAACTCTCTAAAACGAACTTGAACTTTGAGAGAACTTGAGTGATTTTGGCAATTTCATACTGTTACGCTGCCCAAATTCAATTGGTTTTGTGATTTGCACACCACAATCAATGGCAGAGGTATTGATTTGATCATTGAACCGTGTTTGGACCATTAATGAATGAAACTAGATCTAAAAACTTAAAATCTGTTAGATTTAGGTGTTGTTGGTTAAAATTGAACATAAATCCTGAATCTACAAGTAAAATCGACCGTGTAACTGAGTTTGTTTGGATTGTAATGGACATTTGCATGATTGAACAGTTTTGGTTGGAGAAGATGACAAGTTCGGCCGAACTTGTTATCAAGTTCGACCGGACTTGCATCAAAAGATCTTATTAAATTGGTGCAAACATGTTCGACCGAACTTATGAAAAGGAAATTTTGAATTATTTAGAATGCAAGTTCGCCCGAACTTATTGATAAACAATGAACATGTGATGGTTACATGTTCGGGCGAACTTGAACAAATCAGAATGTTGTAACACTAATCAAGTTCGTCCGAACTTGATAAAATGTTATAAAATTTTTGTGACTTTTCTCGAAAAGCGTGTTAATTGTTTTGCGTCGTTTTTCAGGCACAGGTTCCAGCACGTGTAATTTCAGTAGAGTTCTCGAAGGCTCACAACACGTGCATCACGCTCGACAAAACTATATGTCCGTCACTTAAAGAATACGACAATATATTGAAGTTTCTAGAAGAAAGCCCTATTCACAGAGCGATTACAGAGCGCATAGTGTCGTATCGATCACACATTGTTCATTTCTGGATGAATGCGAGTTTAAGTGAAGATGAGAAGACAATTACTTCTACTGTGCAAGTTGGTAATGAAGTTAAGCCGATTAATGTAATGGAAGATGATATTCGCAGAGTATTACAATTCAACGATAAAGAAGATGATCCAATTTATCTTGATGAGAGGATGGTGCATGGTTGTTTCTTCAAGATGGGTTACAAAGGAAGCGTGAACAAGCCGACGCTGAAGAAAGGGGAAGTGCCAAACCCCTACAAGCTCCTGATGCACTCCGTAATTCATACATTTAGTCATCGCAAGGCAGGGTTGGATGATGTTCAAGATTACTTAGCTTGCATGGCAACGGCGCTTATTCTGAAAAAGACGTTTAACTTCTCAAAGTTAGTTTTCACTCACATGTCGAAAAACATGGAAGATTCAAGATTGTGCTTAGATTTGTTCAAATGTTGATTGACGAGAATTATTCTAGTATTGCACGAGATCTGAACGACGTTTTATACGTAGTTCATCTTGATGAAACCACTGTAAAGAAGCTCATAAAGTTTCAAAAGCAAGCTTCAACTCCTGTTGCAAGGCCTGTATTCGGAGCGATCAAAGATTCGAACTATATCGTGCCCCAGGATATAAATGGAGGAAAGATGGTAACGACGATGAGAAAGAGCTTAACGCTAAGAAGGAGTGGTTTAAAGATTTCAAACCAAAGGCAAGAAGCGAATGGTTCTTAAAGGCAGAAGCTGATAAGCCTAAAAAGAAACGTGCTGCGAATAAAGTCGAAACTATGCTTGTCGACGAAGATGAACCTGAAAATGTTGAAGTAGTTGCTGGATCAAGTGCTGCAGGTGTTATTGAGAGTCAAGAGACTGTGAAAACGACTCAAGACGATGTTATATCTGCTACTTCTGAAAAAGAAGATGATTCTGATAAAGAAATTCCGGTGAAAGAGCCAGAAAAGACTGAGGCAGAGATTAGAGCCGAGAAAGAAAGAGAATTGGATGCTGATTTTGATCCTAACGCAGAAAAAGAATCTGATGAGGAAAGGCCTAAGAAAAAGGCAAAACGATCTAAGTCTGCAGTTGTTATTATTACAAAGACTACTGGCTCTCCTCAAACAAAAGGCAAAAGGAAAAAAGAAAGCTCAAAAAGCAGTTAGCAAGAGATACAAAGGAGCTTTAAAGAGCGCAGAAGTTACACAAGAACCTTCTGGCGCACAGGAGAAAGGAGTTACAAAGAACCTCCTACACAAGAACCTCCTGTTGTTGATATAAGTGAGCTGAACGCCCAGGTTCATGTAACAAGAACCTCCTGTGGTTGTTGCATCAGAAGAAAAGCCAGGAGCTACACAAGAACCTCCTGTGTCTAGTTTTGTGGATGTACCGATTATTCAATCGCCTGTTGCTCCAACGACTTCTGTTCCTGAAAGTTCTACTCCAAAGAAGTCTACACCAAAATCTGCAACACCAAAGTCAACACCAAAGACTCCAGGAGGGCCTAATGTGTTTGGTGATATGCACAATGATCCGATAAGTCTGCAGGATCTAAACGATTTCTTCCCAGAAACAAATGTTGAACTTCTGGAAAATCGCTTGAAGGTGTTAGAAGAAAAAGTAGTGCAGAATGAAGTTGAAAAAGCAGAGCTTATTAACAAGATGAATCAAAGCGTTGTCGAAAAAGAAATGTTGGATGACAAGGTGAAGGTGTTAGAGAATGAAAGAGAGTAATTTAAAGCATTGATCGAAAGTTTGCAAGATGCAAATGAGAAAATGCAAACTGAGATAGCAGATCTGAAGTCTGTCCAAGCACTAAATGATCGAAGATTCTCCAGGATGCAGAAAGTGTTATCTAATGCACTGGGTATCAACTTCATCGATGAATATGATCATCTAGATCAACAGGAAGCTAAGGAACGAGCTGAAAAAGAATTAGCTGAGAGTGGCAAAGGTAAAGGAGTTGAAGGTGAAGCTCCTAAGTCTTCTGATGCTATAGAGAAACCAGTTGAAGATGTTTCGAAAGCTTCTGAGTCTAATATTCCAAAGGTTGACGAATCTGTCAAGCCTTCTAATCCTATCACTGCTTCTGAAGAAAAAGACGATGAAGAAGCTGAGAAAGATGATAAAGATGATGAAGAGGAAGGAAGTTACGAGGATTGGAATGTTGGTGATGATGATGATGATGACGGTTATCAGGGTAATGTTGGTATTAGAGTTTCTGAAGGCAAAATCTCTGATGATTTTGATTTTACTGCCCTAATGGACGATGAATCGAACAGAATGGAAGATAAAAGTCAGGGGGAGTCAGGGCAGAAAGGGCCAACTGATGATGATATAGATATGGAAAATGTTGATCGTTTTGCAAAGCCAGTTGCTGCTATTCCCGTGAAGCCTTTAATGTTAATGTTAGAACACAACGTGGAGGAAGGTGAATATGTACATAACTACACGAAGGAGGATTTAGCTAGATTGATCGAAGTTGAAGCTGAATCATATAGTTTGATTTTGAGGAGGATGTGATGACTGTAAATCCTTTCGAGCCAAATGATTATCAGTATCAAAGACGATTTGAAGCTGATGAATACAATCGAGTAATTATGGAAGATTGGTCTTCAGATGATGAATCAGATCAGAAAGCGAAGTACGTCGGTTCTAATTCGGATAGTTTTCCTACTTTTGAAGAGATGTACAAGCCGCTTGATGAAGATATGTTGAAGGAAAGGATTGTTGAATCAGTTCGAGAGGGTAAAGTACCCAAGCCCATGACCAAAGAAGAAATTGCTCAAGCGAGAAAGTCTTGGTTTAAAGAGATGCCACGCGAACGCAAGTTTCGACGTCCACTAGCATTCTTTACCAGAGACAAAGATGTTTTTTGGGGATATTTTGAGTTGGGGTTCGTTCAAAGAGCTTAACGTCTATGCAATCAAAAGGGAGTTTGGAGTGCAATACTTTAAATCCATTGCTGACTTCAAGACATTACCGTATTGGGATGTAGAAGAGTTGGTACAGACGGTGAATGTTACATATTACATGAAGCCGATTGATCAATTATTGTGGAAAATGATTAAGTATGAAGCGGTTAAAGGTTGGAATTATTGGAAGCCTTTATTCCTAGTCGCAGACTTAAGATAAACAAGAAAACTGGTGAAAAAGACATAACGTTAATAATGAAACGTCCAAGAGCCATGAGGAATATGCCATTTATGCCGATTGAACAAAACTTCTATCCATTGTTCAAGTGGTGGCAAATAGATCCATCAACTTGTGAAGCAGTTATTATGTTAAAGTTTGAAGAACATTTGAATATTTCAAAGGAAAGTGTTGAGGTGATGGGTTATCAGGGCATGAGAGGTTTATGGAGGACAATAAGGATTCTAGATCCTATGTGGCTTGTGAACTGCTCAAGAGAAGACATCAAAACCTTGTTCTATAACAAGATTGTTTTTGAAGAACGTGAAAAGGTACAAGCTATGCAGTTTCAGAAAGTTGTGAACGTTTATTATGCGCGCGAAGTAAATTCTGGAAAGATGTGGCAAACGAAGTGGAGGGATCTGGAGAGAGTTGAGTTTTTAAAGGAGGAAAACAGAAATGAGGTGATTAAAGAAAGAATGGAAAAAGCGGTAAGGCAAAGTTCTCTAAGAATGGCTAACTTTAAAAGACAACCGCCGATGATCAAACGCCTGTTCCAAAGCAAGAACGACGAAGGAAGCCGTTCAAGAACTTCTTCGTTCGTGTGCGTTAATGTTTATATGAAGACAGAGTTTTGAAGACTGATAAAAGACGAAGACAATATCCAAGGGGGAGTCTGTTGGTGCATAATGGCTATGTCTTAGTCTTATATCGAGTCTGTATAGTATAGAGCTGAATAGGCTAGGTATAGGAAGTATTTTAGCTAAGTTCGCCCATGTGTGTCTCATGTATGCATGTTCGGCCGAACTTGTAGTAGCAAGTTCGGGCGAACTTGTGTCCCTCATTGGCGAACTTGCTTGCCTATAAATACCTAGCTTGTGATCCTCATTTGTAACCTGGCATTTCAGAGGCGAAGCTCTGTCAGATTGTAACCAGAATGTTTGATCAATAAAACTGACGATTAACTGATTAAATCTTGTATATGTGTAAACACGACGTAATATTTCCGCTATTATGGTCATTAGATATCAAATTTAGGTTCCTTAGCATCGAGGATCGGTCCTACAGAAATAAATAATACTAGTTATAGTTGTCTAATAATTAGACGTTTGGTTTAATATAAGTAATTTATTTATATGATAGAAAGCTCCGAGCGTCGTTATCTTGTAAACTCCTTTTGTCGAACAATATTAAATTCTTTTTTGTGAGTTATAAAGAATC
Source organism: Scalesia atractyloides (assembly GCA_947069175.1). Lineage (NCBI taxonomy): Eukaryota > Viridiplantae > Streptophyta > Magnoliopsida > Asterales > Asteraceae > Scalesia > Scalesia atractyloides. The sequence goes on from CAMTDV010000025.1 coordinate 45,435,731, forward strand.
GTCAATAATAAATATATTCTTATATTTATTTTTATAAAACACTTTGAATCTCGTTAGATGTCATTTTTAGATTATCAATACACTTCGTATAACGGGTTTTTACGAAAAACGGGCAGAGTCTCTTTTGTTTTTGGACGATCCCGACAATCAAAGTGTCGATATACATTCAAAACGCAACAATGATTTATGTAACTTTCACAAAGTTGTCTAATACTAAATCAATATATATATATATATATATATATATATATATATATATATAAAAATTTGTATACAAACTACGTCACGACACTACGGTTCGAGCTCGGTTCACGTTAACTAAAACTATATAAAAACAAAATAACAAAATTCGGATCGTTTAAATTTTACCGAGCCTTGCGTTGACCGAGTTGACTGCTTTGACCAGCAGTTGACTATGTTTGACTTACATTGACCGAGTTGACTGTGTCTGACTGAGTTGACCGGGTTTGACACGAACACCAAAACTGAACCGAGCGATCCCTTGACTACTATTGACCCATGTTGACTCGGGTTTGACCGAGTTGACTGCGTTAACCGGGTGACTGAGTTGAACCAAGTTGAACCGAATTTGGATCTGAACCGCGTCGACTCGCCACCCCGAACCGAAACAAGACCAGAACCCGAATCGAGATACGAATCAACAAAACCGACCCAAATTGAACCTGTACCGAGACTCACAACAGCACCACCACCACTACCGCCGCTAGCCGGGACTAGAGCCGCCGGCCGCGGCGTAGCTGCCACCACCACGACGCACCACCACTCCGCCACTAGTCCTCGCGGTTATACCGCCGCTAGGTTTGGGGTCGTTTGTTTTCGTTGGAGTTGTACCGCCACTTAACTGATCGAATCACCACCACCCGTAACCGTCACTTGTGGTTCGCCACTGTCATGGTCCCGGTGGTTGTCCAGCCGCCGTGAAACACTGCCCCAAGTGGTGGTCGTAGAGATAGAAAGGGATGAAAGGGTTAGTGTGTTTTGGTCAAGGGAGATGAGCGAGATGGAGAGTTGAAGTCATGGTAGTGTATAAATTGTTTTAGACATGTTCTTTTTATCAATAATATATTATACTGGGAAAACTTACTTGCAAGAATAAAAATGATGATGATTGAGGTGATGTAGCCGAAAGGAAATGGTGTGGGCTGGTTTAGATTTTTGTGCTGTGTCATACAATTAATAATAATGCAATTTTGAAGTAAAATGTGATTTTTTGGCCAAGATCTTGAGTAAATAATTGAACATGTATACACAACATAAAAAAATAAAATAATATGGAGCATGTGTGTATGTATCAAATCGGATGAGGGAAAAGAACAAGTAATTGTGATGTTTTTAAGAAAAATATTGACATTGTATTGGAATAAAATAATCATTTGATCATATCTTGGCAAATGGCAAAGTGTCGTTGATTGAAATCTTAAGAATTTGCAAAACAAAAGTTATGGCATATTCAATTGTTTATTATTATTGTTTTATATTGTCACATCCAAAACTTCAAAGATTGTTGATCTTGTGCAGTCGACCATATGATGGTGGCTACATGTTTTGAACAACTAATCTAACCAAACAATTCATGTAAGACATGGATGTCAAAGAATACATGTGACACCATTGTTTAGAGTTAGGGTCCATGATGATGTTTGGAGTAAGTTTGGTTAAAACTTGGAAGCAAACTAGTACCTGACCCGTATAGTTACTAAGTAAAATTAAATAAAAAAACACGTAGAATATACTTTTATGATCAAATTACATAAAATGATGTCGGAAATCGATGTGTGACGCGTTCGTTCGTCCGTAGTGTTAAAGTCGGGTAAAATGCTTCAGTTGTCGAATCTATTCCGTTTTTCGATCTGATTTCAGCTGCGAATATTGAAATTCGATTACGAATCTAATATATCATAATATTTCAGTTTTGAAGGTGATATACCAGTCCGATGCTTCCATTTCGTTGTCGGTGCGTTCCTGCAGTTGCGTTTTTCGTTCACGTACGCGTTTTGTGACGTTCAAAAGCACCACAAATTCGTAAAACTAAGTTCATATGTATAAATTATACGTAAAACATTCATGTTTTTCGGCCTTGTCAGTATTTTCGTCCGGTGTCCATTCGTTTCCGCTTATCGTTCAGTAGTTTTCCCGAAAATCACCATATGCGCACTGTAAGTTAGATAAGCGTTCCTAGGCATTTCAAAAGCCTAATTAAGTTAATACGTGACTTAAACACTATTTAATATTGCCTTAAACGTTTGTTAATCGTGTAATTAAAAGCCGAAAAGTACCAGTTGTCACATTCTCCCCCTGTTATAGAAATTTCGTCCTCGAAATTTAGACTTTGCCATCTTCTTAAAGCTTTGTCATGCACATGTAGCTATGAACAACGTCGCGGTAACTGACCACAAGAATGAATCAAGACTTGTCCGTAGTGTATAAGTACAATGACTTGTTACGACATTAAGAACCCAACGGTTCAACTGAGTTTGCTTTCCGAGTTGATGCCAAGTGAACGAGATGTTATAATACCGTCACCAATGTGACTACGTTTACAGGGGTCCAACAAAAGAGGAATTCGAGCCAATAAGATTCCAAATGGACGTTCACAATATGCAAGTGAATTCTAGAAACAATAGATTTATTATCAATAGTACCTTGCGTTAATTATTGAAACTCAGAATCAACAAGCTCAAATAGAATAGGACCATGAAAATGATTTGTCAACTATCGAAACATTAAATGAAATTAAATTTGTGTTGACATTATCGAATTGCAAGGATACACCGAAATACAACCGATCCTGGTGTATCATCGTCTTATACATAGTTGCATTAAGACCATTTAAATGATGAGCCAAACGAAAGGCACACGTAGTTTCGCATGAAATGATTGATCGTGATTAGCCCAAGCTACAAGTTTACACCAACGCCACAAGGCGTTGTAGTGATCGAAATAATTCAATAATAGCGGTGACCGAACAAGTTCACCGTGTTTGCAATAAGATAGAAGATCCGACGAAGTAGATTCAAAGATTTATTCCAAATGAATTTCATAGAATTTCGGGTCGATGACAAAAAAAACAAATAACAATTGAAGGTCATCGAGTTTGCAAGTGGCGTTGAAATAACCGCTAGAGGTGCACCGAAACAAGCCATGAATTTGTGTACCATTTTCTTAATACACGATTGTATTAAGAATGTTTCAAGATAACGAATCAACAAAGTGGATTTAATAATAAATAAACAAGTAATTAAATCCATACGTGAAATGTGTAAACGAAATCAGCACAAGCTTCAAATTAGTGAAAAACGCGACCAGAGGTGCCGTAAACAACAAACGATTCAAATGAGTTAAGATCAAACAAGTTTGCTATGGCTCGAAATGAATTAAAGGCTTGTTGATATTACTTTGAATATGATGGCCTCAATCCATCATATGGAATTCTAGAATTGCATACGTATAGTGAGCAAGTTTAGCCAACTAAACTTGACTTAGATATCAACCAACAACGATATATGTATTTCCAAGGAAGTTTTAACATGGCGATACAAAACCATGTATGTGGCTTGTCAAGAAAAGTGATTCAAGGAATTTAGTTGACTCGATATCAATGAGTTAACTCTTGCAATAATATAGGTCATCAAGGTTTCAATGCAATAATCGATATAGCGAAAACAATAATTGAAATATCGATAGAACCACTCATTTGATGTGGAGTCCCTGATAGTTTCCACGAGTCAAGCTAACCACAGGCTAAACAAACAATGCATGCGTAACGTATGAATTTGTCAAGAAACTGTAATTGGGTGTTCACTAATCATGAATGAAATTCTCAAGATGAGATGACCTTTAGAAAGAGTAGAGGTGCAAGAATCTACTCATTATATGGAAAAGTCGGAATTTCCAACAAAAGAATTTAGGACTTACCTCAAATTTCATGCAATGACCTGGCGTTATGTGCCATTACCACGAGATGTCAATCTTGGCGTAGTCAATTAGAAGAGTGGGGAGATGTGAGGACTTGTAGTTCCTGTTGCGATGCCAATAATCGTGATTTCCATTAGTCTGTGAAGTCCTCGTTTGGACGTACCTTGGCGTGTTTCGCACCGCTTGCAGGGCTACGTGACAATAGCCGCATTCTGACAGACAGTCATTCCACTGACGTGATTTGCATTGCTTCTGTAATCGTTCAGTCATGTTTTCCCTAAGGCGTTGCCTCGAAATTCGTGCGTTTTGTATTTCAACATTCGTGATGTATAAATTAAGTCTCATGTATTCATGCGCATCGTCAATCTGTTTGTCGTAGTTTACCTGCTGGGGTTAGTAAAATAGCAAAGGTGACATATATAAAATCGTTTGCCTGAGTAAATAGTCGCAGTTTCTACGAAATGACCTTTAATGAATTCTTGTCATAAGTTAACCAAAGGTCTTAAGTGTGTGTTCTCAAAACTTTCAAGTTTTGCTTATCGTATGCAATCGTTCCATGTAACGTGTATATAACACAACACTAATGCATGTTTTGAAATAAATATGTTGACTCGTTTTCGGCCACGGTTGGAACCTATGTATGTGTTCTAGGCGTTCTGTATGTGTTCAAGCCTTAATAAGCTAAGTCCCCAAACGAAAGTGACGTCAAAGCCTAGGTATCTCTACAGAAACCTAATTCGCTGAAACCTATAGCTCTGATTCCAATCTGTCACATCCCGATAAATCGATTACATCAGAGCCGAGCGTGACTGGACCTGTATCTTCATTGCACAGCGGAAGTATTTAATGCTAAGACTTCTAAAACGTGAACGCCTGCTAAGTACTAGAGTCCCCATGGGTTCTCCTATTCCAACCGTGCCATAATTTGAAAACGTAACCTGAGAAAGAAACATGCGAAAAATCAACATAAAGTTGAGCGAGTTCATAGTTTGTTTGAAAAAGATTTAAAATAAATCTTTTTGATAACCGGTTTAAATATTGTAGAGAAAACGTAATAAAACCATTTTCCTCGGCATGTCAATTGAAAACCTTGTTTTTGTAATATTTGAATACCCGTCAATGTCCGCGTACGACAAAGACAACATGCCCGCATGAGCCTATAACCCACCCCAAGCTAGTAAATGCCTCGCAAACCGTTTACTCAAGACGGTAGACTAGCAGGCGGTTATAGTTCCAATATGTAGCGAGGACTTCACTGTACAGTTTTAAGCGACCCTACGGCCCTTAGCGTTGAGTAGTGGACAATCCAGTCCTTGTGTCTATAAGCAGGACCAACCAGTCCCCTTATTTGTATGTAGGACAAACCAGTCCTTGAGTCTATAAGAAGGACCAACTAGTCTCCTTATTCGTATGTAGGACACACCAATCCTTGAGTCTGTAAGCAGTACTAACCAGTCCCCTTATTTGTATGTATGACAATCCAGTCCCGTTGTAGCTAAGACATTCCCGTCACTAGCCATGTAACGTGGTGAAAATACGCGTGGGTTTGGTAAAACCGGTATGTTGAGCATAAACCTTTCGTAAACCATTTGAGTTAATTGAAATCCTTTCGCAACATGGTTTAGAAATATGAATCTTTTTGTTCCTTGAAATATTATGTGTACTTTTGCAAAACTTGCATGTCTTTCCACCCCCGAAAACATTTATAAAAATGCAAAACCGTAAAAAGTGGGGGTTATAAACTCACCCTGGTGCAAGGCTAGCATAATATGATTCCAAAATGTCATTTCCAAACTGTAACTCGCTAGCATGCATTCTATAACATTTCTATAAAGGAATAACTTATGAGTTTCTAAATATGACGTAACTAAACTACGTGTCACCGAGCTTTACCAAATCGTTAACCAAACGACTCTATGGAAGTGTTGCTTTTGAAACAATACGCTGTAATTGTTTAATCCCATTTATAGTCGGGATGAATACTAAGTCTTGGAAACAACTCAGCTCCAAAGAGATTAAAGATGTATATATTAATATATATAAATATAAATATATTAATGAAATCGTATTAGTCGTCTCGAAAGGTAGTACGCGTATGTAACGTATATTGAAAATAATACTTTGTATACTCGTATGATGTGGTCGTATGATTTCCAAGTAGTTGTCGCATAGTCGTAATAGACTTGCTTCCCGTTTTTAATTTATAAAATAATTATATAATTGTACGCTCGTTAGAATCGACATTCGTTCGTTTGTTACGGTAATAACTCGGATAATAGACCATGTTATAATCTTACGGTAATGTGTCGTACTTCGTGTAGACGTTTGAATTATACATATAAAAAATTATACTTATTTCATAAAAGTTTTGGAGTTCTAGACATTGGAAATAACTAATACTAGTTATAGTTGTCGAATAATTAGACGTTTGGTTTAATATAAATAATTATATTTATATGATAGAAAGCTCCGAGTGTCGTTATCTTGTAAATTGCTTTTGTCGAACAATATTAAATTCTTTTTGTGAGTTATAAAGAATCATCAAAAATAAATATATTCTTATATTTATTTTTATAAAACACTTTGAATCTCGTTAGATGTCGTTTTTAGACTATCAATACAATTCGTGTAACGGATTTTTACGAAAAACGGGCAGTCTCTTTTGTTTTTGGACGATCCCGACAATGAAAGTGTCGATATATATTCAAAACGCAACAATGATTTATATAACTTTCACAAAGTTGTCTAATACTAAATCAATATATATATATATATATAATAAAATTTGTATACAAACTACGTCACGACACTACGGTTCGAGCTCGGTTCACGTTAACTAAAACTATATAAAAACAAAATAACAAAATTCGGATCGTTTAAATTTTACCGAGCCTTGCGTTGACCGAGTTGACTGCTTTGACCAGCAGTTGACTATGTTTGACTTACATTGACCGAGTTGACTGTGTCTGACTGAGTTGACCGGGTTTGACACGAACACCAAAACTGAACCGAGCGATCCCTTGACTACTATTGACCCATGTTGACTCGGGTTTGACCGAGTTGACTGCGTTAACCGGGTGACTGAGTTGAACCAAGTTGAACCGAATTTGGATCTGAACCGCGTCGACTCGCCACCCCGAACCGAAACAAGACCAGAACCGAATCGAGATACGAATCAACAAAACCGACCCAAATTGAACCTGTACCGAGACTCACAACAGCACCACCACCACTACCGCCGCTAGCCGGGACTAGAGCCGCCGGCCGCGGCGTAGCTGCCACCACCACGACGCACCACCACCTCCGCCACTAGTCCTCGCGGTTATACCGCCGCTAGGTTTGGGGTCGTTTGTTTTCGTTGGAGTTGTACCGCCACTTAACTGATCGAATCACCACCACCCGTAACCGTCACTTGTGGTTCGCCGCTGTCGTGGTCGCCGGTGGTTGTCCAGCCGCCGTGAAACACTGCCCCAAGTGGTGGTCGTAGAGATAGAAAGGGATGAAAGGGTTAGTGTGTTTTGGTCAAGGGAGATGAGCGAGATGGAGAGTTGAAGTCATGGTAGTGTATAAATTGTTTTAGACATGTTCTTTTTATCAATAATATATTATACTGGGAAAACTTTCTTGCAAGAATAAAAATGATGATGATTGAGGTGATGTAGCCGAAAGGAAATGGTGTGGGCTGGTTTAGATTTTTGTGCTGTGTCATACAATTAATAATAATGCAATTTTGAAGTAAAATGTGATTTTTTGGCCAAGATCTTGAGTAAATAATTGAACATGTATACACAACATAAAAAAAATAAAATAATATGGAGCATGTGTGTATGTATCAAATCGGATGAGGGAAAAGAACAAGTAATTGTGATGTTTTTAAGAAAAATATTGACATTGTATTGGAATAAAATAATCATTTGATCATATCTTGGCAAATGGCAAAGTGTCGTTGATTGAAATCTTAAGAATTTGCAAAACAAAAGTTATGGCATATTCAATTGTTTATTATTATTGTTTTATATTGTCACATCCAAAACTTCAAAGATTGTTGATCTTGTGCAGTCGACAATATGATGGTGGCTACATGTTTTGAACAACTAATCTAACCAAACAATTCAAGTAAGACATGGATGTCAAAGAATACATGTGACACCATTGTTTAGAGTTAGGGTCCATGATGATGTTTGGAGTAAGTTTGGTTAAAACTTGGAAGCAAACTAGTACCTAACCCGTATAGGTACTAAGTAAAAATAAATAAATTAAAACACGTAGAATATACGTTGATGATCAAATTACATAAAATGATGTCGGAAATCGATGTGTGACGCGTTCGTTCGTCCGTAGTGTTAAAGTCGCGTAAAATGCTTCAGTTGTCGAATCTAATCCGTTTTTCGATCTGATTTTAGCTGCGAATATTGAAATTCGATTACGAATCTAAATGTCACACCCCGACCCGCAGCAGAATAAGAGTCGGGGCATAATTTGGTTATCACCAAAGCTCATGATGTTTACTAATATGTTTCATATTTATTAAATTCAAAATTTCAACTTCAATATTCCAAACAAGTTCATACAATTGCAAGGAAAAAGTAACTAAATAAGCAATCCAAAGCCTAAACCGATTTATTTTTCTAAGCCGTCCTATATGTTTCTTCTGCAACTAGATCACCTGTATCATGTGTAAAAATGGAGGTTTTTGGGTCAACAAAAATTGGCGAGTGAACCTTGTTAGAAAACATTTATTATTGATTTCTTATTGTATTTAATATGGAAAAATTGTGCAATAATCATATGTGAGCAACCGTAAATAACATACAATAACAAACAATAACAAACCACCTTGCATAAGTATATGACATGAATGATAATGTATATGTTGGCAACGTCACGTTCCGCTCACAGGTAATGGGGAACGGACGGCCTATGATGATGTATGTGCGATCAAGGCTCAATCAAACGGAGCCGATCGTATGTTGGCAACGCCTCGTTCACGCTCATAGGTAATGGGGAACGGTTCCGCTCATAGGTAATGGGGAACAGACGGCCTATGATGATGTATGTACTGAAAATGATAAATTTAATCTAAACATTCACCACACAAACAGTTGATACATATTGAATACACATTTGATCATGGATATGATGGATGCACAAGTGTTTAAATGAAATAAATAATAAGACACATGATAAACCCCAAAATGTGATTAAAACTGAGAATTTGTAGAGATTCACTCACATTGGGTGCGTTCGTTTGATGATGTTGAATGCGCACGAGTTTAGAGGGTTGATCGACGAGGATTAACTAACCTAAATAATAACGAAAACGTACAGTAAATAAGTGGATTTTATTAATAATTTTAATAGGATTTTTAGATATATTTCTGTGAGTTTAAGGTCATTTTCTAACTTTAAAAATATTATTTTTAAGTATTTTTAATTGATTTTTAAATTAAACAAATAAATAAAAATATAAAAAAATGTTGACTTTTTGGGTTGACCGTTGACCGTTGACCATTGACTTTGACTGTTGACCGGTTCGGTCTTGTGTTTGTTTGCACTGAGTGAGGTTCGAACTTGTGACCTCCCGTACGCGTGCACGCAGCTCTACCAACTGAGCTACGTGTCTAACCCGAAATATTTCTGTTTTTAATTATATTTATATACTATTTAATTTATTCAGAATTCATTTATTTTAAAAAGAATTTTAATTATGTCGAACCGGTGCACATAACAGGTCTCGAACCCGGGACCCGTTGTTTAGCGTTGCACACAGTCCACCGCTGGACTGTGTGTCTAACTTGGTTAAAACACTTGTTTTTATTTCTCTTATATACTAACCGAAAGGTTCCGTATTTAGGTTTTATAAAAAGGTTTGAATATTGTGACGAATCGGAACAAGGACAGACTCGAACTCGGTATCTCTATGTTTCAAATGCACACAGTCCACCGCTGGACTGTGTGTCTAACCCGAGATATAACCCGATTTATATTAAATATATACACAACCTAACTTCATCTTCTTCGTTAAAACAACCCAGACAATTGATATTCGACTGATTTTGTTCAATTCAATTAACGGACATATAAATGATTAAAATGTAACGGATAGGAAAGGTTTTGGAAATGAATGTACCGGAAAGATGATTTTTCTCAGAACTCCGGCAAAGGTCGTCGGCTCTGTTTATGTATTCCGTCTGAGCGGACCAATTAACAGTTTGGTTAACTAATTGTTAAATTTAGTGACTAAACAAGAATTATCAGAGAGTTTATATGCTCGTACCGAATCACAGCGTGATTTCAGAATTTTCAGAGAATTTCCGGCGGTTGCAGGTTATCCGGTATCGTCGTCTGGGACCGATTCTGGTTGAAGGGTTTGAGTTAGTAAAAGTCTAACAATAGATAGAAGATGAAAGGATTGAGAAATTTACCGTTTTGATGAACGACACGGTTTTCCGGCGAAAGTCCGGTGATATCAGATAGCGATTCCGACGATCAGAAATTAGAGCAAAAGTGAAATTGAAGGTTCTGTGAGTGTTTCTGAGTCGCGAGACAGAGATATTATTGTGTAAATTTGGAAGTGAATGATTTCGGTTATCAAACTCGAAAATCATATGAATCGAGTTCAATTGAAGACTGAATTGATTAAAACGTGGGTTGTAATGAATTTATCGGTTATAATCAATAATTCACGATCACTCAATCGTCTGGATGGTTGAAAGCCGATTATCGGTTTCAGTTTTTGGCGCAAACAGGTGAATTCACGGTAACTTAAGTTTTATTTGTTTCCTTGATTACACAAAAGCATCAAGTGGCGGAGTGGTTAAATGTTTGATGGTTGTGTCTTCCGGCTGACCCGGGTTCGAAACCCGGCAGCCCCTTTTCTTTTTTATTTAATTTATTTTTACTTTTTAATAATTATAGTTTTTAAATTCTAAAATGTTTATTAATTATGTATTGTTTAGAATTAAAATTAACCATAAATACGTAACAAAATTTTATAACTTGATATTCGATTAACAAACGAAGCGGGTTTGGAAACCCGTTTTTCGACGGATGTTACAGTATCCCCTACTTTTAGAAATTTCGTCCCGAAATTTAAGTAGTAGTGGTAACAGGAAAAAGATGCGGGTATTTTTCGCGCATTGAGTCTTCACGTTCCCAAGTAAACTCAGGTCCTCGTTTCGACTCCCAGCGTACCCTAACAATTGGAATACGACTCCGTCTTAAATGTTTTTCTCCGAAGTCCATGATCTCTACTGGTCTTTCAATGAAGTGCATAGATTCATCGATCTGAATATCTTCTAGGGGAATATGGAGGTTTTCATCGGTGAGGCACTTCTTCAAGTTTGATACGTGGAATGTGGGGTGAATTCTGTTGAGTTCTTCTGGTAGGTCAAGCTTGTATGCTACAGGTCCTACTCTTTCGAGTATCTTGAAAGGTCCTACGTAGCGTGGTGCTAGCTTGCCCTTCTGGCCAAAACGAACTACTCCCTTCCACGGTGATACTTTTAAAAGTACATGATCACCAATGTTAAACTCCAAATTGTCTGCATAACTCTTTTGACGACTTTGTGCCGCTAGAAGATTGTTTCGAATTTGATGGATCTTGTCTGTGGTTTCTTGAATCAATTCTGGACCGGTAATTTGAGCTTCTCCAATTTCGTGCCAACATACTGGAGATCGGCACTTACGACCATATAAAGCTTCGAAAGGTGCCATGCCGATACTTGAATGATAGCTGTTGTTGTATGAAAAGTCAACTAATGGTAGATGAGCGTCCCAATTTCCCTTGAAGTCTATGACACATGCTCGAAGCATATCTTCAAGAGTTTGGATAGTGTGTTCAGATTGCCCATCAGTTTGAGGATGATAAGCGGTACTGAGGTCTAATCGTGTACCCAAAGCGGCTTGTACGGCTTGCCATGTTCGTGAAGTGAAACGACCATCACGATCTGAAATAATGCTTAACGGTACACCATGACGGCTTACGATCTCGCTGATGTAGATACGAGCTAACTTCTCGTTCTTGAAGTCCTCGCGAATCGGAATGAAGTGAGCTGATTTTGTAAGACGATCAATGATTACCCATATAGTGTCATACCCACTGGAGGTGCGAGGTAACCCGGTAATGAAGTCCATGGTTGTGTTTTCCCACTTCCACACAGGTATTTCAGGTTGGACTAGAAGTCCTGAAGGTCTTTGATGTTCAGCTTTTACTTTGGAACATGTAAGGCACTTGGAAACAAAAACAGCAATATCCTTTTTCATGCTAGGCCACCAGTAGGTGTATCGAAGGTCTTGATACATCTTTCGGCTCCTGGGTGTACAGAGTACCGTGTTTTGTGCGCCTCATTCATAAGAAAATCACGAAGGTTATTGTGATCAGGAATCCATATGCGATCTAGATAGTACAGAATACCGTCGGATTTAGTTTCGATTTTAAGTTCAGCTCCACAAGACAGCTCCTTGCGTACGTCGTTTTCCGTTACTGAAACATGTTGGGCTTCTCGGATTTGATCTTTGATGTCTTTTATGATTTGCGAACATAGAAGACGAATGGAGTTCGCATAACCCTTTCGACTGAGCGCATCGGCCACCACGTTTGCCTTGCCAGGATGATACCGAATTTCACAGTCGTAGTCATTAAGAAGTTCGACCCATCTCCGTTGCCTCATGTTTAACTCCTTTTGGTTGAAGATATGTTGGAGGCTCTTGTGGTCAGTGTATATTTCACACTTGGTACCGTAGAGGTAATGTCTCCATATCTTAAGAGCGAACACAACGGCTCCAAGTTCTAGGTCGTGGGTGGTGTAGTTATTCTCATGAATTTTGAGTTGTCTAGAAGCATAAGCTATCACTTTTTCTCTTTGCATTAGAACACAGCCTAGTCCTTGCCCTGACGCGTCGCAATAAACCACGAAGTCATCACAACCTTCAGGAAGTGTGAGGATAGGTGCGTCACAGAGTTTTTGTTTAAGGGTTTGGAAGGCTTCTTCTTGTTTGGGTCCCCATATGAAGGGTTTTCCTTTATGTGTTAAAGCCGTGAGTGGTACAGCGATGCGGGAGAAATTTGCACGATAATAACCAGCCAAACCAAGGAATGATCTTACTTCGGTAGGTGTACGTGGCGCTTGCCATTCTTGTACTGCTTTGATCTTTGAGGGGTCGACATGTATTCCCTTGTCATTGACGACATGTCCAAGGAATTGTACCTCTTTTAACCAGAATTCGCATTTGGAGAATTTGGCGTAGAGCTTTTCATTCCCTAAGAGTGTAAGGATGAGTCGAAGGTGTCGTTCACGATCAGACTTGGACTTTGAGTAAATGAGGATGTCGTCGATGAAGACTATAACAAAACGGTCGAGATAAGGTTTGCAGACTCTGTTCATTAGATCCATGAAGACAGCTGGGGCGTTTGTTAAACCAAATGGCATGACCATGAATTCATAATGACCATAACGAGTTCGGAAGGCGGTCTTTGGGACGTCTTCTTCATGTACTCTGAGTTGATGATAACCAGAACGAAGGTCGATTTTTGAAAAACAGGAGGCGCCTTGAAGTTGGTCTAGAAGATCATCGATGCGAGGTAATGGGTAGCGGTTCTTGACCGTTAACTTGTTAAGTTCTCTGTAGTCGATACACATGCGAAACGTTCCATCTTTCTTCTTCACAAAGAGGACTGGTGCACCCCAAGGCGATGAGCTAGGACGTATAAATCCTTTGTCAGTCAGCTCTTGCAGTTGACTGGCTAGCTCTTGCATTTCGGATGGGGCTAACCTATAAGGAGATTTTGCAACTGGTGTAGCTCCAGGTATAAGATCAATGCGGAATTCGACTTCTCTCACGGGAGGAAGTCCTGAAATGTCGTCAGGAAAAACTTGCGGAAAATCATTTACTACTGGGATGTCTTCGAGTTTCTTCTCCTTGATTCCCTTTTTGACGACATGAGTTAGGAATGCGACATAATTCTTGCGAAGATATTTTCGGGCTTGAAGACAGGACATTAATTTGAGTCCTTTCGAAGGGGTTTCTCCAAAGATTCGTATCTGACCGTTTGCAAGAAGAATGCGAATGAACTTTTCGCGGCATACAACTTCAGCATGATGTTGGCTGAGCCAGTCCATACCAATTATAATGTCGAAACTTCCCAACTTCATAGGAATGAGGTCAACTGGAAAATCGTGATCGTTTAGGGTGAGAGTACAATTGCGTATAATAGAGTTTAACGAGATCGGTTTTCCGTCAGCAACTTCTACCGTTATGGGTTCCATGAGTTTATCACGAGTTTGGTTGAGGATGGGTTCAAATTCTAAGGACACAAAACTCTTATCCGCGCCAGTATCAAATAACATGGATGCATAACTACCATTGATGAGAAACGTACCGTTAACCACATTGTTGTCAGCCCTAGCTTGATTGGCGTTGATGTTGAAAGCTCTTCCTCTAGCAGGTGGAGGAGCTTGGTTAGCCTGGTTTACTGGATTAGCTTGAGCTTGGGCATGGATGATATTCACCAGGCGTGGACAGGTGTTCCTGAAGTGGTTCGAGTCTCCACAGTTGTAACAAGCCCGCATAGGTTGCATCATGGGATAGTTGGGTTGGTAGTAGGATTGGGCTACATGTTGGGTAGGTGGTAGGAGTAAAGGTTGTTGGGCTTGACCCACTATCTGATGGTGGGTTTGGGTTGAGGGTTGATTACGGTTCGTTCGCTGAAGTGCGCGACAGGTTTGGATGGTGTGACCTGCGCGGCCACAGCCGGTGCAATGTTGGCAGGGATGATCAGGAAAGTGATGGTATTGGCAACGGTTGCATTTTGGGTACGGGCTGGAGTATGGCTTTTTATATCGTGCAGATGAGGGGGCAACTTGAGTGATGGGTGCAGCAGGGATGGGGAAATTTGTTTGTGTGACAGCAAAGTTTCTGGTGTTTCGTTTCCTCTTATTAGCAAACTTTGAGGAGGAGGTGGAATGGTTTGAAATTTGGCCCTCAATGGGGGCTTTCTTTTCTCGCCCTTAAATTTGCCGTTACGAATACGATTCTCGGTAAGCTCGGTAGATAGTTCCATAGCAACTTCAAGTGTTGCAGGCGAAGTGCTTAGAACTGAGTCTTGAATTTTCGAGGGGAGGCCTCGAATATAGTGTTCGACTAAGCGGTATACTGGGGTGAACAGTTGGGGACCATTTGGTTCAACTCTAAAAACCGTTTGTTGTAGGAAGTATGATCTCCCTCCTTTTGCTTTAACGAGTGAAATTCATCCTCTAACTTTTTGATCTCGCTTCTTGGACAGAAGCGTCTCGTCATGATTTCCCTTAACTCCTCCCACGTTAAGGCCATTGCATCTTCAATTCCTCTCTTACCTTTTTCTGTATTCCACAGGTAAGAGCTACTCCAAATAGTCTCCCAGTTGCGTAACGTACCTTGCGATCCTCGGGACAATCGCAATTGAGGAAGGTGTTTTCCATTTCCTCAAACCAGTGGAGGAGAGCAGTGACACCTTCGGTCCCTTCAAATTTCGGGGGATCGCAAGACTTGAAGTGTTTGTAAGAGCACTTTTTGGAGGGAGGGTTGTCGACGTTCTGGTCTTCTTGATGGGGAGGATTGATGGGATTTGTGGCGAGAGCTTGTTGGACTTGAATTACGATGTCAGGAAGCACCGCGGCCATTTGTTTTGCGATTTGGGTGGCCAAGCTTCGTTTGACCTTCCTAACCTTCTACCCCCACGTTGCTACCTAGACGACATCTACAGGAACATACATAAGAAGATTGTGAGTTTAAGGAGTCTTTTTAGGTGTCATGTATCTAAAAAAAATAAAAATAACATAAACATCAATAATGCAACTACATCCATAGGATGTCTTGGGTTTGCTCATGTTTGGGCCTCCAATGTCCCCCATACCATCGCCTGTATAGTCATGTGGGCCCCATGACTATTGGCTTAGTAGGATTCACATTGGTATTGGCGGTTTAACACTCGCATCACCCGAATGAAAACCATGAAATATGTTTGCGAGATGTATGGTCGGAGGGTGTCCAGGTGTAGACACAATGACAACTCAAAGTGGGGGGTTAGCTCACACGACGTTTGGTATAGCATGCTTTGGCCTAATAGGTCCTTCGTACTCTCATCGTTAGTCCCCAGGTAGGCAAACTGGTCCTTTATTTTGGATTTATACAAATGCCAAGCCTAGACAGGACGTTCCGACTACCGGTACTTGTACCCTTCCAGTTACTACATGCCCGTCATGAGAACTCACTTTGATGTGATTTGAAAATACAAAAATCGTTGCAAAAGTCATGGAAATTGTGTGGTGTGTGCTATCATGGATATGATATGTTATGAGAATATGATTCATGATAGGCATTGTATAATAATATGTACTTATGAACATGCTGCATAACATTGAATGTAACAATAAACATAAAGCATATAAACATCATGAATTTTGCATGTAACACACAAACAATTTAAAAATTATAATCAACTATAGTATAGGCTCTAAGGGTCTAATAACCTATCCTATACCCCTATAGTCATGGCTCTGATACCAATCTGTCACACCCCGACCCGCAACGGAATAAGAGTCGGGGCATAATTGGGTTATCACCAAAGCTCATGATGTTTACTAATATGTTTCATATTTATTAAATTCAAAATTTCAACTTCAATATTCCAAACAAGTTCATACAATTACAAGGAAAAAGTAACTAAATAAGCAATCCAAAGCCTAAACCGATTTATTCTTCTAAGCCGTCCTATATGTTTCTTGCTGCAACTGGATCACCTGTATCATGTGTAAAAATGGAGGTTTTTGGGTCAACAAAAGTGGCGAGTGAACCTTGTTAGAAAACATTTATTATTGATTTCTTGTTGTATTTAATATGGAAAAATTGTGCAATAATCATATGTGAGCAAACGTAAATAAACATAAATAACAAACCACCTTGCATAAGTATATGACATGAATGATAATGTATATGTTGGCAACCTCACGTTCCGCTCATAGGTAATGGGGAACGGACGGCCTATGATGATGTATGTGCGATCAAGGCTCAATCAAACGGAGCCGATCGTATGTTGGCAACGCCTCGTTCACGCTCATAGGTAATGTGGAACGGTTCCGCTCATAGGTAATGGGGAACAGACGGCCTATGATGATGTATGTAATGAAAATGATAAATTTAATTAAACATTCACCACACAAACAGTTGATACATATTGAATACACATTTGAATCATGGATATGATGGATGCACAAGTGTTTAAATGAAATAAATAATAAGACACATGATAAACCCCAAAATGTGATTAAAACTGTGAATTTGTAGAGATTCACTCACATTGGGTGCGTTCGTTTGATGATGTTGAATGCGCACGAGTTTAGAGGGTTGATCGACGAGGATTAACTAACCTAAATAATAACGAAAAAGTACAGTAAATAAGTGGATTTTATTAATAATTTTAATAGGATTTTTAGATATATTTCTGTGAGTTTAAGGTCATTTTCTAACTTTAAAAATATTATTTTTAAGTATTTTTAATTGATTTTTAAATTAAACAAATAAATAAAAATATAAAAAAATGTTGACTTTTTGGGTTGACCGTTGACCGTTGACCATTGACTTTGACTGTTGACCGGTTCGGTCTTGTGTTTGTTTGCACTGAGTGAGGTTCGAACTTGTGACCTCCCGTACGCGTGCACGCAGCTCTACCAACTGAGCTACGTGTCTAACCCGAAATATTTCTGTTTTTAATTATATTTATATACTATTTAATTTATTCAGAATTCATTTATTTTAAAAAGAATTTTAATTATGTCGAACCGGTGCACATAACAGGTCTCGAACCCGGGACCCGTTGTTTAGCGTTGCACACAGTCCACCGCTGGACTGTGTGTCTAACCTGGTTAAAACACTTGTTTTTATTTCTCTTATATACTAACTGAAAGGTTCCGTATTTAGGTTTTATAAAAAGGTTTGAATATTGTGACGAATCGGAACAAGGACAGACTCGAACTCGGTATCTCTATGTTTCAAATGCACACAGTCCACCGCTGGACTGTGTGTCTAACCCGAGATATAACCCGATTTATATTAAATATATACACAACCTAACTTCATCTTCTTCGTTAAAACAACCCAGACAATTGATATTCGACTGATCTTGTTCAATTCAATTAACGGATATATAAATGATTAAAATGTAACGGATAGAGAAGGTTTTGGAAATGAATGTACCGGAAAGATGATTTTTCTCAGAACTCCGGCAAAGGTCGCCGGCTCTGTTTATGTTTTCCGTCTGAGCGGACCAATTAACAGTTTTGATTAACTAATTGTGAAATTTAGTGACTAAACAAGAATTATCAGAGAGTTTAGATGCTCGTACCGAATCACAGCGTGATTTCAGAATTTTCAGAGAATTTCCGGCGGTTGCAGGTTATCCGGTATCGTCGTCTGGGACCGATTCTGGTTGAAGGGTTTGAGTTAGTAAAAGTCTAACAATAGATAGAAGATGAAAGGATTGAGAAATTTACCGTTTTGATGAACGACACGGTTTTCCGGCGAAAGTCTGGTGATATCAGATAGCGATTTCGACGATGAAATTAGAGCAAAAGTGAAATTGAAGGTTCTGTGAGTGTTTCTGAGTCGCGAGACAGAGATATTACCGTGTAAATTTGGAAGTGAATGATTTCGGTTATCAAACTCGAAAATGATATGAATCGAGTTCAATTGAAGACTTAAATGATTAAAACGTGGGTTGTAATGAATTTATCGGTTATAATCAATAATTCACGATCACTCAATCGTCTGGATGGTTGAAAGCCGATTATCGGTTTCAGTTTTTGGCGCAAACAGGTGAATTCACGGTAACTTAAGTTTTATTTGTTTCCTTGATTACACAAAAGCATCAAGTGGCGGAGTGGTTAAATGTTTGATGGTTGTGTCTTCCGGCTGACCCGGGTTTGAAACCCGGCAGCCCCTTTTCTTTTTTATTTAATTTATTTTTACTTTTTAATAATTATAGTTTTTAAATTCTAAAATGTTTATTAATTATGTATTGTTTAAAATTAAAATTAACCATAAATACGCAACAAAATTTTATAACTTGATATTCGATTAACAAACGAAGCGGGTTTGGAAACCCGTTTTTCGACGGATGTTACACTAAATATATCATAATATTTCAGTTTTGAAGGTGCTATACCAGTCCGATGCTTCCATTTCGTTGTCGGTGCGTTCCTGCAGTTGCGTTTTTCGTTCACGTACGCGTTTTGTGACGTTCAAAAGCACCATAAATTCGTAAAACTAAGTTCATATGTATAAATTATACGTATAACATTCATGTTTTTCGGCCTTGTCAGTATTTTCGTCCGGTGTCCATTCGTTTCCGCTTATCGTTCAGTAGTTTTCCCGAAAATCACCATACGCGCACTGTAAGTTAGATAGGCGTTCCTAGGCATTCAAAAGCCTAATTAAGTTAACACGTGATTTAAACACTATTTATTATCATCTTAAATGTTTGTTAATCGCGTAATTAAAAGCCGAAAAGTACCGGTTGTCACATATTTAATTGAAAACCACTCATGTCTTGTAAATCAATTGGTCGTGTTTTAATCGTCTTTGTGTAAACAAGTGTGGCCATGTAGTGAATACATTCAAAACCTGTGTTGTAACATTCGATTGGTAACAAACCTCCTCACAAAGGGTATTAGTAACGGGATTGTCGGTCCTATGGTACCATAACATACTACCGGTCGGCGTGATCAGAGTTAATGAATGTACCCGTGTTATGAATAACGCACCACTAAGTTTCACACCTTATTGAAAACATATTGTATATATAAACCATATGCATTATTTTGAAATCTTGAAAATAGCTTACCACATATGAGTCACCCCAAAGATTAAAGAAAAAGGGGACCTATGTACTCATTTGGATTGTGGATGACTTGCTTAATTGTGTTTAGCAAAGCTCAAGTGTTTCGTAATAACATACAATGCACACGTGTTAGTAAAATAACCCAAGTCACTTTAGTCATACAACACGAGACAAAACCCCAACGGACTTAGTTAGGTAGAGCCTTGACATGCGTTGGTGGGTCCTAAATCAATCGAGTAGGGTGGCCATACAACACGAGACAGAACCCCAACGAACTTAGTCAGGCAGAGCCTTGACATGCTTCGAGTGGGTCCTAAATCAATCGGGTAGGGTAACAGATTAGTGATTGGGGGTTAAGATACTTACAACGGGGCAGAGTTTAGGGGTTGGGGTCGGTATTTGAACAGAGCTTTGAGAGAGAGAAAGAGACGTCGATTTAAAATCGATTTGAGCAATTTGAACTCGTCCCAGGCCACCCCTTATATACCCAAAGTTGGCTTCTCCCGCGCATGCGCGGGGAGACATGGATTCTCCCTCGCGAGCCGGGGAGGTCGGTCGGGCCTAGACTGCCACGTGTCCAGGGTAGGTATGACACATGTCGCGACTTCGTGACACGTGTCCTCGGCTGCCTTTTTCATCCAATCGCGTGTTTTTCTCGATTTTCGTGCCAGTTCTTTATCGCATATGTTCGGTTCTTGATTCTAAATGGTTTGGTTTTTAATTGTGGGTCTATTGAGGGTACTTTTGTGGATTGTTACATTGATTTGGCCACCGGACTTATATTATCGCGTTTTTTGCCATTTTAACCCTTCTATATTGTTATTTAAGCTATACAAAGGGTATTAAGACATATGTAACTTGGATATGGTTTCGAAAATGTTGTGAACATCATGTTGTTCGATCGTATCTTGTAAATAAAATAAACAATTTTATTAAACAAGTCCACAATCAAAAGATATAACGGTGGAAATATTACAAATGTTACACTTACCCTATATATATATATATATATATACATATATATATACATATACATATATATATATGTATATATATGTGGTAGGGATCCTAAGAGAAGTTCACCATATTTGAGAAACTTGAGAAGTATTCTGGACCACACATTTTCCTAAGATGTTCATAATATACACATATGTATAGTTTAAAATTGACTATATACATATATGTATATTGACTTATACAAATATGTATGTAGTCAATTTTAAACTATACAAATGCGTATATTACGAAAAGCTTTGGAAAAATGTATGGTCCAGAATGCTTCTCAAGTTTCTCAATTAGTCTAGTGCTTCTCCCATGATCCTAACCCTATATATATGGTAAGGTTCATGCGAGAACCACCTTTATTGCGAGAACCGTGAGAACCACCTTTATTGCAAAATAAAATCTAAAAAAAATAATAAAAAAAAAACTCAAATTTTAATATATATTTTTTTTAAAATCCCTATATTTCGTTTCCAAAAAAAAAAACTTTTTTTTTCAAGTAACAATTATCCATGTACCTGTGCATACGTATCATAACTTCAACAAATTCCGTAATACATTATCAGTAGTAGACAATTTCACTTTAATTTACAATACCATCCCTAATACACTACTTTTTACATTACCAATATTCAAAGCACATGTGCATCATTATGTATAACCATTATATAACGTGTTTTGGTAAAAAAATGTGATTTTGAAAGATGAAGTAGGGCCTATTACATGTTTTTTGTTAGTTATATCTAGTGGTTGATGGTTTGATTATAGTTGTCACTTTATGATGTAATATGTTGGTTTGATGGTATAAATGGTGTTGATATATATGTAATAAAGTGAAAATATTGGTATTAGTATTTGTATTATAGATGGTATGAGGTAATGGTATTGTATTATGATGGTAGGAAGTAATGGTATTGTATTATGGATAGTATGATAGATGAAAAAGAAAGTGTATTCAAAGTAGTGTACCAAAACACATTATTTCATGTTGATACATATAGATGCACATGTGCATTTCTAATATCTGTAACGTAAAAAGTAGTGTATTACACATGGTAGTGTAAATGAAAGTATAATTGTCTAATATTTGTAACGTATTACGGAATTTGTCGAAGAAATGATACATATGCACATGTGCATAGTAGTGTATTATGGATGGAATGATAGATGAAAAAGAAAGTGTATTCAAAGTAGTGTACCAAAACACATTATTTCATGTTGATACATATAGATGCACATGTGCATTTCTAATATTGGTAACGTAAAAATTAGTGTATTACACGTGGTAGTGTAAATGAAAGTACAATTGTCCAATGTTTGTAATGTATTACGGAATTTGTCAAAAATTGAAAAAAAGGAAATGTGCATGGATAACTGTTACTCAAAATTTATTTATTTTTTTGAATTATTTTATTGTTGACGAAATATAGCGGATTTTTCATAAAAATATTAAAAAATTTGGATGTTTTTTAGATTTTTTAAGGTATTATTGTTTGTGTTCACACTGGTTCTCGCGGTTCTCACAATAAAGGGTGGTTTCTAATGGATCCTTATCCTATATATATATATATATATATATATATATATATATATATATATATAGGGTAGGGATCCTATATATATATAGGGTAGGGATCCTAAGAGATGTCCACCCTATTTGAGAAAATTAAGAAGCATTCTGAACCACACATTTCCCTATGTTTTTCGTAATATACACATACATATAGTTTAAAATTGGCTATATACATATATGTATATTGAATTATACACATATGTATATAGTTAATTTTAAACTATACATATATGTATATTACGAAAAGCTTTAGAAAAAATGTGTGGTCAAAAATGTTTCTCAAGTTTCTTAATTAGTCTAGTGGTTCTCACATAATGCTAACCATATATATATATATAGATATGTATATATATATAAATTATATATATATGTATATACATATCTATATGTATATATATATATATATGTGTTTAAAAGTAATAACACTTGCCCTCATCAAATATCTAAAAAGATTGATTGCATTCATGAATCTTTAAAAATATGGGTATGTATATTTATATACTCTTGGTGAACGACTATTATCCATATATGCAGTGGCAGATTCATTCAATAAGGAGGGTCCGTTTTTATAGTGTAATTTTTGTGGATTTTAGTTCAACTAGAGACACGACTGTACCAATATTAGTGGGTTGTGGCCAAGTGCCCATCCAATTCTTTTTATTTTTGAACGGAACTTTGATAATTTTGATGAGCAGAGCTTTAATGGATGATTTTAATATGGCGAGGAAGATGATTGGGAAGGAAAGAGATGATTTGTAAAGAAATTTGTCGTCTACTAGCGGAATTCCTATTATCAAAAATAAAGTTTTCTGTTGCTCTTCAAATTGAAGTAATGTTACAAAGTAGACCCTTTAAGTTTCAAATAAAATTTAAACAACCCTAAACCTAACATCTATTGTTATTATTTTGACAATAATCATAATTAAACTAAGTGGATGACTAATACCTTTTGCTGTTGGATTAATCAATTAATTTATAATTCTTAGCTTTCTTTTTTATACAAGTTTGATTTTTATCCTATCGAAAGAAAAATATAACCAGACACATCGTAACATTATATATAACAAAACATGAGTAGTTTTATTATATCCTACCCTTTTCAAATCATCTTGTTTTTAACCCGTGCATTTCAAGCTGACCTGATATGAGCCGGTTCATTTTGTGCCCACCCTGAAAAATTACTCTGGATCCGCCACTGCATATATGATTTATGTTTATGTTTTGCTTTAGTTGAAGACAATCATTTTCTCTTTGTAATTGACTTAAGTGTTTTGTGCTATAGTTTCTGTTGCATATTTAATGAAATTTTGTGGTTTAAAAACTATATGTCGAAGAGTAATTCTAATAGCTAAGACCTCATGGTAAACGGAATTTCAGTTTTGTGTTGGCATATTAACACATTTAATAAAAACATATCGTATTCGGGTCTATTTAATTAGACATGCCATGTTTGAGTTCTCATGTTCAAGTTTTTATTTAAATAGGTCAAACTACCAATCTTATTAATCAAGCATTTTAACCCACTAACTCGATTAGAATGTTTGCAACTTGATTATTACATGTTAATCCATTTGCCACGATTACATAGATGGGCTATATTCGAGCCGGGGGTTTCATGGAAGCAAACTCTTTATTCCTACGGGGTAGAGGTAAGGCTGTCTATATCTTACCCTCCTCAGACCCTACCTTAGCTTTGCTAATGGTGGGATTTACTGAGTATGATGATGACGATGATGACATAGATGGGCTATATATGTTTTTTTGGGTTACATGATTTTTAAGTGTGTGTAAGTTAGGGTTGATGTTTTTGACACATTTAAACATGGTTAGTGTTTGAATTGAACAACTCAACCCGTAACCCATTAGCCCGTAATCTTATTGATCAGGCAATTTATATACTTTTCTCTTATTCTTGTAAACTCCTTTCTTATTCTTACAAAAAAATATCATGCATCCATTCCGCCCCAGTTTTGGTGTTCCTCTCGGCCTAGCAATCCAAATTCATATCGCCCGAACACCACCCAACCGCTACCAACCTACAGTTACCAAGATATTGACCCGAATATGATGGGGTACACACAACTACTAAACATGCCCCACCAATACTTTCAAGGGCCACTTGGTTTTACATTTAATGTGAATATAAGCACGGGTGGTACGTATGGTTCCCAAGAAGAAGCCGAGCCCGAGATTGACACGGTGCCGGAGATACAACCGGAGCGCGAACCCGAGGGCTCTCAACGTAGAAAACGCTCACATAAAAACAGGATCTTACCGCTCCATGTGCAAGAAGGAGCTATCAAGCTTGGACAAAAGACGAGGAGTACACGCTCGCACGGCTTGCATCTAAAAAGAAGGAGCTATCATTGCAAGGGGCATTATACCACTACACCCTTTTTAACTTTAGGCCCTATAATGCTCATTTGCTCGTATCATGCCTAAGGGAGGGCATGAAGTTCACCCACCACTACACATGGTCTAAAAAGCATATTAGTGTTTAGTGAGCCAAATTAATTAGTTATTTTTTTAATTTCTTATTAAAAGAAGATAAACATATTTTGATTTCTTTCAAGTTGGGATTGAAATTCATTAAGAAGCATAACGAACATTAAAATGAATAGTTATTTAAATAATGGTTTGAATCAATCCATACATAATAATTCAGGTATCTTGGTCGAAAGTAAACAAGGAAGTATGAAATATATAAAGACGTATTTGGAGGAAGTGATTACCCTTTCCTTCTCTTGTGGCTCAATGTGAAATCATCTTCATCGTCGTCATCATCAGTATCGTTTACCACTCGTTTTGCATCCCCATTCTTTGATAGGGGAAGGGGTTGTGGCTTCTTTAAGTTTCACCTCTACTTTGTAAGGATAGCTGTTGTGGCCTCTTTGAAGTTTCAGCTCTACTTGGTGGTGGTGGAGACTTGAGGGGTGTTCCTATTCGTATTTCCTTTTGCTTCCTCTTCTTTTTCTCGAATGCCCTTTTTGCCCTCTCGGGTGACAACATGCCATGCTCCATCATCCTACAGGAAGGGAGGGAGGGAGGGCATCATGTTATGTTTTATAACCTCTATTATATTGTTTTATCAAAATCAATAATTATATAATAGTGTGGCTCGCTCTTGTTTTAATCAGAATCGATATACTATGTATTCATGTCAACAAAAACCTAGCCTCCACACAGGGTGTTACTACAAACATATTTTCATAAATATGTATGTATGTATAATACTATGTCAAAATTTGGTTTTTAAGAATGGAACTCACCAAAACTCTGCCATTTCACTAGAAGGTATCTGTCTGGACAAGGACTCGTAGAAGATCCGCAGAGGTTCTCGCTGCAACTCATCATAAAAAAGAAAGAGAAAGGTAAATGGTATAGCAATAGAATTGGCTGGCTGGCTGGCTTATAATCAGAATCAAAGACTACCTCTTCCAGAACATCAAACTTCTGTCCAGGCAAGGAATAAACTTTCTTTTCTCTTGTTTTAATCGCGGTTGTTACTGTTTGGGTCTTGGAAATAATTGACTTCCCTTTACCCTTCATTATCAAAACCAAATTGAGGGTTGTTTTGATGTGTGTATTCAAAGTCACTATTACAATTAGAAGATTATGGAAAAACTGTTTGGATCTAAATTAACGATTTCGATTCCACAGTAATATATACCGATCGAAACATCAGATTGAAAATTGCATTCCAATTCACCGAAAAGAATTAATTTCCATTTCAATTTACTTTGTTCATATATGAATACAAACAATTAAGCACAAAAGAAGGAAATTACCTACCTCAATTTTAGATGTGATGGTGGATATTTTATGTTTGGAATCGATGGATTGGGTGTTTTTGATGACAGATGAATCGAATTTAGTTTTTGGTGTAGAACTGGGCTTCATCTTAGGAGGAGCTTTGGTTTCGGTGGCCATTCTGATCGGATCCGATGAGGTTGGTTGGTTATTCAACACAAAAGCAACCTACTTCTCTCTCTCCCTCATCGGTTTAGAAAGAAAAGGCGGTGAAAATAGGAAACGCATCATGTCATGTCTTCTATCCAACTACTTTACCTGGCTAGCCAACAATTTGGTCATCTGCAATTTGCATTTATTTTTCAAGATTTTTGCATTTACTTTAACGATTTTTGCGGTTCTTTTTTTAATTTATTATTATTTTTTTAACAGGGCTAAACCAATGTGACATGGGTTTGGAAATCGTGGTTTGCCTTTAAGTGGAAACGTATATATATTGTCACGTTTCAAACGTTATTAGCTTTTAAAGTTAATAAACGTAAATTTTGAAACCAGTTTTAAGCCTGTCTGTGATTCCATTGCAGAATTCTTTTTTGGGGACGATATTTGATGTCGTATGAAACCAGTTCACACGACATTTGATATCGTATGAAATACACATCTTTTCCCAATTAATTTATATATTATTTTAGTTAATTTGTATGCGTTTTTGTATGTTTTTTGGCTTGTACTTAGTTGTATGTGGTTTTATAGGTGTTCGTGTGAAAATGGAGCAAAAATGAACTAAAACGTCAAAAAACAAGCACACAGGAGTATGTTTGGTTTAATGAAGGATTCTTATCGAATGGGAATGTGTGTTTAAGATTATGAGATGATAGAGAATTGAATTACGAAGACATAGGCTAAAACAGTGAAGAAAACGGAGTTAAAACGAAGAAGTTATGAGGAAACCGTTTTTAGAAACTGATACGTGTCAAGTCGCGCGACGGAATCCCATATAACATGTCACGCGAAGCAAGAGAGTGCCAGATCAACACGAAAAACTGTTTTTACCCTATTGAAGCTCCTAATTAACCCTAATACGAATAGAATTGATCCAAGATGAACTAGGGCTTACCAAGGGTGATTTCAAGGATTAAGAAACATATAATTCGAAATTTCAAGCTACGGGATCAAGACTCTTGCGTGTTAATCATTCGGTTTCACGTTTCCTTCGTTTATCTTTCTTTCCATCATGTCTTGTGAACTTGTTATGAGTTTTGCTTTCGGTTTAAAGATAATACTTGGCTAAATTCTTAGTTACCTAGGTTAACGATGAATAACATGTTTCCCTAGTAGTTTGTCGGTTTTTGGAACTTATATTGTGGTTGAATTTTGAAGTAAAGAACTTTGGTCATTCTTGATCATATATATGCGTATTTAGCTTTATTCTTTGCATGATTATTATCTCCACATGTGCTTTGTTGAATGTATTTCAGTTATAGATGCATGCTAGATCGTTTACTATGTGTTCTCGATTATTGAGTGGTTAACTAGATGTAGTAACCCATAGGAGTGATAATTGTGAATTGAGTAGGGCTTTGTATTCAACCAATCTTTATAGATGTGAGATGAGGGATTGCCGGTATGTCTTGGTTGTTAGGTTTCTAGGTGTAAAGGATGTGTGAGAAGATTTCCCTAGTTTTCCTGCCATCCCTTGCCTATCGAGTCTGATCTGGATTCTAATCGTTACCCCTTGCACTTTTAGTGTATTGAGATTTTCATGCTGTGAGGTAGACTGTCTAGCGGGTACTTCATTATTAGAGTTAGAAAGCCCGTGAGGGAATCCATAAAACCGGTAATTTAATAGGTTTTAGGTATCTTTTAGGTTACACCTTGAGAAGTGTTGAGGGTCCTTCAGTTATCCTCTGAGTTTATTATATCGATATCCCGGTTCCGCAATAGTTCCATTGCCGAGAGAAACTTGTCATTCATGTGTCGGATTCTGACCTAGGTAGTGCTTTTACCATTATCCGATTTCATCTTCAGTCATAGTTCGTGTCTTAATCAGCTTTAGTGAATTGCATTAGGATTATTAGAACCACCCCCCCAAACATGAAAACAATTAAACCAAGTTAGTGTAGATAAGTAATCGAGTCTAGTTTACATTTTCAATAGAGTCTCGTTGGTTCGATATCCGGACTTACTTTAGCTATTCTAGTTTTGTTCGGTTCACTTGCCGATCAGTGGTTTAGTTTATTAGAGAGCCTAGAATACTACTTAGTGTCTAGTTTAGGGTAATTATTTAGTATTAGTTAAACTGCTAGAAGCACATCAAGTTTTTGGCGTCGTTGTCGGACACTCTTAGGCGATTGCATTTATTAGCTTTGGTTACACTTATTTATAATATATGTGCTACGTGTCCTTTTGTTTTGTTTTGAGTCAGTCTAGTCCACTCTCTCACGTTCTTGGTTTAGTTTGTAGTAATTGCCCTCCCAGGAACTGCCACCATCGGATCATCTTGTGCTCATTGTGTTCTTATAACACCTAATGGCATACCTCCCAACATCGTCCGTGGACATGAGAGATTCCTGGTTTATAAGTAATGCTCTACCTCTAAAATCACCAACGCGTTTTGGGCTTAATGCTAGTGGATGAGAGGAGAACTCCACAGTTAAGCATGCTCAAGAGGGAGTAGTACTAGGATGGGTGACCTCCTGGGAAGTCTCCACCAGGGCAACCAAAAACAAAGCCGTATCGGATCATCTTGTGCTCATTGTGTTCTTATAACACCTAATGGCATACCTCCCAACATCGTCCGTGGACATGAGAGATTCCTGGTTTATAAGTAATGCCCTACCTCTAAAATCACCAACGCGTTTTGGGCTTAATGCTAGTGGATGAGAGGAGAACTCCACAGTTAAGCATGCTCAAGTGGGAGTAGTACTAGGATGGGTGACCTCCTGGGAAGTCTCCACCAGGGCAACCAAAAACAAAGCCGTGAGTTCTTGGATGGGCCACCCATCGGGGGCAAAGCGGACAATATTGGTGATAACGAGGGGCAGGGAGAGCCACTCCTGTGCCGTTCGGGATGTTGGGGCAAAACCTCATCGAGGACGATGAGTCCCTTAGGGGGGGGGGGTGATTGTAACACCTAATGGCAATCTCCAAATGTGGGGCAAAAAACCCCATCGAGGATAATGGTAACCTCCTACATGTTGGGGCAAAACCTCATCGAGGACGATGAGTCCCTTGGGGGGGGGTGATTATAACACCTAATGGCATGCCTCCCAACATCATCCGTGGACAGGAGAAATTCCTGGTTTATAAGTAATGCCCTACCTCTAAAATCACCAACGCGTTTTGGGCTTAATGCTAGTGGATGAGAGGAGAGCTCCACAGTTAAGCGTGCTCAAGTGGGAGTAGTACTAGGATGGGTGACCTTCTGGGAAGTCTCCACCAGGGCAACCAAAAACAAAGCCGCGAGTTCCTGGATGGGCCACCCATCGGGGGCAAAGCAGACAATATTGGTGATAACGAGGGGCATAACCCACAGGGGTGTTACAGTTCTAACCCAAGGTTTGTGTTTCTTCTTAAAGCTCATCCCTTTCTGACTCTACTCCACAATCTAAACCACCCTTCTTTGGCTTTACTCCACATTCTTCCCATATTCATTTTCACAACCTAGTTCACCACCCACTAGACCAACAATGGCTAACCGTAGGACCATCTACCAGCAATCAATCGAGGGTTTCACCGGAGTTAATTATCCCATCACCTTCCCGCCAATAAATAATGAAAATTCTTGGCAAATCTTCTCATACATCATGACCGTGATCACCACTTCATGCCAATTCCATGGTCGTGATGATAAGAATGCCCCCCCCCCCCCACATGGCCTGCCTTACCCACATCTATGGCACCTCAAGCTTCAAGGTGCCAATGATGATGTCATCTTCCTTCAGCTGTTCTCATTTTCTCTTGCTGGACGAGCCACCACTTGGCTTAATTTACAACCTGTTGGTACATTCACCATTTAGGCAGCTCTTCGTGAAGGATTCCTCAATAAATACTTTCCCCCCGCCAAAGCTTCTAGGCTTATAGATTAAATAACTCATTCCGGATGGAACCTGATGAGCCGTATTAGCTTGCCTGGAAGCGTTTCCAAAATCTTCCTGCAAGATGCTCTCAACATGGCCTATCTGATTGGGCTCTTGTAGAGAATCTCTGTAATGGTCTCTCCTACGAGACTAAGGCTCGTTTCAACATGTCTGCAGGAGGTCACCTCATGGGAAAAAAGAGTGTGGCCGAATGCATTCATATTTTTGGGAGTTTTGCCCATTCTGAAAACGAGCAGCGGCCAGCCAAAAGGAATTCCATTCCTTCACCTAGTGCATCTACATCCACGCAGGGTGTTCACCAAGTCACCTTGGACACTCAGGTGGCTGCTCTCGAGAATTTGTCTAAAGAGGTTAAGGAACTTAAGGCTAAGGTTCATAAATGTGTGGTGTGTCGAGGATGGGGGGTCATGTTACGTTAGAATTCTCGTTAATGAGTCAAGAGTAGGTAGAGTTTGTAGGAGGCCAAAACCAAGGTCTCACCAACCAGTTTGGAAACAACTGATCTTCTAGTAATCTCCTTGGTTTCCATTCGCAGCAAAATCATAACTAGGGCAAGGTCGGTTTGTAGGTGGTGGTTTGGGTAATAACTCAGGGGGGTAGTGGTAGGGAGTTGATATCGAGAGTTTGTAGATGCAGTTAGTTGCCAAAGAAGCCATAACTCAGAAAACTTTAACCAAACATGATATTCTTCTCAAAATTCACATTTTGCATTTCTAGATCTTCAACGTTGTGTAGGTGATATTACTAGGAGATTAGATGAAAGCCCCGAGTAAGTTATCGAAAAATACTCAAACAAAACCGACCGCTCAACTTAAATCAATTTCCACCCATAGTGGTAGGTCAGGAGAGTTAGTTAGATCATCGGTTCAGGTAGAGGAAGGGCAACCGGTCGACAAAGAGATAGAGATGGAACTCCGGTTCGGGTGCATTCTAAGCTAGGCCAAGCGATTACCGCACCAAATAGTGAGTTTCAGTTAGAGAGTGTAGGTAGGAAGCTAGTCGAGGGTAGACCTAGACTAGAAACTGATCATTCTTGTGTCCCATATCCTGCTCGCCTTAAGCAACAGAATTATGTTAAGGAATATGGTCATTTCCTAGATATGTTCAAACAACTGAATATTAATCTTTCGTTTATTCAGGCCCTCTAGCATATGCCCAAATATGCTAAGATTCTGAAAGATATTCTGAAACGAAAGATAAGCTAGGGGAGCTTTCAAATGTTGCTTTAAATGGAGAATGTTATGCGGTGGTGATGAATATGCTACCGGAGAAACTGTAGGATCCGGGAGTTTTCATGATCTCGTGTCTGCTTAGTAGTGATGTCCAGAGCTACGCGTTGGCGGATCTAGGTGCTAGCATAAATATGATGCCCTACTCAGTTTATGAAAAGCTAGACTTAGGTAAGCTGAGCCCCACACGCATGACACTCTCTTTTGTTGATCAGTCGGTAAAATACCCACGAGGAATGGTGGAAACTTGCTCGTTAAAGTTGACAAATTTGTCTTCCTTGTGGATTTCGTGATCCTAGATATGGAGGCCGAAGACAACGTGCCTATTACCTTAGGACGACCGTTCTTGCGTACCACAAAGATAGTCATTGATGTCTTTGATGAAAAAATCACTCTTCACGTGGGAGTTGAAATCATCACTTTTGATGTTGCTAAATCTATTAGGAACTCGAGTGGCCAGAATAGTTCAGTTTTCTCTATTGATACTTTTAAATCTCATATGAATAATCACCTTGACCATATTTGTGAAGCTGAGACCGAGTAGGTAGGAGTTGAGGAGAAGGAGGATGTGTTGTCTTAGGAGGAAGAGTTTGTGGGAGAGTCAGAGGCTTTTTACCGGAGTATGAAGAGGTTGGAGAGTTTGATCTGATAGGTGACTCTGCGCACTTGGAAGCCTTATTAGAAGGTAAACTAATGAAAGTGATTGAGCCAGAACCAAAACAAGATGCAGATGCTTAGTGTGGGGAGGATGAGATAGGTTTGTTTGATCTTAGTTTAGGAGTGGTGAGTGAAAGTCTATGTGGGGAAGATATTGCGGTTAGTAATTCCAGGTTTAGATATCCCATGAGTGAGTCTAGGTCTAGTGAGAAAGATGGAGAGGTCTGGAGAGAGAAAGGGTTAGATGTGAGTGTTTTTGTAGGAGACCAGAGTGTTAGTCTCGGGGTGAGCTGGATCTTCATGATCCGCTATAAGTGTAGCAGATAGATAGATAGATAGAATTTGGGTTAGTTACCAAGTGTAGAGTTTGTATAGGTTAGAGATTCATAGTTTTTCAGTTTGTGTTTTTGTTTTTGTTTCTGTTTTGGGTCTTTCTGCAAGGATTCGTTGTCACACCCCAACCGATGGCGGAAACATCGGGGTGCGGCACTAGGCGAATCAGATTGCTCAAGAGACATCATAACAACTATTAAGCAATAATATCCAAAAGTTTAACATCCCATACTATTAAACAATAAAATCCCAAACAATTGTTACAATATTCAAATAATCTCTTAAACATATATCCGATTCGATCTTCCCTAGATTTTATTACATGATTTTCTAACTGAAATCCTAAACTAAGCATCCATAGCTAAAGTCCTCAACCTGCCAAATATGTTCAAATAAAACGTCAATACATTTAAGTAAAGGTGAGCATACACGTTTTGCATACAATATAGATATAAAAGTGTTTAGCATGCACCGCATGACATACGTAAGAGACTATGTAACTACTCAGATTCAAGTAAACCAACAAACCGCGATTAATCGAGGCATGCAAAAAAGTGTTCACATCCTAAAAGAGAAAATAAATGCGAAATAAAAATGCGAGCCTTAACAACCCTGGGCCTCCGGGTGGCGGGTCAACCTCTAGTATACTATCATGTTAAGGGTGGCGTACTAGCAATCAAGTATCACATAAAGTTCAGCAGATTTCATGTAAAGTCATGTACAGCGGGATGTTGAGTAAGTATTTGAGTAGTGTGATGTGTTTTGATATACGAACATATGTGACACCTAAAAGTGCGTTTATGCGTAAAAGGGTTCAAGTATACTCACTGTTGGTGCGTTTTTGGTAGAGACGAGGGATCTGAGAAGAGTTGCGGAGAGTGCCGGATCCACCTGTAAGCGAACAGAAGTGCATCAGTCTTCCGAGTTGCTGAAACGGTTAACGGGTGAGGGAGCAGTAGACAAGTTCGGGCGAACTTGTACCTTTGGGGTACAAGTTCGGGCGAACTTGACTTACCAACTTTCTGTATGTACAAGTTCGGGCGAACTTGTCATGTTTCCTGAGAAACTAGAAAAATTCGGGCGAACTTGTCCTGTTTGATGAAGGGGAATACAAGTTCGGGCGAACTTGGTCACCAATCAGGTGACAAGTTCGAGCGAACTTGATGTATTCCGAGCGAACTTGACTGTTTTGACATCCAAATCGTGCGTTTTCACGTCGTTTGCTGAGGAAATCGAGTGTCCATCCCTCCAACCTTAGGCTACTGAGCAAAGCCAAGGCTGAAGAGGTCTTTTGGAGCGAGTTTAAGCCATTTTACAGAAACTCGGACTAATCCGGGCGAACTTGAAGGTTTGAACAGTTTAGTCCGGTTTGCGCAAAGTGACATTTTCGTCCTTGTGCTTCTGGATCTGAGATCTAGCGTGACAACGCCTCGTTCCACTTCAAAGTGAACGGAACGTACGTCATTTAGTCCAAATTGGTGTAAAAATCCATGTTTAAAAGGTTTTACTCAGATCTAAGCATAGATCTGAGTGAAAAACAGAAGTTTTGCTTAAAAAGAAGAACATTTTCGTAAACAGAAGAGATTTGATGAAAACGAAGGCAAAGCCTTGTGCAAAAATCATTGTAAAACGTTGAGAACGTTGTTGTAGTTGAAAACGGGTTGAATCTTACTTAGAAGCACGAAAGGTTTCGGTTTTGGGGAGCTCCGGGCGAACTTGCAGCAAGTTCAAATGAGAAGAGGAGCTGGGTATTTATAGGTGAGGTGAGAAAGGTGAGCTGGAACATCAAGTTCGGGCGAACTTGTATCAAGTTTGGGCGAACTTGTTTTTTCTTGTGCTTTGAGAACAAGTCCGGGCGGACTTGATGAGTTTGGAGGCCCTTGATGGCTTAGACAAGTTCGGGCGAACTTGCAGCAAGTTTTAAATGAGAAGAGGAGCTGGGTATTTATAGGTGAGGTGAGAAATGTGAGCTGGAACATCAAGTTCGGGCGAACTTGTTTCTTGTGCTTTGAGAACAAGTCCGGGCGGACTTGATGAGTTTGGAGGGCCTTGATGGCTTAGACAAGTTCGGGCGAACTTGTGATGCACAAGTTCGGCCGAACTTGACCTAGGGGTCAAGTTTCGTTCGATTATTTCGCGTTACGAGTTCGTTCGGCGATTCGGTTCGTATTAGATAGTTATATTAAGCGTTTTAGCGAGGCGTTAAGCGTTATATTACCATTGATTTGAGAGAGAGAGAGCGATTTAGCGATAATATAAACAAATATAATACACATAAACATAATTCCACATAATTAACTACGTTTTGTGATGCGATGCGATAAGCGATACGATGGCACAAGTGTTTATTAAACAATAACACACTCGGCTCGTATAGTAGCATAATTAGCTGTGATTGCGTTGAATTAGCGATTCATAAGCGATTAAATGTGATATAGATGTGACAAATCGTAATTCCATTAACATAACTCTTCATAATACAAATCTCGGAGTACAAGATGATTGAGATAAACAAAATAAACAGAAGTAAATAACAACGAAAATTGGAGCTGTTACATTCGTAACCAGCTGAAAGTGGAGAACACGAAGAAACAAGGTTTCCAAGTAAGCCCCATTGAAAATTTTTCTTAAAAGGGGTTTTGGACGAAGTTGGGATTGAAACAAAAAATATTCTAAGGCGTGGAAAGCTAGAAAAATAGAATAACTTTCTGTGAAAACCGCTGACAGAAGTAGGTTGAAGTCGTCGCATGATATATGTTAATATACACATATTTTAGTTCCCCGTTTTATCCTCATTTTACACGTTTTCGGCCATAAAACAAGAATTAGACACTTAATCGTGTATGTTTTCATTTACAGACCTTGAACAGCGTGCTAGACAAGAAGATGCAGAAAACGAGGATTTTCCGAGCGAAACGGCGAGGTTGCAAACTTTCTGTGGATATCCAGGTAGTGCACGGCCGTGCAGAAGATTGGCATGACCGTGCCAACACAAGTCAGAAGACCCGCACTGACCGTGCAGGCCCTGGTGCAAGCAAGTTTCTTGAGCCGCACGGTCGTGCAGCTTGATTGCACGACCGTGCGGATGTGTTTTCCTTGTGTGCACTGCCAGTGCGATCTCCAGTGCAAGCATATCTCGGACACGCACGACCGTGCTAATCTTGGCATGGCCATGCCGATTTGAAAATTTATCCGGATAAGATGACGTCACCGGATTGCACGAATAGTGCACGGCCGTGCACTTAATCAGCACGGCCGTGCGAAACTCAAAAAGTTATTAAACATAGGAGACGCATTCTGATCGACAGACTGGACTTTTGGGAGCGATTCTGGAAATTTTTAGGCTTCGGTAACAACTCGTTTTGCTCCAAATCAAGCCTCCATAGTGCTGGGGGGCTCCGTTATCATCCGGTTCAACAATCTAGAGCTTGTTTATGGTTTGATCCTTGGTTCTTTCCATGTTTTTGTTATGATTCAAGCATTAGATTGTTGTTTATGTAATATTGTATACTCATGGCAAAAACACTATGAATTCCTTGCTTATTAAACAACCATTAGATGTTAATCATGTTTGTAATGACACTTAACAACTTTTTATGTTAATCCTTGATGATTAGTTTGCAACCTTGTTTATTGATATTGGATTCTTGATTATAGTTAATTATTTTGGATGTTTAGTATGTGGTTAGTTAGGATATTTGAAAGAAGAAGCTTAATTAATCATGTATTAGTAGACTTTTAGCTTAGTTAAAATGTTTACCCCATGAAACTAGAAATGGGTATTGGGTTGATAATGGGTAATTAAGATTAATCAAGAATGCGTTCCCTCACGGAAGGACCTTAGCGGGTTAGATGGTGTTGTTGCGAATGCTTAGCATAAAGCTTAGTTAGTAATTTAGGCCAAAATCACTTCCTTAGTGAATTTATGTTTAAGATTTGTAAAATGTCGGTTGTGTTTTAACCTAGGTTATGCTTGTCTCGGTGGCTACATTGTGTTTATCGGTGTAGCTTTCCTTGATTAAGTGAGGTTAGAAAACTTCTAACGGATGACTAACTTATTTTTAAAGGATTTTCATAAACATTAATCAATAGTGCGTTAAAGAACAAGTTTAGGTGGTTAAAGTGTGTTTATCATTTTAACTTTTCGAAGAGTTGTCATGTTAGGATTCTCGAAAGGGATACTAATTGTTTTTAAAAAATGAAAAATTGACCAAGTGACTTAGTGGCATAACCGACTTAGATAACATATTCCGGTTGTTTATAAAGCAAGGCTATATTTATATTTTTCATATTTGGAGTCTTTTTTGTTTACAAAAGAAAAAGAAACAAAAATATTATGTTTTAGTCTTTTACTAGCTTAAACAACTTATCAACCTATCTTTTCTACTGATAGAATAAAGACAAAGGTTTAGTATTATCATCTACGCCCGCATCGTTGGATCGATACTTGGTTCTTACCAATACTTTACTACAT
The DNA here is from genome assembly GCA_947069175.1 of Scalesia atractyloides. NCBI lineage: Eukaryota > Viridiplantae > Streptophyta > Magnoliopsida > Asterales > Asteraceae > Scalesia > Scalesia atractyloides. The sequence goes on from CAMTDV010000025.1 coordinate 45,472,659, forward strand.
ATATGAGGGGTACACTTGCCCTTACGTGTGTGTTTTAATGTTGAAATATGAATCATTTTTATATAAATTTTAAACCGAACCGTGTGTAAAATTCATTGTAAAAATATGTATATACACGCACACGTCATCGCGTGACACGACGGCATAAAGGTCAAACGAAGGTAAAAAGTATTCTCGCGCCATGCGACAGCGAAGTAAGAAACCTATCGTGCGATGTGACATGGTGGTTTTCCAGCCCATATTTGTTTTTTTGTCTAGTTTGGCCAATTTCTCACACTCGGCATGATTAGGGTACATGTTTCCTTCTTTTTTGAGTCATATTTTCTGTACCATGAGTCTAAGTTAGTGGTTTTGACTCGGTTTTTCTTTTAGAGTCAGTATTGCTTGGGGTTTTTCTTTGCTTTGTTTGTGTAGGTTTAGATTATTCGTCCGTACTCAATCTCCATTTAGACGAGATTTTTTGGAGCCTATATCTTGGTGTAAAAGGGCAGCCCACTTTCCTGTTTGCGATCACAGAGGAAATTTTATACGATCGATCGTTGGATTATAGACAAGCATAGTTGGCACTGATATTCATCCTACACAGTTAAGTTTTTTCCAACTTTCTCTCGCTCTTTGTATATTATTTCTGGATTTTTCTTTATTGTTTATTTTTAGTTAGTTCCATCCACATTGATGTCACACCCCGATTTCCACGTGTACCCGGTGGGCACGGATGGGGAATATCGTGACGTAGTTGATAACATCATAACCAAACAAACACAGCACAACGGAAGTCTTAGATTTAAATTACTATTACAAACCGAGTGTCCAAAGTTCAAAAAAATAAATTACAAGGCTTGTAACAAAAGATCCACAGGCGGATCGAAATAAATATATACAAAGTATTTGTTCAACAGACTTAAGCAACTTAGGGACTTGCAAAATCCTCTATGGTCACTATAGCGCAGCTCTCGATCTATTACGTGTTGCTACCTGTAACTTGATCTTTTAAAAATACGTCAGTTTTCACTGGTAAATACTAATAATCGACTCATTTTGAAAATATTTCCGAAAATGGTTTTAGGTGCACTTGGCACATTTTATAAATAACTTGGGATAGTTCAAAATGACATTGTTTACAGTTTTACATGTTTGTCAATACATATGGGGTCCGATGCAGAAACCAAATTACCTGATTAACCGACATGGCACTTAAATAATCCACATATGGGATTTAATATTTTATTTACATTAGCATCTAACAGGTGTATGACTACACCCCACGCTTCAGGTCATGGCAGTAAGTAACTTTAATGAGCCAAGGATATCCCAGACACGGTCATGTTAACCCCCAATGTTTAAGTTATCAAACAATACAGAATAAAACGGGTTATGAAGATTTAGTAAATCACAATCCGATAACATGATCCCATACCCGACCAAGCGGTATTATTATACTGTATCCCAAGCCCGTATAGGGAAAATAAGTTAAAAGTATTTACCTGAGCAATTCTTCAATAAGATAAATAACTCAGCCGATAATTCAAAAAGTAAGCTTAGATGACAATCTACCGGAAGGCTTTAGTCTGGAATAATGGTATTATTAACCAATTAGAATGCTAACGGGTCCTATCAACATCTTAGACTCGGACCGGCTAGCTTAAAAGATATTTAAGGTACTAAACGCTAGATTAAGCGATGACCGGAATAGAATGTAGTTTAAACCCGACAAGTACTAAGACTTGTTTAATATGGTGAACATATTATATTCTGGATTTTGATATAAAAATGACAAGGTTAAACCCGTTTCGGTTAAACTACGTAAACTAGTCACGTAGGCTTAACCGTACGCATATAAACGAAACCGGGTAACCGGATGAGTCGTATACAAGTTCCATATGCCATTATATTTAAAACATGTTATAGTATCAGTAGGATATCAACATGTTTGCCCGTTATGGTTTTAAAATCAAGTTACGCCTCAAAATGGCGTTTTGGTCATTTCATGACTTATAAAAGGAGCTTGCAAGTAAACTGATGTTGGTGCACATATGTCTATTGCCTACGTCTAGGATGAGTCTATTGTATAGATAGGATTTCGCAGCGTCAAATATTATATGTTGAAAGTTTTGTTTTAGTTGATAGATAGAATTTTCGCACGAAAATTTCGTGCGAAATTTCCTGGAGTCCTAGTCCCTAGGTGCTGTCATGTCCTGCCTATAAATAGGTGACTTAGGATGTTTATTACACATGTTGTTTTTGGATATCAGAGGCGAAGCCCTGCTCGAGTCTGTAATCTTTACGAAGTTAATCAATACAAGATTCAGACGGTTAAACAATAATCATCACGCTTGTTCTTTTGTTTGTTCAGTAAGCTAACAATGAATTCCGCCTCTGTTAGCTGAGCAAATCTGACTGGAAGCTCACAAGTTGGGTCTGATCCTAGCATTCACAAGTGGTATCAGAGCCTTGAGGTCTGATTTGTGAACAAACAACCAAGTTTCAGCTAGATTCAACCTTCAAAGTTCAAGATTCATCCATCGGAAACTCTTCTTCTACTCTTTCTTGGAACTTAATCTAGATCTGAAGGATTTCATGGACAATTTGGACTAGGTTATTAGTATAACGTGTTAAAATCAACTCTAATCAGTTCACTGAAACATACAAACCTAAAATCCATCAAAATCATGCTTGAAATTGCCAAAAACGTGAAATTGTGAACAAGTGTTCGAAGCAGATAAGAATTTTCGCACGCAATACTAGATTTCGTACGAAAATCAGGAACCTAACATCTGAAAAGTTTGAACTAACAGAGAACACAATTTTTGCACGAAACAATATTTTTGTACGAAAATCAAATTTTCGCATGAAAATCAAGGATATCATTTCTTACGAAAATTTTCTGTTCCATCCTAATTTTCAATCAGTTTCAAGTTAACCTGTCCTAATATGTTTTTCTGTTATAAGTATTGTTAAGATGTCAGGTGAGGAAGAATTTCATTACGCGTTTGCCACACAAGTAGTTACAACTTCCGTAGCAGCTCAAAACATGAATCTAGAAAATGAAATGGGAACCACTACAAAGCCTCCAAAACTCATGAACATCGAAGATTACGAGAGTTGGAGTGAGCGATTCACGAACTGGGTTCAATCAACAAACTTAAATTGCTGGTTTGCACTCGAAAACAAATACCAAGCGTTTCTTAATGAACTTGGAATTGAGAAAACGTTAGCTCGTTTGACCGAAGAAGAACGAGACAAATACGTTAATGAAAAGAAGATGATGAATCTCCTCCAGCAAGCCATAAAGGAGGATATCTTGGTTTTCTTACAACATGAAGACGATGCTCAGTCGCTGTGGCTAGCTTTACGATTAAGAGCGCAAGGAAGTACTCAGGTCAGAAAAGGAAAGAAGGCATTACTGAACAAAGAATTTGAAGTGTTCAATGTTCTTCCAGGTGAAAACATGAAGCAGCTCATAGAAAGATACTGCCAACTGGTAGTACAGATAAAGCTTATGGGAATTGTCAAGACCAATGAAGAGCTAGTCGACAAGCTGGCAGATTGTCTGCCTGAAGGAGATTGGGCAACATATCTGACCATCCTGAAGAATGGAGCCGAGTATGATAGCCTCAGTTTGCCAAGATTCATTGAAAAATTGGAAGGGCATGAACTAGAAATTCAGAAAATGGCTAAGAGCAAGAAATCAAATCACAACAGGACGTGAGTTTATACTACAAAGGAAATCCAAACACTCCTGTTCAGAGTCCCAAGATCCAAACTGCTTTCAGTGCCAACTCGAATGCCAGTCCAGCATCAAACCAGTCCAGTGGATTCCAAATGCTTGCTTCCTTCAATCCAAACAATCACTAAGGACAACCATCGTCTTAAAGCTCCAATCAACCACAAAGCAATCATCAAAATCAATCCAATTCTAACCAGCGAATCTTGCAATGTAACATCGCAGTGAACCTCCAGAATGCTCAAGACTTCAATGAGCGGACCGCTAAGCAACACATGGTGCTACTTGCTGCAGTTCTGGAATCCTATGAAAGTCTTGTAGCTGGAAGAATCGACAATCCTGAAATGACAAAAGAAGATTATGATCAGATTGATCCGGAAGAGATGGAATTGATTGACATCATGTGGTGCATGGCATCAATGGTTTGAAGAGCACAACGTTTTATGGAAATTACAGGAAGAGATTTGAGAGGCCTTGACGGTAAATTAGGATTTGATAAATCCAAAGTCACTTGCTTCAAATGCAGGGAGAAAGGGCACTTCAAGCGAAAATGTCCAAACCGAGAAGTCAAGGGCAATCATAATCCATTCGGGGATGATTATTACAAAAAGGCAATTTATCATCGACCACAGCCAGAGAAACGAATGGCTCGAATCGAAGATGGACCTTCTAACTCAAAAGACAAAGCTCTTGTTGTCACACAAGAAGATGAGGGGTTCAACTGGAATAACTTCATTTCCAAAAAGGAGAGTCTTGCTCTTGTCGCTGAAATCATAGAAGAACCTGAATCATCAGAAGAAGTTACAGAAGAAGAAATGGAAGAGGTTCTGGCAGACTACTTCAGATCATCAGTGGAAGAAGAAGAATGTCTCAAAGGTACCCCTAAACCTTGTTTATTCGACACAATTCTAAAAACTTTTGCAGGAAGCTTCGATTCTGGTCACAAAGAAGAAAGTCCTAAGGAGACGAAGACAGAGAGTATGGAGGTAATTGATATAACCAAGACTGTAACACTGGAGAGCTTAACTAACATTGCCAACAAAGCGCTCATGGCCAACATAAACGAGGTAGTCAGTGTGAAAGAACAGGTAGAAAGGTTGAAACAGCTAAAGAAACAATCAAAACTCAAACTGTCGAAGTGGTCAGCTCATGCTTAAAATGTACCGAAGCATGTGAGCAATGTGCTGAGAAAGAGAAAGCTTTTAAAGAACTTAAAACATACAATGATAAGCTGTCATACGATTATAACACTGTAAAAGAATCATATGATAAACTCAGCAGAACCATTCAACAGTATGAGAAAATTGTCAAAGAAGACTACAAAACACTTTCAATGCTCAAAGCAACTGTGATGGACAAACAAATGGCCATTAATCTTCATATTAACACAATTGATGAGCTGAAAAGTGAGCTGTAGAAAACTTGAATTGAAACAGAAAGAGTTAACAAATTGTTAATCAGTTACTCTACCAGCATGTATGTCCTTGATCACATTCTTCCAAAACTAGAAAACAGCAAAGAAGGTAAGAAGAGTGATAAAAGCCTTGGAAAATGTTATGATCATGTTCCACCTCCTATGTGAAATAGCTATGCTAAGAAACATCCTGACGGAGTGGATAAGGCGCTGAATTTAAATCTACTCACTGAAAAGAGTAACGAGCTGCCTGAAAATCTTGACGTAACATATTCCAAAACAGAAAAGGAATGTGAATCCGAGGTGGTAAACAAAGTGTTTGAAAATGTTTTTGGAAATGAGTCTGATAGCACAATTTACGAGAGTGCTGAGTCAAACAATGAGAAATCAGAGTCAAGTTCACCTTCTGGAAGTGAGAAAAGTTTTCATAAAAATTTTATCACAACATCAAATAATGGTTTAAATGATGATCCTAATGTAGTTATCTACGAACTGAAAGGATCAAATAAACTATATACTGATGAAGAATTTCCAGTCCAGAATGTTAACTTTGACCGTGTCGATAAATTTTTTAAACTCATTAACATCTGATCTTGAGAAGAATGTTGCTGGTTTCTACTCAAAGCCAAAGACATCTAACAAAAACATTCATCCCAGAGGTAGAGGTTATCCTGAAAACAAAAGGGATGGGTTAGGGATTGAAAAGAAACGAACCAACAAATCACGAAAACCAGATTTCACAAAGAAAGTTGAGTTTGTTTTTGGAACAAATACTATTGAAGAAAAAGAAGTCATTAACAAACAAACAAAAGAAGAGTTTAAGAAAGAAAATGAACTTCATGAACAGAGTTTGGAACACACAGTCAGAAACTACAATAGAACATGTTACAAATGTAATAAAGTTGGGCATATTACACGACAATGTTCTCAAAATTGTCCAAAACCTGTTCATGAACAAAGAAGGTTTATTGTAGATGAAAAGAAAAAGGGTCAAGAGTTTGTGCCAACAAAGATTTTAAAGAGAAAATATACTTCCAATTCTAATAAGGAACCAACGACTGAAATCATTTCAAAATATGAAGTTGGAGAAACATCAATGAAAAATGAAAAGAAAGAATCTAATCTCTACATCAAAAAGGCATTTTCGAAGGCACAAACCTGGGTCGCCAAAACAAAAACATCTCCATGTGACCACAAAATCAACCAATGTCCCAGTCAAATCAAAAGAGAAGACAGAATCAAAGACTGGACAATGGGTTGATATTAAGAAGGATGTCAAAGTTGCCAAAGTTCCAAAAGTCGACATTGTCATCCCACCCAAGACCGAAAGGGCTTGGGTCTCTCTGTTTCAGTAATATGTTTTTCATGTGTGCAGGGGCTTCCAAGGTCAATTATTTCAAAGTGGATCATGGACAGTGGAGCTTCTAGACACATGACAGGGATGTTGGCTTTGCTGTACAACGTAAAAGCCATCAGGGGAGGATATGTTGGGTTTACCGGAACACAGGGCGGCAGGATCGCGGGAGAAGGAATTTTGACAAATGGAGTTGTATCGTGAATTATATTGCTGAGCATGAGAACAATTTATTAAGCATTTCACAGATTTGTGATAAGAAGTTCACAACTCACTTCAATGACAAGGAATGTCTCATTCTCAAACCAGGTTTTGTAATCCCTGAGGAGTGGATCCTCATGCGCGCTCGCGAGGAAAATGATTTATATGTCTTAGATATGAGCGTCGCATCCACTACTTCAAAGGAAGGACTTGTATGAAAGGCCACTGAAAAGGAATCTATTCTATGGCATAGGAAGATGGGTCACATTCACCTAAGGAAGATGAATTTTCTGGTGCACAACAATCTAGTGGATGGGGTGAATCTCAAAAATTTTCATCTGTCAGATGACTGTCTTAGCTGCAAAAAATGGAAGCAGCATAAGAAGTCACACCCCAGAAAGCTTCTCAATTCTATCAAGCTTCCACTAGAAAGGCTACACATGGATCTTTTTGGGCATGCCAATGTGAAAAGTATTACAGGAGATCTATACTTCCTGGTTGTAACCGATGACTTCTCAAGATTCTCATGGGTTTTCTTTCAAGAGAGCAAGAATGAAACGTTCGACAATTTGACGATCTTGTTTCGAAAGATTGAAAACCTTTACCATTTGCTTATCAAGAGAATCAGAAGTGACAACGGTACTGAGTTTAAGAACAACAAGATGCTCGAATTCTGCAATGCTAAGGGTATTCATCATGAGTCAGTGCCCCCTATACTCCTCAACAAAATGGAGTAGCTGAACGAAAGAACAGAACGCTTATTGAGACTGTACGCACGATGCTTGCTGATTCAAAGTTGCCTATTAGCTTTTGGAGCGAAGCTGTTGCATCTGCATGTTACACCCTTAACCGCGTATTGACTGTCAAGAAACACAAGAAGACATGCTTTGAACTTCTTAACCAACGAAAACCTAATCTAGAGATTTTGGAGCCTTTTGGATCACCGTGTACTGTATTGGACCCGGATGGAAAATTTGGAGCCAGATCTTTGGAAGGATTCTTCGTAGGGTATGCAAGTACGCAAAAGAGAGTTTATCTACCAAGCATGAATCAAGTTATTGTTTCTCAACACGTTGAATGCCAAAGATACACAACGCCCATGCAAAACCCTGGAGATCCTTGGCTGTTCAAATACGAAAGGTTGTGGAATTCGTTTGATCTGCCTGAAGAACCATCCGAGGAAGAACTCATCTTGCTATTCCAACAACATGAGATATCTAATCAAGAGCAAGTAACAGGGCCGTTGGTTAACACCTTCCTCAGAAGTAGGTCCAAGCAACACTCAGCCAGAACCAGTTGTTGCTCCAGTTCAGAATACTACAGCAGAACCATCTTCCTCTCAACCAGCAGATGCAAAACCTGAACAAGATCCTACCTTTGATGATGGGGGATCTAGTTCAGATGAAGGATCAAAAGAGATTTCAAGTTATCTTAACAATCAAGCTGTTGAGACCAGTGCAAGAAATGAGGCTACTTCTTTAGAACAAGTTGCAGATCAGAACATCACAAATTTAGAAAGCTCAATAAATGTTCCAGGGGAAGTGATGCCTAGATCAGTCTCCTACCATCCAACAGATAACATCATTGGAGAACTACAAGCTGGCATGAAAACGCGAAATCAGATCAATAAGGATCTAAGTTGTTTTTATTCTAAAGTTGCTCCACTTCAACATAGATTTTCTCATAGTTGTTTTGTTTCTCAGGTAGAACCTAAAAACTTCAGAGATGCTCTTAAAGATGAAAGTTGGGTGGAAGCAATGCAGGAAGAATTATTGCAGTTCCAGTTGGAGTCTGGGAACTTGTTGACCTACCACCAAAGCAGAAAAAAATAAGCACTCGGTGGGTTTACAAGTGCAAAAGAGATGATAGAGGAGTGGTTGTCCGCAACAAAGCTCGGCTCGTAGTTCAAGGTTTTCGTTAGCAGGAAGGGATAAGTCTATGCCCTAGTTGCACGTCTAGAAGGTATCCGCATTTTCCTGGCATTCGCCTCATGGAAAGGTTTTAAAGTGTACCAATTGGATGTGAAGTCTGCATTCCTATACGGTAAAGTAAAAGAGGAGGTATATGTCGACCAAACACCAGGGTTTGTCGATTCAATTCACAAAGATAAGGTCTACTTGCTGAACAAAGCTCTTTACAGTTTACACCAGGCCCCGAGAGCCTGGTACGAGATGCTTTCAAAACACCTTTGGCTAACCGATTCACCAGAGGAAGAGTAGACAACACCCTCTTTACCAAGTAGATGGACATCTGATTATTGTGCAAATCTATGTGGACAATATCATCTTTGGTTCGCAAATGAACAGCTGTGTAAGGACTTTGAGAAAGTCATGAAATAAAAATTTGAAATGAGTGCTATGGGAGAGATGAAATTCTTTTTGGGGCTTCAGGTTGAACAACTGCCAGACGGTATTTTCATTCACCAGGTGAAGTATGTTCATGTCGTGTTGGAGAAATTTGACATGACAGGAACTAAACCCGCATCTACCCCTTTAGCCATAAACCACGGCATTTGAGCAGACGAGTATGGAGAAAAAGTTGATGAAACATTATATCACTCCATGATCGGATCCTTGATGTATCTCACACCTTCAAGACTAGATATCATGTATCCCACATGCCTTTGCGCCAGATATCAGTCAAATTCGAAGGAATCACATTTGTTAATCATCAAGAGGATCATGCGCTACCTGAAAGGATGCCCAAGCACCGGCTTGTGGTATCCACATCACGACGATTTCAATCTTGCGGGTTACTCGGACGCTAATTTTGGTCGGTACAAGCAGAACGCTAAATCTACAACGGCCGGCTGCTAGTTCTTCGAAACACGTTTGGTAACGTGGCAATGCAAGAAACAGACAACAGTCGTTCTCTCTACTTGTGAAGCTGAATACGTTTCAGCATCCAGTTGTTGTTCCCAGATAATGTGGATACAATAACAGATGAGAGACTACGGTCTGCAATTTCTTGATACGCCCATATTCGTAGATAACAAGGCAGCTATTGATATCATAATCAATCCTTGTCAACACTCACGGACTAAACATATCGAGATTCGATACCACTTTATCCGTGATTGTCATGAGAAAAACTTGGTACGAATTGAGAAAATCACACACTGATGACCAAAAGGCAGATTTTTACACCAAAGCTTTTGACAGAGCAAGATTTCAAAATCTTTCAAAATTAAATGGTTTAAAGAATCTGACATTAGGTGATGTTTATGAGGTTGAATTTGAGGATGACGATGTTGGGACGTGATCCTCACTGGTAAGTCAAATGTTTTTCTGTAAATAGTTTTCATGCTTTCTTAAAAACAAAAATCCAAAAATATGTTTTTGATTTTAGGGGGAAAAAAGTTGTGAAAAATACAAAAACATTGAAAAAATCTTGAAAAATACAAAAACATTGAAAAAATCTTGAAAAATACAAAAACATTGAATAAATCATGAAAAATACAAAAACATTAAAAATCAAAAAGAGTTTTTGTGTATAAGAGGAGATGATAGTACATCAGTGGAACATTACAGTAAGCTAAATAAATGTATTGTTTAAAAGCGTTTAAACAGGTCTTTCTAAGGATGTTTCGGTGGGCTTCACACGTTCAGTAAACTACTTTTAGGATATAAACCTAAAAAGATAAAACTGGTAAATCTGTGGCTTGACATCTCTCGGATATATGGGCTTGGTACCCCGAAATTTCGTTTGAGAGAATGCCAGATTCTGAGATACTAGGTCTTTATATTTAGTTGATATATGGGGTATTATATGAAATCTTCTGATTTTGCGTCAGCAATGGCCTAGAACTTGTATAATACTTTCGCATTATTCAACCCCAAAGCTGCATAAAAATGAAGAAAAATGTCATAAAAAGATACGACATTCTGCAGTACAAAAATTAAAAGATTCCCAAGAGGAACACCACTTAAAGTCGAGCCTTCATCTCTTTCTCTGTATGGAAGTACTAACCTGAGCTCTCAAGGTTTCGTATTTCACCCCTTTACAAATATCAGTTAGATATACTCACATGTGAGATGAAATCTAAGGAATCTCGATGCGGGAGTATATTCTGAGGTGGGAAACACAGATTAGGCCATGTTGCTAAAAATTACATAACATATCTTGAAGCAGTTAAGAAACGTGTAGAGGTTTAAGTGGATTAGTATACCGACAATCTAAAAAAGACTGTTTAAGATCTTAAAGTTTCATCTAGAGCAACGGTTCTGGTAACGTGTCTCAATAAACTAATATGATCCTCTAATACAAACTCGCAAAAATATGTATGTAAATATGCTTGTAAATATTGCTTTAAGTATATTTAGTTTAGAAATATTCAAAAATTTAAAAAGATTTTTTGTTTGTTCTTTAAGATTTGACTACCGGCGATGGAAAACAGATCTTCAAAGTCAAAAGCGACGACATGCAGAGGGAAATCTTTTGATATACGGGCTAGGAGCTAATCTGGAAACAAATTCTGGTTTGGAATGTTGAAAAGTTCATTAAATTGAAACTTAAAATCAAAGGATAATGTCAGTTTTTGGTCAAAAAGTGGTCAACCAAGGTCATTAACTTGGATTTGTGTGACGTCCCGGCTTTTCAGGTATCTTAAACGCGCTACTTTATTGTTATTCATCCTACGCTGATTTAGTTCAGAGAATTAAATTACACGCTCGCAATAACTACGCTAACTTTGTGAATATATTGGGTGAATTACGTGCTATGTGTTATTAGATGGGTTGTATCTGAATTACGTGCTACATGTTATTAGACGTTTGTGAATAATTGTCGAGTCGTATTATGTGTAGTTATTTATCAGATTATAATCAACGGTTAGTAAATTCTATTTATAAGCCGAACCGAACCAAGCCTGTGAAACGTTTCGACTTCGCGACCAAGCAAATCCAACCCGCCACCCACACCCCCTTGCGGCCCACACTTCCTTGCGGCCCAAGGAACTAACCCAAACCGCCCCTTATCGCGACCCCTTTTATGTACGCATACATGCATGTTGTGGGAATCTTCAAAAAAAAAAAAGAATACCCTAACACTATAGTTGGAGTCGACGACAGCCCCCCCCTCTCGGTCGCGCAAGTCTACACCCCTCGGATGATTCCAAGCTTGTCCCGGTTCACTAATTATCATCGTTTCAAGGTTAGGGTTTAATTGTATTGCGATTCACACTAGGTTTTGGGTAATCTTGATCATGATTATGTGCTTGTATGATTACTATTATGAAAAAGTGTTGTGGTGTATGATTAGTTCGGATGAATATGCGAATCTTTGCGGTTGTGATGATATGTTGAATATTAAAATCGTAGGCTGCATTTTATCGATAAAGATCATGATATATATTTAGGGTTTGCATGAATATTGATATACATGATGATATTTGATAAGTTAACCTACTGTTAATCAATACAACTAAGCGTCATGGCCGTTTACACATGTTCTAATGCGATAAAGTCGAAAACAGTAAGCTGATTGACATTTACAGCCAACTTCAGTTGGCTGTAACCTGATCATTATTTATCGAAAAGTGGATTTTCTGAAGCCTAAAACGTGTATTTTTTGAAAAACGATTCAAATGGCGCCAGATTCATATTTTTCTGAGGTCGTTTGCTATTTTTAAATGGTCATTTAGTGCAGCAGCTGAAGCTGGCATAAATTCTGCAGAATTTGCAGGTTGTTTAACGAGTCGGATCTCATAGTCTGCATGGGTTTAGGTCACGAAATCTGTACAGTGACTGGAGACGGGAATTTCCAAAAATCTCCCACTGGAATTTCGTTAATCGGATGAATGATGATTTTTAAATAATTTTTCTCGTGGACTGCAGTCAGAAAGCGACGAATCTGACTGCAGCCTAGTATATAAATGGTTATAAATAATTGGTAAAGATTTAGGATTTGAATATTTTACACAAAACTCTACAGCCTAATTGACACCTCCTGTAAAACAATTGGAATTTTTAGAACTTTAGAACTATTTTATAAAAATTCTTGAAAACAGCCCAGTTATGAGTGTACAAGCTGAAACATGATAACTTGCGTTTGTGTGTACCTAAGTGTTGTATGAGTTATCCTGTGGTTATGACAAGTTGGTTTGATCGTTATTTTGTATGGTGATACTTTGCATGCATGATTATGGTTTCGAATAGGTTATTACGTGTGCCGTACTGTGTGTTAGCTATGCGTAGGGTTTTGTGTCAGTGTGTTCACACACTAACTTTGAATCGGTTGACATGTTAGGACCGATTAGCGGTTCCATCATTTGCTTCTTTTGCGTTTATCTAACCGAGCAATTTAAGGTGAGTTCACGGCCCCTATTTTATCCAGTTTTGAACAACAGGGGGAGAAACATGTATACGCTCTACAACTCTATCTTTTACGTTATGCGAAATTAACGTCGTTAACTATTCGGTAACTAAGTTAATGTTAATGTATGTTATGGTCACTAAGTAGCTTTATCACAAAGTCCTCAACCAACTCTCGGATCTTTAGTATTGGGTTAGATAGCGGGGAAATTATAGTAGTACTACTGGGCCCGACAAGCCCCACCCGAGCTAGTCGCGTTAGCCGACCGGGAATGGTCAACGGGTGATTAATTTGGCCTAACTTTCGCCATGGTCAGTGATAGACCTGGCAACACAGAGGCAACAACAGTCAGCTTCGATCGCGAACTCTTGCGTGACGTAACTTTAGGCTCGCTACCTACATGTTATCATTGAACTTATTTACGAACCAACCTTATTATTCCAAGTTAGGAATAATGGAACTATGTCGTTATCCTGGGTTAGGGATAACGGGGGGGGGGGGGGGAACAACCTTTTAAACCGAACTTGTGAACTTATAAAAACCTGTGAACTCACTCTTCTTTAATGTTGACACTTGTTTCTTTGCATGTTTCTCAGGACGCTAGGAGCGCCAGGTGCACTCACTTGCATTTGATCAAGACATTTTTATCGAGTCTTTATTTACGAATAATTTTTGAGATTTTGGTTTTGGCGTTTATGTTGGCGCCCGTTACTTTATTTTAATGCTTCCGCTAACCTTTGAAACCTTGATATTTTGAAAGTGACTATGCATGTTTACAACAAATGTTTTTGGAAAATGTTTAAATAAATCATATAGAGTCGTTCGATTTGCTAGTGTCTGAGATTCTGGTTTGATCACTCGCCTCGCGGTAATACTCCGCAAGTGGAAATTGAGGGTGAGACATATTGGTATCAGAGCCTCTAGCTATAGAGAACCAGGTTTGCATTAAAAGTAGACCTAAACTATAGCTGTTACACGACACTAGACTTAGTTGGCATCGAACTGTGATATCTTGTTATGCGTTATACTACAATTGTTCTATGTGATATAAATATATATATACTGTGATATACGCAGCTCGTAACTAACTACACCAACCCAGCAGGCTATGTCATCATCATCATTCGACAGATCTCGACAATCAAGGGCGCCGGGGAAGGCACCCATGGTCGAACCCTCACCACCTTGTGGCGTGGAGACACGCTCAGCTGCTAGGAAAAGACTCGCTCTAGGAGGGGAGTCGTCCTCCCGTCCAACCACCGCTATACCGGTCAAACCGGTTAACTCTTAGGAGTGGGGGACGATCTACTTAGAGATGTGTTAAGGAAACAACAGTAACAACTGGAGAGAATGCAAGAGACTATCGAAGCACAGGTATGGCTGATACGTTAGCTGACTGGTAAAACCGAAGAGCTCGAGGACGAGCAAGATGAGAATAGGAGAGTTTGAAGCATTTTAGCTAAGGACCTTCGTGCTGAGCAGCTGAGGGCTGACTGGCTCGAAGACAGAGTTCTTGAGTCCAGTTGGAAGATTCATGAACTGGAGTAGAACCAAGCACCACCTATCCCAGTACCCGCACCAGCATCGGGCCCTCCAGCGCCGGTAGAGGACGAAGAGGAGGATCCAGAGAAAGACCCGGAGGAGGATCCGGAGGAAGAAGTGCCGGAACAGGACCCAGCTGTTGAAGCTGAAAATGATGAAGAGGAAGACGGCAGTGATAGCGACTTGGGAGATGGAGACATAGATGACAAACTCGTCTCGCCAATCTCCGTTTTGTTTCCTTTAGTTTGTTTGTTTCCACTTATGTTTGAACTTGGAAATTTTATAATTGAACTGATATGTTTGGTTGGTATTTTGTGAGACATTACAATTTATTTAATCGAATGTTCCTTTTGATTGTTTAATTTGTTGGGTTGACATAAATTGTGTGATCATAGAAGTGTGGAATATGATAACTATATTGGATATATACTTATCAGTGTGTGTTTGTGTTGTCTTGCGAAGATCTGAAATGGCAACCGGTCGCCACAGAAATCTCAACATGTCAGAGGAATAATTGGCCGCTTTAATCCAACAACACGTGAATGCTGCTCTGGCAGGTGTTCCTAACCCACCAGCAGGTAACCATTATTAAATTTTCATGGGAAAATCTAATAGTTTGGCTAGTAGACTTTCGCGCTGACTACCTATCCTCTATCCTCAGGAGGGGGTCTTAACCCCTACAAGATGTTCCTTGATGCGAAACCGAGCAGGTTCACGGGAGTTGAAGGACCCATAGGACTGGTCCGTTGGGTCGAAAAGTCTGAATTGGTTTTCGAAATGTGCAATTTCCTCGAAGCTAATAAGGTCAAGTATGCTGCCTCGACGTTGGAAGATGGGGCATTAACCTGGTGGAACGCACAAGTCCAAACGCGTGGACTTGTTGCGGCGAACGCAATGGCCTGGACCGAGTTCAAAGCTCTAATCAAGGAAGAATACTGTCCGCAGGACAGAGTTCAGCAATTGGAACAAGCGTTATGGAACCACAAGATGGTCGGGTCAGAAATTGAAGCGTACACGGCAAGACATCATGATCTGGTGTTCCTTTGTCCCGATTTGGCTAACACCATCGTTAAACGACTTGAGTTTTATCTTGGGGGTCTGGTCCCTGAGATACAGGGCATGGTAATGTCTAGCAACCCTACAACAGAGCAACAAGCGATTAGGCTGGCACATAAACTCACCGATAAGGCGGTGGAGCAAAGGAAGTTACCACCTAGGGGTGCAACTGAAATTGTCCCCGACAACAAAAGGAAATTTGAAGACTCACCTGCTCGGCAGTCTTCATCAGCCCAACCACAACAAGGAAACCAGAAGCGGTCCAACAACTTCAACAACAATCGGGGTCACAACAATCAGTCTGCCAACAACACCCAAAACTCGAGCGGCTATGCGGGTCGAAAGCCGCAATGTATTCGTTGTAACCTCCACCATCACGGCCCTTGCGTCGGAAATCGCTGCCAACAATGTGGCAAAGCAAGACACGCAGCAAAGGATTGTCGCGGGGAGATTATAACACGACAGAATCAGAACCAGCACCAGGGTAATAACCGGGGATGCTATCATTGCGGTAGCACTGCCCATTTCAAGCGAGACAGCCCGCAACTTCGCAACAACAACAATGGTGGGAATAACAACAACAACAACAACAACAATAACAACAATGGAAATAATGGAAATGGTGGAACATGAGGTGCCAAAGGACGTGCATTCATGCTAGGCCGTGGAGAGGCCCGAAACGACTCGAATGTGGTCACCGGTACGTTTCCACTTAACGATATTTTTCCTACTGTACTTTTGATACGGGTGCGGATAAGAGTTTTATATCTGAGTCTTTTAGGAAGAACCTAAATCTCACACCTAAACCCCTAGAGACCCCTTACGTCATAGAACTAGCCAATGGTAAATCTGTAGATGTGACTCATCTAGTGACCGGCTATCAACTCAGACTCGCGGGTCACACCTTTACCATTGATCTGATGACAACCACTCTGGGTAGTTTTGATGTGGTAGCCGGAATAGACTGGCTATCCAACGTCGGAGCTGAAGTTCTCTGTTTCAAGAAAGCTATCCGCATTCCGCACTCTAACGACGAAGTCTTAGTGGTGCAAGGCGAGAAGGCAGGCGTCGTCACGAACATCATCTCTTACATGCGAGCTCAGAAGTATCTTCGGAAGAAGAACTCTTTTGCTTTGCTCGCACTGGTCATCGAAAGTCTAAGGACGAGAAGTGGATTGAAGATATTCCCATCGTCCGTGACTTTCCCGATGTGTTTCCAGAGGAGTTACCCGGTGTTCCACCACATTGACAAGTAGAGTTTGAAATCGAATTGGCGAGTCATGCGACTCCTATCGCCAAGGCCCTGTACCGCTTAGCTCCAGCAGAGCTGCAAGAGCTGTCTACTCAACTTCAGGAATTGTTGGCAAAAAGATTTATCCGACCCATTACTTCGCCATGGGGAGCTCCGGTCCTTTTTGTCAAGAAGAAGGACGGGACCTTCCGCATGTGCATCGACTACAGGGAACTCAATAAGGTTACCGTCAAGAACCGATACCCATTACCTCGCATCAACGATCTTTTCGACCAGCTTCAAGGGTCAAGCTACTACTCCAAGATTGATCTACGGTCCGGTTATCACCAGCTACTCGTCAAGGAAGAGGATATCTCCAAGACGGCATTTCGCACTAGGTGTGGCCATTACGAGTTCTTGGTCATGCCCTTCGGTCTCACCAATGCACCCGTGGTGTTCATGGACCTCATGAACCGTGTGTGTAAGCCGTATCTCGACAAGTTTGTCATCGTGTTCATCGATGATATACTCATCTACTCTAAGGGTGAAGAAGAGCATGCTGAGCATCTGCGGTTATTGCTGGAACTACTTCAACAGGAGAAACTATATGCCAAGTTTTCGAAGTGTGATTTCTGGATTCGGGAAGTTCAGTTCCTCGGGCATATCGTGAATGAAAAGGGTATACACGTTGATCCCGCCAAGATCGATGCTATCAAGAACTGGGAAGCACCCAGGACACCGACAGAGATCCGCCAATTTTTGGGTTTGGCTGGTTACTACAGACGTTTCATCGAGGGATTTTCCAAGATCGCACAACCGCTTACCACTCTCACTCAGAAGGGTACCAAGTATGCTTGGGGTGACAAACAGGAAGCAGCATTTCAATTACTGAAGCAGAAGCTTTGCAGTGCGCCCATTTTGTCCTTACCAGAGGGGACAGATGATTTTGTGGTATATTGTGACGCTTCCACTCAGGGATTGGGATGTGTGCTCATGCAACGTGATAAGGTCATCGCGTATGCATCCCGACAGTTGAAGGTCCACGAGAAGAGCTACACGACACATGACTTGGAATTGGGAGCAGTTGTGTTTGCACTTAGGATTTGGAGACACTATCTATATGGAACAAAGTGCACAATCTACACGGATCACAAGAGCCTCCAACATATTTTTGACGAGAAGGAGTTGAACATGCGACAGCGTCACTGGGTCGTACTCCTGAACGATTATGAATGTGCCATTCGGTATCACCCATGTAAAGCTAACGTGGTGGCTGATGCCTTCAGTCGGAAGGAGCACTTGAAACCTCGTCGGGTACGAGCACTACAGTTCACAGTTCATTCTCGGTTACCTGAACAGATATGCGACGCGCAGCTAGAAGCAGTTAAGGAAGAGAATATCAAGGCCGAATCTGTGGGAAAGATGGAACGCGATTGGGAAGTGAAACCCAATGGTACCCGGTATTTCATGAATCGTATATGGGTACCTCTCTACGGAAACCTCAGGAAGCTAGTTATGGACGAAGCTCACAAATCCCGATACTCTGTCCATCCTGGTTCGGATAAGATGTATCAAGACCTTAAAGCCGCGTACTGGTGGCCCAACATGAAAGCGAATATAGCCACCTACGTGAGCAAGTGTTTGACTTGTGCGAAAGTCAAGGTGGAATAACAGAAGCCATCAGGGCTACTTCAACAACCTGAGATCCCAGTGTGGAAATGGGATCAGATCTCGATGGACTTTATCACTAAACTCCCGCAAACTTCGGGTGGTTGCGATACCATCTGGGTGATCGTGGATCGTCTAACTAAGTATGCACACTTCCTAGCGACCAAAGAAACAGATAAGATGGATAAGTTGACTCGCATCTACATTAAGGAAGTAGTTTCTCGCACGGGGCGCCAACATCCATCATTTCAGACAGAGATGCTCGTTTCACGTCCAACTTTTGGCGGTCACTTCAGAAAGCGTTGGGTACACGCTTAGATATGAGCACAACTTACCACCCTTAGACGGATGGTCAAACCGAAAGGACCATTCAGACCTTGGAAGACATGCTTAGGGCATGCGTGGTAGACTTCGGGAACAGTTAGGAAATCCATCTGCCTTTAGTGGAATTCTCGTATAACAACAGTTACCATACGAGTATTCAGGCAGCACCGTTTGAAGCATTGTACGGTCGCAAATGTAGATCACCGGTCTGTTGGGCAGAAGTCGGTGACAGTCAACTCACAGGTCCTGAGTTGATACTTGAGGCTACTGAAAAGATTGTGCAAATCAGAAACCTCATGGCACCGGCACGAGATCGACATAAAAGTTACGCTGATCAACGACGCAAACCGCTCGAATTTCAAGTAGGTGACCGAGTCCTACTGAAAGTATCACCCTGGAAGGGTGTAATTCGTTTGGGAAAACGAGGCAAACTAAATCCACGGTACATAGGCCCATTTGTGATTTCGAAGCGTATCGGGCCCGTAGATTATCAGTTAGACCTTCATGCCGAACTCAGTGGAGTTCACAACGTTTTTCACGTGTCCAATCTGAAGAAGTGTCTATCAGATGAGACCCTAGTCATTCCATTGGATGAGATTCAAGTGGATGAACAACTGCATTTTGTGAACAACCTATCGAGATCATGGACTGTGAGATCAAGACTCGAAGGCACAGCAAGATACCGATCGTCAAGGTTTGTTGGAACTATAAACATGGACCGGAGTTCACGTGGGAAAGAGAGGACCAAATGAAAAGCAAATATCCACACCTTTTTGCAGCTGAGCAGCAATCTGACGTTACCGCCAACTGAATTTCGGTACGAAATTCTTTCAACATGGGGATGATATGACAACCTGAGATTTACTTGTACCATTCTAACAAACTGAATCTTTGTGCGTTTCATTCTAAACCGCGCTTACTCAATTTTCGGGATGAAAAGTCTTTCAACATGGGGATAATGTGACGTCCTGGCTTTTCAGGTATCTTAAACGCGCTACTTTATTGTTATTCATCCTACGCTGATTTAATTCGGAGAATTAAATTACACGCTCGCAATAACTATGCTAACTTTGTGAATCTATTGGGTGAATTACGTGCTATGTATTATTAGACGGGTTGTATCTGAATTACGTGCTACGTGTTATTAGACGTTTGTGAATAATTGTCGAGTCGTATTATGTGTAGTTATTTATCAGATTATAATGAAAGGTTGATAAATTCTATTTATAAGCCGAACCGAACCAAGCCTATGAAACGTTTTGACTTCGCGACCAAGCAAACCCAACCCGCCCACACCCCCTTGCGGAAACCCAAAACACCCCCTATGCCCCCCTTGCGCAACCATAGGAACTAACCCAAACCGCCCCCCTATCGCGACCCCCTTATGTACGCATACATGCATGTTGTGGGAAATCTTCAAAAAAAAAAAGAAAACCCTAACACTCTAGTTGAAGTCGACAGCAGCCCCCCCCTCTCGGTCGCGCAAGTCTACACCCCTCGGATCGATTCTAAGCTTGTCCCGGTTCGCTAATTATTATCGTTTCAAGGTTAGGGTTTAATTGTATTGCGATTCACACTAGGTTTTGGGTAATCTTGATCATGATTATGTGCTTGTATGATTATTATTATGAAAAAGTGTTGTGGTGTATGATTAGTTCGGATGAATATGCGAATCTTTCCGGTTGTGATGATATGATGTATATTAAAATCATAGGCTGCGTTTTATCAATAAAGATCATGATATATATTTAGGGTTTGCATAAAAATTGATATACATGATGATATTTGACAAGTTAACCTGCTGTTAATCAATACAACTAAGCGTCATGGCCGTTTACACATGTTCTAATGCGATAAAGTCGAAAACAGTAAGCTGATTGACATTTACAGCCAACTTCAGTTGGCTGTAACCTGATCATTATTTATCGAAAAGTGGATTTTCTGAAGCCTAAAACGTGTATTTTTGAAAAATGCTTCAAATGGCCCTAGATTCATATTTTTCTGAGGTCGTTTGCTATTTTTAAATGGTCATTTAGTGCAGCAGCTGAAGCTGGCGTAAATTCTGCAGAATTTGCAGGTTGTTTAACGAGTCGGATCTCATAGTCTGCATTGGGTTAGGTCACGAAATCTGTACAGTGACTGGAGACGGGAATTTCCGAAAATCTCCCACTGGAATTTCGTTAATCGGATGAACGATGATTTTTAAATAATTTTTCTCGTGGACTGCAGTCAGAAATCGACGAATCTGACTGCAGCCTAGTATATAAATGTTTATAAATAATTGGTAAAGATTTAGGATTTGAAAATTTTACACAAAACTCTACAGTCTAATTGACACCTCCTGTAAAACAATTGGAATTTTTAGAATGTTATAACTATTTTATAAAAATTCTCGAAAACAGCCCAGTTATGAGTGTACAAGCTGAAACATGATAACTTGCGTTTGTGTGTACCTAAGTGTTGTATGAGTTATCCTGTGTTTATGACAAGTTGGTTTGATCGTTATTTTGTATGGTGATACTTTGCATGCATGATTATGGTTTCGAATTGGTTATTACGTGTGCCGTACTGTGTGTTAGCTATGCGTAGGGTTTTGTGTCAGTGTGTTCAAACACTAACTTTGAATCGGTTGACATGTTAGGACGCGATTAGCGGTTCCATCATTTGCTTCTTTTGCGTTTATCTAACCGAGCAATTTAAGGTGAGTTCACGGCCCCTATTTTATCCAGTTTTGAACAACAGGGGGAGAAACATGTATACGCTCTACAACTCTATCTTTTACGTTATGCGAAATTAACGTCGTTAACTATTCGGTAACTAAGTTAATGTTAATGTATGTTATGGTCACTAAGTAGCTTTATCATGAAAGTCCTCAACCAACTCTCGGATGATTAGTATTGGGTTAGATAGCGGGGAAATTATAGTAGTACTACTGGGCCTGACAAGCCCCACCCGAGCTAGTCGCGCTAGCCGACCGGGAATGGTCAACGGGTGATTAATTTGGCCTAACTTTCGCCATGGTCAGTGATAGACCTGGCAACACAGAGGCAACAACAGTCAGCTTCGATCGTGAACTCTCACGTGACGTAACTTTAGGCTTGCTACCTACATGTTATCATTGAACTTATTTACGAACCAACCTTATTATTCAGGTTAGGAATAATGGAACTATGTCGTTATCCTGGGTTAGGGATAACGGGGGGGGGGGGGAAACAACCTTTTAAACCGAACTTGTGAACTTATAAAAACCTGTGAACTCACTCTTCTTTAATGTTGACACTTGTTTCTTTGTATGTTTCTCAGGACGCTAGGAGCGCTAGGTGCACTCACTTGCATTTGATCAAGACATTTTATCGACTCTTTATTTAGAATAATTTTTGAGATTTTGGTTTTGGCGTTTATGTTGGCGCCCGTTACTTTATTTTAATGCTTCCGCTAAACTTTGAAACCTTGATATTTTGAAAATGACTATGCATGTTTACAACAAATGTTTTTGGAAAACGTTTAAACAAATCATATAAAGTCGTTCGATATTGCTAGTGTCTGAGATTCTGGTTTGATCACTCACCTCGCGGTAATACTCCGCAAGTGGAAATTGAGGGTGTGACAACTTGGTTGCCAAAACAATTAAACAAGGTCATTAGCTTGGACTTGGATAACTGTGTGGATAATTAAAACTGAAAACAAATGAAAAAGTTGGAAAGTTGAAAATTGTTCAAGACTTTCTAAGAATTTTCACACGAAAATTTGGCTAAATTTCACAAGACCAATTTTCGCACAAAAATCCAAGGGCTATATAGGAGTGAGTTAAATAGATTCCGCACGAAAATCTGTTAGACTTTTGGTGCGGATTCTCTGAGGCGAAGAAGAAGATTTTCGCATGAAAATATCTCATTTTCGCACGAAAATTCTGAGATGAAATGGTTAAACTGGTTTCTACAATTTTCGCACGAAAATTTTCAAGAGTTATGTAGAGTCGTTTTCATACGAAAATTTTAAGAAGATTTTGTGTTGTTGAAAAATTTTGTATAACTTTTCACGTCTCTTTGTTTCACAGAAAACCGCATATGAGTTCAACCCGATGCACAACTCCTGCTGCTTAATTGATAAAGATTTACCAGAGTTTGCTCCATTCTCACAGTATATTGATTTTCTGGAATGGCTGCCGGTATATTATGCTCTCACACATAAGCATGACGTTTATGCATCTCACATTGACCATTTTTGGGCGGCTGCCGAGTTACAAGCCGAACCAAGGGCTATTACGTCAGCAGTTAGAGTTGGAGAGAATGATGTGGAGATTACTATTGCTGAAAATCTTATACGAATAGTGTTGCATCTAAGGGATGGAAGCGGTTTTCCTACAGGGTTTATAGAGAAGTTCGTTAAAGGATGCTTTTACAGAATGGGCTACAATGGTTATGTGAACTCTGCTCCCTTCAAGATCAACCGGCTAGGGCTGCCCTACAGATTCCTAGCTCACTGCATCACACGTTCCTTAAGCCACAGAAAGGGGGTTGGGACGATCTAGTAGATTATCACATGTGTATGATCGTTGCAATGATCCTGAACAAGCCGTACAACTTTAGCAAGTTGATTTTTGATATGACGGTGATGAATTTGGGTAAGGGTCAATTCTTGCAGTATCCTAGATTTATTCAGATGATCCTCGACCACATTCACCCTAATCTCGAGAAAAGGAAGGATGATATTTTGGAGTTAGAGCATATGTCCCCCTCAGACCTCCACAACATCAGCAACTACCATAAAGGGGGAAAGGCTCAGCATTTAAGCCTATCTCTGGAACGTTTGTCAAGGCTGATTATGTTGCTCCGCCAGAAGGTAAATGGAGAAATGAGGGTAGTGGTGATGAAAGCGAAGAATGGAATATGATGGAAGATTTTGTTGAGAAACGAAGCATATTGTATATCAAGGGCGAGGGAGTGAAGGGTCATTATGGAAGTAAGAAAGCTGGTTCTTCTTCCTCTACCACAAAAAGAAAGAAAACATCTGAGACTTCTTCTTCAGCTCCTAAGCGCCAAAAGAAACAACCAAGTGTGGGAACAGGATTGATTGATGAACCTGATGTAGAGCAGGTAATTGTTGAAGAAACAGTGCGCACCGAGGAAGCAACTCATGAAGAATCTATCAAAGACACCGCTGAAAAGATAGAAAGAATGGTTGGTGTTGAAACAACAGCAGGTGGTGGTGATGATGAAGGGCCATCATCGAGTACTGATTCTGAGGAAAGGAGGGAAGGTGAAAAGAAAGATAGAGAAAGAAAAGAGCAAGAGATGATAGAGAGAGAAACGAAGTTAGCCGAAGATAAGAAACGCAAGGCTACGGGTGATAATGACACCACATATGAGCCCTCTGAGGCCGAAGAGGATATCACTGTTGTCAAGCCTGCAAAGAAAAAACTGGAAAAAGGGTTAAACATGTTGCAACACGAAAGCCTGAGTCTACTACTAGGAAACTAAGGATCAAGCTAAGAACCAAGACTACTGAGGCTCCAGTTGATCCATCTGTTGAAACATCTTCTGAACGTCCTCCATCTACTCAACTGCCTCTAACAGTAGAACCACCAGTTGTATCTCCTCAACATGCTCCATCTCCTCCTCCAGTAGTGGAGCCTCTAGTTGTATCTCCTTCTCAACACACTGCTACAGAAATTCTGGTTGCATCTCCTCCACGTCCACCCGTTGGCATTCCTCCTGCTACTTCTCAAGCACAGGCAACATGATCGGCTCATCCCACACAACAATATCCTCCAGCAGACATAGCCTTTGATGATTATTTCTTTGAATATGAGGCTATTCCAGGGGAGAAAATATGACAGCTGGTGACATTTATGTTGGGAGACTTTGAGAGTTGGAAGGAAAGTTGAAGAATGCTGATGAAAAGATAAAGTTACTTGAGTCAGACAGAGATAGCATCAGGGAGATTTTAAGGTTGGTTACTGATGACAACGAGAAATTCTTTCAAGCTGCACAAAAGTTATTGCTTATGAAGAAAGGATTCAAGTGTTGGAGAATGAGAGAGAGATTCTGAAGGCAACTCTCCAGAGCTATGAGACTGAAAATCAGAGGATAATCAAAAAGATGGAAGAGTATGAGGCAGAACGTGAATCGAACAACAGACAGGTTGAGCTCATGAAGAAAATTCGGGTTCGAACTCTGGGCATCTTTCTCGCAGATGATATTGAAAAGATTGAGAGAGAAGAGGCTAGACAAAGAGTAGCAGATAGAGAACAAGCTTTGAAAGCTCTATCAGATGTAGAAGGCAGAGGAAAGCAAAATATTGATGGTATGCCTGTCTTTAGCTCACATGTGCAGGAAGCTGTTGTTTCATCGGATCCTGTGATCGAACAATCTGCGCCGGAAGCTGAATCCGTGCCAGTATCTTCTGAGATAGTCATCTATGATCCAACCGTTGATATAAGCAAGAGGTTTGTGCTCTGGGAGAAGGGATCTTAGAGTCGATGACAAAAGAAAAGGCGATAGCACAGAGGAAGTTAGAAAGAGAGATCGATGATATGGTAGATGAGACTTGTGAAGTGATAGAGAAGGAAGGGTGGGAATCTGTACTTCACTTATTTGATAATGAAAATATGATCGTTGATGCGTACATGAATGACACTGTTTTTGAACTAACTGATGAACAGGTTCAGGTGGAGTCATCGATCGAAGGTGATGAGACAGTGCCAAAATGCAAAGTCATTTATCTTGAGCATGATGTTGAAGAAGGAGAGTACATTCATAACTACTCGAAGGCTGATCTCGCTAAACTGCTGGGAATCGATGAACAATCTTTTGAGTTTGATTTTGAGGAAGAGCTAAAGAATACTAGTTCAGAACCAAATGATTACGTATTTGAAGATCTCCCGCAGGCTAATGATTATGATCAAGTGATTATAGAAGATTGGGATTCAGGCGACGAAAATGTAGAAGAAACGTAAACAGGTGAAGGAACAGATGTGTTTCCTACTTTTGCCGAAATGACTGCTGAAGTTAACGATGATTTACTAAAGCCCAAAGTAGAGGAAGCAGTGAAAGATGGCTCGGCTCCTAAACCACCAACCAAAGAAGAGATCATTGAAATGAAGAAGAAATGGTTCAAAGAAATGCCCCAGAAAGAAAGTTCCGTCATCCATTAGCTTTCTTCACCAGAGATCCTGATACATCTCTGGGTGATTTTATCAGTTGGGGTTGGATTTAGGAACTTGATGTGTATGATTTGAAACGTGAATTTGGAGTCCAATACTTCAAATATCTAGGTGATATAAAGATTCTACCTGAGTGGGATGTGAAAGAATTGGTGCAGACCAAGACGTTCAGTATGAAGTTAAGGCCAAATGATCAACATCTTTAGAAGATGATCAAGTTTGAAGCTAAACATGGTTTTAACTACTGGAAACCACACAAGCCACGAACCATCTCAAAGATCGATCCAGTTATGAAAGAAAAGGATGTTACTTTAATTGTCAAAGGGCCGCGTATTATGAAGAATATGCCTTTGAAGAAAATGGAACAAGATTTTTACAAAATCTTCAAATGGTGGTACTACGATTCTAGTACTGGGGAGGCTGTTATATATGTTGAGCCTGATGAAGGGTCATGGGATATGTCTGAAGATCTATCTGAAACTGTGATCATGCATAAGAGAGTTTATGGGTTGTGGCGTGCGATAAGATTTTTGGATCCTATGTGGTTGGTCAACTGCTCGGAGAAAGATATTGAACGCCTATTCTTCATCAAGATCAGCTATGAAGAAAAAGATAAAGAGCAGGCCATGCAGTTCTAGAGGATTGTTAATGTATGTTATGCTAACAATGTTAATTCAGGTAAAAACTGGAACACGTCCTGGAGAAAGCTTGAAGCCGAAGAAAAGAAAAAGAAAGATCAGAAAGAAGAAAGAATCGAGGTAAAACGAAAGCTGGCGTCTCGTGAAAGATTCAAGTTTGGCAACACGTACAAGACCTCCTCCCACAGATCAAACTCCCATTTCTTCTGAGGAGCGTCGAAAGCCGCCAAAGCGATTTTTTCGGATAATTCAAGTCAAATATATTTAAAGATTTTTGCAGAAAAGTTTTGAAGACTATCCAAGACTGCGGCAACATCCAAGGGGGAGTATGTTGGTGCACATATGTCTATTGCCTACGTCTAGAATGAGTCTATTGCATAGATAGGATTTCGCAGCGTCAAATATTATATGTTGAAAGTTTTGTTTTAGTTGATAGATAGAATTTTCGCACGAAAATCTGTACGGAATTTCGCACGAAAATTTCGTGCGAAATTTCCTAGAGTCCTAGTCCCTAGGTGCTTAGGATGTTTGTTATACATGCTGTTTTTGGAGATCAAAGGCGAAGCCCTGCTCAAGTCTGTAATCTTTACGAAGTTAATCAATACAAGATTCAGACGGTTAAACCGTAATCATCACGCTTGTTCTTTTGTTTGTTCAATCAGCTAACAATGAATTCCGCCTCTGTTAGCTGAGCAAATTTGACCGGAAGCTCACAAGTTGGTTCTGATTCTAGCATTCACAACTGATGTCGTGGTCATAAACATTCTGTAAAAATGGTTCATTTATGATGTTATATCAGTAGGATATCAAGTATACGTGTGGTTTATAGTTTAAAAAGGGCATTTTGGTCATTTCATGCATTCATTTGATGAATTATTTGGGAATCTGAGTTTAGATCATGCACCTACTGTAAATATATATAAAATCGGTTTTGAAATTAGTAGGTATCAAGTCTTGATGCTCTAATATGGTTTTAAACCATACTATGCGCCGTAACGGCGATTAAGTCGCTAAATGACGATTCAAATGGTATTTAGTGAAACCGATGTCATGAACAGGTTTATATGATGAAAATATGTTATATAGTATAATACATCAGTAGGTAATACGTTTTGTTCCTTAAGGATGTTTAAAATCCATTTTAGGTGTTGTTAGGGCAATATCGTCATTTAAGGACTTAATACATGAACTTGCGTATAAACTCAGTTTATAATCTGAATAGGTATCCCAAATAATCCTAATTATGATATAACATTAGTAGGTAAAGAGTTTTGATGTCAAAATTATGTTTAAATCATTTTATACGCCAAAAGGGCGATTTGGTCACTTTAAAGCGTAAATTACGCTTTATTAAATCAAAACTCGGTTTATGACCAGAATGTTAACCTAAAAAGAAGTTAAACTTTTATCATATCAGTTTACAAGCCATTCATATGTTCATTTGCATTTGAAACCTTATTTCAAGCATGAAGGACATTTTAGCAAAGTTTGGCATATTTAACGGATACTTGCATACATACCCGGATTACTATGTGGCCATGTAATATAGCTCCAGAGGGTTATACTACAACCTAAATTGGTCAAAATGCAACTTAGAATCAGTGACTAAGGTTGCTACTTCGGGTCAGAACCGAAAGTCAAAGTAAAAGTCAACTTTGTGACTTTCGGTTGCGAACCGACCTTAGACCTGGATTTGACGAGCCGAACATGTTTACACATGTTTTAATAATTATTACCAAGTTATTAAAAGGTTAAAACTGATTTTATAGCACCTACATTATCATATATGAATTTATTCCCAAATCTGACCCAGTTTGACTTTTGTTAATATAACTTTGACCCGCCAATTGACCAAGCAAACGTGGTAATCAGGAGGTGCCCTTTTGAGGGATTATCACCTACCTAATTATGATCATGTAGCCACGTTCGTTACGAACATTGGCTGTACTGTAATGGTCTTAGCCGAAAGTCAAAGCATTTTTACGTCAACGCTTTGACTTTGGCTTTAAGCCTATCAAAACTGAAAGAGGAAGGCTAAGAACACTTACACAAGGTTCTAGCACGAAATTGAACTTAGTAGGATGCTCCCAAGGGTTAGGAACTTCCAGATAGTGAAGAGAGGGAAAAATACTAGAAGGTGCAAGAAATGAGGTTGTACCAAGGGTCTATTTATACTTGAACAAGGTGCATAGGATCATTACAGGTGTTAGGTCTGATCCCAGATGATCCCAAGTGTTTTTGGTCGTGGCATGAGCAGCTAGAAGGTGGAAAACTCGCGGATTTATGCTAAACATGCAGGCTGCCACGATATAAGTGGTTTGCTGTCACTGGCACTCTATCGCGGGCCGCGAGAGAGATGAGCCAGGTGGTCGCGGCCCGCGACCCGCGTTAGAATCAGCCACACGAGTTTCCTTCTTTAGAAGATTAGTCGCTGGACTTTTTAAACCCATTTTAACTTTCAATTTAAGCACCTTTGGTCCTTTAAGTTAGGTTTAGGTATACTTGGAACCTATCATTGTTAAACTCCGGTTCGTTTGGAAGGTCATTCAGAATTATAATTAAACATGTTGACGCTTTTAACCCTTAAACTCATTGATTGTCGTTCAGAGGTTATTAAAATAACATAACGACGCTTTTGGTCCCTCTCAGCCCACACGTGGCACACGAGGATCAGCGCGACACGTGTCAGAATTTTACAGGACGTGATTTTTACGAGGTGTCACATCCTCACCCCCTTAAAAGAAATCTCGACCTCGAGATTTTTTATTAAAAAAGATAGGGGTACTTTTGTCGCATAGTGGACTCGACGTCCCATGTGTATTCCATGCCTCGACGGGCATCCCATTTGACCTTCACAATACGCACGTGCTTTCTTCGAAGCTTGTCAATATTCGATCGTTATTGGTTTCTCAATGAAACGCAGATTTTTGTGAATTTGCACATCCTCGTGCGGCATTGCTAACGATTCATCCGCTAAGCATTTCTTTAGATTGGAAATGTGGAACACATCATGTATTCCACTTAGCTTTTCGGGTAGCTTAAGCTTGTAAGCCACTGAACCGATACATTCGATAATCTTAAATTGTCCTATATATCTTGGGCTTAGCTTACCCTTTTTACCAAATCACATTACACCTTTCCAAGGTGATACTTTTAGCATAACCTTGTCCCCTACTTGGAAACTTCAAAGGTTTGCGCCTCTTGTCGGCATAACTTTTCTGTCGATCTCATGCAGCTTTTAAACGGTCAAGGATTTGTCCAACATTTTCTGTCGTTTCTAGAATGATCTCTGGTCCCGATAGTTGGGCTTCCCCAACTTCAGCCTAACAAATAGGCGTCCGATATTTTCTCCTATATAAAGCCTCAAAAGGTGTGGCTTTAATGCTTGTATGATAACTGTTATTTAGGAGAATTCAATCAAAGGTAGGTGGTCGTCCCAACTACCACCTAAGTCGATCACACATGCTTAAAGCCTGTCCTCAAGAGTCTGAATGGTTCGCTCACTTTATCCGTCAATTTGCGGATGGTAAGCGGTACTAAAGTTCAATCGAGTGCCAAGAGATTGTTGGAAGCTTTTCCAAAAGTGAGATGTGTATCTTGTATCTTTATCGGTTACAATAGACACAGGCACTCCGTGTAGGGACACGATCTCATACACATATATTTTTGCCAATTTATCCGAATAAACATTTCCTTGATTGGCAAGAAATGTGCTGACTTGGTCAACCTATTGACGATGACCCAAATCGTGTCATTACCACGTTTGATCTTTGGTAACTTGGTAACTGATAGGACCGCTCCTCCACTGCTTAGGAACCTAATTTGTATCTAAAGTCCAACATAACTAGAAATTATGTGACTTGTTAATCGAATACACAAGAATTATTGTTTAAATTGTCTGTTTATTAGTTCAAATAAATTGTACATCGAGAATCTAAACAGACAGAGCTTCGCCATCGTCAACGCAAAGTTCTTACAATGAGAGACCCAAGACGACCTATCTATCGAGCTACAAGTTCGGGTGAAGTGTGGAGTGGATAGATCAAGTTCGGGTGAACTTGATCTTTCCTCACACAAGTTCGGCCGAACTTGTGCTTTACAACAAAAAATACTTCAAATTCTAACACTTTCAAACCCTAGTTACATAGACTCGATCCAAGACCTAGACAACAAACATTATGCATCAACATTTGAAAACATAAAAGACGGGACGATGTACTTACTTGGGATTG
This sequence comes from Scalesia atractyloides, assembly GCA_947069175.1. Lineage (NCBI taxonomy): Eukaryota > Viridiplantae > Streptophyta > Magnoliopsida > Asterales > Asteraceae > Scalesia > Scalesia atractyloides. The sequence continues at coordinate 45,503,520 of CAMTDV010000025.1, forward strand.
CAAGAAAGTCCTTGTTCAAGAAGACAAACCAAAGCCCAAAAGTCGGAGAATTTACGTACGTCCTAATATCGGATAACTATGTTAATATCGAGACATTAATCGGAGGGTCGGATAGAATGAGGTCTTGTAAACTAAATGAGTATTAGAACTCATATGAAATGGTTAGGAAAAGTTAACATTCTGATTTGAAACGATTCCTAAGTGCTTTTGACCCATAATGGCCCATTAAGGTAGTTTAAGCCACTTTAACGTGTCATTTACGTAAATATGTGTTCGAATGGTTAGATATGTGTTATGATAAGTCTTGTATGTCAAAACATGTTTAATAATGTTGCTTCATCAGATTATATGTCAAAATTTAAGTTACATATACTTAAAGTCAATTTATGCGCAAAAAGGACGTTTTGGTCATTATTAAAGTGTATAAAAACGACATATCATAACACTAACCAAATGAAGTGACCATAAGGAATAACCTAGAGGGTTATTCCTTATACAACTATGGTCACAAATATGGGTTTGTTCGGATCCTAAGATCGACCAAACGGGTCGGATTCGAAAGTCAAAGCGGTGGTCAAGACCGCTCGATGTACGACGCTAAACAAGCACTAAACTAAAAGTGACGAGTTAGACATTTAACATTAAATTTAACGATGTATCGTAAATTTAAAAGTTTTTAAAGTAAAACTGATTTGGTATCAAAACAAAGTGTTTTGATACCCGAAAATAGTTCCGTCGTACGATGCGCACTTTGTGCATTATTGACGGAAACTTTAACTCGCCACTAAGACTAGTAAACGTGGTAATCAGTAGGGCACCCCATACGGATCGTATGGGGTTCTAGATGCGGTCCGCATGGCCCTCAGCTGCCAGCAAGTTTCACAAATTGGCAAAACAGGCCCCTGCACACGTTCCGTCGCGTTTTGGCACTTCTAACACCCGTTAACCTCATTTTCAAGCTTCATAAAGAGACAATAAAGGATAGGGAACTTGAAATATGTCCAAAAATGTCCTGGGTGTCAGTTCGTTTGGTCGCATGGTCGCGGTTTTTGGTTAATTACGACGACATAACGAACGCGTGCATGACCGTAAATGCGTAACAGATGATATTTTTGTATTCCAATCATTAAAATACGAGATTTTAATGATTAAATTTTTTTTAATGCGCGTACATGTTCCGGATTAAGAAATATGCGGAACGGCTTAGTTTCGCAGAATTTGCAAAATAGCCCCTGAAGTTGCAAAAGCATGTTTTTGCCATACCGAAGCCTTCAAAACTTATTTCTGAGTTATGTAAAGGTTATTTAAGGTATGTTAAGCTAGTGTCATTGTTCCGGAGTATGCGTTGCTACGAGAATCGGCAGACTTATGTAGTTTGTCATAAATAGTCCCCATGACCGAATAAGCTTGTTTTTGACATACCAAACCCTTCAAAACTTACTTCTAAGTTATATAAAGGATATATAGGGTATGTTTAGCTTATGTCACTATTCCGGAATATACTTCGCGTTTAACTGATTACGTTTTGCGATATTACTCCCAGAAAATGTTTGAAAGGTCAAAATCGAATAAATATTGAAAATGCACAAAAGTCATAAGTAAATATACAAATTGTAAACAACACAAAGTTTCATTGATCAAAAAAATTGTTCGAAAATCATTACAAGATTAAATTACAAAGATGTCACAGTCTCCCCTACTTTAGGAAATTTCGTCCCGAAATTTAATTATAGGAAACTTGTGAGAATAGATGTGGATATTTCTCCTTCATTTGATCCTCTCGTTTCTGGGCCACGTTTGGATTCCCAGCGAACTTTAACATTCGGTAGCCGTCTGCGTTTGAGCTTTTTGACTTCACGGTCCAATAGTTCCACCGGTTTCTCAACAAAATGCATCGTGTTATCAACACGAATTTCATCAAGAGGGATGTGGAGATTTTCATCAGCCAAACACTTTTTCAGGTTGGACACGTGGAAAGTTGGATGAACATTACCAAGCAAGGGAGGTAGCTCAAGTTTGTAGGCCACTTTTTCGATTCTCTCGACGATCTTGAATGGTCTAACGTATCATGGCGCAAGTTTTCCTTTCTTCCCGAATCTAATCACACCTTTCCAAGGGGATACCGTAAGGAGTACGTGATCACCGATTTGGAATTTCAAGGGCTTGCGTCGTTCTGTCCGCGTAACTCTTTTGACGGCTTCTAGCTGTCAAAAGGTTTTCACAAATTTTCTTGACTTTGTCCATTGTATCATGAATGAGTTTCGGTCCGGTAAATTGAGATTCACCAATCTCATTCCAATAGACAGGTGGACGACATTTTCGACCATAAAGAGCTTCGAAAGGTGCATGTCAATGCTGGACTGATAATTGTTGTTGTAGGAGAATTCAATCAATGGTAGATGCGAATCCCAACTACCACCAAAGTCGATCACACAGGCTCTAAGCATATCCTCCAATGTTTGGATTGTCCTTTCAGACTGTCCATCCGTTTGAGGATGATAAGCACTGCTCAAGTTAAGCTTGGTTCCCATGGTAGACTGCATGGTTCTCCAAAAATGAGATGAGAATCAAGCATCACGATCAACTATGATATCCAAAGGAACACCATGACGAGATACTATTTCATCAACATAAATCTTAGCAAGTTTGTCAGCAGAGAAATCCTCACGAATGGCTATAAAATGTGCTGACTTTGTTAGACGATCAACGACTACCCAAATGGCACCGTGACCTCTAGAAGTACGTGGCAATTTGTTAATGAGATCCATAGCAATGTTTTCCCATTTCCAGACTGGAGTCTCTGGTTGTTCAAGTAAACCAGAAGGACATTGATGTTCTGCCTTAACCTTGAGACAAGTAACCAATTTGATACATACAAGGCAATGTCTTTCTTCATACCCAGCCACCAGTACTGAGTACGAAGATCTTTATACATTTTTCTGCACCTGGATGAATTGAATAACGAGTCTTATGTGCTTCATCCATTATCAACGTGCGGAGATTGTCTAGACTTGGAACCCACAAACGGTTCAGATAATAAGATAACCCATTGTCTTTTGTTTCGAGTTGAAGCTCAAGATGATGTGGTAATTCAATACCCATTTTATCTTGTGCAACACAAGTATGTTGAGCTTTAAGAATACGTGTCTTGATATCAGATCGAACTTGTACACAATGTAGCTTGACACGTTCCTTATAACTTAATGCATCGGCTACGACATTCGCCTTACCAGGATGGTAGCGAATTTTGCAGTCATAGTCGTTCAGAAGTTCGACCCAACGTCATTGCCTCATGTTTAGTTCTTTCTGATTGAAGATATGTTGGAGACTTTTGTGGTCTGTGAAAACCATGCATTTTGTACTGTAAAGATAATGTCTCCAAATTTTGAGAGCAAAAACAATAGCACCCAACTCAAGATCATGAGTGGTGTAATTCTTTTTTGTGAATCTTCAACTGTCTTGATGCATAGGTTATGACTTTGTTTCTTTGCATGAGAACACAACCAAGGCCTAAGTTTGATGCGTCACAATATACGACAAAATCATTGTTGCCTTCAGGTAGAGATAGAATAGGAGCATTAAAAAGTTTCTGTTTCAAGGTCTAAAAAGCTTCTTCTTGTTTAGGTCCCCACTGAAAAGGTTTATTCTTTTGAGTTAGAGCAGTAAGAGGAACCAAAATCTTGGAGAAGTTGGCAATGAAACGGAGGTAATAACCCGCGAGACCAAGAAATGAACGAACTTTGGTAGGAGTTGTAGGTGTATCCAATCCTTAATCGCATTGATTTTGGCGGGATCTACATGTATACCTTGTTCGTTGATAATATGTCCTAAAAATTGAACTTCCTTTAGCCAAAATTCACACTTGGAGAACTTGGCATATAGTTGTTCTTAGTTTAGAAGTTCTATTGTTAAACAAAGATGTTGCTCATGATCGGCTCGAGACTTCGAATAAATCAAAATATCATCAATGAAAACAATGATGAACTTGTCCAAATTAGGCTTACAAACCCTATTCATCAAGTCAATGAAAACAGAAGGAGCATTTGTCAGACCAAAAGGCATAACAGTGAACTCATAATGACCGTAACGAGTGCGAAAAGCTGTCTTGGGAATATCTTCCTCGAATACACGAAGCTGATGATACCTAAAACGTAGATCAATCTTTGAGAAGCAAGTAGCACATTGTAGCTGATCAAAGAGATCCTCAATGCGAGATAGGGGATATCGATTTTTTATTGTGAGTTTGTTGAGCTCACGGTAATCGATACACATACGGAAAGATCCATCCTTCTTTTTCACGAATAGGACTGGAGCACCACAGGGCGAAAAAAATGGACGAATAAATCCTTTGTCAGATAACTCCTGAAGCTGTTTTGTCAATTCTTGCATCTCAGATGGTGCAAGATGGTATGGAGATTTAGCAATCGGGTTGGCACCAGGTACAAGATCAATGTGGAACTCAACTTGTCGTATAGGAGGTAAACCAGGTAATTCTTCAAGAAACACCTCAGGATAATCCCGAACAACGGGGATGTCTTGAATTGTTTTGCCTTTTCCTTTCTCCTCTGCAATACGTGCCAAGAAAGCCATATAATTCTTTCGTAGGTATTTTTGGGCTTGAGTACAAGTCATGAGTTTGAGGCTACTAATAGTTTTTCTCCACGAACCTCCAAAATTTCACCAAACGAAAGAGGTATATGAACAATCTTATCAAAGCAGACCACCTCAGCATGATATTTGGTTAACCAATCCATTCCCACTATAATGTCAAAGCTTTCTAGTTGCATAGGTGTGAGGTCAATAGGAAAAAGATGGTTATTGAGGTTCAATTGGCAACTAGGGATGACAGAATCAAGTACAAGGGGTTCACCACTGGCTATCTCGACTGTCAAGGGCTTTCCTAGTTTAGTTTTTGGTTTTGAAAGTAAAGGTTCAAATGTTAATGATACAAAACTTTTATCAGCCCCCGAATCAAAAAGTATAGAAGCAGGATGGTTGTTAACGAGGAACGTACCGTTGACCACCTCGTTATCTGCCCGCGCCTCGTTTGCATTAATGTTGAAAACCCGTCCCCGAGCCTGGTTCGCATTTGCCAACCTTGGGCAATTGTTTCGGTCGTGGGTGAGATCCCCATAGTTGTAGCAAGAACCGGGTGGATAATGAGGTCATGCAGGATTGGCTGGCTGCTGATCAGGGTTTTGGACCACATTATTTGGGGCAGGAACTGAGCGACAAACATTGGCCAAATGACCAGATCTACCACAATTTGTACAAATACGACATGGAAGATGAGGCTGGTGATGACTGTTGCACTTGTTGCGCAAAGGCGCATTGCCAACATACTGTTTCTTGGCGGGAGGTTGAGGAGGCTGATTAGGAGCGGCTTGATTTGGTTGTGTAGTGACAACAAAATTCTTAGAAGCCTTACGTTTCCTTGACTTCTTTGAACCTTTAGCTTTCTTACCCTTTTGCTTCTCAGATTTTTCAGATGGTTTCTTGTCACCCTTACGGTGGAGCTTACCCTTTTTATCTGGGATTCGGTTAGTGTTGCAGATAGCTCCATGGCTTGTCTAACAGTGGTAGGGTTGCTGCCGGTGACAATATCCTGAACCGGGTCAGGAAGACCATCTATGTACTTCTCAATCGCTTTATCCAAAGGCGTCATCATCTCAGGGCACAACAAACTCAACTCCTCATACCTGTCAGTATACGCACGGTGTTCACCACTATCTTGCTTCAGGTCATGGAACTCATTCTCAAGTGCCCTCTTTTTGTGATGAGGGCAGAACTCTTTCATCATCAGAGCCCTGATTTCCTCCCAAGTTTGACCCATAGCAACATCAGCACCCCTATCTCTCATCACTTCGTTCCACCATGTGAGCGCTCTCTTTTGAAACACTCCAGAAGCAAACTTTCTGCTCATTTGGACACTGAACATGGCGAAATGTATTCTCAAGACTCTCGAACCACTGTAGGAGCCCAGTTGCTCCCTCAGAACCACTAAACTTGAGTGGTTTAGCTGAATTAAACTGTTTAAAGTTGCACGCAGCTGGTGCATTGTTGTTATTGTTCGCTTGGTTCATCTGAATTATGAGATTTGGAAGCACAGCAGCAAACTGCTGAGCGATTTGAGCCGCCATATCGGCGTCTGTATTTGCGTTTCATCGAGGAGGCATTCTAAAAGAGAGAAAACATGAGAGAAAACGAGTGAGATGATTGTTGAATAATCAAAATGAGATGAATAAATATCAACAAATGTAAGGATGGTGGTCATTCGTTCGTTTACTCTAAACAAACAAACGACACACAATGACTAATCAAAGTAAATGGGTCTTTATAATATATCGCGAAGACATGCTTTAGCCTATAAGTGGACACTCACCCCAAGAGTTCCCAGGTAAGAGTGACTGGTCCGATTAAGTGGATTTGTCGAACACTCTTGCCTTAGACAGATAACTCAGGGTACAGGCACCCACCCTTCTAGATTGCACGTGCTCACATTAATAAGACCCAAACTTTCACGAGATTTTGAAAACATTCAAAGGAATTAAGCCAAAAATGAATCATCCAAGAATTAGACGACTGATTTCAAAGTCATTTTGAAAATTTTGTTTTTGTTTTGGTATTCACCTAAGAATAGGTGATGTTACTGTTTAAAGATCTAAACACAAGATAACTTGTGTTAGGGTCCTAGAAAGGTTATAGTCTAGGTCAAAGCATTACTAATAACCTAATACCCTATAACCATTGGCTCTGATACCAATCTTTCTGTCACACCCCGACTACGTAAAACAACAAACCACGGCGGAAAACGTCGGGGAGTGTCGTAACAGAACTATTGTTTCAACAACCATGGCATATATGTTAAGTTTTACTTAATAACATTGTTTACATTGTCTGGAATAAAACGAAAAACACAACAAAAGTTAAACTGTTCTTCTTGATTTTATCGTCACTAAGGCCCAAAGTCCATCCTAAGTATCGCATGAATCAACCTCAAGCATTAGCTCCTGAAACGCATGTGAAATTAAATACGTCAGCATAAAAATGCCTGTGAGTAACATAGGTTTTGTGTTGATGTTTCATGGCTTTGAATGTTAAAATAAAGTTTAACTGGTATAAAAATAGCCATGAACCATTGTAAATATTTCTTTTATAAAAATCATATGAAAAATCAAATGATTAAAAAGAATAATGTAAGGATAACTTAATAACCAAAAATGTGTCGAGTCTTATGTGAAAATCTCATGTCTTGTATAAAATGTTATATCTTGTATAAAAATGTCATGTCTTGTATCTTGTCTGAAGTGGTTTAGATAACGCCACGATATGTAAGACGATAAAAGCACTTATATATAGGAAGTACCAGCGGCATATCCACCATGCTTTTATCACATTACACATGTTTTGTTATTTAAATCACCCTCCATAAACAAACCAACCAAATGTCTTGTATAAACCAATGTGATGTCTTTGTATAACACAATGTCATGCATAAATAAACGTGCATATGTCATATGAAATTCAATGTCCAAATGTCATGTATAAACCAATGTCCAATGTCGTGTGTAAATCAATGTCTTGTACAACAAATGTCTTGTATAAAACAATATTTTTGAATAAACAATGGTTTTGTTTAATTCAAAAGTTACGTCTTATAAATCGTTGCTTTTATTGTAAAAACATATATTAGGATTGTTGGCGAATACACTCAAGCCTTGTTGACTGTCGGATAGACTCTTATAAAAATAAAAGTCTATCAATGTTCATCGGATTCTGTCATTCCCTAAGGTCGCTTCCAAACATACCTAGGAAGTGGGAACGGGGTTGTCGATCCTATGGTACCATTACATACTACCGGTCGGCATGATCAATGTTAATGAATGTAACATTGTCGAGTTCAACGCACCAATATGAATTAAACAATGTAAGCATGTCATGTAAATGTCTTTGAAAACCATGTACAAAGTATGCTAAGTCACAAAGTAAAATGTCCATGAAATCAATGTGCTAGCATGCTCGGTCAACATACATAGCAAAATGTAATGTAAATCAATGTGCTCATATGCTAAGTCAACATATGCCGCAAAAAAATGTCTTTGAAATCAATGTGCTAGCATGGTCAGTCAAAATACATAGCAAAACATAATTGAAATCATGTACTATATGTGTACTAGATGAACATAGCAAGTATATGTCATGAAAACATGAAAACATGAAAACATGAAAGTAACAAGTAGGCACATGTGTATCACCCCAAAATATTTGAAACATAAAAGAGGGGACTATGTACTCACTTGGGATTGCAAGAAAGTCCTTGTTCAAGAAGATAAACCAAAGCTGAAAAGTCCGAGAATTTATGTATGTCCTAATATCGGACAACTACGTTAATATCGGGACATTAATCGGAGGATCGAATAGAATGAGGTCTTGTACACCAAATGAGTGTTGGAACACATATGAAATGGTTAGGCAAAGTTAACATTCTGATTTGAAACAATTCCTCAGTGCTTTTGACCCATAATGGCTCGTTAAGGTAGTTTAAGCCACTTTAACGTGTCATTTACGTAAATATGTGTTCGAATGGTTAGATATGTGTTATGATAAGTCTTATATGTCCAAACATGTTTAATAATGTGGCTACATCAGATTATATTTCCAAATTTATGTTATATATACTTAAAGTCGATTTATGCACAAAACGGCGTTGTGGTCATTATTAAAGTGTATAAAAACGACATATCATGACACTAACCAAATGAAGTGACCATACGGTATAACCTCAGAGGGTTATTCCCTATACAACTATGGTCACAAATAAGGGTTTGGTCAAATCCTAAGATTGACCAAACGGGTCGGATTCGAAAGTCAAAGCGGTGGTCAAGACCGCTCGACTTACGACCCTAAACAAGCACTAAACTAAAAGTGACGATTTAGACATTTTAAACATGTCTACCTAAGTTTATAAAACTGATTTGGTATCAAAACAAAGTGTTTTGATACCCAAAAAATAGCTCCGTCTTATATTGCGCACTTTGCACATTATTGACCGAAACTTTGACTCGCCACTAAGACTAGTAAATGTGGTAATCAGTAGGCATGATCACTAGGACCATAACCATCAGGATCACGATCACGTTGCAAAGTTCAATTGGACTTTGCTTTGACCAATTCATGGTCAGAACTGAAAGTCAAACAGAAAGTCAAACTGTTTGATTTTTAGCTCAAATATGCTAAAAGAATTGAACACGACATGGATGAGACACTTACTAACACTCCAGGAGAGCCTTAGAACTCAGAAGATGATCACCAAATGGTTGCAACTCCAGATGAAAGAAAGAAAGGATTGAGTAAAGTTCCAAATGCTTTAATTACTTTGCTATTTATAGTTGAACTGGAGATACAAGATTAATACAAGTGTCCATGAGTCATCAAGGAGGTTGGATTAGTGTCCTAACACATTGCCAATTGTAGAGAAAGGGTGGCAAATTCGAGTGCTTAATCATCAAGAGAATTAACAAGTTGCTACCAACAAAACTACTGTGCTGGGCACCCCATGCGAACCATATGGGGTTCTGGATGCGGTCCGCATGGCCCTAAGCTGGCTGCAAGTTTCACAAATTGGCGGAACAGGCCCCTGCACACGTTTCGTCGCGTTTTGGCACTTCTAACACCCGTTAACCTCATTTTCAAGCTTCAGAAGGACAATAAAGCATAGGGAACTTGGAAATATGTCTTAAAATGTCCCAGGTGTGGGTTCGTTTGGTCGCACGGTCGCAGTTTTCGGTTAGTTACGACGTAAATCATAACGAATGTGTGCATGACCGTAAATGCGTAACGAATGATATTTTTGCATTCCAATCATTAAAATACAAGATTTTTATGATTAAAAAAAATTTGGATGCGCGTACATCTTCTGGATTAAGAAACGTGGAACGGCATAGTTTCGCAGAATTTGCAAAATAGCCCTTGAAGTTGCAAAAGCATGAAGTTGCCATACCGAAGCCTTCAAAACTTATTTCTAAGTTATGTAAAAGTTATTTAAGGTATGTTAAGCTTGTGTCATTGTTCCGGAGTATGCGTCGCTACGAGAATAAGCATACTTTCGTAGTTTGTCGTAGATAGTCCCTTTGACCGAATAAGCTTATTTTTGACATACCAAGCCCTTCAAAACTTATTTCTAAGTTATATAAAGGATATTTAGGGTATGTTTAGCTTATGTCACTATTCCGGAATATACGTCGCATTTAACTGATTAGATTTTGCGATATTACTCCCAGAAAACGTTTGAGAGGTCAAAATCGAATAAATATTGAAAATGCACAAAAGTCATAAGTAAATATACAAATTTTAAACAAAAAAAAGTTCATTGATCATTAAATTGTTCGAAAATCATTACAAGATTAAATTACACAAATGTTACAATAAGTACTTTATGTCCTGTAAACCTCAGTCCTTTGACGGAAGAAAGGGAGCAATACAGGCCCAGGCCTGGCTCAACCGGATGCAGTCAGTATTAGACATATGTGAGTGTGATGACCGCAACAAAGTACGATTCACCGTACATATGTTTGAAGCTGAAGCCCTTCACTGGTGGAACATTGTGGTCCAAACAGAGGGAAAATAAAAAGTTAAAGAGATGAAGTGGGAGGAGTTTGTTCATAAGTTTCTTGCTAACTTTTGTCCACCCAGTGAGACTGAGCAACTGAAAGTGGAATTATTTCAGTTAAAAATGGGAAATAAAACATACCGAGAGTATGTTTCTCGTTTCAATGACATATCTCGATTGGTTTCTTATTTATACCTGACTGAGGAACAACTGATCAATAGGTTTATTTGGGGTCTACCATCCGAAATGAGGGTGTTTATCAAATCTAAATCGCCCAAGACATTTGCAGGAACTGTTGAGGCTGGCGCCATCATGGCTGCCGAGATGATTTTGTAACAGGCTGAATCTCCCACACCAAAAAGGAAATGGGAAGAAAGAAAGGGGGACGCCCGGAATAACAACTTTAAAAGGCCTAAAACATTTCCCCAACGTCAAATTTGCAAATGCTTTCATACAGGGGAATGTCGTTTTCCTTGTCCAAATTATAAAAAGACGGGTCATGCTCTTCAAGAATGTAAGGAAAAGAAGAAGTGTTCGAATGTGGAGACCCTAACCATATGAGATCTGAATGTCCCAAACTCAAAAGGAATGATAGGATACAACCAAATCAGCCAAGGGCGTGCATTTGTACTTACAACAGAAGAAGCCAACACCACTCCAGACGTTATCACGGGTACGTATCTCGTAAATGGTATATATGCACATGTTTTATTTGATACCAGTGCAAATAGAAGTCAAGTGTCGGCTACCTTTAGACCTTACTTGAACCAGGCGTCCCAAAACATAGATCATACCTTTATAGTAGAAATGGCTGATGAAAGTCAAAGAGAGATAGTGGACATTGTTAAAAATTGTAAAATAAGCCTAAACAACCATGTTATCCCTATAGACCTAATGCCTATGGAACTTGGAGAATTTGACATAGTCATAGGAATGGATTGGTTGGCACCATATCATGCAGAAGTTATATGTGACAAAAGGATTGTTCGACTCCGATTAACCAATGGTAAACGGCTAACCGTATCGGGAGACCACACTGACAAGACTAAGAACCTCATCACGATAACACAAGCACATAAGTGCCTAAGGAAAGGGTATGTTGCCTTTTTAGCATATGTCATAAACACTACAGAAAACCAGAAGGTCGAGGACGTGCCAGTAGTACGAGAATACCCTGAAGTGTTTGACGTGTGCGTGTATATACATATTTTTACAATGAGTTTTACACACGATTCGGTTTTAAATTTATAAAAAAATGATTTGTACTTCAACATTAAAACACACACGAAAGTCAAGTGTACCCCGTCATATATGTAGTAAAGTATCGGTAAGAACCAAGTATCGATCCAAGGATGCAGGCGGAGACGATAATACTAAACCTTTGTCAATATTCTACCGGTATAAAAAGATAGATTGATGAAGTGTTTAAACTAAAAATGACTAAAACATAATATTTTTGTTTCTTTTTCTTTTTGTAAACATAAAGACTCCAAATATGAAAAATATAAGTATAGCCTTACTTTATGAACAACTGGAACATGTTAACTAAGTCGGTTATGCCACTAAGTCACTTGGTCAATTTTCCATTTTTCAAAGACAATTAGTATCCCTTTCGGGAATCCTAACATGACAACTCTTTGGAAAGTTAAAACGATAAACACACTTTAACCACCTAAAGTTGTTCTTTAACGCCCTATTGATTAATGTTTATGAAAATCCCTTAAAAATAAGTTAGTCATCCGTTAAGAGTTTTCTAACCTCACTTAATCAAGGAAAGTTACATCGATAAGCACAATGCAACCACCGAGACAAGCATAACCTAGATTAAGTCGCAACTGAGTCTATTTTACAAATCTTAAACATAAATTTACTAAGAAAGCAACTTTGGCCGAAACTACTAACATAGCTTATGATTGATGTTAAGAATTTATAGCGACACCATCTAACCCGCTAAGGTCCTTACGCGACGGAAAGTAGTCTTGACTAATATTAATTACCCCTTATTAACCCAATACCCATTTCTAGTCTCATGGGGTGAACATTTTTAACTAAGCTAAAGGTTCACTAATACATGATTAATTAGGCTTCTTCTTTCAAATAACCTAACTAACCATGAACGAATCATCCAAGACAATTAATTATAATCAAGAATCCAATATCAATGACAAGGTTGCAAAGCAATCATCAAGGATTAATCATAAAAAGTGTTAAGTGTCATTACAAACATGATTAACATCTAATGGTTGTTTAACAAGCAAGGAATTTAAAGTGTTTTTGCCATGAGGCTACAATATTACATAAACAACAATCTAAAAGCTTGAAACATAATCAAAATTATGGAAAGATTCAAGAATCAAACCATAGACAAGCTAAAGATTGAAGAACCGGATGATAATGGAGCTTCTAAGCACAATGGGGGCGTGAATCAGAGCAAAACATGTTGTTACCGGAGCCCAAAAATCGGCAGAAAACGCTCCCAAAAAGTCTTGTCTGCGATCAGTCAGTTCTGTCCAGTTTTTATAACATTTCAGGTCTTGCACGGCCGTGCACTTTGTCCGCACGGCTGTGCACTATTTAGAGCAATTTGGTGACGTCATCTTATCCGGATAAGGTTTTGAAAATGGCACAGCCATGCCAAAATTGGCACGGCCGTGCGTGTCCAAGATAAGCTGGCATTGGAGTCGCACTGGCAGTGCACACGAGAAAAATAGACCTGTACGGTCGTGCCATCCACCGGCACGGCCGTGCGTGCCGTGAACTTGGCTTGCACCAGGGCATGCATGCTTCGTGCAGCCTTTCTGATCTGGGTTGGCACGGCCGTTCCAATCCTCTGCACGGCCGTGCACTATCTGAATCTTCTCCGAAAGTTTGCGACTTTGCTGTTTCGCCTGGAAAATCCTCTTTTTCTGCATCTTTTCGTCCGGCATGTTTTTTAAGGCCTGTAATTGAAAACATACCTGATTAAGTATCTAATTATTGATTTTACGACCAAAAACGTGTAAAAAAGGGAATAAAACTGGGACTAATTTATGTGTACTTTAACGAATATCAAACCTCCCCACACTTGAACGTTGCTTGTCCTCAACCAAACTAAAATAAAAACAGAATGAAGAAAAGTTTCTAACGAAATAACTAATAAACACACACAACGGTTAGCCGGTTTTTCGAAAGACATCATCAAAGATTTCGGATCCAACAAGCGCATGAAAATATATGTAAAGATAACTAAAAAGTCATGAGTCCACTATCGATTGACTTAGCCTGCAAATATTCACACATCTCTCAATTTTCACACACACTCGGCTATGTTTTGTGAGACATACATAAGATGTGTATGTGTAAACACTCTATTCCTAGACGATGAATCGCACAACATCATAAGCTTGTCAAAAGATCTAATCTCCACCAACTAACATGCGAAAACGTGCAAATCAAGAGGTCTTCACGGGTAGGGTTAAAGGTGTGGAATGGATATTTATAAGTGACTATATGGTTAAAACTCGGCAATTGCATTTAATGAGTGTAAATACATAACACTATATATAGATAATGCAACCAAACGACAAATTTATCGTTATCGACCTAATCGACAATATTCTACTTTTTAGCACTTAAAATTGCTCGGATGTTGTCATTTCATCCTGTTTTTAGGGTGTTCGATTTTCTGATTTTCTAGTTTTTTTTACAATAGCTAAGAGTAAACGCAAGTTAAAAAGTATATAGACCGAGTTTTAACACAAGGGTTTAAAAACAAAAAGGCTAATTCAGGCTAAGTGGGTTAAAGTGGGTGCAATCGGAAAAACACGGGAAAGGCTCAACATGGTGAACTAATGGGTAATGGCGGCTAGGGATATAAACAAAGGAAAAGGCTAACACAAAAAGGGTGTCCTAAGTGCCTCCATCACTTTTACATAATTCCACATATTTATGGTCTCGACAAGTATGTTAATGACAAGTTGTAAATCATGCAAGCCATCCGGCTCACTCCTATTCTGAAATGAATAAACATAAACGAATTACAAGGCTCAAACAATGCTCACATGATGGAAGGAATGGCTAAAAGTGTGAAAATTAACATGCAAGTCTTTCTTTTGTTTTTCACGCTTTTTTGTTATCTTTTTCGATTTTTATTCGGCTTGTCGGTTCTTTATTGTATCTGATGTTTTCTAAAACATATCTAACTTGTTTATTTAATTTATAGCTAATTCTGTTTTTTAATTGTTTTTTTGCATATATACAAGCGGGCAAGGAGCACCGAACCGGGCAAACAAACTCTTCACACCTTTTTAACATCTTCTTCAAATTTTCAAAGCAATGATCGAAGGAATCCCCAAACACTGAAAAGTCATCCATGAACACCTCCATGGAATCCTCGATCATATCATGGAAAATCGCTATCATGCAGCGCTGGAAGGTAGCCGGTGCATTGCACAACCCTAAAGGCATGCGCCGGTAGGCGAATGTGCCGAATGGACAATGTGAAAGTAGTCTTCTCCTGGTCCTCAGGAGCGATAGGAATCTAAAAGTACCCGGAGAACCCATCCAGAAAATAGTAATAGGACTTCCCTGACAGACGTTCCAACATCTGGTCGATGAATGGAAGCGGGAAGTGGTCCTTGCGGGTGGCATCGTTGAGTTTGCGATAGTCGATGCAAACTCGCCATCCCGTGACCGTACGGGTCGGAATAAGTTCGTTCCTATCATTTGTAACTACCCTCATACCACCCTTTTTGGGAACTGCCTGTACGGGACTAACCCAAACTGAATCAGAGATAGGATAGATTAAACCTGCATCTAACAACTTGATTACCTCCTTTTTGACAACTTCTTGCATGTTCGGGTTTAATCATCTCTGCGGCGGTGCACACGGCTTGTAATCATCCTCCATAAAAATTTTATGAGTGCAGAATGAAGGATTGATTCCTTTACTGTTCATGATCTTCCATGCTAAGGCTTTCTTATGAAGTCGCAGAACCTCGAGAAGTTTGCTATTTTCCTCGCTTGACAAATATGCTGATATGATAACCGGCAAACGGCGCTCCTCGTCAAGAAACGCATACTCAAGATGTGGCGGAAGCTCTTTAACCTCCAAGGATGGAGGATCTTCAACGGATGGCTTCGACTTCTCCTCTACCCCACGATCAATCTCTATAAATTGATCAGAACTCTGGGAACCATCATCACCAATCTGATAGATTGGCTGCTCGAAATCGTGGCCCTCCTGCATAATGCCATCTAGGTCCCCACACAACAAAGGTGTGTCCGAATCAATCTCCTCGATCGTCCCTTGGAAATGGGTGCTCACATAGTATCAACAATGTCTATATAATACAAAGCATCATCCTGACTCTGGGGGTGCTGCATTGACCGCTTGATATCGAAGGTCACATGCTCATCATTCACTCGGAGTGTAATCTGCCACGCAGCTACATCTATAATCGTCCGCCTCGTGTTCAAGAACAGTCGCCCGAGTATCAGAGGTACCCTAGAGTCTTCATCCATATCCAAAATGACAAAGTCCACAGGAAACACAAACTTGTCAATCTTGACAAGCATATTCTCGACAAACCCCCGTGGATACTTTATGGAACGATCTGCTAAACGAATGCTCATCCTAGTAGGTGACGGTTCACCTTGATCTAACTTAGCAAAAACCTTATACGGCATAAGGTTAATGCTTGCTCCCAAATCCACCAATGCGTGACTAACCGACATATTGCCAGTAAGGCACGAAAGAGTAAAGCTGCCTGGATCTCCCATCTTTGTAGGCAGATGATTATGAAGTATGGATGAGCAACTCTCATTCATCACTACATAGGACATGTCCTCAAGCTTCTGCTTGTTCGAGAGGATGTCCTTCAAAAACTTCGCGTACTTAGGCATCTGAGCTAAAGCCTCGACAAATGGTATGTTTATATGTAACTGATTGAATAACTCTAAAAACATACCATATTGTTCTTCCTTCTCTTCTTCTTTAGCCTGGCTGGGTACGGAACTGGAGGAGTATAATCTTTGACTGGCTCATGGGGTTGTGCGGTACTTGCTGGGTCTAGCCTAGTGTGCACCTCGCCCGAAGCATCGGTCTGGACCGTCTCAGTGATCGGTGGTGATGCCGATATGTCAGGTCCCGTGGTTTTCCCACTCCTCGTCATCACGGCATTTACATGCCCTCGTGGATTCGGCTCGGTATTGCCTGGAAGACCACCCGGGGGTCTCTCTGACATCATCTTCGCCAACTGCCCTACCTGATTCTCGATATTATGAATCGAGGCCTTCTGACTCCACATCTCTCCCTTGTGAGCTAAGAAACGTTCTTTGTTTTGCTGGTAACATTTCTCGGCTAGCTGATTCACACTAGTAGAGCTACTCAGAAGCTGGGCCATCATCTCCTCCAGCTTAGAATTATCCGAAGAGCCTTGTTGCTGAGAACTACTCCCAGATCCCTGATTTTGGTATGAATAAGGTCGGGGCTGAAAGGATTCATTGTATGGCTAAAAAGACTGCCCTTGAGCCTGTTGTGGTGCTGGAGCTCGCTGAGTGAATCCGAGCGGGTTTTAATTACCCGTACTTGCTTTCCACCCAAAGTTCGGGTGATTCTTCCATCCCGGGTTATACGTGTTGCTGTAAGGATTATTTTGCGGCCTTGCTTGATTGCTGACGAAGTCTACCTCCTCTTGGCACGCAAGCATAGCTCCTTGGTCACATGCACCTTGCTCATGCGAAACTCTGCATTGGTCACATCCCGAACTGGACTATGCCACCAATTGGGATTTATCGAATTTGGTTGCCAACGCCGCGATCTGTGCCGAATAGCTGTATATATTCGTCAACAGCATGGACTCCTGGGTGGGATAATGATGATGAACGGTTCCTCTCTCCACCATGAAGTGAACTCGATTTTAACGCAGCTTTCTCGATAATCGTGTAAGCTTCATTCGGCATCTTCGTCCCTAGATCGCCACCTGCACACAGATCTAAACGTTCCTGCGTATCATAGTTTAGGCCCTGATAAAAAGCCAACACTAACTGTCTTTTCGAAACGTCATGATACGATTCCTAAGCTTCGTCGTATTCTCTGGCGGAAAATACTTTTGCATGAATAACTCCGCCAATTCATCCCAAGTCTTGATGGACCCTGCTGGAAGTGACATAAGCCAAGATCTAGCTTTGTCTCGCAAAGAAAATGGAAAAAGTCGCAAATGAATCGCGTCATCTGAAACATCCTGTATCTTGAAAGTAGAACATACTTCCAAAAATGAAGCAATATGTCGACCGGGATCCTCATGCTCTCGCCATCAAACTGCATAGAATTTTGCACCATCTTAATAATAATAGATTTTATTTCAAAATTAGGCGCTACTATCATCAGTCGGGCAATGCTCGGCTCCAAACCTCCACCTCCGGGTTGGTTCGTCTCGTTCAATGGCCTATCGTCGTCCGCCATGGTTGTGATACCCTCGTCCTCTAAGCTCTCGGTCTCAGAGGGTACTACCGGCTCGTCCCTGTCGGCCTCCAGCTATCGCGCCACCGCACGAGATCTTTCTCGAAGTCGCCTCCTCAGATCACGTTCGGGTTCGTCAGACGGTTCAACAGCGGCGGGTGCGGGGGTTGAGGACATCAACATGCGATCGAAAAACAGCCAAGCGTGAATATTATATTATAATAAAAATAATTTTTTTGCTGCTGTAATAGCAACAAATTTTCTGTTTTTAATCATGAAAATTCTTTAAAAATCGGAGGTGCGTCAAAAATTTTATAAAAAATCCCAAACTAATAAAAACGCTCGAACCGGTCATTAACAATATTGTTTCATGGTTTCGAAAATTTCAACAAATGAACGAATAAGTAGTTCGAATTCGAACAAATAAATGGAATAAACATCGGATAAATCTTTGAACAAATTGAAAATTGAATAAATTAAATCGGCTAAAAATAAATATTTGCAAACAAATTAATAAATGAGATAGAAAATATTTTCGACTATTCACAAGTATGTACACCGGTAATATATTGACTCGGGTCATTCCTAAATCTTGCCACATCCCCGGCAACGGCACCAAAAACTTGACTGTGCGTGTATATACATATTTTTACAATGAATTTTACACACGATTCGGTTTTAAATTTATAAAAAAAATGATTTGTACTTCAACATTAAAACACACACGAAAGGGCAAGTGTACCCCGTCATATATGTAGTAAAGTATCGGTAAGAACCAAGTATCGATCCAAGGATGCGGGCGAAGACGATAATACTAAACCTTTGTCAATATTCTACCGGTATAAAAGATAGATTGATGAAGTGTTTAAACTAAAAATGACTAAAACATAATATTTTTGTTTCTTTTTCTTTTTGTAAACATAAAGACTCCAAATATGAAAAATATAAGTATAGCCTTGCTTTATGAACAACCGGAACATGTTAACTAAGTCGGTTATGCCACTAAGTCACTTGGTCAATTTTCCATTTTTCAAAGACAATTAGTATCCCTTTCGGGAATCCTAACATGACAACTCTTTGGAAAGTTAAAACGATAAACACACTTTAACAACCTAAAGTTGTTCTTTAACGCCCTATTGATTAATGTTTATGAAAATCCCATAAAAATAAGTTAGTCATCCGTTAAGAGTTTTCTAACCTCACTTAATCAAGGAAAGTTACACCGATAAACACAATGCAACCACTGAGACAAGCATAATCTAGATTAAGTCACAACCGAGTCTATTTTACAAATCTTAAACATAAATTTACTAAGAAAGCAACTTTGGCCGAAACTACTAACTAAGCTTATGATTTATGTTAATAATTCATAACGACACCATCTAACTCGCTAAGGTCCTTACGCGACGGAAAGTACTCTAGATTAATATTAATTATCCCTTATTAACCCAATACCTATTTCTAGTCTCATGGGGTGAACATTTTTAACTAAGCTAAAGGTTCACTAATACAAGATTAATTAGGCTTCTTCTTTCAAATATCCTAACTAACCATGAACTAATCATCCAAGACAATTAATTATAATCAAGAATCTAATATCAATGACAAGGTTGCAAAGCAATCATCAAGGATTAATCATAAAAAGTTGTTAAGTGTCATTACAAACATGATTAACAACTAATGGTTGTTTAACAAGCAAGGAATTTAAAGTGTTTTTGCCATGAGGCTACAATATTACATAAACAACAATCTAAAAGCTTGAAACATAATCAAAATTATGGAAAGATTCAACAATCAAACCATAGACAAGCTAAAGATTGAAGAACCAGATGATAATGGAGCTTCTAGGCATAATGGGGCCTTGAATCGGAGCAAAACATGTTGCGGAGCCCAAAAATCGCCAGAAAATGCTCCCAAAAAGTCCGGTCTGCGATCAGTGAGTTCTGCCCTGTTTTGTTAACATTTCAGGTCTCGCCCGACCATGCACTATTTAGCGCAATTCGGTGACGTCATCTTATCCGGATAAGGTTTTGAAAATGGCACGGCGATGCCAAAATTGGCACGACCGTGCTTGTCCGAGATAAGCTGGCATTGGAGTCGCACTAATCTGACAAAACTAAAGTAAACTTGCGGGCACTAATCTGACAAAACTAAGGTAATCGTGCGGAATCCGTTTGCTTAGGCGACATTGGATACACTCATTTGTTTCTGTTTAATCACCGTTTCATTAATATTCAACGTTACAGATCCTGGAAACACTTTGACAGAGCTTCGCCTCTGTCATGACAAAATCTCTGAAGTTACAAATGAAATCACAAGCTAGCTATATATACTAGTACAAGTTCGCTGGACATCTTGCAAGTTCGGGCGAACTTGTCCTAAAAACCTATAAATACTCCATTTTGCTAGCCTATTCTATACAGACTCGATACAAGACTAAGACATAGACATACTGTACTAACAGACTCCCCCTTGGATATAGTCTTTGTCTTGATCAGTCTTCCAAATCATTTATCGTTAGCTTATGATGACGTAGGCAACAGACATATGCATCAACAGACTCCCCCTTGGATGTTGCCATAGTCATCATTCTTCAATTAAGTTCCTGACTCTTTAATGTTCTCTTGATCTTTATATCTTGAATAACTTTAACATCCATGCTACCCCTTGCTTTGAGCTTTCTGTTATCTTCATTCATCATGAGTATCTAGCTCCCCCTCAAATGATGCTCCGAATCTCTAAGATTTGACGATTAAGAACAATCACACGTATCCACACACAAACAGTTTCTTAACAGTCTCGTTGGTTCGACTAACATTCAACATTAATAGGTTTCCATGGAAGATATAAGAAAAAAATCTTTTTGGATTTTTAATATTGAATGCAGAAATGTAAACATACTAAATGTAATATTTACAGTTTGTATTTTTGTGAGAAAAACGTGCTAGAGGATCATATCAGTTATTTAAGACATATCACTAGTACCGTTGACCTTTTAATGACTTTAAGCTTTAAACTTGTTTACCTAGATTGTCGATATATTTGTCCACTTAAACTTCATCACATTTCTCAATTGTTCCGAGATATGTTAGGTATGAACTATAGAACTTGACTTAACTATGGTTCCCACCTCTTGAATATAATCCCGTATCAAGATTCCCTAGATTTCATCTTACAGGTGAATATAGCGTAGTTGATATCTGTATCTGGGTTAATGCGAAGCCTTGAGAGCTCAGGTTAGTACTACCGTACAGACAAAGAGATGAAGGCTCGACTTTGAGGTGTGTTCCAATTAAGGAATCTTTTAATCACTGCAAATGATTAAATCTTTCGATACTTTTCAATATTGCATGCAGTTTAGGGTTTATAGCGAAAATATTATAGAAGTTCTAGGCTATTGCTTCCGCAAAATTAGAAGAACATGTATAATACCCCATATATCAACTATCTATAAAGACCTCGTATCTCATAATCAGGCAATCTCTCAAACGAAATTTCAGAGTACTAAGTCAATATATCCAAGATGTGTTAATCCACAATATTAAACAGTTGTAAAATTTAGTTTATATCTCGAAAACAGTTTACTGAACGTGTTAAGCCTATCGACACAACCACAGTAAGACTCGTTTATTACTTTTAAACTTTCCATTCCTTTAGCATACCGTGATAGTCCATTGATGTACTATCATTTCCTTTTTCACACAAGTAATCTCATTTTTCATTTTTCAATGTTTTTGATATTTTAAGATTTTCTATTATTTTTGGCTTTTTTTCAATCATTTTAACTATCTAAAATGATTTCGAAAAGATATTTTTCAGTTTTACAGGAATTTTTTTTACAATTTTTAAAATTTTTTTCTCCCCCTAAAATTGAAAACATCTTATTAAAATCGAAAATAAGAATCTTCCATTTTAACCATTTAACGACTTTTTACGAATGTGAACGCGAGACTACCATTTTGTTTGTGTTGAATATCACTCCTGTCTCTTGTTTCTCTGTATGAACAACCACTGCTTCTCAAATAACCTTTGGCTTGAAGCTTGGTTATCCTGCACATTCAAACAAACTTTAATCAGTTTTGAATTGGAACCCAATCCATTCTGGATTTAGGTTTACCAAAATCATTAACATCTGAAGTAAACAAACATTCACACTCTTTTTGATATTCAAATAGTTTGATAGAAACTTTATTTGAAAATTTTACTTTCGTTGATTTTTTAACTGTTTGAATTATCAAAATTTTCTCCACTGCTCTCTCTTTTGTCCTCAGATTTGTATCTGATGAATTCATTTTACTTGACTGTGAGTAAAATGATTCATTAG
This sequence comes from Scalesia atractyloides, assembly GCA_947069175.1. Taxonomy (NCBI): domain Eukaryota; kingdom Viridiplantae; phylum Streptophyta; class Magnoliopsida; order Asterales; family Asteraceae; genus Scalesia; species Scalesia atractyloides. The sequence goes on from CAMTDV010000025.1 coordinate 45,525,894, forward strand.
AACTTTTATCTGATTTTTAGACGTATCCGAGGACAAAATCTTTTCCAAATACTCTCTAACGTTTTTTCTCTTTTTCTCAATCTGTCTTTTTGCCCTTGTGATAACTTGACTTTTTGTTCTTTGGGCTTCTCTACAGGTTTCTCATTGTTCTTCTCTGTTTTCTTCTCCTCTAGTCTTTTTCCCCCTGAGATTTAACCGATCTTCTTTTCAGATTAGTCGGACAATCCCTGGAAATATGACCTTTGATTTGACATTTATAGCATCTTCTCGTATCAAATCTCTTTTTCAGGCAGTTAACAGCAATGTGTCCACCAAATCCACAGTTGTAACACATTCTGTTCTCGTACCAATCTCTCCATTCAGACCAAACACTCAAATCAGCACATTGATTTGACATGTAGTAGTCATCTTTCATGCTTCTTATATAAAATTGATTTGACTTTGAAGCAATGTGATCCGACCTGCAACACTTATTCTCAAATTTTTGTGAGTTTTTATAATGATTGGATGACCATACAGATGAGCTTTTATTTTTGTTTTGAAAATTTTTAGAATTTTGTTTTTCATGTTGTTTTTGTTCTCCATTCTGCTTAGAAGGTTTTTGCGATGAACATTCACCTTTTTAGCAGATTGTAGAACAGTTTCTTGAAATTTTTCTTTTAGTTTAAAAGATATTTCTTTTTTATCATTTTCATCATCGGTATTATCATCCCAATCCTTAATTATGACATCGTCATAATTTGTGACGTTGTCACTTATTGGAATTTCCTTTTTATTCTTATTGAACGGTTTATGACATATCTAATCTAACATTACAGAGGAAGTCACAAAACCTTTCAACTGTTTTTTTAAAATCATCAATTTCATTTTTTGCAATCTCAACATCTTGTTCAAGTTTTCTAATTTTTTCAAGATGCGAGTTTATTATATTTTATTTTTCAATAACATTTTTATTCAAAACAGATTTATTCATTTTCTAAATTTTTTATATTATTTTGAAAGTATTTCCACATTTTGTAATTTTTTATTTTCTAAATTTTTTATTTGATTTTGAAAATTCTTTTCATTTTCTTTTAACTTTTATTTTCTAATGACAAACATTTCAAATCTTTCAAAAGTTTGACATTAATAGATTTGAATTTTTGACAATTTAAGCACACATATTCAGTACACTTTGTGTAAGGTTTTTCGACCTCCACAATTCGTACCTTTACCACTTCTTTATCAACAATTTTTACCTCTGACTTTACCTTCTTGCTTTTAATCATCTCAGCACGCTCCAGATATTTAGCACGTAGAGCATTCCATAGCTTTTGTGCCGTATCACATTCTGGTAGCAGATTCAAGATATTTCCTTTCACTGACTACTGTATCAGATTAATCATTTTCTTTTCAGCAATATAATCATCTTGTTGTTGAGTAGAATATTTACACTTCTCCAGAATTTTCTGATTTTCATCTCTAGGAATGACATAACCTGTCTCAATCACGACCCAACTATGGATATGCGTAGCTTTGACCCAGCTCTCAAATTTCCTTTCCAAACATCATATTCATCTATATTCATCAACATAGGAGGCTTCATGGACTCCATTTCGTTTTCCAAAATAATCTGTCGTTAAAACACTTGAAAAATGATTAGCAAACAGACAATTTTTAGAAAAAAATTGACTTTTTAACCGACAATATCAACGTATCGGTTTGCTAAAAACGTTTAAAATTTTTTGGAAAACTTTTTTTACCAGGTAAGAGCTTTAAACTCGTCTCGTCAATACGAATCTAATGATATATAATGTCCGAGACGTTTTTCGGGATTTTCATGCCTTTTTTTTAGAAACCTTGGACAAGTTCGGCCGAACTTGTCACAGCGTGTGAAACTCAGCTATTTAACAAGTTCGGGCGAACTTGTATAAGTTTCAAGAGAAAAAAGCAAGTTCGGGCGAACTTGTATAAGTTTGAAGAGAAACAAGCAAGTTCGGGCAAACTTGTACTAGATTCAACACATTTTAATCAAGTTCGGGCGAACTTGATAAAATTTGATTGAAAGTAAGCAAGTTCGAGCGAACTTAACCAAAAACCTTGAAAAATCAATCAAGTTCGGGCGAACTTGATGAACAATGTGAATTTTTCAGTCAAGTTCGAGCGAACTTGATGTTAAGTTCGAGCAAACATGTGTTTTCAAACATGGTTTTTTCAATTTATCGGCATGAATTCGTTTGTTTTAAGCTCTGATCTTTTCAAGGGTTTATCTATTATGGATTTTACATATTATACTTGAAAATCAGTCCATTTTATCCGTGATTGTCCATGAAAAGTTAAAAATGAAAGAAATGAGTAGAAGATGAGATGATTTCAGTCCAATGTCTTCAAATTAGGCCAATCCTGCTCTGATACCACTTGTAGGTCCGTTATACGGATCGTTCGGGCACTAATCTGACAAAACTAAGGTAAACGTGCGGAATCCTTTTGCCTAGGCGACATTGGATACACTCATTTGTTTCTATTTAATCACCGTTTCATTAATATTCAACGTTACAGATCCTGGAAACACTTTGATAGAGCTTCGCCTCTGTCGTGACAAAATCTCTGAAGTTACAAATGAAATCACAAGCTAGCTATATATACTAGTACAAGTTCACTTGACATCTTGCAAGTTCGGGCGAACTTGTCCTAAAAACCTATAAATACTCCATTTTTCTAGCCTATTCTATACAGACTCGATACAAGACTAAGACATAGACATACTTTACTAACAGACTCCCCCTGGATATAGTCTTTGTCTTGATCAATCTTCCAAATCATTTATCGTTAGCTTATGATGACGTAGGCAACAGACATATGCATCAACAAGCCCTTCTGATCCGGGTTGGCACGGCCGTGCCAATCCTCTGCACGGCCGTACACTATCTGAATCTTCTCAGGAAGTTTGCGACTTCGCTGTTTCGCCTGAAAATCCTCTTTTTCTGCATCTTCTCGTCCGGCATGTTGTTTAAGGCCTGTAAATGAAAACATACTTGATTAAGTATCTAATTATTGGTTTTACGGCCAAAAAACGTGTAAAAAAAGGGAATAAAACGGGGGACCAATTTATGTGTATTTTAACGAATATCAAACCTCCCCACACTTGAACTTTGCTTGTCCTCATGCAAACTAAAATAAAAACAGAATGAACAAAAGTTTCTAACGAAATAACTAATAAACACACACAACGGTTAGCCGGTTTTTCGAAAGACATCGTCAAAGATTTCGGATCCAACAAGCGCATGAAAATATATGTAAAGATAACTAAAAAGTCATGAGTCCACTATCGATTGACTTAGCATGCAAATATTCACACATCTCTCAATTTTCACACACACTCAGCTTTGTTTTGTGAGACATACATAAGTTGTGTATGTGTAAACGCTCTATGCCTGGACGATGAATCGCACAACATCATAAGCTTGTTAAAAGATCTAATCTCCACCAACTAACATGCGAAAACGTGCAAATCAAGAGGTCTTCACGGGTTTTAACGGAAGGCTAGGGTGAAAGGTGTGGAATGGATATTTATAAGTGACTAAATGGTTAAAACTCGGCAATTGCGTTTAATGAGCGTAAATACATAACACTATATATATAATGCAATAAAACGACAAATTTATCGTTATCAAGCTAATCGATAATATTCTACTGTTTTAGCACTTAAAATTGCTCGGATGTTGTCGTTTTCACCCTATTTTTAGGGTGTTCGATTTTCTGATTTTGTTTTACAATAACTAAGAGTAAACGCAAGTTAAACAGTATATAGACCGAGTTTTAACACAAGGGTTTAAAAACAAAAAGGCTAATTCGGGCTAAGTGGGTTAAAGTGGGTGCAATCGGAAAAACACGGGAAAGGCTCAACATGGTGAACTAATGGGTAATGGCGGCTAGGGGATATAAACAAAGGAAAAGGCTAACACAAAAGGGGTGTCCTAAGTGCCTCCGTCATTTTTACACAATTCCACATATTTATGGTCTCGATAAGTATGCTAATGACAAGTTCTAAATCATGCAAGACATCCGGCTCACTCCTATTCTGAAATGAATAAACATATAACGAATTAAAAGGCTCAAACAATGCTCACATGACGGAAGGAATGGGTAAAAGTGTGAAAATTAACATGCAAGTCTTTCTTTTGTTTGTCACGCTTTTTTGTTATCTTTTTCGATTTTTATTCGGCTTGTCGGTTCTTTATCGTATCTGATGTTTTCTAAAACACAACTAACTTGTTTATTTAATTTATAGCTAATTATGGTTTTTTTAATTTTTTTGCATATATACAAGCGGATAAACAAAGTTACACAAGTAACCCCTCCCCACACTTGAACTTCGCATTGTCCGCAATGCGAAATCCAATAAAGTGAAAAAGGATAAAGATACTCCCCTGAAGACGAAGAAGGTGCAAGAGTTATTCTCCAACTCGCAAGCATGTGCCTTGCCAGTGGTACTCCAAATACCTTGTATACACATCACCACAAAACACAACCCAAAAAGACAACACATCGATCGCAAAGCTAAAATATAGATAATAAAAGTACTAATACCATCCATACATAAAAACATAGAAATAAATAAAACAAATGTCCGAAAACGAAAGTACATATCCGAGGGTGTTTGAAATGACAACCAAAATGAACACCCCAAAATAAGCTAATAGTAATAGATAAAAACAGCAAACGGCGTCGCTCCCCAACTACTCCCGTCCATATCATCACCATGGCCAGCACCGGAAGATCCCGCCCCGCCTTGGTTCCCGAATGGGAACTGTAGAGGGTCTCCGAACTAGTTGGGGAATGCGCTCTGAAGGCCCCCAAAAATGTATGAAAATCCAGCTTGCATCTCCTGCCTCATGTAGTCCTGGTTCACCCGTATCTGATCAAACTGCTGGTAGAACTCGGGATAGGATGGGATGCCTGGTGGCCAACCTTGGTACTGCTGCTGTGAGTCTGGTGGTTGCTGAACGAACGGTTCATTCTCATGCTTCTCTTCGTGCTCTTCTTCTTCTTCTTGCTGTGGTGGTAGAGGGTCCCATATCTCTCCCTGCAATCCTCTCAGTCTGGGGCCATTGTCGGTATCCACCGTCAGCCCCATGAACTTCAGTGTGCGAAGATCAACGTCATACCCATGAGTAACCAATGTGAGACCGTTTACCACCTCATCTATCAAGACCCCTGTGGCGTACGCAAGCTCGGTTACATACTCCCGTCCATGGATTTCGCTACTCGGAGTTTTGCCCATGCTGCTTACAAAAAATTCTGCCATGCGCGCAGCAAGATTGACGTGCACCCCATTAACAATCGAGTATAAGAAGATCAAATCTGGGGTGGGACAGTTCACGGAACTGTCCATTCGGCTGGCCACAGTGTAGCTAATAACCTGGTGCAACACCCGGAGTAGTGGATCCCTAAAGCGTGATGCCTTGCCTTTTCTTGGATCATATGCTGGCCCGCCGCTACTTGGGCCCAAAACGCAGCTCTAGCAGTGTCATTGTCAAAACCACTGATGGAGGTGAACAAGTCGGAGTCTAACTCCTCTTCGGTGTAGATACCTAATCTCTTGCCGAGTCTTGCAACTGACCAGCTGTGCCACTGACCTCCGAGCCTGAATCTTACTCTCTTGGTGTGTCGGAAGTCGGGGTCCGCATCTCCATTTGGTTTTGCATAGGAGTATGATGCGAGGAACTCTAAAGTAAGTTCCAAATAAACTGGCCGTCTGATGTTAAGCAGTCGAGACATAGGCACTGAAATCATGTCGGTAAGCCTATCAGTTTGGTTTAGTGCCTGTATGGTACTTCAACTCAGCCTCCTTGGTTCCCCAATCTTGTTCCTCCGAATCCACAAAGCTTGCAATTTGTTGATACATGGTCGCTCTTTGTTGTTTTCGGGATCGAATTGAAGAAAAGAGTGATTCATCTACACAAAAATACACAAAAGAATAAGAGCAAGCAAAAAAAAATTCAAGTCCCGGCACCAGAACAACGCGTTACGAACATTCTGTTCGTTCTGTTGTTCAGGTCACGCACGGCCGTGCGAGATTTTGGCACGCCCGTGCGGCCCGAAATCACAGATCAGGGTTTGCTGTTCAGTCTGCGCACGGCCGTACGAGTAGTCGGCATGACCGTGCGACCCGAGATCGGAAGTCTGGTGCAACCTACATCAAGCTTCGCACGGCAGTGCCAGGAAACGGCATGGCCGTGCATCAGCTGCAGATCGCTAAAAACTGGTCCATTCACCAATTTCAACCGATTTATCTCAAAACAAAGTGCTTTTTAACAGAATGGACCACGGGTTCGCGATTAGACCTACGATTTGTCAAGAAAAACCAAGAACGAGGGTTTATTTGTATTTATGAAGGAAACCCCCCCCCCCCCCCAAATGTTCTTGGGTAAGAACCCAAATCTGGACTAGAAACGTGATTACAACGAGAAATTATGAAGGGATTCATACCTTGTTTGATGAAATTTAAGAAACCTTGCAAAAAGTGATAGGTTTTGAGAAAAGGGGCTTTGGAGCGGCTGCACACATTTGCCTTAGGGTTTTTTTCAACTTTTTACCAAAAAGTGGCTTTTATACCCGTCTGTAACTACTGTGCAATTTTCACGCGCACGGGCGTTCCTGATTTGGCACGGCCGTGCGACCCTTTGAATGCACCGGTGTGTACTCGTAATCTCGGCTCGCACGGGCGTGCGGCCGATGTGCACGGGCATGCGTGCCCGGCATCAGAGCTGGCATGGGTGTCCTATGCAGATGCAGCGATTGGCACGGCCGTGCAGGTTTTTGGCATGGTCGTGCGCTATCTAGCAGTTTCTTAGACAGAACTGGACAAAATGCTTTTAACTCCCTTTTCACCACAGAATCACTCCAATTTGCAGGTTATTAACTGTTTGCGCAGAATTTCAACTTCGGAACATTATAAGACATGAATCAAAACCGTACGAACTAGCTAAAAAACAAAAAACACACCGAAACTATGAAAAACGTAAAAACTGAAAATAAAGACAAAACTACCCCCACGCGCGCAGAATGCGCATGATACATTTTTTATCATCGAGTCGGTAGCATAGACTCTCCTCCCCACACTTAGTATGCGTGTGGGGCGTAGAGATCAACCATCTCCACCTCCGAGTCAACCGGTCCGCCAATGTATCGCTTCAACCTATGACCGTTGACTTTGAAAGTTACACCATCCGCATTCTCAATCACGATGGTTCCATATGGGAACACCTCCTTCACCGTGTATGATCCCGTCCATCTAGAGTGTAACTTCCCCGGAAATAAACGTAACCGCGAGTTATAAAGCAACACAACATCTCCCGCTTGGAATTGTTTTTGGTCCTTTAAGCGCTTGTCGTGCAATCTCTTGGTCCGTTCTTTGTACAACACGGAGTTCTCATAGGCGTGATTTCGCAACTCCTCAAGATCATGGATCTGTAAAAACCGGGCATCACCTCCGCTTTTCAAGTCCAAGTTCGCCGCTTTCAATGCCCACAACGCCTTATGCTCCAACTCCACCGGTAGATGGCACGCTTTGCCGTAAACCAACCTAAAGGGAGTAGTCCCTATAGGTGTTTTGTAGGCTGTCCTAAATGCCCAAAGCGCCTCATCTAACTTGTCTGACCAATCCTTGCGGTTCTTACTAACCGATCGCTCAAGGATTCTTTTCAACCCCCGGTTCGTGACCTCCACCTGCCCACTCGTTTGCGGATGGTAGGGCGTGGATAACCTATGGTGTACACCATATCGGGACAAAGCTCTATCAAGCTGCGTATTGCAAAAATGGGTCCCTCGGTCACTGATTAGTGCTTTTGGAGCACCGAACCAGGCAAACAAACTCTTCAAAAACCTCACGACTACCCTGGCATCATTGGTGGGCAAAGCTTGTGCCTCTGCCCACTTCGATACATAGTCTACCGCAACCAGGATGTATTTATTCCCACATGAGGGGGGAAACGGACCCATGAAGTCTATACCCCATACATCAAAGACTTCACAAACCTGGATCACTGCTGAGGCATTTCATCTCGTGCGGATATATTAGCGGCTCTCTAGCACGCATCGCACGCACTGACCGATCTCTGCGCGTCACGGAAGATAGTAGGCCAATAAAACCCATAGTCCAACACCTTTTTCGCGGTGTAGTTTACACCGTGATGACCTCCGGTAGGTCCCTCGTGACAATGGCGTAGGATGCTATTCGCCTCCTCTCCAGAAACGCACCTCCTAATCACCTGATCCGCACCAACTCGAAATAGGTAAGGGTCGTCCCAAATGTAGTACTTGAGATCTGCGAAAAAGTTCCTCTTCTATTGATGTGTAAGTCCTTTAACAAGGATCTCACACGCAAGATAGTTCGCAAAATCCGCAAACCAAGGCGACTCCTCACTCACCTCTACACTCATGAGAAACTTGTGAGGGAAATTGTCATTTATCGGATCCTCCCGTGCTCTCTCCGCATCTCCGTGCTCAAGTCTAGAAAGATGATCGGCCGCTACATTCAATGATCCCTTCTTGTCTTGAATCTCGATATCAAACTCCTGCAACAATAGGATCCACCTGATAAGACGCAGTTTAGCATCCTACTTGCTAAACAGATATCGAATGGCTGTGTGGTCAGTGTACACAATCGTCTTGGACATCACTAGGTACGATCTAAATTTATCAAACGCAAAAACTACTGCCAAAAGCTCCTTCTCCGTGGTGGTGTAATTCTCCTGCACATCATGAAGAGTCTTGTTGGCGTAGTAGAACGGGTGGAAGTTCTTATCCTTCCACTGTCCTAACACGGCCCCTATCGCGTAATCACTAGCATCGCACATGATCTCAAATGGTAAGGTCAAATCTGGTGCGACCAGTATAGGGGCCTCTACGAGCTTCTGCTTAAGAAGGTTAAAAGCCTTCAAGCACTCGTCACAAAAAATGAACGGAGCATCCTTTTCCAACAAACGGGTCATGGATCTAGCGATTTTCGAGAAATCTTTAATGATCGCCTATAGAACCTCGCATGACCGAGAAAGCTCTTTATCGCTTTAACCGAGGTGGGAGGTGGAAGTTGAGAAATGATATCAACCTTCGCTGGGTCGACTTCCATACCTGCTCGTGAGATCTTGTGCCCAAGTACTATGCCCTCTCTCACCATAAAGTGGCATTTTTCCCAATTAAGCACAAGACTCGTCTCCTCACACCTTTTTAACATCTTCTTCAAATTTTCCAAGCAATGATAGAAGGAATCCCTAAACACTGAAAAGTCATCCACGAACACCTCCATGGAATCCTCGATCATATCATGGAAAATCGCTATCATGCAGCGCTGGAAGGTAGCCGGTGCATTGCACAACCCGAAAGGCATGCGCCGGTAGGCAAATGTGCCGAATGGACATGTGAAAGTAGTCTTCTCCTGGTTCTCAGGAGCGATAGAAATTTGAAAGTACCTGGAGAACCCATACAGAAAACAGTAATAGGACTTCATTGACAGACGTTCCAACATCTGGTCGATGAATGGAAGCGGGAAGTGGTCCTTGCGGTTGGCATCGTTGAGTTTGCGATAGTCGATGCAAACTCGCCATCCCGTGACCGTACGGGTCGGAATAAGTTCGTTCCTATCATTTGTAACTACCGTCATACCACCCTTTTGGGAACTGCCTGTACGGGACTAACCCAAACTGAATCAGAGATAGGATAGATTAAACCTGCATCTAACAACTTGATTACCTCCTTTTTGACAACTTCTTGCATGTTCGGGTTTAATCGTCTCTGCGGATGTGCACACGGCTTGTAATCATCCTCCATAAGAATTTTATGAGTGCAGAATGAAGGAATGATTTCTTTACTGTTCATGATCTTCCATGCTAAGGCTTTCTTATGAAGTCGCAGAACCTCGAAAAGTTTGCTCTTTTCCTCGCTTGACAAATATGCTGATATGATAACCGGCAGACGGCGCTCCTCGTCTAGAAACGCATACTCAAGATATGGCGGAAGCTCCTTAAGCTCCAAGGATGGAGGATCTTCATCGGATGGCTTCGACTTCTCCTCTACCCCACGATCAATCTCTAAAAATCGATCCGGACTCTAGGAACCATCATCACCAATCTGATAGACTGGCTGCTCGAAATCGTGGCCCTCCTACGTAATGCCATCTAGGTCCCCACACAACAAAGGTGTGTCCGAATCAATCTCCTCGATCGTCCCTTGGAAATGGGTGCTCACATACGTATCAACAATGTCTATATAATACACAGCATCATCTTAACTCTGGGGGTGCTGCATTGACCGCTTGATATCGAAGGTCACATGCTCATCATTCACTCGGAGTGTAATCTGCCCCGCAGCTACATCTACAACCGTCCGCCCTGTGTTCAAGAACGGCTGCCCGAGTATCAGAGGTACCCTAGAGTCTTCATCCATATCCAAAATGAAAAAGTCCACAGGAAACACAAACTTGTCAATCTTGACAAGCATATTCTTGACAAACCCCAGCGGATACTTTATGGAACGATCTGCCAAACGAATGCTCATCCTATTAGGTGACGGTTCACCTAGATCTAACTTAGCAAAAACCTTATACGGCATAAGATTAATGCTTGCTCCCAAATCCACCAATGCGTGACTAACCGACATATTGCCAATAAGGCACGAAAGAGTAAAGCTGCCTTGATCTCCCATCTTTGTAGGCAGACGATTCTAAAGTATGGCTGAGCAACTCTCATTCATCACTACACAAGACATGTCCTCAAGCTTCTGCTTGTTCGAGAGGATGACCTTCAAAAACTTCGTGTACTTAGGCATCTGAGCTAAAGCCTCGACAAATGGTATGTTTAGATGTAACTGCTTGAATAACTCTAAAAACTTACCATATTGTTCTTCGTTCCTCTGCTTCTTTAGCATAACTGGGTACGGAACTGGAGGAGTATAATCTTTGACTGGCTCACGGGGCTGTGCGGTACTTGCTGGGTCTAGCCTAGTGTGCACCTCGCCCGAAGCATCAGTCTGGACCGTCTCAGTGATCGGTGGTGATGCCGATATGTTAGGTCCCTTGGTTTTCCCACTCCTCGTCATCACGGCATTTACATGCCCTCGTGGATTCGGCTCGGTATTGCCTGGAAGACCACCCGGGGGTCTCTCCGACATCATCTTCGCCAACTGCCCTACCTGATTCTCGATATTCTGAATCGAGGCCTTCTGACTCCGCATCTCTCCCTCGTGAGCTAAGAAACGTTCTTCGTTTTGCTGGTAACATTTCTCGGCTAGCTGATTCGCACTAGTAGAGCTACTCAGAAGCTGGGCATCATCTCCTCCAGCTTAGAATTATCCGAAGAGCCTTGTTGCTGAGAACTACTCCCGGATCCCTGATTTTGGTATGAATAAGGTCGGGGCTGAAAGGATTGATTGTATGGCTGAAATCACTGGCATTGAGCCTACTGTGGTGCTGGAGCTCGCTGAGTGAATCCGAGCGGGTTTTGATTACCCGTACTTGCTTTCCACCCAAAGTTCGGGTGATTCTTCCATCCCGGATTATACTTGTTGCTGTAAGGATTATTTTGCGACCTTGCTTGATTGCTGACGAAGTCTACCTCCTCCTGGCCCGCAAACATAGCTCCTTGGTTACATGCACCTTGCTCGTGCGAAACTCCGCATTGGTCACATCCCGAACTGGCCTTTGCCACCGTCTGGGATTTATCGAATTTGGCCGCCAACGCCGCGATCTGTGCCGAAATAGCTGTATATTCGTCAACAGCATGGACTCCTGGGCGGGATGATGATGATGAACGGTTCCTCTCTCCACCATGACGTGTACTCGATTTTAACGCTGCGTTTCTCGATAATCGTGTAAGCTTCATTCGGCATCTTCGTCCCTAGATCGCCACCTGCACACACATCTAAACGTTCCTGCGTATCATAGCTTAGGCCCTGGTAAAAAGTCAACACTAACTGTCTTTTGGAAAGACCGTGGTGCGGAACATCAAGTAACAAATCCCTAAATAGCTCCCAAGCCGCATGTAAGGACTCCCCGTCATCCTGTCGAAATGTCATGATACGATTCCTAAGCTTCGTCGTCTTCTCTGGCGGAAAATACTTTTGCATGAATAACTCCGCCAATTCATCCCATGTCCTGATGGACCCTACTGGAAGTGACATAAGCCAAGACCTAGCTTTGTCTCGCAAAGAAAACGGAAAAAGTCACAAACGAATCGCGTCATTTGAAATATCTCGTATCTTGAAAGTAGAACATACTTCCCAAAAATGAAGCAATATTTCGACCGGGATCCTCATGCTCTCGTCCATCAAACTGCATAGAATTTTGCACCATGTTAATAATACTAGATTTTATTTCAAAATTAGGCGCTACTATCGTCGGTCGGGCGATGCTCGGCTCCAAACCTCCACCTCCGGGTTGGTTCGTCTCGTTCAATGGCCTATCGTCGTCCGCCATGGTTGTGCTACCCCTGTCCTCTGAGCTCTCGGTCTCAGAGGGTACCACCGACTCATCCCTGTCTGCCTCCAGCTGTCGCGCAACCGCGCGAGATCTCTCTCGAAGTCGCCTCCTCAGATCACGTTCGGGTTCGTCAGACGGTTCAACAGCCGCGGGTGCGGGGGTTGAGGACATCAACATGCGATCGAAAAACAGCCAAGCGTGAATATTATATTATAATAATAATAAATTTTTTTGCTGCTGTGATAGCAACGAATTTTCTGTTTTAAATCCTGAAAATTCTTTAAAAATCGGAGGTGTGTCAAAAATTTTATAAAAATCCCAAACTAATAAAAACGCTCAAATCGGTCATTAACAATATTGTTTCATGGTTCCGAAAATTTCAACAAATGAACGAATAAGTAGTTCGAATTCGAACAAATAAATGGAATAAACATCGGATAAATCTTTGAACAAATTCGAAAATTGAATAAACTAAATCGGCTAAAAATAAATATTTGCAAACAAATTAATAAATGAGATAGAAAATATTTACGAGTATTCACAAGTATGTACACCGGTAAAATATTGACTCGGGTCGTTCCTAAAGCTTTCCACATCCCCGAAAACGGCGCCAAAAACTTGACGTGTGCGTTTATATACATATTTTTACAATAAATTTTACACACGATTCGGTTTTAAATTTATAAAAAAATGATTTGTACTTCAACAATAAAACACACACAAAAGGGCAAGTGTACCCCGTCATATATGTAGTAAAGTATCGGTAAGAACCAAGTATCGATCCAAGGATGCAGGCGGAGACGATAATACTAAACCTTTGTCAATATTCTACTGGTATAAAAAGATAGATTGATGAAGTATTTAAACTAAAAATGACTAAAACATAATATTTTTGTTTCTTTTTCTTTTTGTAAACATAAAGACTCCAAATATGAAAAATATAAGTATAGCCTTGCTTTATGAACAACCGGAAAATGTTAACTAAGTCGGTTATGCCACTAAGTCACTTGGTCAATTTTCCATTTTTCATAGACAATTAGTATCCCTTTCGGGAATCCTAACATGACAACTCTTTGGAAAGTTAAAACGATAAACACACTTTAACCACCTAAAGTTGTTCTTTAACGCCCTATTGATTAATGTTTATGAAAATCCCTTAAAAATAAGTTAGTCATCCGTTAAGAGTTTTCTAACCTCACTTAATCAAGGAAAGTTACACCGATAAACACAATGCAACCACCGAGACAAGCATAACCTAGATTAAGTCACAACCGAGTCTATTTTACAAATCTTAAACATAAATTTACTAAGAAAGCAACTTTGGCAAAAACTACTAACTAAGCTTATGATTTATGTTAAGAATTCATAATGACACCATCTAACCCGCTAAGGTCCTTACGCGACGGAAAGTACTCTTGACTAATATTAATTACCCCTTATTAACCCAATACCCATTTCTAGTCTCATGGGGTGAACATTTTTAACTAAGCTAAAGGTTCACTAATACAAGATTAATTAGGCTTCTTCTTTCAAATATCCTAACTAACCATGAACTAATCATCCAAGACAATTATTATAATCAAGAATCCAATATCAATGACAAGGTTGCAAAGCAATCATCAAGGATTAATCATAAAAAGTTGTTAAGTGTCACTACAAACATGATTAACATCTAATGGTTGTTTAACAAGCAAGGAATTTAAAGTGTTTTTGCCATGAGGCTATAATATTACATAAACAACAATCTAAAAGCTTGAAACATAATCAAAATTATGGAAAGATTCAAGAATCAAACCATAGACAAGCTAAAGATTGAAGAATCGGATGATAATGGAGCTTCTAGGCACAATGGTGGCGTGAATCGGAGCAAAACATGTTGTTACCGGAGCCCAAAAATCGCCAGAAAACGCTCCCAAAAAGTCCAGTCTACGATCCGTCAGTTCTGCCCAGTTTTTATAACATTTCAGGTCTCGCACGGCCGTGCACTTTATCCGCACGGTCGTGCACTATTTAGCACAATTCGGTGACGTCATCTTATCCGGATAAGGTTTTGAAAATGGCACGGCCATGCCAAAATTGGCACGGCCATGCATGTCCGAGATAAGCTAGCATTGGAGTCGCACTGGCAGTGCACACGAGAAAAATAGACCTGTACGGTCGTGCCATCCATCGGCATGGCCGTGCGTGCCGTGAACTTGGCTTGCACCAGGGCGTGCACGCTCCATGCAGCCCTTCTGATCCCGGTTGGCACGGCCGTGCAGAGGATTGGCACGGCCGTGCCAACCCGGATCAGAAGGGCTGCACGGAGCGTGCACGCCCTGGTGCAAGCCAAGTTCACGGCACGCACGGCCGTGCACTATCTGAATCTTCTCAGAAAGTTTGCGACTTCGCTGTTTCGCCAGGAAAATCCTCTTTTTCTGCATCTTCTCGTCCGGTATGCTGCTTAAGGCTTGTAAATGAAAACATACTTGATTAAGTATCTAATTATTGATTTTACGGCCAAATACGTGTAAAAAAGGGAATAAAACGGGGGACTAATTTATGTGTATTTTAACGAATATCAGTGTTTCCCGATGAGCTCCCAGGACTACCACCGGATAGACAGGTTGAGTTTCGCAATGACCTAGTTCCCGGTACATCACCGATTGCTAAGTCACCGTACAGACTAGCCCCGATAGAAATGCAAGAACTCAAGAAGCAACTACAAGAGTTGCTTGACAAAGGGTTTATTAAACCCAGTTCGTCACCGTGGGGAGCACTCATCTTATTTGTCAAGAAGAAAGATGTGATGATGCGTATGTGCATCGATTACAGAGACTTGAATAAAGCCACTGTAAAGAATAAGAACCCTTTACCTAGGATCGACGACTTGTTTGATCAATTACAAGGGGCTAGCTATTTCTCTAAAATATATTTGAGGTCTGGATACCACCAAGTGAAAGTTACACCAGATGACATACCTAAGACTGCCTTCAGGACTAGGTATGGTCATTACGAATTTCTAGTTGCCATTTAGGTTAACCAACGCACCTGCAGTGTTCATGGACCTCATGAAAAGGGTTTATAAACCATACCTCGATAAGTTTGTGATTGTTATCATAGATGATATCCTGATCTACTCTAAGAAAGAGGCAGATCACGAACAACACCTGAGAGCGGTCCTTGAATTGCTTAAGAAAGAATAACTTTATGCAAAGTTCTCTAAGTGTGAATTTTGGATACGTGAGGTGCAATTCCTAGGCCACATAATTAATGAACATGGAATACAAGTTGACCCTGCAAAGATTGAGGCCATCAAGAAATGGGAAGTACCGAAGAATCCAACTGAAATCAGAAGATTTCTAGGGTTAGCAGGATACTATAAAAGGTTATTCAAGACTTCTCAAAGATTGAAACACCATTAACCATGCTAACCCAGAAAGCCTCTAAGTTTAATTGGGGAACTAAACAAGAAGAAGCCTTTAACACGTTAAAACAAAAGTTATGTAGCATCCCAATATTGTCACTTCCTGAAGGAAGTAAAGATTTTGCCATCTACTGTGATGCATCTCATTATGGTATGGGATGTGTACTCATGCAAAGAGGCAAAGTAATTGCCTATGCCTCTCGACAGTTGAAGATTAATAAACAGAACTATACAACCCATGATTTGGAATTGGGTGTCGTAGTGTTCGCATTAAAAATTTGGAGACATTATCTTTACGGTATAAAATGCACTATCTATAATGACCATAAAAGTTTAAAACAAATATTCGAGCAAAAGGAGCTTAATGTACGTCAGAGACGATGGATGGAGTTATTAAGTGATTACGACTGTGAGATCCAATACCATCCAGGTAAGGCAAACGTAGTAGCAGATGCTCTAAGTAGAAAAGAGAAACCTCAACCTATAATGATTCGTGCAACTAGAATAGATGTTAAAAGTAGTCTCAATTAAGAATATACAATAAGAAGCCTTAAAAGAGAATCATATTGTAAAAGAAAGAATGATTGGGAGACTGAAGCTACTGATAATGGGAAACGATAATATCCTTAGGTTCAACAATAGGATATGGGTTCTTAATTTTGGAGGACTACAGGATACAATCTTAGAGGAAGGCCATAAGTCTAAGTATTCCATTAACCCTTGCAGTGACAAGATGTATAAGGATTTAACGAGTGACTATTGGTGGTCGGGAATGAAGCGATCTATTGCCTGTTATCTGGAAAAGTGTCTTACATGCCTTAAGGTGAAGGCAGAACATCAAGAGCCCTCTGGATACTTGCAACAACCAGAGATTCCAGAATGGAAATGGGAGAAAATCACCATGCATTTATCACGAAGCTCCCAAGGTCAAGTCATGGTTATGATACCATCTGGGTAATAGTAACAGACTGACCAAGTCTGCACACTTCTTGCCAATTCGTGAGGACTATAAGATGAACAAACTTGCTCAAATTTACATCAAAGAAATAGTCTCACGACATGGGGTGCCTGTATCGATCATATCAGACAGGGATAGGCGTTTCACATCAAAATTTTGGCAAATTTTCCAACAGAAGCTGGGAACAAGGCTTAACCTAACCGCTGCCTATCACCCTCAGACAGATGGGCATAGTGAATGGACTATCCAGACATTAGAAGATATGCTTCGGGCATGTATAATTGACTTTAGTTGAAGTTGGGACAAACATCTACCACTCATCGAATTCGCTTACAACAATAGCCATCACGCCAGCATTAGGGCTGCACCTTATGAAGCTTCATACGGAAGAAAGTGTCGAACTTCTATCTGTTGGACGAAAGTAGGGGAAAGTCAACTATCTGGACCAGAAATCATTGTGGAGACCACAGAAAAGATTCAGCAAATCAAAGAAAGGATGAAAAGCGCTCAAGATCGACAAAAGAGTTATGCAGATCAGAGGCGTAAACCCCTAGAGTTTCAACTAGGGGATAAAATCATGCTTAAGGTATCACCTCTGAAAGGAGTGATTCGGTTTGGAAAGAAGGGAAAGTTGAAACCCCGATACATTGGGTTGTTTGAAGTAACAAGCAAAGTAGGACCAATAGCCTATCGGCTAAAACTTCCTGAAGAACTGGCAGGAATACATAATACTTTTCATGTATCAAAGTTTAGGAAGTGACTAGTAGATAAAGCCCAACAAATACCCTCGGAAGACATACACGTTGACGAAAAACTCAACTTCTCTCAAGAACCGCTACAGATCGAAGATAGGAAGATTAAAAAGTTACGCATGAAGGAAATCGCGTTAGTCAAAGTAAAGTGGAATGCACGACACGGACCCAACTTTATAAGGGAATTAGAAAACATAATGAAAGGAAAGTACCCTCATCTTTTTAAGTGATGACAAATTTCGAGGTCGAAATTTTTGTAAGGATGGAAGGATGTAATACCCCGAACCTTCATGTACTGGTTATAAACATACGAAATATGTAATCTATATTTCACATATTGTTGGGATGGTTGTGTGAAATGTGAAATATCTTGACGAGCCTTGGCTATTATAGGTGACCGTTTAATATTAATAATGAAATATATTATTTTTTACCTTACTCCGTTTTTAACGAAACTTAGGTTGAAACGTAGATAAAAATGAGCTCGTTCTAATGACATATTCGTCGTTATATAAAAGGTTACCGTTTGAAAGTTATGCCAGAAAAATGAGTGAAGCAGCTGAATTAATATAATCAAACTAGCTAGCTAGCACGTCAAGCAAGCAAGTAGGTAAGCATGTCAATTCATCCCAATCGGAAAAGAGAAAAGATTAAGCTGCCTGCTTGCTTACCTATAAATAAAGGTCTTCTGTAGTGATTTAGATACACCAAACTTTAACGGGAACTCTCTAGTCTAGAGAATCCCGAGTATACGATACCCCATTGGGTGTTGTTAGTAGTCGTTTTTGGAGCACGAGTAGGAGTAGGAGCAGGAGTAGGGAAACTCTACATCAACGTGCCGTAGATAGTTTTGAGGTGTGCTCTCGTTTAAGTTTATGTTTTAGTTATTTATTATTTATTTATTAGTAGTTAATATTAGTATTATTATTAGTAGTAATATATTATTAGTAGTAGTATTACTTTTAGGTACTAGGGTTATTGTCACAGGCGGGTATTGGGTGACCTAGCCTTGGTTAGGCATGGACTGATCAACCATGCTTAAAGAAGGTAGCGTTAACCAATATCCAACCATGATAATGACTAGTCAGGTATACCATTGCCTAACCTAGGATTATGTAATTGTGTCAGGACTTTCAGATAGTACCTGGTTGTACTAGCGATGGTTAAGCTATTGCTAATCAGGTGAGTCATCATACTTGTCTTTTAAAACTGCGATAGTATACTCGTCTATAACTGGTACTAATGAGAATGTTACAGTATGCATGTGTCAGTAGGGGTATATGGGATCCTATTATGCTAAATGAGGTGTGTCACTCTGGGAAGGGTAATAATGTATTGTACCCACAGGCACTTCGTGCTTATAAGGTCCAGCGACACACACTCATACCTATGTGGACGGCCGTAAGGGGGCACAGCTGGAGGACCAGTATGTCCCTTGTACGGTGTTTTGTGACAAGTCAAATGTGGCCTATAAGGTTCAATGAGGCGCATCCTGACTATAATGTGGTCACAGACCAATATTGTGTATGCGTATAATGTAAACTGTGGTCTGTCTTTATAGAATTGTATAGTATGAGCTCACCAGTATATCTAACGTCGTTTTGAGTATACTTATCTCAGGTGAGCCGTGGGAAAGCTATAGGAACTACTTGACAGTTGGAGAGTTTAGAAGATCAAGGAGTTTTTAGTTGCTAAAAGTTTGTAATTAAATAAGGTGTTGTACTCAGACTACTATATTATAAGTTTAAATGAAAGTTTATTGCTTCCGCTGTAAGTGTATCAATTGTAAATAATCATCCGGGTTATGGGTGGGGGTGTTACAACTTCGTAGTCTATTGTGATGCGACACGACAAGGTTTAGGATGTGTATTGATGCAACGGGAGAAGGTTATTGCATACGCATCACGTCAATTGAAAGTTTATGAGAAAAACTATACCACACATGACCTAGAGTTAGGTGCAGTGGTATTCGCTTTAAAAATCCGGCTCATTACTTGTACGGCACTAAGTGCACAATCTTTACCGATCACAAAAGTCTTCAACATATATTTAACGAAAAGGAGTTAAATATGCGTCAAAGGCGTTGGCTTGAATTGTTGAACGACTATGATTGTGAAATCAAATACCATATGCGCAAGGCGAACATTGTCGCGGATGCTTTGAGCAGAAAGGAACGAGTGAAACCCTTACGTGTATGATCATTAGGACTCACAATTCACAATAACCTTAGCTCACAAATTCATGACGCTTAGCAGGAAGCATTGAAGGATGAAAACTTTAAAGCATAAATGCTTAGAGGTATGGAAAAACATCTAGAACCAAAAGAGAACGGAGCCTTGTATTTCTCGAATAGAATTTGGGTTCCTCTTTTTGGTGGTCTGCGAAACCTAATTCTAGATTAAGCCCATAAATCCAAATACTCGATACATCCCGGAGCGGATAAAATGTATCATGATCTTAAAGAATATTATTGGTGGCCTAATATCAAAGGTGATATTGCAACTTATGTTGGAAAGTGTCTAACATGTGCAAAAATTAAGGCCGAAAACTAGAAGCCTTCAGGATTGTTACAACAACCGGAAATTCCTACTTGGAAATGGGAACAAATTTCCATGGACTTCATAACCAAATTACCCATGACCTCTCGCAGTCATGACATGATATGGGTAATCGTCGACCGATTAACCAAGTAAGCTCACCTCTTGCCGATACGCGAGAAAGATAATACTGAAAGTTAGCTGAACTTTATCTCAAGGAAATCGTGGCAAGGCACGGAGTACCTGTTTCAATAATCTCCGATCGAGATGGTCGATTCGTATCAAGAATTTGGCAATCATTCCAAAAGGCTTTTGGATCTCGCTTAGATCTAAGCACGGCCTTTTACCCTCAAACTGACGGTCAAAGTGAACGCACGATCCAAACCTTAGAGGATATGCTCCGTGCTTGTGTGATGGATTTAGGTGGAAATTGAGACACTCACTTGCCTTTCGTGGAGTTCTCATACAATAATAATTATCACACGAGTATTCAAGCTGCTCCATTTGAAGCGTTATATGAACGTAAATGTCGATATCCACTATGTTGGGAGGAATTAGGTGACAAGAAACTACGGATAAGATATTTAAAATTTGAGACCGTATTAAGGCGGCACGAGACCGACAGAAATGCTACACGGATAAGCGCCACAACTCGTTAGCTTTTGAAGTTGGAGACAAGGTGTTGTTTTAAGTCCCGCCTTGGAAAGGCGTAGCTAGATTTGGTAAGCAAGGAAAGATTAATGACACCGAGCCCTTATTGCAGCCCATGCTACTGAATCAGCTTCTTTATTTTTGGTGCCAACAATTAAGAATTGTTTTCCCCTACTTGCTGCATCAAAAACCAAATCACAAGCTTCTGATAAAAAACGAGCAGTTCTAGTAAGATTTTTAATATGAATACCTTTACGTCTTGCAGAGATATAAGGTGCCATTTTTGGATTCCATTTCCTAGTACCATGGCCAAAATGAATTCCTGCTTCCATCATCTCTTCTAAATTAATGTTCCAATATCTTCTTGTCATTTTTCCCCATACTGCCCCCCTTTTGAAAAAAAGCGAAGAGGTACACTGAAATAAATAATTGTTCCGATGAAACCTTCTCTTCTACCGTAGATTGGCATAGATACACAGCCCAAGCCAATAGGAAATTTTATTCGATAAACGAAAAAGAACAACGAATGAAATAATTGGAATCACTAATGCATGCATTGTTGTATTAGATCGAAATA
Organism: Scalesia atractyloides; assembly: GCA_947069175.1. Classification (NCBI taxonomy): domain Eukaryota; kingdom Viridiplantae; phylum Streptophyta; class Magnoliopsida; order Asterales; family Asteraceae; genus Scalesia; species Scalesia atractyloides. Next base: position 45,547,229 of record CAMTDV010000025.1, read on the forward strand.
TGAAGGTTCTTTCTTGACCTAACTATAAAGAGGCGGATTTCAAATATGGAAAGATACAAAATAGAACTTCTAAAGCAAAAGATAATAGAAATGACTAGTCTTAGAATATTATGAGATTTTGGAAAAGATTGGCAACGTATCATACAAGTTGAAATTGCCGAAACCCTTGGTAATGTCCACGACACTTTCCATGTGTCAAATCTTAAGAAATGCGTTTCCGACAAGTCACTCATTATTCCCCCGGAAGAAATTCGAATAGAAAACAAACTCCATTTCATTGAAGAACTTGTCGAGGTTTTAGATTCGAAAGTTCAGAAAAGGAGGAGGAGTCGTATCAAACTAGTCAAAGTTCGTTGGAACTCGAAGCGCATACATGAGTTGACTTGGGAACGGGAAGACGAAGTTCGAAGAAAGTATCCTCACCTATTTAAGAAAGTCCCTACAATGGGTAATGCAACCTAAATTTCGGGACGAAATTTTCATTAATAGGGGGATAATGTGACATACGGCAAAATATCGGTAATTTCGTACAACCTGAACAAATATTAAAAATGAATATTTTCGCATTTCGAATTGATTTTATTTTATTAAGTCTTAAAGTCTAGGAATAATAAAAATCATAGCTTAGTAAGATAGCAAATTCGTCACGATTAGAAACTATATCCTAGACTACCGGTAGAAACACGAACATACAATACATGTCAATACCGGCCGCGATATAGTCTGACATAGTTAAAGCAAGACATAAAGATATGTCTGTAACATTATTATGTAAAAACATTAGTCGGAAATAATGTACAAGCAATACTTTACAGAAAAATATTAATTAAACAATAAAGTGTCTGATCCGCAGATTAACGCAACAATCTTGCGGAAGTATACAGCATTCCGCAGAAAAAAACAATAATTGTCTGAAAACCCAAAATAAATATTATTTAATATAAATAATATAATGCGTATTAAAAAAGACACAAATTCCACACTTAAATCTTATTGTGTTAAGCTGCACCGCTAGTTCAGTAAACTGCCCGACAACCAAGCCGGGTACCAGAACTGTGTCAGAAATATTTAAATTTTTAGTCCGGAATATTGAATTAATAAATCGGATAATAAAACATGTGCAAAATCAATTTTTTTCATAAAATTATATAAGTTATGCACTATACCCGTATTCAACCCGGTACAGGATTTGATCCAACTTTTTCAACCGAACAACGAACTGACAATTTTTATGGGTTAGTTGGACCTAGTGTCACAATACTTTAAAAGGGTGAACCTTAAATCTTTCTAGAATATTTTATATAATTTACCAAAGTTCATGTAAGTTTATATATTATACAAGGTTTAAAAAATGAAAATACCACCTCCACCATCATGTACACGTCTAGAGAGAGAGAAAGGGGGTCCTACCAAAGATCTTGTGATGTGGTGGATGGCTTACATGGAGAATTAGTGAAGGATTTGGTGTAAGAACATAATCAACTCTCAAAACCTTTACACTCCCCAAAATCTTCTCATTTCCAACAAAAAAAAATCAAAAACTCCTTCATTCTCTTTAAAAATCGGCCCTAACCAAACACCCATATCTTCATCTTTTTCAAATACAAACTCAAGAATATCTTACAGAAACGGAGGTTCTTGGATGATTAAAAGCATTTCCAAGGTTGAAGAAGCACTATAGAAACATTGGAAGGCCTAGATTATCATTTTTCTTCACCTTTTTATCATTTTCATCTTGATTAGCAAACTTGTAAGCTTCATAATAAACACCTACATTCTTATTTTTTTATTTATCACCAATGTACAAGTTCATCTTCAAAATACTCAAAACACATATGAAAAATACTAACAAAACTAAAACCCTTAACATCATATGATTTTCTTGATTTTTCTTGAAGAACTTGAAGTAGTGTTATACTTGTAAACTTGAATCTTGTATTTCCATATATAAAACTTTTATCAACAATATTCACTAACAAAAATGTTATGAACATGATTTTGTACTTAAAATGGGTATATTTATCATAGAAAATATAGCTTATTATTTAAATCCCATGAACTAGAAGTTTTGTTAAAATGAAGTAATAAAGTTTATGTTTTTAGAAAGTGCATGAAAATATACTTGTTTTTGAAACTGATATGAACATATGTTCATGCTAAAAATGAGTTCATGCATCACCCAAAATATGGACTTTTATATAAAATAATAATCTAAGAATTTTTGGTGAAAAACATAAATAAAAGTTTCCATTTTTGGAAAGTTGAATCTATAACAAGTTCATGACATTTTTGTTAGCAATTTAAGTTAGTTATTGATACTTGATGATGATTTGACTCAAAGATGATTAAAAACATGTTTAATAAAACGTGGAAAAGTCCATGGTTTAGGGGAAACTATGCGAAAGTTTTAAAAAAATTATCATGATCAAAAGTATGTTTAAACTAAAGAATGTGATGACGAAAATGATTTAGGATTTTTAGATCATGATTAAACGATTTTGGGAGCAAAAGGTGGAGTTAAAAGTACATGAGATTTTATTAAAACAAATAATGAATGAATATATATATATTTTAGACAAAATATATATATTTAGACACATCAAGTATCATGTATGTTGTATATATTATGTATTTAGAACTAGTAGGAGTAAATACAACAATATACAACTTCACAAGAATACAAGAAATATGAAAAGTACTTAAAAACGAAAACTATAATATAAGTGTCCATCCTTGGACATTAACGAACAAATTGGACAATTTGGACTTATCGGACAAAACAAAATATATATAGCTCAGATGAAACACACGACACAGATAATCTAGACGACATGCACAAAACAAAAATGGACACGCGAAATTCAACGATCGAAAAAAAATAAACACACAAACACACACACACATAAAGATGTCCATACTAGAATTTATAAAAATAACTTATATTAAATATTTTGTAGTTTTATTAGCAAATTTATATAAGTTATTATTACTAGTAAATATAAAACTTGGATCAAGCCCAAACTAATTATCCATATGGACTAGCCTACTCTTATAAACTAAATTGGGCTAGAGCCCACTTTTATATACCAACTTAGGCTAGATTAAATATTATAAATTGTTTTGGGCTAAGCCCACTTTTATAAAACTACATTGGGCTAAGTCCACTTTTATGAACTATTTTTGGATTAGGCCCACTCTTACATAACTAACTTGGGCTAGGCCCACTTTTACAAATCAAATGGGCTTGACCCACTTTCGATAAATGCTTTTGGGCTAGGCCCACACATGTTAAATGATTTGCACTAGGCCCACACATATTAAATGATTTGGGCTAGGCCCACAAATGTTAAACGAGTTGGGCTAGGCCCACACATACTAAACTTTTGAAATGGACTTTCACACCTAACACATGGGCTAGGCCCATTCAAACATAAATGACATAAAATTTATATATGAAATATATATGTATAAATAAACAAAGAAAACAAACGAATATAAGATCAATAACGAAATTCAAGATGAGATACTTATACGAAAACAAACATAAAAGTGTCTAATGAAATTAGAACACTTATAGGTTGAGAAACGAACGAAGAATCAGAAATTGAATAGAGTTTTGCTAGGAACGCAAATCAATGAGTTCATGTTTCCCCTTTTATTTAACGTTTTTATAGTTTTAAAGCTTGGGGATGTGTACATGTTTAAATTATATAGCTGGGAGAAAATAAAACCAAACTTAGATCATATGCGATTAGGTGTTTAAAATCAAAGGGGCCATTATTAAATAACGGTACCGAGGAACAATTGGATAGATCTATTGGGTGTGGACGAGCCCCACTCTGAACAAAACTATGTCCGTTCAGAGTGTTATTGTATCTAAAACTAGTGTCTATGACATAAATAAATCGTCAAGGGTTGGTTGCCTCCTAGTTTGGCATACAGATTAGTGTCCTTGCAACACACTAATGATCACACGGATTCCATTTTGAGCTATACAAAACGATTTTACGATTACAAATGTTTTTATTAAAGATTCATTTGATACAAAAACTAATAACATGAATTCACCAACCTTTGTTGACTTTTTCAAAACTAACATGTATTACAGGTAACTAGTTGACGGCTTTTGTGGACAACCTTGTTCGTGGGTTATGAAATCAAGTCGTTTGATGTCATCTAGTGTTTAGTTTTATGTTTGTAAACTTGTGTTCTAAAAACAACGTAGTTTATGTTGTCTATGTTTTTGAACAAACTTTTGGATGTAAACTATGTTTAAATAATATGTATGGATGAACATCTTATCTTGTTTTACTTAAACTGTTTACTTGGATTGAATGCAACGATTACCACTCTGGCCACACCTCGCGACGCTTCCTCAACATCGAAAATCGGGGTGTGACAATTAACACATGTTTATATTCATGCTTCATTTCCCAGATTGAGCATAAGAGCATTGATGTTGCCTTCCAGGAACCTGGATGGGTTGATGCGATGCATGTAGAGCTCAATCAGTTTGAAAACTTTGGTGTTTGGAAGTTGGTGAAGTTGCCTAAAGGAAAACGTGCTCTTGGAACGCGTTGGGTTTTCAGAAACAAACAAGATGATGCTGGCGTGATCGTGAGAAACAAAGCACTATTAGTTGTTCAGGTTTCCGTTAGATTGAAGGTCTAGATTAAGATGAGGTGTACACACCGGTGGCACGTCTGGAGGCCATACGCATCTTCTTGGCGTATGCATCTTACATGGGATTTACTGTTTACCAGATGGATGTCAAGACGGCATTTCTGTACGTGAAGGTCAAGGAGGAAATTTATGTACCTCAACCCCCTGGTTTCGTTGATTCAGATAAACAAGGCTATGCCTACAAGTTAGATAAATCTTTGTATGGGCTACAACAAGCACCTCGTGCATGGTATGCAACCTTAACAGAGCATCTACTTGCACATGGATATACTCGGGAGACGATAGATCAAACGCTATTCATCAAACGCGTTGACAAGGATTTTATTCTTGTTCAGATCTATGTTGACGATATTATTTTCGGGTCAACCAATGAATCTGTGCATGGAATTCGAAAAAGTGATGAAGAAGAAGTTCGAGATGAGCTCGTTGGGTGAAAACTTAACTTGGTTTGTTTTGTGTAGAAAATGGCTCAAAAAATGGTTGAACAACACAAACTAGAAGTGGAAACCTTTCATAATCAGGCTGGATATCTCTCGGATCCACCCGCAGAGCATTACGATTATTTTCACTCAATAATCGTCGGTTTGAATTCCTGTAAAATCACTCAAGTGCTGAAGACCAATCCAGTTATTTGCAAGACACAATCCAAGACTTCTAGCTGTCTGCCAAAGTTAAACGAAGTGGAGGAGATGGTGCAGGATCGATCAAAGCTAAAGTGCAAGGAAAGGATATCATTATTACAGAAGCCATAGTTCGAGACGTTCTAACATTTGAAGATCAACCAAATTATCCAACGACTCTTGATCGAGACAGAGTGATAAATGTACTAAGGAGAATGAACTACAAAGGAGATTATCCTACGGTTTTGAAGAAGCTTTTTCCGCCTTATTGGAGATTGTTAGTGCATGTCTTCCTATTCTGCATCTCCGAGAACAAAGGTGGTTCGGATCAGCTGAATCAAACCTAAACATCTGCATTGGTTTTATTGGTGTGCAACCGGGATTACCACTTCTCTGCCTTCATTTTCGACAACATGAAGAAGATGTTAGAGAATCTAAAGAAGAAAATCTTCACGCTCCATCCTTGATTTCTGCAAATGATTCTCGATGACAAATATCTAGATCTCGTCAAAAGCACAAAGCTTCTAAATTTGACGCCTGGGTCCTGGTTGCTTTGACGTTGTGAGCAAAAGTAGAGATACAACGAAGGGACACAAATTTCTGGCTGAAGAGAACGATGTGCAAATTGTAGGAGTTGGAGTGAAACCGGCAATTGAAAAAAGGGATTTAGTTACTGACGATGAAGATGCTGAGGTCGAGTTAGAACACATGGAATCTGGGATGTTAGAGATTTGACGTTGATTACCTCTAGAATCTTCAAGCATTGCTCAAATCGTTAAAGGATAATCACGGCAACCCTCCTGCTGGAATTATTCCTACTCAAGAAGAATGTACTGTAGAAGACACAGTTGAAGATGCTGAACAAGAATCACACAAGAGAAAAAGAACCAAAGCTGAACTAGAAATCACTGCTAATTCTAAACAAACAAGTCCAATTGTTAAGCCTGAGCCCATTATGCAAGCTGAACTAGAAGTCACTACTATATTTCAAGATCCAGATATTCCAGACACTTTAACTTCGAGACAACTACTACATCGCAACCAGAAAGCTATAGCGGTGTTCGGTTTGATGTTGGTAGTTCCAGTGGTGGTTTGTCAGAACATGATGAAGCGGAAAACCTTTTGGATTGCCTAGTTCTCGCGGTTCTCACAACTCGTGGTGGTTCTCATTTGAACCAAATCCTATATATATATATATATTGGTTAGGGTTCTAGAGTGAACCTAATGTTATTTGTGAACCGTGAGAACCATTCTCAATCATCGATCTATTTGAGATGGACGGTTATAAAAAGACAATAAAATAAAGAGGTTAATGATATAATTAATTACTAATTAAAGATAAGGGTGTATTGGTTATTTTGCTATCCTATCATAACTGAATATTCTATTTTTTTTTCGCTGAGGTTATGTGTACACAAGTGTTCAGGCCGTTATTCCTGTGTATTGAACTCATGTACTCCTGTGTATATAAACACTAAAACGCTGAAAAACGAAACTTCATATGTTTTTTCGTTTTTATTAAAAAAACTATAACAATATAATACTCAAATTAAAGAGAATAAAAAACCCATTTTATTGTGTATTTAAAAGAAAATAATATTAACATATGAAAAAGTTATAACGATTTAAAGATCATAAGGGGTAGTTAGTTATACGTTATAACTTCCTTATTTAAATTGATTAATTACCATCATATCATTTACATCTAAAAAAATGATCAATGGCTCAGATTGGTTCACCAGGTTCACAAACAAGGATGTGGTTCACTCATGAACCTCATCTTATATATATATATATATATATATATATATATATATATATATATAGGGTTCATGCGAGAACCACATTTATTATGAGAACCGCGAGAACCAGTGTAAACACAAAAGTAACCCACTACATCACCACCAAAACCTAAAAAACCTAACCCCCCCCCCCCCCCAAAAAAAAAAAAAAAAAAAAAACCTAAAAAATTACACTATAAACCCCCAAAAACCTAAAAAAAAAACCTAAACCCCACCCCCAAAAACCTAAAAAAAACCTAACCCCCCTCCCTCAAGCTAAATGCTAAAAACTAAACGATAAAGCTAAAAAAATATTGTATGTTTTTTAATATTTTTGAAAAAAAAATCTAAAAAACATTAAAAAAAATTTAAACCCCCAAAAACATGAAAGATGATTTAGAGATTCTTAAGTGCTTTGTGTTATTCGAATGCTTACGATGATAGATTTATGTGTAGATACCTATGTGAAATGAGTGATTGTTACGAAAGATTGCAGGATAAGACATTGACGAAAATGTGTATTTTAACTCTTACAATTGTGGAAAACTTAACCATGTGTCGTAGTCACCAACAGGTCGTCCATGTAATGGGTTAACAAATAAAACGTTTTGGTAAGTCTAAAAAGTTAAGTGAACAACTTCGTTAGTAGACTTGAAATTGATTTCAACGTACCCTCGTATATAGGACACTATTAGGTGAAATACCTATTTGATTGGGCTTTTGTTTCTAACTTACGAACGCACCCTAAGGTGAGTTTTCACGGTCCTTTTTTAAATGTGTTTACATTTACAGTGGATAAACACATATTATTTTAAGTTGACATGATTAATAGACGACAAATAAATGTAGCCTATGTAGGCCTTGAGTGAGGGCCTTTATTTACCCTTTCGAATGCTTATCCATGGAATTATCCTCGTCGCTGTAATCATTAGCCTCTTGGATGGAGGGCACATGATATACTGATATCTACCGGGTTCTGACAAACCCCAAGCTCGTAACCAGTCGCTCGGGTTTTGGACAAGGAATATATGTTGAAGGGATTTTAGAAGGGAAACAATGAAAGTTTTATTTTGATTATGGGCTCTTGGTTGCGAACATTATTTCTGTATTCCTAGCTAGTTACGATGTTACATGTCGGACTAGGGTTGTTGTATCTTTCAAAATTGGAAATTTTTAGGTTATTATATGTAAATTAAACCTTTGATCTCGCAAACCTCATGTTGACACTTTAAGCATGGTTTTTAAAATGGGTTTTTAGCAAACTTATGCAATTGGACATGCGTTTTAGGACAATAATGATGTGTGTTAAGGTCTACATGTTTGAACCTTTAAAATTATACACTTTTTACTTTTATTTTGGATGATTGTAAAACCCCTCTTGAATTACCTTATGTCCGGTGCATTATTATCTATGTTTGCTTAACATTGATTGATTGCCAACAGGTGCACGCATCTGATGTGTTGTGGTGATGGGTGATGGTGGTGGTGGCGACAGGTGGTTTGTCCTAGAGAAGTAGTGTGTTATATTTTAATTACATATAAACCTTTTTAAGCTTATATTTATTTTTTTATAAATATTAGGGTTAAAAGACAATAATACCCTTGCATATGATATGATTTAACCCAAAATCTAACCCTTGTTAGTAAATGGACTTAAACTATTACAAACTTTGAATATAAAGTACTTTTTTTGACATTTTTAAATTTACATGACATTTACTAAGAAATGAAACAAACAAAAGGACGAAAAATATAATTTAACCCATATAATATCATGGCTATTAAAAGAACTTTATGCACAGTGTTTGTATTATATTGAATTGGTTCAGCTAGTGGCAAGAATGTATAAGTTTTGCAGAAGAAATTTAAACAAGTCATGTTGGGTTAACCTTAAACACCGATTGGTTGATTAACTAGTGCATCAATTGAAGTTTTTCTGCAGTCAGCTTCACGCTGGTGAGTCCCAAACAGCAACCAACCAACCACCTACACGACACACGATTATAATATAGGTTTGGTGCATTTTGATTCTCATACTTGGTGAATTGTATTTACAAAAATGGAAGAATAAAATTCAAGCAATTAAAAGAAAACTGGTCAACTAATACGCGTCTGACTTTTCCATACGAAAACATTCTAGAGTCGCTATAAAATATGTGTGCAAGTTGCTGATTACATATGAATAAAAGTATTGTCAATGGAATACGCAATATCACCATATTCAAACCCTGCATGTGAAACATTGAATCCCATTATAATCATGAATTAAAAACTAATAATAATTCAAGTATATTTATTGACAAGTAAAAGAATAAAATCATATCCATGGAAATTATAATTGATATAAGCTATGGGGTACGGGGATCATGGTTTGAGTCATGGATTACCACGTAGGACCATGGAATCAACGTTACAAGGTAAGGCTGTCCAAAAAGCTCGCGGCTCGGAGCTCGCTCGGATTTAACTCAGAAAAAGCTCGCTCGATGTGGCGCGGTTAGAAAGTGAGTCTAGCTCGGCTCGACTCGTAACAAGCCGAATTGGATGTGATATAAATGGATAGATTAACCATAATTCACACAAGGGTCTGATATTTATTATTTGTTAAAAGTTTTCATCATAGTTTTGTGATCGTCAAACTTTCATGTTTATGATCTAACACATTATGTTTGGGTGTGATTTAAATGGAAATCCCTTAGCTAGTTTATAGTGAATTTTAGATGGAATTAAAATGTAGATTTCATTTCTTATGATGTTTGTTTTAACAATAAATTGAATCTAAATCACTTGAAATTATATCAACTAAACCCATTATTAGATTTCAAGGTAATCATTTTACATATTTTACATTTTAATTCCAATAATAATTATACTAACCAAACACATTATATGAAATTTCAAAGGAATTCATTAAATTGTTTTTTTTTTGTTAAATATTCATTAAACTACCAAAGAAACAGATTACAAACAGGTGGCAGGTAACGGGCAACAAGCTGCGCCGCAACCCTCTTTTGAATTGCAAAACCAATCCTACTAAAGACGAAATGACCCCTAAAGGTTGAGTGATTACTATTTACAACTCGTTAGACCCTGTTTAGGAATTCTACGGCCTCTGGGGCTAGAGACCCAAATGTATCAAACGCGAATGGGATAAACACGTGTTGATTCTCTAAACAAACCTTCTCGTGTTTAAAAATCCAATTCAAATTCCACTTCCAATTCAAATTCCAATATTCCACGAAACAAATACTAGCTTAGAACTTTGAAAGTTGCAACAGATTTTCAAAACCCGTTCGTGTTTAAAAAACATAGCGACAAGAAAATGCAGGAATATGGCAACTATCGGTTCAAAAAAAAGAATGGTGGAACGATGTGATAATATGATATTGTCATACTTGTGATATATATTCTTTTTTTTAACGGTTGTGATATATATTCTAAGTCACAAATTCCACCATTGATCATTGTGCGTGCTTACGTCAGTATCATGATATTAAAAGATATACATAAATTAAAAGAAGCATTCGAGATTCATATTTATCTCTTCGTTTCCAGAAAATAAAAAACGTCACTGAGAGCCTCATTCTTGTTTATATTTGAATATATATGTTTGGCCATAGAATAATTCACACCATTATAGAAAGCACATAGTGCAAGCAACATAAATATTTAATCAGCTTTAATAATACATAGATCATCTCCTTTTGTTGAGTTGTACTGTGTGCACATAACATATTGGATCGGACCATTCCAACGTCTTACTACCTTTATGGAACTTATTTTATATTTGATTATTGCTTTTGGAGTTTATTAATAACTAGAGTTATTTGATCTATCTATCCAAGCTTTAAGTTTATTGATTAGCTAGCTGTATATCATTTTATCTCTAGTTTAAAAGATAAGTGTTATCATTATCAGTTGTTGTATGTGATAAATACTGTCCACGAATAATTTGTCAGTTATATGAGTTTAAGATTTAGAGTAAGTAAAGAAAGGAAAGGAAAGGAAAGGAATGGTTACTTTTGAAACTCAATGTTAATGGATGCAATTTGATCAGAGATACTTCGAAAAGCCGTATCGGAGAGGACCATTGTAGTGCCGGGCCTTGTTGGCCTGGAAACGGATGTTTGCGCCCGATCAATGATCCTAACTTCAATGGTTTGACCCGGAATACACGTTCTTGGTATGGCTGCACTTATACACTTGACCAAATATTGTCTGCCACAAGCAGCACCGTTATCCCATATCCCCTCTCCTGCTGCTGCAAACAAATTGCTTGACGGAAATTGCGAAGCGTCGCTTCCATAACACGCCGAAGCTGTCAGTCATGCAGATTACTATTTCAGATGAAGAATAATCAAGAGTTGAATTTCTAATATGAACTTACGTACGAGTGTATGGTGGGTTGTACAAGCTAGCAGTGCCCACTTCGCAGCGTATGTCATCCAAAAGCATTAGGAATAGGAGGAGAGTCAGCCCTAGATGAAGCTTGAATCTCAACATCATATTTTAATTACACGAAAGAAAAAGGTTGGGGTGTGCATATGTATACGTGTGTTTATATATACATACATAAGCAGAAAATATAATTAAAAGATTCATTCGTCAACTAATATTTAAAAATTTCTCTTCGAATTTATGAAGGGAGAAGATCAAATAGTAAGTTTAGTTTAGATAGGAAGGATAGGAAGCAATAATATAAGGACATGTGGCAAAGATAAAAAACATGAGAAAGAGTATTTTAGTCAAACACAATTAATCCCATATAACCATAAATTTAAAGAAAACCCAGTTCATAGTTCATTCAACCTCCACAATTCCACCACCCTTCCCTCCGCCACCGGAAACGACACGACCACCACCTACCGTCGTACCTATGTACCATCATCACAATACAAAAACCACCTGCAACAAGCCTAACCTTGACCCTCGTCACCACCCTTGTCCACAACCGGAGACCCACAGTCACCGCCACACCATCCCCTACCATCCTCTACCGCCCTACAACCTGCGACCTGCCTCTCCACCTCGATTTCACCACCATTACAACCACTATTCCACCTCCGTACCAACACACTCTCCCCCACAACCGTCGCCGCCGGACCACGACTCCGCCATCACCGTACCCACCCACCTCAACATTACACCGTCGCTTTTCCCTACCATCGTTCGCCGCCACAACAACAATATCCGACATATCAACACACATCCACCCTTTCACTATCACCGGTTACTTGTTTTTATTCCATTGCTTTTTAGAAAAAAACGCATTTTATTGGTTTTGTTTCTCTATTGCTTTTAGAAAAAAACACATTTTTAATGTTTTAAGTCTATTGCGTTTAAAAAAAACATATTTTTTGTGTTTTTAGTCTATTGCGTTTTAGGATAAACACATTTTTATGTGTTTTTTTGGTCCATTGCGTTTTAGGAAAACACATTTTTATATGTTTTAATCCATTACGTTTTAGAAAGACACTTTTTTGTGTGTTTTTGTCAATTGTGTTTTAGAAAGAACACTTTCTTTTGTTTAGTTTATTACGTTTTAGAAAGAACACTTTGTTTTATGTTTTTGATCCATTGCGTTTTAGCAAAAAAACACTTTCTTTTGTTTTTTTGTCCATTGCGTTTTAGAAAGAACACTTTGTTATGTATTTTTAGTTTATTGCGTTTTAGAAAAAAAAATCATTTTTTGGTGTTTTTTGTTCATTGTGTTTTACGCATCTGGGTTATCGAAATTTTTTTTTTCAAAAGTATAGCAATAGTGTGCTCGTTTTAAATATAAAAAAACGTTCGTTTTTATGGTGCAATTTTTATAAAAAAATAATGTTGTATGAAAATGTTATTAACGTTTAAAAAAATGAGAAAATGAAGGAGAGAGAAATTATTTGCTTGGATGGACTACAATACCCATACAATAATCCACGCGCCTCCTTTTTTTTGTTCAATCTCACTCATTTAATCTTAACCCTTAATTATTTAATAGATGGTCAAGATTACTTTCTATAATTTCTACATAAAACATACTTATTGTTATATCTTGAACCTTGCTAAATAATAGGAGTGATTTTCGTTTGGAATAAAGTATTTGGATGCTAAATCCCAATTGACTTCTACAACATTTTATACAAGTAACATATGCAACGGATTCTTCTAAAGTGGATCTAAGATAATACAACACACGTACACCAAGTCATTTTAAGGTTTCTGTAATCATCCTTAGTGACGTGCAAATATATAAATATAATAATTTAACTTCTTTCTTGAGGATGATGGTCAAATTAGGTTGCCCAAACAAGGAAATTTGTGCGTTTAGCAAATGAACCTTAACTATATAGGAGAATCGAGATTAATTTGGCTAGATGTTATGGACTAATACCATTGTAAGGTATGAGACTTGTTCCACATTGGTTGCCCATTCTGTAATCATCCTTAGTGACGTGCAAATATATAAATATAATAATTTAACTTCTTTCTTGAGGATGATGGTCAAATTAGGTTGCCCAAACAAGGAAATTTGTGCGTTTAGCAAATGAACCTTAACTATATAGGAGAATCGAGATTAATTTGGCTAGATGTTATGAACTAATACCATTGTAAGGTATGAGACTTGTTCCACATTGGTTGTATGGGCAACCAATGTGGGGTTTATATACCAAATAGGTTCCCTCACCCACCAGGCTAGTCTTCTGGGTTATGTTCTCCTGTTTGGTATGTAACATTGGTATCAGAGCCAGAACTCGGAGTGGTGGCCTAGAGAGAGCCAGCCGTGACCAACGTGGCCGTGACCAACGAGGCTCAGAGTGGTGGCCTGGAAAGAGCCAGTCGTGACCAACGAGGACGTTGGCCCTTTAAGGAGAGCCGATTGTTATGGACTAATACCATTGCAAGGTATGAGACTTGTCCCACATCGGTTGTATGGGCAACCAATGTGGGGTTTATATACCAAAAGGGTTCTCTCACCCACCAGACTAGTCTTTTAGGTTGTGTTCTCTTGTTTAGTATGTAACACTAGATTTAGAAGAGACATATTTGAAAAGTAGATACGGGTAGTAAGAAACATGAAATGAACCATATATGGTTGCCTGCCAATGATTCTTGATCAAATATGCAAATTCGGTCAATGGATAAACGATCTGAATGAACAGTCGAGTATTAGCGGAAGTTCCTGGTTACATAGATAATAACATAGAATATTTTTGGTCTTTAGTTTTCAACCCCCAATCATTTAGTATAAATCGAGTGTAGCAATAATCCTAGTGTCACACTAATTAGATACTACACAAGATATCAACCTAATTCAAGAAAACGAATCAGAAAAGGATCCATTATATGTGCTAGCTAGCTAGAGTTTAATGGGGTGAAAATAATATAGATTTAACCCTAGAACTCTCAATTCTAAACACTCCAATATATACTTGACAAGCCTTAAACCAAGGAATTATCAAATTAGCCCTTCCATGCTGCACCTTAACTTTTACCTCATCAACAGCCCCTTAGCTACTTGACAAATATCATTTTAACCCTCACACATAAAACAACCAAATCAACCAATCCTTATTTTATACAAAGTTTGCAACACATAAACGAACCGAACGTTTAACGAACCTGTCATGAACTGTTCGGCGGGTAGTTTGTTTATGTTCATTCGTTTGATTAATGAACAAACATGAACAAGAAATTACGTTCAGTTAGTTAAATGAACGAACAAGAACAAATGTCTCATTTGTTCAATTGCGTTTGTGAAGTTTCGGTAATGTGTTCGTGAACATTCATTTTTGTTCGTTTGTTTATGTTGTTCATTAAAGATTTTTTAGCATTTATTTATTTTATCTAAACTTTTTATATTCTTTAGTTCCTTATTTTTCTCTTTACCCAAACAAATAAGATAGGAAACTCTGTCTACACTTTATTTATGCACCGTTCCACTTTCCTTCTCAGTATTCACATAAAAAACACTATCGACATTCGTTCAACGATTAGGACTTCAAGGTCTAGCGGTGTTCCCTTTCGCCATCCACCTCTAGCCACCGCCGTCTCCGCCGATTTTATCTGTGTTCGTTTGTGTCCGCGAACCATTCGTGAACACGTTCCTTTCCTTAATGAAAGAACCCGGACAAAAAATCTCGTTCAACAAGTGTTTATGAACCGTTCACAAACAAGTTATATCCTTAAGAAACGAACGAACATGAACAAGGCCTTGTTCGTGTTTGCTCGATTTGTTTATAGCTCTAAATTGTATACGTTCAACATAATAATAATTTATAGTTAAGCAAACTAATAAAAGTTTATTTTTCAAAGATAAATTTTTAAAAAAAAAATCAAAGTTAGGTGATCTTATATTTTTAAAGGATGAAATAATTCAACTCGTCCGCATTTGAAACAATGAAAACCAGCAAAATTCATTAGGTGTAGGGCAAGGGACATATATTTTTTAATCTCTTTGTCTGAAATTTATAAAATGTTTAAGTATAGTTCAACTAATATAGTTAATATTTTTTAATCACTTTGTGTGAAATTTATAAAATGTTTAAGTTTAGTTCAACTAATATGGTTATTAACATTTAAGTTTAAGTAATAAATACATAATATATATTATTTACTAGTTGTAAACCTACAAAAATATCAACAGGTATAAATAAAAAGGGTTCATTAACATTTTAAAAAAAGGACTTTTTAGTGTGTAAAGTGATATTAAAATTTAAAACGAAAAACACATTTAGGTGTACAAAATTATGTTTATAATGTATGATATTTAATTAGTATCTATATCTATCATACTTATACTTACTATATAATAAAAGAAACCAATAAAGTGACACACGTGATTATTCTAGATCACCCTTAATTGTAGATAATTATTATTTTATTTAAATTATTAATAAATCTATATCTATATCTATATAATATATAATAAAAGAAACCACTTATGGGACACTTGTTATCATATTAGGCCACCATTCTTTCATGGATAATTATTATTTATAGATAACTCTCATACTAAATACTATTTAATTTAATCTCTTATGGATAATTATTATTTAGTTTAATCTTTTCTAATTAGTTATAGATAATTCTCCTACTAAATTTTATTTAATTTAATTTCTTCCAGTTAATTATAGATAATTATTATTTAATGTAAATTTAATGTGTACTTCTCATTATAATATTATTTATTTGAGTTTCCATATCATATTATCTTTATTGTTTATATTACCTAACAATAACAAAGTCTTACTTTTTTTTAAATAAATCAAAGAATATATGTCACACCCCGATTTGCAGCGGAAGAAAAACACAGGATGCAAAAGACACCTCTGGTACAAGCACATTGTTTATAAAGACACTACATTATATTAATTACAAAATGTTGATTACATACTACATGTATGTTACAACTGCTTGTTCCCACCAACCACATAAGTCTTCTACGCCGCATGCGTCTATATCAGTATTCGTCTATAAGCACGTCTAGAATGCTACTATATCACGTAGAAATATTTAAGGCGTGATGAGTGTCTAACGATCACAAGTATCACCATGATGCCCCTAATTATGGAACCAGAATTGACCGTAGACGTGCAGGTAATTATGTAAAAGATGACTATGTAACGATCATCGAATCAAGATTCCCCATCAACGGAATACCCCCCGCAGGTTGGGTTGGAACATAGCCACGCTCTACCAATGTTTCATAAGGATATCGTTAATGGAAACAACGAGAGGTAATCATTTCCCATCATGTTCTCGAAAGATTACCTAATGCATAGGCGAATCTTGCCCATACTAGTCACAAGATGGTTTATCACCACTTGACCGTCTCGGTCTCATGGTTTTCGAGTCAAACTCGGACTTGGTATGATCTGAAATTGTTTATGAGTATATAAAGATATGATGCTTTCATCTTGGCACCTCCGCCATTTAAATCACCGATTAGAGGTAAGGGTTTCGTTGAGTTCGCTCACGCAAAACCATCTCGGTTTAGATTGGGGAAATCGTGTGGTTTTATGAAACCATGGGCTAAAGCCCGAATCCATAGTCACCCTAGTTCCGATAGGGACAGTTGACCACTGAATCTGATTTTTTTCTCATTAGTCTCATCTTCGTAATAATGTGAACAAGAAAAGAAGACCCGGCCCCCGAGTTGGTAAAGATTAGGGTCGTTGAGTTTCTCGACCCATTGTCTTAGGATTAGTCAGTTTTGTTTCTCAATAGGGCAGGGAAGAAATATGTGCTGCCGGGAAATATAGTAACATAGATCCACAATCGCTCAGCAACCTCTTGAAATAACAAAGCAACTTTAAGAAAAGTTGAACTAAAACCATAATTAATCGAGGTAAGCCTAGAACTCTAACAGCTAGGATACGAATAGAGGTTATTATTGCCATTTCGCAGCCAGTCGGTGCATCCAACCAAGCACCGATTTACACTTTGGTCGTTTGGTTTGACTTGGTATCGCACATCGAGGTATCTACAATTCGTATCGTATGTTAAGTAACTCTCCAAGTCCCGGTGACTCGGTATTTTATTCTTATTTTAGGTATATAATACGTGCTTATCAGAGGAATTCCCCCTCTAGATGGATATGATATCCGAGGGACGTATTCGGAAGATTCATTAGTCAAAGGAATTCCCTTCATCTGGCATGATCGGGACTACTAGATTTATGGTTTAGCTTTCCCTAGGTGGGTTCAGCACGCAAAAGACACCAATTATGATATTCAGATGACTCATGACTACTCCTTTTCAATAAGAGTTTGGTTTTAACTGTGTTACTTCATGCGGGGTAGTTCCTAATTCTTAGAATTAGGTGGTACAAATACGCATGTAATATATATATATATATATATATATATATATATATATATATATAATATATATATAGTATCATACTTAAGAGTTCTCTCGTTCTTGTTTCTTTAGGTAGCACATGAATTTTCGCGACTCGAAAATAACGAAGAATCGGGTTTCTCGGTAACATCGTATTTCACGAATACTCATTTAAATCAATCAAAATGAAAATCAATTGAAGGTACCAACCAGTCGAAGGGAGACGGGGGGTGTTTCAACAATGTTCCCCTGATCTAGAGAATATACTCCTCGTATACTCACAAGGACAAGCCACATCGTTTAACGTATAACTCTTGGTTACTCACAAGAGTAGGGTATCGTTCACTTTGTATCCAATCGACGGATGAAAGTCAGTGTATCTCATGCATCATCCTCCTACACATGTAGGAGACCGTTACCAAATAACACCTTTACAACAGCCCGAAGGGAATTTCAATCATCCCCTATGAATCGTAAATAACATCGTGTATAATCATTTGGACTCCTCGGATGTTTCAAGGAAGATGAGGAGACATATAGTGTTCTCCGGGTATTATTATCGTAGAGTTGGGGAGTCAATATGTTTTATGGATATATAAGTATCTGAGTTGGTCCCTACTCAGGACCAATCGCACGGTCATCGTAGGTATCGTGACGCGAAAAGCCTTAACCGAAAGAAATCAAAGAACCATGTATCCCCTTATGCGATTTCTCGAACGAATGCACCGCCCTCATACGAGTGATATTGATTCAAGACTTAATATTTCAGGGGTACGGAAAATGAAAGAATTCAGGTCATGACCCCGTGTATATAGAGCTTGGGCGTCATTTCCTTTCGTCGGGTTCTATGGTACTATTCCTTCTCATGGTTGTTTCGTCGCCCTGCTTAGGAATGGTAATACTCTGCCGACTACTCCTACGACCATTATCGAGATGAATACTTAGTATGGCTGTCACAAAAATATTACCGAAAAAGAACCAAAAGAACCGGTGGTCTAGAGTCTGCAGGTTTAGATAAGAATTGTCACATAGGTTACTCATCGGATTACTGTACTCAAATACTACTCAAATGCGACCTCATCTTTCACTGGAACATTTTTACTAAGTTATGCGAGGCTGAAAACAAGGGATCGTTTGATACATAAAAATTTTATATGATTCTTTTAAATACCGTCCTTTGAATTATATATATATAATAAAATAATCGGCCAACGAAAAATTTGCTTTGTGTCATTTTGTTTATTCAATATGCATTAAGAGGTAGCTTCGTTACGGGTCCTTCGTACCGCTCATTTATTATTACTTCGAGTTACTGGGGATTTACCTTGTATTAGTTTGAACTAAATCGATGGGATTCAAGGTTGTGTGCCACTTGGTTCTATCACTGAAATACCTGCCGTAATTCCATAGGAAGCTAACGTACCGCAGCATGGCTGAATATTGATTAAAAGGATAGGGTGTATCAAATTAGTAACTACATGTACCGGACCTCAACACTTTTCAACAGTGTTAGTAAGGAGAATTGAATTTATTTGAAGCAATGAATCGGATTACTTCATGATTATAGTTTTCTTACTTTGCACTGTGATTACGCCACCCCCAACCGAGATTTACCAAATTGACACTTGGATTGGACTACGGATAATGTTGTATATTGATAAATAAACGTATACATATGAGTGTCCTGTTAATACTAAGTATTAGTGGTTACAAGGAATATGGACAAAAATGTTTTCGCCTCCACGAGTCTTATTACGATCAGATCCGCATCCACACAACTCCTTACCGAACTTTGATTACATCAGATAAGTTTCTCCATTTATGTGTTACCCCTAAATCCCCTTGGGTTATCAATACTGATGCTAATTACGTGTCCTTACCAAGAATTAGAGATTGTATCACTAGCAAACAACATCTAGTAAAGGAAATATATGCTTCAACGGAATAGCTTCATAGACGACGGTCGGCGGCATAAGTATAGTTTTTTCGTCGTAACGTAATGATTTCGAATATATGACTGTACGTTCTAGCAAATCCTGCCAAAAGAAATAAGTTACGCTGAATTGTCTTACCAAAGATAAAAACATTGTTACCTATCATGAATCAATCATTAGGTAAATCGATGTGGGTAAGCTATCACCGGCTATACCCAAATTGTAGTACCCCTAGAAAGTCGTACTACGTATTCGAAAAAAGGACCTTCCCAGGATTAACCCGAATGTCGTTATATCTCGACCCAAACTACCTTTCATTTAGAATCACCGCAAACGTGTATAGATATCGTAGTTACGACAATTGTGGCATCATCTATCGCATCAAACAGGGTCGAAGTCTCAATACTGCATTGCCCAAAACATAACCGAACGGATCGCAACATGAAGCTCGTCTGCCCTGAGTAACGGTACCTTGATAATGTAGCCGGGTTTTATATACAGGAAGTACCGCAGCATATCCACCACACCCATATACATGATCAACGTTCTGTTCACCAAGATATTCAGGCCTCATATTACTTTCTGCGAATAACCAACCGAAATCCGAAACAATCATTAATCGTAAAGAACACAATGTAACTGACGGTCACACGAAACGAGGTTCCACAACGCAAAGCGTTTCAAAGGAATCTGTATAATCACAAAATTTATACCCAATGGAACCGAATGACAACGGGAAGGGTAACTTATTCAAGCACTCCATGCCATCTCCATAACCCGGGGATCATCATACTCATACATAACATATATCGGAACATGTGCTAAGGAGTACCACTAAGCATCATAGTATCACACGACGTGAAGGCTAAAGCCAATATTGTAAGTAGAAGAGGAATCCAGCGGACAATCAAATGAATCGTTGATCAAAGGACGAGAAAGTTTCGTAAGATGTTAGAACTCTGCGATTATATAACAATCGAATGTGAAGCAACGAGAAGTGGAGTAAGGATCCGTACACGTCCTCCTAGTTTATCAGATCGACCTGCGCTTTCTTTGTGTATCTATGTTCTTTTTGAAGTATCATTCTGGTATATAATCGTCGTTATAGTAACTATAAGGATAGAGTTGGTGAGATCGTATCGTAATAAAGACTCGAGTTCTCACATCATAACATATATGTAACAACTGTATGAGTGATAGGAATCCAACTCTAGTGTATATTAAATATGTGATCAGTAGGAATGTGGAATGGACTGTAATACCAGTTTTCCAGCCTATCCTGAAGGCATATGTAGTAACGTATAATCCACCAATCCCAATTCATGTATCAATCCACGCACAAACATCCACACACTATCACCTTGGTACACGTATGTATCACTCGACGTATTTAAGTGTGTTTATTACCGCGACTTTCCCAACACTGCCTCGTATGAGCAAGTCTGTTTTTACGTTCCGGACCATAATAACCTACTTGCCTCACAAGGCCATTCTGGTACTTGCCAGTAGGATACTTTACAGTGTTCACTAACTACTTTTAGTAGAGGTTAATTTTTCCAATGATGTCCACTAAGGTCCGAGCCTATAGTTATAGTCTAGGTTTCCTTAAAGGCACCTAATTCTCTATAACCAATGGCTCTGATACCATCTTCTGTCACACCCCGATTTGCAGCGAAAAAAAACACGGGATGCAACAGACACCTCTGATACAAGCACATTGTTTATAAAGACACTACATTTTATTAATTACAAGATGTTGATTACATACTACATGTATGTTACAACTGCGTGTTCCCACGAAGCACATAAGTCTTCTAAGCTGCATGCGTCTATATCAGTATTCGTCTATAAGCACATCTTGAACAACATACATGGATCACCCTAGTATCAAGTTACCTGAAAAACATGTTACATTTTGGAAAACATCAACTACAAAGAGTTGGCGAGTTTCAGTGTTTTGGTTGTTTCATAGCAAATTGCTTTAACAAGTTTAATTGCACGTGCCACAGATCACAGTTGGAATTACACAAGTTTACAAGTGAAACCTTAACTACAATAACCGTGCCGTGTCCCATTTGACACCTCAGCACACCGGGCTGTGTCACGTTCGACACCTCAGCCCACAGACTGCGTCACGTGCAGTTCAACGCCCCCGGGGTAGTTATGCCTAACATCATAACATAGTTTAGGATGCATGCAGTTGCATGGCTGCTGGATCACCCGTCCGGCGGCAACTGGGTTTGTCAGACAATAGCACAATCCACTGCCCACGGCTTACGTTAATCACTTGCATTGGGGATAGTTCATGTGTTAGGTAATTCACATCATCACAAGTTGATGTAATTAACTAAATTTGTAACATGCAATTCACCCCAGAAAATAGTAAAACAGTTTAAAAGTGGGGGAGTGAAACTCACAGTGAGAGTAGTAATATCAATCAAAGAGTGATTATTCAACTGGATCAGCTTTTATAGCACGCATGCAAGTAGGGACTCAAATCAGCATCTAAATTGGTAATGGTCATAACTTGGATCTAGTTATGATTTCACCCCGGATTGAACCTATAGGATACTGGTATGGTAATGGATGTTAGGGTATTATCAGTTTTTAGTTTGGCTTCTAGGCACTGGTTCGCGTGCCAGCCCAAGTCAGTTGTTTGATATGTTCGAATAATGGTACGGGAATACTAATAGTACCCACATGTTTTCATTTAAGAAAGATTAACTTTCTATGAAGGGAGTTTGGGTGTTTGGGGAGTCTAGGTTGCCCAAAATTGAGTTTCCGCTTTCGCCGTCGGGGATTCTCCCGAACTTGCATTGGACACACCACCAGTGTCCAATCGACCCTGGAATCTCGCGGGATATTCCCGGTGTTCCAACTATAGGAAATGTTGGGTTCGGTCGGTTCCCGGTTCCGGCAGGTTCGTTACACGGTAAACTGCCGAAACTAGTTTAAAATAAAGTGTTTTTAACTCCGTAAATTCCCCTTTTATACATAAGTTTAATAAAAATCTGTAAATTTTTATAAAATTCCAAAAAAATATATAGATTATGAGAAAAATAATTCGGGAATTTATTAAGTCATTTTAACTCCTTAAATAAATTATTTGTAAAACAGTATTTAACCAAATAATTTACATTGTTTATCATCCGATGTTTTAAAATTCCCAAAATATTCCAGAAAGCTTCTTATATATCCAGGAACTCTCTGTAAAAATTTGGGATTTTTCCGATTTCGTTTCGGCGCGTTTCCGGCTACCAAAAACTCCTAGAAACGCGGATTTTTATTCCAAATAAAAATTAAACCAATGGACTCCCAAACTTCCCAGATCATTATCTATATGTTCTTTAGTGTTCATATAAATTTGGTGATTTATAGACTCCGTTTGGTATTTTTTCCAAATTTCTTTCGGTAAAACACTAATAAATTCTCCAAAAATTATAAAAAATTCCAAAAACTCTAAAATTTTACGTGAACATTCCTGTCAATACCCTACATCACCCCATACCAATTTTCAGCTCAATCAAAGTATCACGGACCATGTTATAGTCCAAACAATATCCTGCCTATGCTAATCGAAGGTTTCGGGTGTTATACCTAGCGCAGGCTCCGTTCCCGTGTGTTTTTCTCGAGTCCAGAAGTGTGTGGTTGCTATATTTAGTACTTACACATCAAGCACAATCCAAACATGCCATAACCCATGTTAATTGAGCCTTGTTTCACTATTTTTCGGTTAATCACTTTGTTATTCGCTTTTGGTCGATTAGGGTATGAAAAGCCAAAGTTTTGTGATCTTGGCTATCATATAATATTAGGGAATCCCTGAGGTGTTCTTATTCAGCCAAGAACCATGTTTTAATCATCCATTAACATGGATTAAAAATAGTTTTCATAGTCTAGCTCATGTTTAATCAAGAAAACTTCATCAAAACCTTAATAAACTTGAAAAATACCTTTGATTTGGCTGAATTTAGGTGATGATCAGTTGTGTTCTTGAGAGTTATGAGCAGATTTTGAAGGAAGATGAATAAAATAACAAAAAATAAAATATATAATAATAATAATATATATATATATATATATATTATATATATAAGTGGGGCGGTCGCAAGGTAGGGTACCCCTACGCCACCCCCTGTTTTGTGGTGCTTCGTTTTTCACGTTAAAAATATGATTTTTATCTTCGTTCTCACGTTTAGGTTCGTTTTCAGGTCCTACATGCGTCCTTGATTTGCCAAACGGGCTCCTTTTTTCGCGGTTTTAGTGTTAAAATACTCAGTTTAAAAACCGTGCATAACTGTCTCGAAACCCGAACACGGTTACGTTTTAACCATAATGGCTTCGTATTAGGGTAGTTTAAATGTCTTTAGGCTTGATTGACCGTTTGTTGCATATTTGGTTGTCTTTCATTGCTCTCAAAACGAAGGCGATTCCCCAAACGGGAAATTCCTCGTTTTGCGTGCCCATTCTCCGAATGTCTTCCAATCTTAGATCATAGTCTATGGCTCGTAACTAAGATGTTCCGTGCACTCAGAATCCGCAACGGCCCTACCGTTCGCTGAATAATCGTTGTCAAACATTTAATGCGCTGTTAAACGAAAAGCGCTCGTTTAACATGTTTGCAAGGGACTGGGATACCAACTTTGCACATTGGCCCCTTTGATTCTTATGTCTATCATAACGTGCTCTTGGGTTCATCCGAGACCTAATCAGTATCGTTTTATAAAGCATATAAGTTTAGGGTTTACGCAGCTACGGTTTTATTTCTAACCGAAGCTGTGGAATGGGTATGGTGTATCTGATTTCCTCAGGACTGTGGCACACCTCTGTCACACTGTATAAGTCATATGTTTACTAATACGTATTCCCAGAGTCGACAATTCATTCACGACTATGTCTTGCCATGTAGGTGACGCATAGCGCCAACTTAACGTTTTTGGTAATTACCTTGCATATACTCCTATTATAGTCGGTGTAATATGTTCCAGAATTCATATCATCACACGTAATCACAACGAGTATCATGATATACATATCACGTCCGGTTATCGCGGACTTGTACCGATCAAAGGTTACTGGGATTTTTCATAGTTGTCACAATATATAACTAAAAACATATGACATTGTAATAAAGTTAGCCGATTTATCATCATATAACCTCCCACTATTCAATCATATTTTTTTCTATCTTAAATTTATAAATAAATATTAATATTAAATCTTATCCTAATTCAAATGTTGAATATAATACTTTTATTTTTCTAATAAAACATTATCCTAAACTTAAATTTTTAATTTAAATTATTTTTAAATAACCAAATTATTTATCACCAAAACCAAACTTTGCATTAATATATTATTTAATATATTTTCATTACTAAAAAAATATTATATCGATTTTATTACATAGTTTTTAAACAAACTGTATATAACTTTCGACATTACTCTTTAAACCACAAGGACTAAGTATTTAATTAACTCATTAGATTTATTACGGGTTTTTTTAAATATAATTTATATTTTATCACTCAAATTGCTGCTTATTTACTTTTTGAATAACATGTTTGACCACTGTATCTTCTTTTCAATAATCATCTTCGCAATCACTATATTTTTCGCAAATCGAGTGTATCTATCAGTTTTTATAAATATATTTTTCTTATTATTTGGTATATAAAATCATATTTATTCAACTCATGTAATACACGAGGGTTTTTAGAGATATTTTTTTTATTATTGTTTGGTAAACAATATTGCATATATTCGACCCGTGTAATACACATTATTTTAAAGATACAACATTAATTATATGATATATAAAATTAGATTTATTCAACCCGTATAATACATCTGGTTCTTACAGATATAACTTTTTTTATTATTTAATATATAAACTTACATTTATTCAACCCGTGCAATAAATGAGGGTTTTAAAGATATTTTCTTTTATTATTTAGTATAAAAATTCATTTTATTCAATTCGTCCAATAAATAAGGTTTTTAAAGATATATTGTTTTATCATTTAGTAAAAAAAATCATTTATTTAAACCGTGTAACACACGGGGTTATAACCTAGTTTAATATATGTTTCAAACATTTAAGAAATTACGGATAAAGTTCCATAAAATATCTTATTATTTATTTATATTAATTACTAGGTTAGAAATTATATCTTAATTTCTTTAGTGTAGATAATTATTATTTAATTTAAGAGTAAATTGCTAAAACCATCTCTAAGGTTTGGGCATTTTTGTCATTTTCATCCAAAACAACTTTTTTATACCATATAATGATGATCCAACAATAACAATAAGTGTACAAAGAAATTTTAAATTTGAATTATTTTTGACCAAGTTTTCGTGTTTTTTTCATCTGTTCTCACGGTTCTCGCGATATTTAGCGTTCTCATTTAAACCATCCCCTATATATATATAGGGTAGGGTTCTAGAGTGAACCTAATGTTATTTGTGAACCTTGTGAACCAATCTCAATCATTGATCTTTTTTAGATGGACGGTTATAAAAAAAGCAATAAAATTAAGAAGTTAATGATATAATTAATTATTAATTAAAGAGAAGGGTGTATTGGTAATTTTACTATCCTATCATAACTGATTGTATTTTTTTTAATTTCCGCTGAGGTTATGTGTACACAAGTGTACAGGCCGTTGTTCCTACAACGTACACAAGTGTACAAGCTGTTTGTACACTGTTGTATATTTGTGTATTGAACTCATGTACACATGTGTATATAAACAGTAAAACGCTGAAAAAACGAAACTTCATATGTTTTTCGCTTTTATTAAAAAAAACTATAACAATATTATACTCAAATTAAAGAGAATAAAAAACCCGTTTTATGGTGTATTTAAAAGAAAAAATATTAACATATGAAAAAGTTATAACGATTTAAAGATCGTAAGGGGTAGTTAGTTTTATGTTATAACTTCCTTATTTAAATTGATTAATTACCATCATATCCTTTACATCTAAAAAATTGATCAATGACTCGTTCACAAGGTTCACAAATAAGGATGTGGTTCACTCATGATCCTAATCCTATATATCTATATACATATAATAAAGTAAACCAATTTGAGACACATATCAATCATTGAGACTATCTAGAATTTTATTTTCCCTCCTAAAACATAATCTTTTATTTTAGTTAATCCTAAATTCAAAAAGAAAAAAAATAATACATTAATAATTGCTTGAAATATTGGTGGAGGAAACGATTTTTTAGTTGTGGAGATTTGTATAAGTAGCACATAATCTATATACTCAATGAAACTCAACCTAATCTATACATATATTGAATCAATCGTGATCTCCATCTATTAGTATGAGATGAGATACACATATTAAAATATAAATGATTTAAAATTTGAAAAGAATCCATGTAAATCCTCATTTTCTCAAATAACTGAAATTCCAAAGTTATCATTTATATATAGCTTTAATACAATCTATCTATATCTATAGATATAATAAAATCTATACATATTATATAGTAAAGTAATTTGAGAAACATGACAATCATTAAGGCTATCTAAAATTCTATTTTCCTGTCTAAAACATAATCTATTTATTTTAGTTAATATTAAATTCAGAAAAAAAATTAATAATACATTTAATCACACAAGTTGAATAAACATAAATTGAATTCAAAATCATCAAAGATAGTCAAAATTAGCTAAAAAAGTAAGTCATAAAATTAAAATTATAATTTTAAATATAACTTTAATATATATATATATATATATGACACAAAATATTATTGTTTTATTATTATTATTGTACTATTCTGATGTTGATATATTTGTGTATGAGATTTTAATTAGACTACCGGAAAAGTCATGTGGTACGGTTTAGGAGTGTGTGTAAGCATTTTACTATTAAAACATAATTTTGTTATGTTGTATTGTGGTCATATATCTACAGATCTCCACTTCTACTATCTGTTGGTTTTGCAGTGACAAATACTATAAGTCAAGGTCTGTCACTATCCAAGGTGGTTTTGTTTATAACACTATCGAATTCAACCATGGTCAATTGCAAGTGGCACTATCAAGAATCAAAAGTGGAGACGGGGTATAACTACTAATTCTAGATAGAGATGGTAGAGTTATGAATAAAAGATGTAATGTTGTATACAAATAAGTATATAGATATTTATGAATTATGTTAATATTTTTTGGACTCAAATTATTTTCGGTAATGTGCGAATTATAATTGTAACTTTTTATTTCTCATAATGTAATGTAATACGTAAATACAATAATAAGTATTATGCAATATATTCGTTTTTGTATTGTTTTCAACGGTAGTTTGCTTACATGCTTCTCTGATGAATTTTATAATATGAAAATACATTATCTTTATATTAACTCATTTATGTCAATTTGCTATATAAGTATCTCCATCTTTAGTTTACATTTACAAAAAATGTGTATTATAAATTTTAAATTGTTCAACCCGTATAATACACGGGGAACTAACATAGTATATATATATATATTAAATTTGTTATATTTTATTAGGGTATACTTTTTCTTATCATGATCCAATAAAAATATAACTCTCTTATAGGCGTTGACTTTTCTTACTGAATATAGAGCCCATACGGCCAAACATATGATGTTGACAAGACATGAATGATATACGCATCCTCCATTTGTCAACCGTTATCGGTTGCCGACTTCAACATTGAACTGGGTTTTTTATATATATTTTTGTAACATTTTATTAAAATATATTTTTTAATTTAATGATTTTATTGTTTACAAAATCAGTTGGCAAAGAAAATTTGGACACCTTAATTATTAATAAATAATTGCTAAAAGATAATAACCTTTATTAATAAGTAATTTACATCTTATTTTCACATCCGTAGTTGTATATGGCTCGTATACAAATCTTATAGAATGTATAAGATGTAGTTGCACAGAATTCGATCCATTGAAATGTTTTGTTTTAACTTATTGTATACGGGTCGTATAATATTATATGTCTCATATATAATTAAATGTTTTTTTTAATTTTATAAACCGAAAGAACGTATAATAAGATTTTTTGTTACACGACTATAGCAGCGATAAACGTACACGTACGGTCCATATATAATTAAATGTTTATTTTTATTTTTTTTGTTACATAAAAACCGTTCAACGTTTAAGTTCTTTTGACATACGACTATATTAGCGATAAACGTACGCGTACGATCCGTATATAATTCAATGGTTTTTATTTTTAAATTATAAATACTAAAGAACGTATAATAAGTTTTTTTATATACGATTGTATTAGCGATAGACCTACATGCATAGGCATTGAATAATTTTCGACTTTATTATGTTACAAGTTTTGAATATGTCGCCGATCATATTACGCTAGCATTTTTAGGTTAATAATTAATATATTCTAACAATAAAACATGTGCATACGACAAACAATTCAATAACAATCATCAAACTAACAAAGCACAATATAAACATAAGATAATTATTTACAATTAAGTTTCGATGGTATATCTTCTGATTATCTATTCCTTAAGCGATTTCTAAGCTTCCAAATCTCGAGTAAGGCTAAGTACAGTACCTACATACCATATACAACACAACATGTACACAACATCACGAATCAAGCCTTGTTAATATTCTTTTGAGATTCCAGGTTCCACCGGTTCTAGACGGAAGTTTGGGTAGAATAGAACTAATTCTGTAGAATGTTATTAAGAACGGATTAGAAGCGGAAGTCTAATGATTCATTCACACCGAAAGAGTATACATCTTGACAACATGGTGAAACAATTTTACAGCATTTCCCCTCTGAGAACACCAAAACTTATCAAACTACGAACACACGGCATTGTATATAGACAGTCTACCCTAGTGTGAACCGAGCATTTTACCTTCGTACGAAGTAACTACCTTCGACGGAGTGACTACTTCGTACAAAGTAACATATACGCACCTCTCTCGTTCGCTCTTAAGTCATGTGTTATATCTCATGTATACAATATTCAACACACGCTCTATTAGTCTATTCGCACAGTAGCGGACACACGGAATATGCACTAATAATTTCCCCTTGTACGTCATT
The DNA here is from genome assembly GCA_947069175.1 of Scalesia atractyloides. Classification (NCBI taxonomy): domain Eukaryota; kingdom Viridiplantae; phylum Streptophyta; class Magnoliopsida; order Asterales; family Asteraceae; genus Scalesia; species Scalesia atractyloides. The sequence continues at coordinate 45,577,176 of CAMTDV010000025.1, forward strand.
GTCGAATCGTGATCTTGAAATATGAGAGCCGTGTTTGAATATTTTGCAACTTCAATCAGGCATCTTGATATCTTCAATTGATTCCCCCTTGATTGATGATTCGGGTTTGCATTATCTTCATTATGCACAAATTCCCCCTAGAATGAATCTTCATGTCTTTGTTTGCATGGTTTCCGAATTCCTCTGATTTGCTTAATGGTAACGTTCAAGAATAATCACCAACTCGAAACTATTAAATGTAGCATATGTTTCTACGTTAACCACATCCGTGTTCGGTTTTAGCGCACTCCTCTGCTTGATCCTCTAATCTTCAAAAACCCATCCGACAATTGAAAGAAACTTCAAATCACCACACCGTTAAACTTCAACTCAATGAATACTCGCGAACATCTGAAATCCTGTTTTCCGTAATCACCTTTAAGCACACTCCTAAATGATTGATCAGCAAAACAGTAATCTCCTCAATCAGCAAATCTTCATCGGATAACAAATCATCTAGTAATACATTCAGACCTTAGAAACATTCTTCCACGATCAGAATCACATTCTTCCTCTTCAGTCACGATAATAGATATATAGTCTTCACCGTTAGACCTGGCAGTAATTAATCAACAAAAATCATCATTGGTTACTCCAAAAAACAATTCCTCTGCTCGAAGATTAACATTCTGACACTTTACACTATCATCGAGCATTCGTGTATCTAATATCTTGAACACCCTCTGATATCTTTTAAGTATAAACGATACTGTTGCATCTCCTGACGTTAATCCTGCTATCCGGCTTCACGAAGACACGAGACTCAAACCCTAAGACATAAATCTGTATCACAATCTGTAGAATCTCAATTTCCTGAGATCACGAACTAACTAATCCAGATCAAATGCATCCTCGGACAATGTGATGTCGGAACCACTCGAATACTGTTGCATGTCACAAATTTCAAATATGTCTGAATTTCAATATATTCTATGAAATTTTTATTCCTCCTCATTTTTGCAAATTCTGACCTCTCTAAAACTTATCACTAAATTTCCCCTTTAAATCTGGCAAACCCAGTCCTTCTTATTCTCTGAAAAACTCTACTATGCGGGATAATGTGTCATTTTGGTCCAAAAAATAAGTTTTTCATTAATACGGATTTTTCTTTTAGGCCCATTAATAATCACTATACCAAATAGTAATCATTCTGCATAGGTATCTTGACTACCCCATTATCTTCAACGCTCTGTGATCATATCATCAAATCTATTTTCTGAAGCTCCCGACGGTGTCCCTGAACAGCCCGTATTTAACGTTCAAAACTCAAAAAAATGTAAATCACCACACTTTTCTGGATACTCGTCTCATCACTACGATCAAAAATGCCTTTTTAGGCATTTTGGGTTACCTTCGTACGAGGGTGAAGTGCGAAGGTAATCTATCTCGTGCGTAGGTGGTACCTTTGTGCGAAGTAATACCTTCGTTTGAACAAACCTGATTACATTTTTCGATCTAAAATCATTATTTCTTCGAATTTTATGATGATTCTTCCACATATATGGTCGAAATTCATTTCTAAACAATTCTATGGTTTCAATTTTAACTTTTGCCCGTGGATTATCCGTTTATTTGATGATTTACGTCTAAAACCCTCTAAAGTCTATAAAAGTCCATAATTGTGATACCCAGGACGAAACCAGGTACACCTTAAACGGTCCAAAACATTAAAGCATGCTTAACACAATAATTTGCGAAAACCCTAAACACATGTGTGACTTGTGTGCTATGCTAAACGATATCTGTTATATCTCGGAGGAATCTGAGAGCACGTCAGGGTTAACATGACACTATTAAGGGCCAACTGTGCAAGGTTGGTGCCCTTAGCCTATAGAGTGTTAAACGGGAGCTTTTCGTTTAAGAGCGCATTAAACATTTGATGATAATTATTAGGCCATTGGTAAGGCTATTTAAGATTCCGAGTTCACAAAATATCTTAGTTATGTGCCTTAGACCATGACATAAGACTTGAAGCAAATCGGAGCTTGGGCACGCAAAATGAGGCAGCTCCCGGTTGGGGAAACGCCTTTGTTTTGTGAGCAACGAAAGACAACCAAACATGCAAGGAACGGTCAATCAAGCTTAAAAAAACTTAAACTACCCTAATACGAGGCCATTATGATTAAAACGTAACCGTGTTCAGGTTTCGAGACGGTTATGCATGATTTTTAAAACCGAGTCTTTTAACACTAAAAACGCGAAAAAAGAGCCCGTTTGGCAAATCGAGGACGCGTGTGGGACCCGAAAACGAACCTAAACGCGTAAATGATGATAGACATCATCTTTATAGCACGAAAAACAAGGCACGACAAAGCGATAGGTGGGGTAGGGGTCCCGCCCCTCTTGTTTATATCTTTTTTCTTCTTTTTTTCTTCATTTTCCATCAAAATTCTGCTCAAAACTCTCAAAGAACTAGCTGATTATCACCTTAATTCAGCAAAATCAAAGGTATAATTCAAGTTTCTTATGATTTGATGATGATTTCTTGAGAAAACATGAACTAGACAAAGTAAACCCTTTTTAATCAATGATTATGGATGATTTAAACATGATTCTTGGCTAAATAAGATCACATCAGGGATTCCTTGATGTTATATGGTACCAAGATCACAAAACTTCAGTTTTGATCCCTAATCGACCAAAAGCGATTAACAAAATCATGAACCGAAAAACAACGAAACAAGGCTTGATTGACATGAGTTATGGCATGTTTAGATTGTACTTGATGTGTAGGTACTGAATATAGCACCCACAAACTCCTGGACTCAAGAGAAATTCTTAGGAACAGAGCTTGCTCTAGGTATAACGCCCGAAACCTTCGATTAGAATTTTTGGAATTTACCAATCTGTCACACCCTCAATTTCCACTTGCGGAGTTTTACCGCGAGGCGTGTGAACAAACCAGAATCTGAGACACTAGTAACGTCGAACGATTCTATATGATTTGCTAATACGTTTTCCAAAAATCATTTGTTTAACCATTAATAGTTAACTTTTGATTGCCTTAGTTTGGTTTCAATTTTTAGCGGAAGCATTAGTTCTTAAAGTTGAGCGGAAGCATAAAGTAAAGGAACGGGCGCCAACATAAACACCAAAACTAAAGAAAAACCCAAAACAATGTTTGTAAATGAGACTCGATAAAAGATGTCTTGATCTATGCAAGTGAGTGCACCTAGAGCTCCTAGCGTCCTGAGAAACATGTAAAGAAACAAGTGTCAACATTAAAGAAGAGTGAGTTCACAGGTTTTCATAAATTCGTTTGTTCGGTTATAAGTTTGTTTCCCCCGTTATCCCTAACCCGGGATAACGATTTAGTTCCATTATTCCCAACCCGGAATAATACTGATAGTTCCATTATTCCCAACCCGGAATAATACTGATAGTTCCATTATTCCTTACCCGGAATAATAATGATGTCCCATTATTCCTAACCTGGAATAATAACGTTGTTGGTTCCATTATCCCTAACCCGGGATAATATTGTTGATTCGTAATTAAGTTCAATGTTAATATATATAGGTAGCTAGCCAAAAGTTATGTCACGTAAGTGTTCGCGATCGAAGCTGACTGTTGTGCCTCCGTGTTGCCAGGCCTATCACTGACCATGGCGAAGTTAGGCCAAATTATTCACCCGTTGACCATACCCGGTCGGCTAGCGCGACTAGCTCGGATGGGGCTTGTCGGGCCCAGTAGTACTACTTATAATTTCCCCGCTATTAAACCCAATACTAACGATCCGAGAGATTGTCGAGGACTTGTGTGATATAGCTGCTTAGTGACCGTAACGTACATTAACATTAACTTAGTTACCGAATAGTTTAATGACGTTAATTTCGTATAACGTAAAGAGATAGAGTTGTAGAGTGTATACATGTTTCTCCCCCTGTTGTTTAAAACCGGATAAAATTAGGGGCCGTGAACTCACCTGTAGTTGCTCGGTTAGTGTAACACAGATGTAGCAAATGATGGGACCGCTATTTGCGTCCTAACAAGTCAATTGATTTAGAGTTAGTGTGCGATCACACTGATACAAGTCCTACACATACTAACACACAATGCGGTACATACAATGACAATTCCTAAGACTCAAATCATGCATGCAAGTATCATCATGCCAATATGGTGATCAAAACAATTTATCATGAACACAATCAATCCATACAACACTTTGGTACATACATTCGCAAGTTATCAAGTTTCAGCTTATATACTCATAATTAGGCTGTTTTCAAGGATTTTTATAAAATAGTTCCAACATTCCAAAAATTCCATTATTTTACAGAAGGTGTCAACTATACTGTAGAATTTTATATAAAATTTTCAAGTCCTAATACTTTACCAATTATTCATAAATATTAATATACTAGGCTGCAGTCAGATTCGTCGCTTTCTGACTGCAGTCCACGGGAGAATTTATTTAAAAATCACCGTTCGTCCAATTAACAAAATTCCAGTGGGAGTTTCCCGGAAATTTCCATATCTAGTTGCTGTACAAATTTCATGATTCGACTCCCTACAAATTATTAGATCCGACTCGATAAACAACTAACAAATTTTCAGAATTTTCACAGCTTCAGTTACTGAACTTAATTGGCCACTTAAAAATATCAAACGACTTCAGAAAAATATGAATCCAGCGCCATTAGAAGAGTTTTTGAAAACTCTACGTTTAAGACTTCAGAAAATCCGTTTTTCGATAAATAATAACCAAGTTACAGCCAGTTGAAGTTGGCTGTAAACACCATTCAGCATCCTGATTCAGCACTTTATCACAATCTAACCCGCTTAAACCATCGATACATTGAACTTAAGCGATCAAGAACAGAATTACCAATCATATATCATCATATATATCACACCCATGCAAACCCTAATCATAACATATAGTTTTTATTACACAAAACGCAGCCTAATGTTTCTGGATTCCGCTAATCATCTTAACCGCAACTAGCATAAATAAATCGGCTAACAACATAACACTACATTCAAACATGATCAAGAGTTTATAAATCCAAATATGATCTTGCAAACAATGATAAATCCTAACCTTTAATAATAAGATCAATGAGCCGAGACTTGGATGGGAGCCGATTCGGATATGATGAAGGTGATCGCGACCGAGAAGGAGGATGGAGAGGGGCTGCCGCGATCAAAGGAAGTGCAAGAGGGCTGTTTGCGATCGAGAGGCTGATAGCTGCCGTCGGCTGTTTAGCTTATTAGGGTTTGTGCGTTTTGTTTGTGAAGCAATGCACATGCATGTATGTGTATATATAGCGCAAGGGTAAGGAGAAAAGGGAAGGGTTTGCGGTTTGGGTACTCACGGCCGCAAGGGGTTCGGGTGGGTTGGTTTGGGTCTAAAACTTGATCCCCAAGTTTTGGTTAACTCCTTGAGTCACAAGGAAATGAGGTTGGCTCGTGTCGCGGCTCGATTCGATTCATTTATCTATTTACTACATCTGTATTTTATAACTAAAACAAAACACGAAATCGGAACATCACATAATAACGCACCAACTTATAAACGTTTAAGACGTAGCACGTAATTCATTTGACAAGTACACGAAATTATCGTAATTATTTCGAGCGTGCAATTTAAGTCTCCGAATCAATTTAGCGTAGGAACGAATAACCGTGAAGTAGTGCGTTTAAGATATCTGAAAAACCGGGATGTCACATTATCCCCATGTTGAAAGAATTTTCGTCCCGAAAATTGAGTAAACGCGGTTTAGAATGCAGCGTACATGTTTAGAGTGCCACGCACAAAGATTTAGTTCGTTAACAATGGTACGCGAAATTACAAGAAATTCCCAGGTTGTCACATCATCCCCATGTTGAAAGAATTTTCTCCCCGAAAATTTAGTTGCTGGTATCGTTAGTTTGCTGCTCAGCTGCAAAGAGGTGTGGGTATTTGCTTTTCATTTGGTCCTCTCTTTCCCATGTGAACTCCGGTCCACGCTTAGAGTCCCAACGGACCTTGACGATTGGAATCTTGCTATGCCTTCGAGTCTTGATCTCACGATCCATGATCTCGATAGGTTGTTCCACAAAGTGCAGTTGTTCATCCACTTGGATCTCATCCAATGGAATGACTAGGGTTTCATCTGATAGACACTTCTTCAGATTTGACACGTGAAAAACGTTGTGAACTCCACTGAGTTCGGCAGGAAGGTCTAATTGATAAGCTACGGGTCCAATACGTTTCAAGATCACAAACGGACCTACGTACCGTGGGTTTAGTTTGCCTTGTTTTCCAAAGCGGATTACACCCTTCCAGGGTGACACCTTCAGTAGGACGCGGTCGCCTACTTGAAATTCGAGCGGTTTGCGTCGTTGATCAGCGTAACTTTTCTATCGATCTCGTGCCGCCGCCATGTGGTTTCTGATTTGTACAATCTTTTCAGTAGCCTCAAGTATCAACTCAGGGCCTGTGAGTTGACTGTCACCGACTTCTGCCCAACAGACCGGTGATCTGCATTTACGACCGTATAATGCCTCAAACGGTGCTGCCGATATACTCGTATGGTAACTGTTGTTATACGAGAATTCCACTAAAGGCAGGTGGATTTCCCAACTATTCCCGAAGTCTACTACGCATGCCCTAAGCATGTATTCCAAGGTCTGTATGGTCCTTTCGCTTTGACCATCAGTCTGAGGGTGATAAGCTGTGCTCATATCTAAGCGTGTGCCCAACGCTTTCTGAAGTGACTGCCAAAAGTTGGACGTGAAGCGAGCATCTCTGTCTGAGATGATGGACGTTGGCACTCCGTGCCGAGAAACTACTTCCTTTATGTAGATGCGAGTCAACTTCTCCATCTTATATGTTTCTTTAATAGCTAGGAAGTGTGCGGACTTAGTTAAACGATCCACGATTACCCAGATGGTATCGCAACCACCCAAAGTTCGCGGGAGTTTAGTGATGAAATCCATCGAGATCTGATCCCATTTCCACACTGGGATCTCAGGTTGTTGAAGTAGCCCCGATGGTTTCTGATACTCTACCTTGACTTTTGCACAAGTCAAACACTTGCTCACGTAGGTGGCTATATCAGCTTTCATGTTGGGCCACCAATACGCAGCTTTAAGGTCTTGATACATCTTATCCGAACCAGGATGGACAGAGTATCGGGATTTGTGAGCTTCGTCCATGACTAGCTTTCTGAGGTCTCCGTAGAGAGGTACCCATATGCGATTCATGAAATACCGGGCTCCTTGGGTTTTACTTCCCAATCGCGTTCCATTTTTCCCACCGATTCGACTTTGATGTTTTCTTCCTTAACTGCTTCTAGCTGCGCTCGTGTATCTGTTTGGGTAACCCCGAATGAATAGTGAGCTGTAGTGCTCGTACCCAACGAGGTTTCAAGTGTTCCTTCCTACTGAGGGCATCAGCTACCACGTTAGCTTTACCTGGGTGATACCGAATGGCACATTCATAATCGTTCAAGAGTTCGACCCAGCGACGCTGTCGCATGTTCAACTCCTTCTGATCAAAGATGTGTTGGAGGCTCTTATGGTTTGTAAAGATTGTGCACTTCGTTCCATATAGGTAGTGTCTCCAAATCTTAAGTGCAAACACTACTGCTCCCAATTCCAGGTCATGTGTTGTGTAGTTTTTCTCGTGAACCTTCAATTGTCGAGACGCATACGCGATGACCTTATTGCGTTGCATGAGTACGCATCCCAATCCCTGAATGGAAGCATCACAATATACTACAAAATCATCTGTCCCTTCCGGCAAGGACAGAATGGGTGCACTGCAAAGTTTCTATTTCAGCAATTGAAATGCCGCTTCCTGCTTGTCACCCCAAGCATACTTGATGCCTTTCTGGGTGAGGGTAGTAAGCGGTTGCGCGATCTTTGAAAATCCCTCAATGAAACGTCTGTAGTAACCAGCCAAACCCAAAAATTGGCGGATCTCCGTCGGTGTCCTGGGTGCTTCCCAGTTTTTGATAGCTTCAATCTTGGCAGGGTCGACGTGGATACCCTTTTCATTTACGATATGCCCGAGGAACTGAACTTCCCAAATCCAGAAATCACACTTTGAAAGCTTGGCATATAGTTTCTCCTGTTGAAGTAATCCCAGCAGTAATCGTAGATGTTCAGCATGTTCTTCTTCACCTTTAGAGTAGATGAGTATGTCATCGATGAACACAATGACAAACTTGTCGAGGTATGGTTTACACACACGGTTCATGAGGTCCATGAACACCGCGGGTGCGTTGGTGAGACCGAAGGGCATGACCAAGAACTCATAATGGCCATACCGAGTACGAAATGCCGTCTTAGCGATATCCTCCTCCCTGACGCGTAACTGGTGATAACCGGACCGTAGATCAATCTTGGAGTAGTAGCTTGACCCTTGAAATTGGTCGAAGAGATCGTCGATGCGAGGTAACGGGTATCGGTTCTTGACAGTAACCTTATTGAGTTCCCTGTAGTCGATGCACACGTGGAAGGTCCCGTCCTTCTTCTTGACAAAAAGGACTGGAGCTCCCCATGGCGAAGCGCTAGGTCGGATAAATCCTTTTTCTAGCAGTTCCTGAAGTTGGGTAGACAGCTCCTGCAGCTCGGCTGGAGCTAGGCGGTATGGGGCCTTGGCGATAGGAGTTGCATGGTTCGCCAATTCAATTTCAAACTCCAATTGTCGATGTGGCGGAAGACCAGGTAACTCCTCTGGAAATACATCGGAATAATCACGGACGACGGGGATGTCTTCTATACGTTTCTCGTCCCTAGGCTGTTCGGTAACCAGTGCGAGTAAAGCGAAAGAGTTCTTCCTCCGAAGATACTTCTGCGCTTGCATGTAAGAGATGATGTTTGTGACGGCGCCTGCCTTCTCGCCTTGCACCGTCAAGATTTCGTCGTTAGTGAGCGGAATACGGATAGATTTTTCGAAACAGAGAACTTCAGCTCGGACGTCGGATAGCCAGTCCATTCCGACTACCACGTCAAAACTACCCAGGGTAGTTGTCATCAGATCAATGGTAAAGGTGTGACCCGCGAGTTTGAGTTGACAGCCGGATACTATATGGGTCACATCTACAGATTTACCATCGGCTAGTTCTATGATATAAGGGGTCTCTAAGGGTTTAGGCGTGAGATTTAGGTTCTTCTTAAAAGACTCAGATATAAAACTCCTATCCGCACCCGTATCAAAAAGCACAGTAGCAAAATGTTCATTAAGGGGAAACTTACCAGTGACCACGTTCGAGTCGTTTCTGGCCTCTCCGCGGCCCAACGTAAATGCGCGACCTTTGGCACCTCCTGTGCCACCATTTCCATTATTGTTGTGGTTATTGTTGGTGTTGTGGTTATTGTGGTTGTGGTTGTTCCCACCATTGTTGTTGTTGTTACGCAGCTGTGGGCAGTCTCTTTTGAAGTGGGCAGTGCTACCACACTGATAGCATCCCTGGTTAACACCCTGCTGCTGGCCCTGGGGTTGATTTTGGTTTTGTCGGGACATGATTTCCCCGCGACAATCCTTTGCCGTATGTCCCACTTTGCCACATCGTTGGCAGCGATTCCCGGCACAAGGGCCGTGATGATGAAGATTGCAGTGATTGCACTGCGGCTTTCGACCTACATAGCCGCTTGCGTTCTGGTTGTTGTTGGCGGGCTGATTATTGTGACCCCGGTGGCTGTTGAAATTATTGAACCGTTTCTGGTTCCCCTGTTGTGGCTGGGATGACGAAGACTGTCGAGCAGACGAGTCTTCAAACTTTCTTTTATTATCAGGGGCAACTTCAGTTGTACCCCGAGTTGGCAACTTCTTTTGTTCCACTGCCTTATCGGTGAGTTTGTGCGCCAACCTGATTGCTTGATGCTCAGTTGCAGGGTTACTAGCCATTACCATACCCTGAATCTCAGGGACCAGACCCCCAAGGTAAAACTCGAGTCGTTTCTCAACAGTGTTGGCCAGATCGGGACATAGTAATACCAAGTCGTGATGTTTCGCTGTGTATGCTTCGATTTTAGATCCCACCATCTTGTGGTTCCATAATGTTTGCTCCAACTGTTGAACTCTGTCTCGCGGACAGTACTCTTCTTTGATTAGGGCCTTAAACTCGGCCCAGGCCATTGCATTTGCAGCAATAAGTCCACGCGTTTGGACTTGTGCATTCCACCAAGTTAGTGCCCCATCTTCCAATGTTGAGGCTGCATACTTGACCTTGTTGGCCTCCAGACAGTTGTACATTTCAAACACTGATTCGGATTTTTCGATCCAGCGGACCAGTCCTATGGGTCCTTCTGCCCCCGTGAATTTGCTTAGCTTCACGTCGAGGAACATCTTGTAGGGGTTAAGACCCCCTCCTGCTGACAGAGGACAGGTAGTCAGCGAGGAATTTTACGAACCCAACTATTAGATTTTCCCATGAAAATTTAATAATGGTTACCTGCCGGTTGGTTTTGAACACCCGCTAGAGCTGCATTCACGTGCTCTTGGATCATTGCAGCTAATTCTTCGGGCGTCAGGTTAAGGTTTCCACGACGTCTATATATCCAATATAGTTATCCTATTCCATACTTAAATAATTCCTCAGATTATGTCAACCCAAATAAATTAAACAGTCAAAAGAAATACTTGATTAAATAAAATTTCAACGTCTTACAAAGTGCCAACCAAACATATGAGTTTACTATAAAGTCTCAAGTTTAAACGCAAGTAGGAAAATAAATAGACGGAAAGAAAGTAAATAAAATAAGCGAGACGTGTCAGTCTTCTACGTCTCCATCCCCCAAATCGCTATTGTTACCGCCATCCTCCGCGGCATTTCCAGCCTCTACAGCTGGGTCTTCCTCCGGATCCTCCTCTGGATCCTCTTCTGGATCCTCCTCTGGATCTCCCCTACCGGCACTGGAGGGGCCGGTGCTGGTGCAGGTACTGGTACAGGTGCCTGATTCTATTCTAGTTCTTGAATTCTTCAGCTAGACTCAAGAACTCTGTCTTCTAGCCAGTCAGCCCTTAGCTGCTCAGCACGAAGATCTCTGGCTAAAGTGTTACGAGCTATCTTACTCGTATGTTGCTCTTCCTCGAGCGATCCAGTTTTACCTGTCAATTGTCGTATCATCCATCCCTGTGCTAGGATGGTTTCATGCTTTCTTTCTAGTTGTTCTTGTTGTTTCCGTATCATATCTCTAAGTAGGTCGCTCCCTACTTCTACCGAGTTAACCGGTTCGACCGGCACAGCGATGGTCGGGCGTGAGGACGACTCCTCCCCTAGAGCGAGCCTTTTTCTCGCAGCTGAGCGTGTCTCCACGCCATAAGATGGTGAGGGTTCCACCATAGGTGCCTTTCCTGGCGCCCTTGGTTGCGAAAGTTTGTCGGATGATGATGATGATGACATCGCCTGTTAGGTTGTGTAGTTAGTTACGAGTTGCATTCATTTCTTATTATGCATTCATATTCTACATAACACAGTTGTGGTACATCACATAACAAGATATAACAGTTCGGTGCCAAACTACATCTAGTGTCGTGAAATCAGCTATAGTTTAGGTCTACTTTTAATGCAAACCTGGTTCTCTATAGCTAGAGGCTCTGATACCAATCTGTCACACCCTCAATTTCCACTTGCGGAGTTTTACCGCGAGGCGTGTGAACAAACCAGAATCTGAGACACTAGTAACGTCGAACGACTCTATATGATTTGTTAATACGTTTTCCAAAAATCATTTGTTTAACCATTAATAGTTAACTTTTGATCGCCTTAGTTTGGTTTCAATGTTTAGCGGAAGCATTAGTTCTTAAAGTTGAGCGGAAGCATAAAGTAAAGGAACGGGCGCCAACATAAACGCCAAAACTAAAGAAAAACCCAAAACAATGTTTGTAAATGAGACTCGATAAAAGATGTCTTGATCTATGCAAGTGAGTGCACCTAGAGCTCCTAGCGTCCTGAGAAACATGTAAAGAAACAAGTGTCAACATTAAAGAAGAGTTAGTTCACAGGTTTTCATAAATTCGTTTGTTCGGTTATAAGTTTGTTTCCCCCGTTATCCCTAACCCGGGATAACGATTTAGTTCCATTATTCCCAACCCGGAATAATACTGATAGTTCCATTATTCCAACCCGGAATAATACTGATAGTTCCATTATTCCTTACCCGGAATAATAATGATGTCCCATTATTCCTAACCTGGAATAATAACGTTGTTGGTTCCATTATCCCTAACCCGGGATAATATTGTTGATTCGTAATTAAGTTCAATGTTAATATATATAGGTAGCTAGCCTAAAGTTATGTCACGTAAGTGTTCGCGATCGAAGCTGACTGTTGTGCCTCCGTGTTGCCAGGCCTATCACTGACCATGGCGAAGTTAGGCCAAATTATTCACCCGTTGACCATACCCGGTCGGCTAGCGCGACTAGCTCGGATGGGTCTTGTCGGGCCCAGTAGTACTAATTATAATTTCCCCGCTATTTAAACCCAATAATAACGATCCGAGAGATTGTCGAGGACTTGTGTGATATAGCTGCTTAGTGACCATAACGTACATTAACATTAACTTAGTTACCGAATAGTTTAATGACGTTAATTTCGTATAACGTAAAGAGATAGAGTTGTAGAGTGTATACATGTTTCTCCTCCTGTTGTTTAAACCGGATAAAATTAGTGGCCGTGAACTCACCTGTAGTTGCTCGGTTAGTGTAACACAGATGTAGCAAATGATGGGACCGCTAATTACGTCCTAACAAGTCAATTGATTTAGAGTTAGTGTGCGATCACACTGATACAAGTCCTACACATACTAACACACAATGCGGTACATACAATGACAATTCCTAAGACTCAAATCATGCATGCAAGTATCATCATGCCAATATAGTGATCAAAACAATTTATCATGAACACAATCAATCCATACAACACTTTGGTACATACATTCGCAAGTTATCAAGTTTCAGCTTATATACTCATAATTAGGCTGTTTTCAAGGATTTTTATAAAATAGTTCCAACATTCCAAAAATTCCATTATTTTACAGAAGGTGTCAACTATACTGTAGAATTTTATATAAATTTTTCAAGTCCTAATACTTTACCAATTATTCATAAATATTAATATACTAGGCTGCAGTCAGATTCGTCGCTTTCTGACTGCAGTCCACGGGAGAATTTCTTTAAAAATCACCGTTCGTCCAATTAACAAAATTCCAGTGGGAGTTTCCCGGAAATTTCCATATCTAGTTGCTGTACAAATTTCATGATTCGACGCCCTACAGATTATTAGATCCGACTCGATAAACAACTAACAAATTTTCAGAATTTTCACAGCTTCAGTTACTGAACTTAATTGGCCACTTAAAAATATCAAATGACTTCAGAAAAATATGATTCCAGCGCCATTAGAAGCGTTTTTCAAAACTCTACGTTTTAGACTTCAGAAAATCTGTTTTTCGATAAATAATAACCAAGTTACAGCCAGTTGAAGTTGGCTGTAAACACCATTCAGCATCCTGATTCAGCACTTTATCACAATCTAACCCGCTTAAACCATCGATACATTGAACATAAGCGATCAAGAACAGAATTACCAATCATATATCATCATATATATCACACCCATGCAAACCCTAATCATAACATATAGTTTTTATTACACAAAACGCAGCCTAATGTTTCTGGATTCCGCTAATCATCTTAACCGCAACTAGCATAAATAAATCGGCTAACAACATAACACTACATTCAAACATGATCAAGAGTTTATAATCCAAATATGATCTTGCAAACAATGATAAATCCTAACCTTTAATAATAAGATCAATGAGCCGAGACTTGGATGGGAGCCGATTCGGATATGATGAAGGTGATCGCGACCGAGAAGGAGGATGGAGAGGGGCTGCCGCGATCAAAGGAAGTGCAAGAGGGCTGTTTGCGATCGAGAGGCTGAATGCTGCCGTCGGCTGTTTAGCTTATTAGGGTTTGTGCGTTTTGTTTGTGAAGCAATGCACATGCATGTATGTGTATATATAGCGCAAGGGTAAGGAGAAAAGGGAAGGGTTTGCGGTTTGGGTACTCACGGCCGCAAGGGGTTCGGGTGGGTTGGTTTGGGTCTAAAACTTGATCCCCAAGTTTTGGTTAACTCCTTGAGTCACAAGGAAATGAGGTTGGCTCGTGTCGCGGCTCGATTTGATTCATTTATCTATTTACTACATTTGTATTTTATAACTAAAACAAAACACGAAATCGGAACATCACATAATAACGCACCAACTTATAAACGTTTAAGAAGTAGCACGTAATTCATTTGACAAGTACACGAAATTATCGTAATTATTTCGAGCGTGCAATTTAAGTCTCCGAATCAATTTAGCGTAGGAACGAATAACCGTGAAGTAGTGCGTTTAAGATATCTGAAAAACCGGGATGTCACATTATCCCCATGTTGAAAGAATTTTCGTCCCGAAAATTGAGTAAACGCGGTTTAGAATGCAGCGTACATGTTTAGAGTGCCACGCACAAAGATTTAGTTCGTTAACAATGGTACGCGAAATTACAAGAAATTCCCAGGTTGTCACATCCATGATTTTGGGTGAATTTTTAACTGTTTTACCAAAATAAATTCGGGAAAAATACCAAACAGAGTCACTAAATCACCAAAATTTATATAAACACTAACGAACATATAGGAAATGTTCTGGGAAGTTTGGGAGTCCATTGGCTGAATTTTGATTTGGATTAAAAATCCACATTTTTTTTGAGTTTTCGGTAGCCTGAAATGCACTGAAACGAAATCGAAAAAATCCCAAATTTTTTCAAGGAGTTCCTGAACATATAAGGAGTTTTTTTGGAATATTTTGGGAATTTTTGGATATCAGAAGATAAACTAAGTGAATTATTCGGTTAAATACTGTTTTACAAATATTTTATTTAAGAAGTTAAAATGGCTAAATAAATTCCCGAATTATTTTTTCCATAATCTACATATTTTTATTGACTTGTGTAAAAAAGTTCTAGATTTTTATTCAACTTATGGATTAAAGGAGAATTTACGGAATTAAAAACGATTTATTTTAATCTAATTTCGGCAGTTTACCGTATAACGAACCTGCCAGAACCGGGAACTGACCGAACCCGACATTTACTATAATTGGAACACCGGAGTATTCCGGGAGTTTCTAGGGTCTTTTGGACACTAGGGATGTGTCAAATGCCAGTTTTGGAAGAATCCCCGACGGCGAAAGCGAAAACTCAATTTTAGGCAACCTGGACTCCCCAAACACCCAAACTCCCTTAATGAAAAGTTAATCTTTCTTAAATGACAACAAGTTGACACCATTGGTATTCCCGTACCATTATCCGAGCATGTCAAACAACTGACCTTGGCTGGCACGCGAACCGGTGCCCAGAAGCCAAACTAGAAACTGAAACTACCCTGACATCCATCACCATACCAGTATACTAGAGGTTCAATCCAGGGTGAAAACTCATAACCAGGTCCAAGTTATAACCATTACCAACTTAGATACTGATTTGAGTCCCTACTTGCATGCGTGTTATTAAAGCCGATTTAGTTGATTGATCACTCTTTGTTGAGACTACTATTTTCACTGTGAGTTTCACTCCCCCACTTTTAAACTGTTTTACTGTTTTATGGGGTGATTTGCATGTTACAAACTGTGTTAATTGCACCAAATTGTGATGATGTGAATTACCTAACACACGAGCTATCTCCACTGAAAGTGATTAACGTAAGCCGTGGGTAGTGGATAGTACTATTGGTCTGACAAACCCAGTTGCTGCGACCGGACTGTGTGTCGGCATCCTAAACTCTGTTATGTTGTTAGGCATAACTACACCTGGGGCGTTGAACTGCATGTGACACAGTTGGTGGGCTGAGGTGTCGAACGTGACACGGCGTGGTGTGCTGAGGTGTCGAACGTGACACGACATGGTAAACAGTCAAGGTTTCACTTGTGCACTCGTGTAATTCCATCTGCGATCTGTGACACGTGTAATTAAACTTGTTAACGCATTTTGTTACAAAACAACCAAACCAGTGGAACTCACTGGCTCGGTTAGCTGACCCTTTTTAAAACTAACATGCATTTCAGGCAAATCTAAAACAACAATAAGGAATGTGCGCATGGAATAGCTTGAGTAGCGGACCGTAGCAGAATAAAGGCTATATTGTCTTGTAGTACCGCACTTGAACTTATGGTTTGTAGTATGACATTTTATGTACGTTGTAACCGATGTTCCCTCTTTATATGATATCGCGTTTTTAAATTATGAGGAATTACCATGTGTCTGCCGCACCCCGCAATTGTCTTTCGCTGCGAGTCGGGGTGTGACAGAAGATGGTATCGGAGCCATCGGTTATAGCGAATTAGGTATCCCTAAAGAACCTAGACTATAAATACAGGCTCGGACCTTAGTGGACATCATTAGAAAACTTAACCTCTACTAAAAGTAGTTAGTGAACCCTGTAAAGTATCCTACTGGCGAGTACCGGGATGGCCTTGTGGGGCAAGTGGGTTATTTGGTCCGGAACGTAATAACAGACTTGCTCATACGAGGTAGTGATGGGAAAGTCACGGTAATAAACATAATTAAATACGTGGAGTGATACATACGTGTCCCAAGGTGATAGTGTGTGGATGTTTGTGCGTGGATTGACACATGAATTGGGATTGGTGGATAATACGTTACTACATATGCCTTCGGGATAGGCAGAAAACTGGTATTACAGTCCATTCACATTCCTACTGATCACATATTTAATATACACTAGAGTTGGATTCCTATCACTCATACAGTTGTTGCATATACGTTATGATGTGAGAACTCAAGTCTTTAGTACGATAGATCTCACCAACTCTATCCTTATAGTTACTATAACGACGATTATATACCAGACTGATACTTCAAAAAGAGCATAGATACACAAGGAACGCACAGGTCGTTCTGATCGACTGGGATGTCACACCCCAACTGATGGCAGAAACATCGAGGCGGGACGAAAGAGATTGCTCATTGCTCATAAAACTAATTCTGACAATAATTAATTAAATCCGAATTTCATTTCATAGCAAAAAGTCATTATAATACATGGGAAAATCAAATAACAACATTAATTTGGCAAAATTTGATACAACAATATTAAACATAAACGTCTAAATGTGTATCTATCGTCCTTGCTACTTTGATTTCCTAGCATCTTATTCAACAACCTGTAACATGTTTTAAACTAACAATTCAATGCAAAAGTAAAGGCGAGTATAAAAGTTTAAGCATAGCATACGTATATGAATAAAGTTTAAACAAATTCTCATGGCAACTATGACTTTACAAGAGCATATACAAGGCATGCAATACTACTAGTCAAACCCTTAACGCAATCATGATATTTTAACATGGCCTCTAGATTTCATGAGGAGGGGGATGCGTTACTTCCTATAGCGCTATACATGTCAAAGGAAGGCTAAATAGTTAATGACTAAGGTATTACATAAATAATGTCCAAGATATAAGCATCAATGAAAACGATTTAAGTATTCATGGATATAGGATTGTTTGTGCATTTCATAAAGTTTAAGTGTTGTGATTTTTATATGGAAACATGTTACACCCAAAAGTGTTATAAACGAAAAGTGGGTCGAGTGTACTCACGGTTTTGCTAAGTCTTCAAATTTGACAAGTCCGTGAAGGTAGTTGTTTGATGGGATGAACGCCGAATTATCCTACAAGAGGAAAACGAAGGTGTATGAGTATTTTGGGGATGATGATGGGATATTCGGATTTAAGATTCAATGTGATAAAGTATAAAATACGAAAAAATAGTCACTTGGATACTAGCACTTGTCTTTGACACTATAGTAATCCATAAGGATTGAATGTGTTTTCATAGGTTCAAGACCTATTAGAATCATGACAAGGAACTATACACATTAGTGATAAACTTATTAACTTGATAGGTGACTACTTAATCATCCTCAAGGGTTCGATTTTAAGGATTATATTATAGTCCATATATACATATATAGTTATATAATCATGTATGAGGTGGAAGGATGAACCATCCAGTTTGGTACCTCTTAGTGTCATGTAAGTCAAGTATGAGGTGGGAGGATTAACCATCCACTTTGGAACCTCGTATGATGTTCACCACTACACAAGTTACCATAGGTAACAATGAGGGTACTAGAACAATGGTATGAACAAGAATGTAAAGTGACAAGAATGTAAAGTGTGCCACCATGATACCAAGTACCCAAGTGAAATACAACCCGGTGAGCACACTTTGACACACGTCAAAGGCTAGACAGGGTTGTGACACTTTTAATCTAGCAAACTACTTGGGATAATGATGAAAATCATCAAGTGATGTGTGGTCTCAAAGTTAGGATAGCCCAAGCTAACCCAGGTGGACACACATGAACAAGTCTATGAACTTGCATCACTTGTGAGCTTAAAGCTCTATGAAAAAATAATATTTGTGAGGATAAATCCTCTTGTTTGAATGTCTCAACCTTGTTTTTAAGCCTAACCAACCACAAGTAGTGTTGTAAGAATTAGGACATAGGTTTGAGATGAGTTAGACTCAAGTTTGATAAGATTAAACAAAGTTTGAAAAGATTTGAAACACAACAGAAAGTTTTGGACACTTTGGGAGCATTTCCAGGTCTGGATTCTCCATGTAGAACCCTTGGATTCAGCCCCAATGTTTATCCAAGTATTTAGAAACAAGAATCAAGCAAAAAGAACAAGATTTGAGCAAGTTATGCTCACTTTTGTGCAAGAAGGTGAATCTGCACGAATTTTTGATTTGCAAGAGTTCTTGAGGTGATTTGAGAGATATTAAGGAGTTGTGAAAGTATAAAATGTGTGGAGAGGACATGGGTTTTATAGGGGAATGAGTTAGGGTTGGTTTGGGGGTGTTTAATGATGCTTTGGAGGTGATTGGGTGAGGAGAAGATATGTGGATCCGTGCATTTCCGCGAGCCAAAAACCATTCTGCGCACCCAGAGTTGCTTACGGACCGTAAGCATAGTCCGTAAGGCTTGGTCAGGAGATATTTTTTATTAATTTTTTGTGTTTTGCTCAAATGTTACAGGTCTTGGTGCATTTTTAGGACATTTTATGATATGTTAAGGTATTATAAGTATAAATACCATGTTGTAACATATGTGTAAGTATAAAATGAATACGATTAAGTACGAACATCACCTTTAAGTCTTGAATAAGTATAACCATCACATTTTGCAAGTTTGTCCATGATTACGAGTATCACGAATATGTTTCACATGTTTCAAGTGTATGTTTAGGTATAAGTACAAAATGGTTATGAATAAGCATTATATGAATAAAATACGAGTTTTTATTATGATCGAAGTCTCAGAATACAATGATTACAATGACAATTCGAATACGAGATATAATTCTTTCCAATAATAGAAATACAGTATGAGTTTGCTATAAATAGAAAGTATTGAAAACGCGAGGCGTTACAGTCTCCCATCCTTTAGGAAACTTCGTCTCGAAATTCAGAAAGATGCAACGAAAAGATGCCGATACTTAGTCTTCATATCACTCTCGAGTTCCCAAGTATACTCGGCGCCACGTTTTCCTTCCCATCGAACCTTGACGATAGGGATTCGACTGCACCTTAGTTGCTTGACTCATAGGTCCATGATTTCAACCGGTTTTTCCACAAAGTGCAAAGTATCATTGATTTGAAGATCTTTGAGCAGAACTTGAAGTCCTTCTTCAGCTAGACACCTCTTTAGATTTGAAACGTGAAACACAGGATGAAAATTGTTGAGCGCTTGAGGTAGGTCTAGTCGATATGCTACCTTGCCAATCCTTTCCAAGATCTTGAAAGGACCCAGATAGCGAGGAGCGAGTTTGCCTTTCTTACCAAAACGGACAATGCCTTTCCAAGGGATACCTTGAGAAGTACATGATCACGTACATTAAATTTCAAGGGTTTGCGTCTCTTGTCTGCGTAACTCTTTTGATGACTTCGAGCTTTGAGGAGGTTATCACGGATTTGTAAGATCTTGTCCATCGTCTCTTGTATTAATTCGGGACCGGTGATCTGAACATCTCCAATCTCGTGCCAACAAATAGGCAAACGACACTTACGACCATACAATGCTTCAAATGGAGCCATTTGAATACTGGCGTGATAACTATTATTGTACGAGAATTCTACCAAGGGTAAGTGTGAATCCCAATTGCCGCCAAAATCGATTACGCAAGAACGAAGCATATCCTCCAAGGTTTGGATAGTACGCTCGGTTTAACCATCAGACTGAGGATGAAAGGCGGTGCTAAGATTATGCTGAGTGCCAAGGGCAGATTGAAAAGTTTGCCAAAGGCGAGAGGTGAAACGAGCATCGCGATCAGAGATAACATCAAGAGGAGTACCATGACAACTAATGATTTCACTCGTGTAGATACGAGCCAATTTCTGGACTTTATAATATTCACCAATGGCGAGGAAGTGCGCGGATTTGGTCAAACGATCGATGATAACCCAAATGTTGTCATGACCAGAGGGAGTACGAGGCAATTTTGTGATGAAATCCATGGCTATTCTTTCCCATTTCCAGACAGGGATTTCTGGTTGTTCGAGCAAACCAGAGGGATGTTGTTGTTTTGCCTTAACTTTGGAACACGTAAAACATTTGGACACGTAAAGAGCGATATCACGTTTCATTCCAGGCCACCAATGGGATGCACGCAAATCGTGGTACATCTTATCAGCTCCAGGATGAACGGAGTATCAGGATTTGTGGGCTTCATCCATCAAGGTAGTCCGAAGATTGAGACGATCGGGAATCTAAAATACGACTATGGTAGTAAAGAATACCATCAGGCTTAGCTTCGAGTGGGTTTTCGACTCCACAATTCAATTCGCTATCGAGGTTACCCTCGTTAATGACGGTATATTATGCTTGTCAATCAGCTTGTTGAGTCTTCCCATGATTTTGTAACAACGAACACTCTTAACATGAGTCTTTCGACTAAGTGCATCGGCTACAATATTCGCTTTACCAGGATGGTAGCGAATGTCACAATCGTAGTCGTTTAACAATTCTACCCAACGACTTTGACGCATGTTGAGTTCCTTTTGATCAAAGATATGTTGGAAGCTCTTATGGTCGGTGAAGACCGTACACTTTGTACCATAAAGGTAGTGTCGCCAAATCGTTAATGCAAAAACAAATGCACCAAGTTCAAGGTCGTGAGTAGTATAGTTTTTCTCATGTATTTTGAGTTGCCTTGACGCATAAGCGATAATTTTGTCTCGTTGCATGAGAACGCAACCAAGACCCTGGTTAGAGGCATCGCAATACACGACAATGTCGTCGTTCCCATCGGGGAGAGTGAGGATAGGAGCATTACAAAGCATGTCCTTGAGTGTTTGGAAAGATTCCTCTTGTTCGGGACCCTAAACAAAAGGTTTATCTTTTTGAGTCAACGAATTCAAGGGAACGACAAACTTTGAGAAGTTCGAGATGAAACGATGATAATACCCAGCTAGGACAAGAAAGGAACGAATTTTAGAGGGCGACTTAGGTGCAATCCAATTCTTCACAGGTTCTATCTTTGCAGGGTCAACATGAATACCGAGTTCATTGACGGTGTGACCTTAGAATTGAACCTCTTTTAGCCAAAATTCACACTTGGAGAATTTGGCATAAAGATGTTCGGTTTGCAATAGCTGAAGAATGAGACGCAAATGTCGTCCATGCTCTTCTTTTGTCTTGGAGTAGATATCGTCGATGAATATAATGACGAAATGATCGAGAAAAGGCTTACACACGCAATTCATGAGGTCCATAAACATGTAGGTGCGTTGGTCAAACCAAAGGGCATGACTACAAACCCGAAGTTGATGATAGCCAGAACGGAGATCAATCTTTGAAAAGCATTTCACGCCTTGAAATTGATCGAAGAGATCGTCAATACGAGGAAGTGGATAATGGTTTTTGACCGTAAGCTTGTTGAGCTCACGAAGTCAATACCCATGCGGAATGATCCATCTTTCTTTTTGACGAAGAGAACGGGGGCGTCCCAAGGAGAAGTACTAGGGCGTATAAAGCCTTTATCAAGAAGTTCTTGAAGCTGGCTCGATAGCTCTTGCATCTCCGAGGGTGCTAATCGATAGGGAGCTTTCGCAACAGGAGTTGCTCCAGGGATAAGATCAATACGAAAATCGACAGCTCGAGGAGGCAGAGGACAGGAAGATCCTCAGGGAAAACAGAAGGAAACTCACAAACGACAGGAATATCACTTATGCATGGACCTTTGTCTTTCTTTTCCACAACGCGGGGAGAGAAAGGCAAAGTACTCCTTACGCAAGTACTTGTTCGCTTTGATGCATGACATTAGCTTGAGACCTTTAGAAGGTTTCTCACCAGAGACGTGTAGAGAATCACCTTGCGGAAGAGGAAGGCGAATGAACTTTTCGGAACAAACAACTTCGGCACGAACTCACTTAAGCCAATCCATGCCTACTATGATATCGAAACTACCCATTTACATGGGAATGAGATCGATGGAGAACGCATGATCGTTAAGAATCAAAGAGCAACTAAAAAAGAATGGAATAAACGGAGATGGTTTTACCATTAGCGACTTCGACCACGAAAGGATTAAGCAATTTAGATCGTTCGCACTTAAGCAAGGGTTCAAATTCTAAGGACACAAAGCTTCTATCGGCACCAGTATCAAATAGACATGTAAAATATGGTTCACAAGGAACGTACCAGTAATGACGTCGTAGAACTTTGGGCTTGAGCGGAGGTAAGCATGAAAGCTCGTCCTTTTGCAGGCTCAGGCTGCTTCTGCTGCTGTTGGCGTGATTGGTTGAGAAGAGGGCAAACATTGGCGAGATGATTTAAATCGCCACATTTGAAACACGCTCGCACAGGAGCATTTTGGCATTGCGGTTGAGCTTGGTTCAGGTTAGGGTTAGGATTTTGCATGATGGATTGGGCTTGCTAGTTTTGGGGTGGAGGAAAGTTTCGGCAACGGTTAGCAAAATGACCTAACCTTTGACATTGGGCACACTTGCGACATGGCGTGCCAACGAGATGGTGGTAGGAGCAGTTAGCACATTGGGGATGAGGTCCAGTGTAGCCACGCTTAGGTTGTTCGGTGGTAGTGGGGGTGATGGCTGCAACGGTTTGGAGAGGTAGGGGGTTTGCGGAGTGACGACCACCTTATTTTGAACAGAAGCCTTCCGCTTCTTGTTCTGGTTGATGTTCTTCTTGGTTTGGGAGGGAGGAGATTCGGTAGTGGTGGTGGTGTCGGTGATGGCTTTGTGTGCATGCTTCATAGGAACCTTGTCATAGGCCCCTTGAAGGATGCAATTGTGGTTAAGCTCTATGATGGTGTTATAGGCTTCTTCGATGGTTTTGGGGGCGTGTGGCGGCTACATGGTTCATAATCACAGGCGAGAGGCAACGAATGAGCTTGGCGATCGCCTTGGGAACGGTATCAACCTCTCTAGAACTATTGATACTAAGTTGTTTGAAAAGTGCGATCAGACCTCCGGTGTCGCTCCCTTGTTGTGTGAGGTTCCAGAACTCATTCTCGAGTTTTTGGGTCTCGTGGGAGGACTGAACTGATCTCTCATGAGCTGCTTAAGCTCGTCCTAAGGTAGAGCGTGGGCTGCTTCGTTACCGCGCTTGTTACGTTCGGTAGTCCAGCACTCGAGGGCTCTCTAATGAAAGACCCCGGTAGCGTTGAGGGTTCGAAGTTCATTAGGGAACCCACCCTGAAGAAAGGTAAGCTCCATCGCGTCGAACCAGTTTATCATGGTCGTGGCCCCGTCCATGCCAGTGAATTCAATGGGTTTACAAGCCATGAAGTGCTTGAACTGGTAAGATGTTTTGGGGTTTTCGGTTTTAGAATCGGCGGAGGATTTGGGTGTTTCGGTATGGATGGTTTGAAGTTGGCTAACAATATCAGGATGACATGGGCCATTTGATCGGCCATTTGCTCAGAGACAAGACCAACAAGGTCTTGTTTGGAGATCGAGTCCTCATTGTTGTTGTTGTTGTGGTTGGACCCCTTATTGGACCTCTTGGACTTCTTGGATGAGTTTGGGGAGTTCATCTAGAGGTTCAACATAGAAGAAAAGGGGATGAGACTTGATCATAATAAAGAAAACAAGTTTTGCATGTATAAGCATGTATCTAGTTCAAGTATGGTTCATATAAGATTGCATGGGTTCATCAAGTATAGTACACAAAGTTTGCATGAATTCATCAAGTATAGCATGTATAATCACGTATGTTAGCGAATAAAGAGTATAAATTTAGTTTGTTCGCGAGAATTAGTATTGTTTTTGATTGCGATAAACGTGCGAAATGTGTAACGGTTCGAAACGAATAAGGTAACAAGTATAAAATCACATAAAATTTGAGATAACATAAAAGATTGGCTCAATAAAACATGGGATTGTTTCGGGTAGAGAAACGTTGACTATCCCAAAGTGATTTGTAACATCTTTCGAGTTAGGGAACATGCTTTGGCCTAATAGGTAAAATGCTCTCGTCGAGAAGCGATTGACAGCATTATACCCTTCCAGTTACTACATGTCCCTAGTCGATTTAAAGTTCGATACTTTGGCGAGATTGAAAATCTAGGAGCGGGACTAGTTAACAAGGTACGGGTTCACCCCTAAGTGTGGTTTGTTTCTTACTAAATGAGGAGCATATTCCGACTCGTTTGTAAGATCCACTAGAGTATGAAATGGAAGTTTCCATCAAGATGTGGATATCACTCCTAACTTGATGGTATAACTTTGTGAAAAATCGAATACGCGGAATGGCGGGTTCCACCAAAAATGTAAGTCATTGGACCTATCTTGGTGCAAATCGCCTTGTTTGCATCATGAGTGTCTTCAAGTCTTCAAGTGTATTATGTAAAATGTCTTAGGAAAGACATTATGTAACCAAAAGATAAGGAAGAAGCAATCAGGAAGAATAAAGTTTTAAGCATAATACGGGAATGGTAAAAAATGGACACTTAAACTATATACTAGGTCGATATGACAATTCTACCTAATTCCCTATAGTTATGGCTCTGATACCAATCTGTCACACCCCAACCGATGGCGGAAACATCAACGCGGGACGAAAGAGATTGCTCATTGCTCATAAAACTAATTGTGACAATAATTAATTAAATCTGAATTTCATTTCATAGCAGAAGTCATTACAATACATGGGAAAATCAAATAACAACATTAACTTGTCAAAATTTGATACAACAATATTAAACCTAAACGTCTAAATGTGTATCTATCGTCCTTGCTACTTTGATTTCATAGCATCTTCTTCATCAACATGTAACATGTTTTAAAATAACAATTCAATGCAAAAGCAAAGGCGAGTACACAAGTTTAAGCATAGCTTACGTATATGAATAAAGTTTAAACAAATCCTCATGGCAACTATGACTTTACAAGAGCATATACAAGGCATGCAATACTACTAGTCAAACCCTTAACGCAATCACGATATTTTAACATGACCTCTAGATTTCATGAGGAGGGGGACGCGTTACTTCCTATAGCGCTGTACATGCCAAACGAAGGCTAAATAGTTAATGACTAAGGTATTACATATAGAATGTCCAAGATGTAAGCATTAATGTAAACAATTCAAGTATTCATGGATATAGGATTGTTTGTGCATTTTAGAAAGTTTAAGTGTTGTGATTTTGTATATGGAAACATGTTGTCACAGCCCCAAACTCCACCCCGGGAGCGGGAGCCGTGTGTAACCCTTGTATAATTTCGATCATTTCCGTACATAATAAATTCTTATGTTTTAATTCTTTATTTTACATCTATGACATTATTCACAGTAATTGGTGTTAATTTATGATATTGAAGTAATGGCGAGTCTAAACTTTATTTAAATTTATGTTGGCAAAAATGCGATACAAGCTTATCGTGTGACACCCGGATAATTTGGGCCTGTACTAGTGTGACACGTGTTATGATTAAATAACAAGGAAAATTATATTAAATTTGATGTTATTTGTGTGTTAATAAATATAAAATTTATTAAAAATTATGTTGGCAATTTTAAGATAAACGCTTATCGCGTAATGGTTAAAATGTGAAAAGAACGTCGGTGACCGCCAGATTAATGTTAAAATCCTAAAAATAGCCCGTTATGATTAAAATAATATATTTAATCATGTTCGTGAGGAAAAATTATTTAAAACACTTAAAAACTCTATTTTTGCGAATTTAAGCGCGTACTGCGCAGCACAGCGCGCATACTGCCAATACGGGAAACGCTGCCAGTCCAGACAAATAAAATATTGTTCAACAATATTTAGGTGAGTTTAATTTTATAGAGCGTTAAAAATAATTTAAACGCGTTAAAACGGGATTAAAACGCTAGATAAAATACCCGGTGGCCAGTTAAATACCAGTTTTTGGCCAATATATGTATATATTCATATGTATGCGTGTGTGGTGTGTATAGATATGATAGATGGCGGCCATGAAACACTCTCTCTCTCCCACCTCTCACACCTTTGTGCCACTTGTTGGATTGCATGTAACCATCCAAATCTTACATATTCCAACACAATGTTTCATAATCCAAGAAATATTACAAATCAAACTCATCTTCTCCTCTCTCTCTCCTCCATAACCGTACACACCACCACCAACCCCATTTTCAATTTTTTCAATCTTGTTCTTGAAGAATCAAGTTCATTCCAAGCTTGTTCCAAGCACTTTTGAAGATCCTAAGGTGATTTGAAGGTGTTTCAAGCAAGAAACAAGCTTCACATCCTCATTTTCATTCAAAAACTTACTTGAATCTTCAAGGTATAACATTTTATTCTTCAAACAAATTCATGATTCATGGTGATGAAGATGATAGTGTAAGTTTGTCAAGGTTCTTAGATGATTCACAAACTTGAAACTAAAAACAAGTGGTTTTTACACAAAATAAAAATGGAGGCTAGTGTGTGTGTATATATATATATATGGCCGTGAGTATGCATGTATATATTAGAAGTTGTGTTTTGACTTTTGTTAAGATGATGATTCTTGCTTGATGTGATTCTTAAAAAGTGATTGCATGTATGATCAAGAATGGTTTTGATAAAAGTTCATATAATTAAAAAGAAATGTATGAAAAATTGATTCTTTGATACATGCATGTGTCGGGTATGAATACATATGAATATTTACACGCGGATTTTTGTTTACTAGTTTTTTTTTTAAATTGTTACATATTCATGAATGAAAGTTAAAATGCAAGTGTTTGATGATTTATGTATGATATGACAAACATCCACTCAAATCAGTAAAAAAACATATAAAATAAAGTTATTTGATGTATGTTAAAGTTACAAAAATTATGTCATAACTTGGTATCTTTGCATGTTGTACTTAAAGCTTGAAAAGTAGTAAATCGGGTGAAATTTGCATGATTTTTGTGCTATTATGAGACCTCCACATATACGATTAAAATTATTGTTTTGGTCAGTAGATAATATGTGTTATGTTAAATATCAAGTCATGATGATTTGGGATGGTTACGGTAAAGTTTGGTACGAAACTATGCGTTAAAAACGGTAAAAATCGTCTTTTTAAGAGATTTTTATAAAACTGTTTTAGATCATTAAATAAATTGAAATTTTTGATATAAAAATAGGTATTTTAACTTATATTAAGTATCTTTGGTGTTTGGTTAGTCGTACGTGACTTCCGACACCCGAAAACGATACCGAAAACGCTATATACGCATATTTCAATGTACACGAACATAGATTGTTCAAAAGAGAACCTGGTATATTATGATGTGATATGTTATTATGAGAATGTGTTATGTGATATGATAAGTGATAACATGATAGTAGGAGTTTAAACTATGCATGTACACTTGTGCGGTTGAAACCCCTGAATATCACGTTATATGTGCAACTTGTTTGTCGAGTATGAAAATGATACATAGGTTAACTAGAAAAGTTATTTCATGTATGAATTATTTAAAATAATAATGTATATAAGTTAACAAAATACGTGTACGACGATATTTGTTTATATGTTCACATTTATGTATATATATTGCTTATAAACGGATGTGATAACAGATATAACATATTAAGGGTCACCACTAAAATCATTCAAGTCGCGAAAATCTTAATATATATATGAACTCATATATATAAATACGCCAACGTAATCAAAACAAAGACTTTTCAGAAAGTCTCAAAGTTATGTGAAAATTCTAAGTCTTGGAAAAACTTAGGTATTTTGTGAGTTTTGATTATTAAATCGTTCTTATTTAATTTAGGACGAAAAAACAATTTGAGGGAATGTGTTAACACATAAAAAAGCACCCAAAAGTGAGTACATAGCCCCCCTCTTTTACATTTTATAAATGTTTTGGGGTGAAACATATGTGTCTATCACAACTTTCACATTTTCATGACATTATACATGCTTTGGTTAGTACTATAGTATATGATTTCAATTGCATTTTGTTTCGTACGTTGATTTACTATGCTTAGCACATTGATTTCAAGGATCCTTTTTTCTTCATATGTTGACTTAGCATATCTAGCACCTTGATTTGAGGAACACCTTACTTAATACATGGTTTACAAAGACATTTTACATGACATGCTTACATTGATTATGACAATTTGTTATGGTGAACGAAACTAGATACATTCATTGACATTATCCCACCGACAGGTAGTATGTCATGGTACCATAGGTTTCGTAACCTTATTCCCGCTTCCTAGTTTGTTTGGAAGTACCTATTGGGGAATGACAGAATCCGATGAACAATTGATAAACCCTTGTCCTTTATGGGATTATCTGATAGACGAAAAGGCTTGAACGTATCCAAGTAACTAACCACATAAATGTTCATATTAATAAAAGCAATGGTTTTCAAAACATGACGTTTGTTTATTCAAGGACATGTTTTGTACACGACATTCGGTTACACAAGACACATGGTTATACATGACACTATTACATGTGGTTTGAGTATAGACATTTTACTTGCCATACAAGACTTTGGTTATTACTAAACATTTGAAATACAAGATATAGTTTGTACTTGACACTGTTACACATGGCATTGGTTTATACATGACACTTGGTTTATACAAAGACATGACACATTTTCACATGGCATTGTTTTACATATAACAAATTTTATACAAGGACGTGATACTTTTTATACAAAATCATGACACATTATATACAAAGATATGACGTTTTATACAAGACACGACATATTTTGGTTATTAAGTTAACCATGCATCATTTCTTTTAAATCATTGATTTTCATATGATTTCATAAAAGAAATACTTTTATAACGATCCATGGCTATTTTTGTATTAATCAAACTTTTTCTAAAACATTCAAGGCCATGAATCGTCAATTCTATGTTACTCACAGGCATCTTTATGCTGACGTACCTATTTTTACATATGTTTCAGGATGCGTTATTCGATGTATTGGATGCAAACTCCACATAGAATGGATGCGGGCCTTAGTGACTTTAAAATCCGAAAGACAAACTGATTGTATTTCATTTCTATTATTTAAAGACAATGTAATTCGTTGTTCAATAAAACAAAAACTTAAGTACCATGTGTTGTGAAACAATTTGTAACGTGACTCCCCAAGTTTCCGCCGTGTGTTGTTTTTATGCGATTTGGGGTGTTACAGATTGGTATCAGAGCCCATGTTTCTAGGGAATTAGGTTATTAGTAATGCTTTGACCTAGTCTATAACCTTCCTAGGACCCTAATGCTAGATTTGCGTTTAGATTCTTAAAACAACACCATCACCTATCCTTAGGTGATTACCAAAACAAATCCACAAGTTACAAGTCCATTTTGAAATAATCATCTATCCTTAGATGAATTGTTTTTGCTTAAAGCCTTCAATTTTTTCAAAATCTCGTCAAAGTTTGGATTTAATAATGTAAACACATGCAATCTGGAAGGGTGAATGCCTGTACCTCGAGTTTTCTGTCTAAGGTTAGAGTGTTCGTACAAATCCACTTAATCGGACCAGTCACTCTTACCTGGGAACTCTTGGGGTGAGTGTCCACTTATAGGCTAAACCATGTCTTCTGATACATATAAAGACTCATTTACTTTGATTAGTCAACGTGTATCGTCTGGTTGTTTTAAGTAACGAACGAATAACCACTATCCTTATATTTATATCGATATTTTCAATACCTCACTCGATTATCCAATGTCAATCTCACACATTTCCTCTCATGTTTCCTCTCTTTTAGAATGCCTCCTTGTCGCAACACTACCCAAGACGCCGAAATGGCGACTCTAATTGCTCAACAAATGGCTGACGTACTCCCAAATCTTGTGACCCAACTTAATCAAGCCTACAATAACAATAACAACAACAATGCACCTGCTCCGTGCAACTATAAAAATTCTGCTCTGCTAAACCACTCAAGTTTACTGGGTCTGAGGGAGCTACTGGACTCCTACAATGGTTTGAGAGTATCAAAAGCACTTTCCGTTATGTGCAGTGCCCTAACGAACGCAAGGTAGAGTTTGCTTCGAGTGTTTTTCAAAAGAGAGCAATCACGTGGTGGAACGGAGTGATGAGAGATAGGGGTGCTAATGTGGCGATGGCTCAGACATGGGAAGAGCTTAGAGCTCTTATGATGAAAGAGTTTTGCCCACGTCACGAGCAAATGGCACCGAGAATGAATTCCATGATCTGAAACAAGATAGTGGGGAACATCATGCCTACACCGATCGCTATGAGGAGTTGAGCTTGGTATGTCCTACAATGGTTACGCCTTTAGATAAGGCAATCGAAAAGTACATTGATGGCCTTCCTGACCCAGTCCAGGATATAGTCACTGGTAGCAACCCCGCCACTGTTAGACAGGCTATCGAGTTAGCAGCCACCCTAACTGACTCAAATCATAAAGGGGGAATTGTATCGCAAAGGCGACAAGGAGCAGACTGCTAAAACCACACAAGAGAAACCCAGAGAAATCAAAGCTGAACCTTCCAAGAATCCGAGGAAGTGTAAGGCTTCACAAAATTTTGATGTGGTTACTCAACCCAATCAAGCCCCTCCTAATCAAGCAGCATAGCCTCCTACTAGGAAACCATACAATGGAACCACACCCTTGTGTAACCAATGTAATCTACACCATCATGTTAGTGTCCATTGTCGAAGATGTTTAACTTGTGGGCATATTGGTCATACGACAAGAGTATGTCGAGCTGCTACTACACAAAACCAAGTTGTTAACAACCTTGCTCAGAGACGTGCTCTTGACGCTAGAGTTAACGAGCCTCGTACCAACAACGATGCAGTTATAAACAACTAGGAGTTTACATTTCGATTTCTTTTGTTATCCAAAACTCATGAACACTTTTCACGTATTCTGTAATGATGTTTCATTTGCAAACTAATATGCTTGTGCATGTGCGTATAATGAACGTCCGTATAACAGATTACAAGGTTCTCATTCTTTATGAAATCGAACTACTCTCGTAATTCGTCTTGATTGTGGACGCACATTCTTTACCGAATAACATGTGAGACTCGCGCACTATCATGATTATTGAGACAAAGTATCCTTCTTTGACCCTGCCCATAATCCACCAATTGGCAAGATAAGCTATGCGAACTATGCAACGAGTTAAGTAATTATGGGTGCACACATAATTATGAATTTCGATGCATGGAAACCATAGTGAGTCCTGTTGAGTGTGATGATATAAAATCTAGAGTGATTAATAATGAGACGAGTGTAATACAGTTAGAACATGGTGGATACGCCGCGAGTACTTCTTATATATAAGTGTTCTTATTGTATTATCTGTCGTAGCGTTATCCAAATCACTTGAGGATTTTATGTTATCCTGGACCCATATGTGTTAACTTAAACAAGAATCGAGAGCCATCTATATTCATTTATGTTTTTGATGAAGTATCCATTGAGGTAAAATGAACTAGCTACTCATTTTTCGCTTGTAAAGAGATATCCATTGGGAAATGAATAAGCCATTCGCAATTCTACTTTTCCATTTCTGCAGAAGTATCCATTGAGGAAATTGAATTATCCATTCATTTTCGCTTCTGAAGAAATATCCATCGGGAAATGAATTATCCATTAGTAATTCTTCATTTCCGTTTCAGCAGAAGTATCCATTGAGGAAAATGAATTATCCGCTCATTTTCGCTTCTGAAGAAATATCCATTGGGAAATGAATTATGTTGGTCCCAGATAACAATGCTTTGACTTAAAAGGGCAAGTTGATTTCAACTTTATATGAAAATAATGTGCGGAATTAGAAATCAACTTGTAAGAAACAGAGATACAGAAGTTTCTAGTTTATATCACTTTTGAAAGATTACAAAAGATGATTGAAAAGTTATTCTCTAATTCAAAACAATGCTTAAGAATTCTACAGGAGTGAAGGACAATGGAGTATATAAGTTGTAATACTTGCAATGCTCTGCTCCATCGATCTTCGGTTTGGTGATCTCTATTTATAGAGAAGAACTAGCATGAATACACAATTGTTTATTCATGCAAGTGTATATCATGGTAGATCGTTTCATATGTCATGCTTACTACTTCCATTTGTATCATAAATGTCCTTCAATTGAGTTACCTTATCTTCACATGCAAGTGGATATTATGATTGGTCACCAGATTTCTGATGACTTCTGATCAGAATCTGATGAGGTTTCATCAGATTTGATCAGATATTTTCTGATCCTTTCTTCGAACACTTAGACAAAGATATCTCATCAGATCTGATTCAGATGCTTCTTCTTATAGCCTATGATCATGTATCTTCTGTTGACTTGATCCTTTGACTTCTTCTTCATCAGATCTGATCAGATTGATCAGACTCTCTTTCTTCATTTTTCTTCAATACTTTATCCTTACACATAAAGTTTCCTAACAATTCCCCGTAAGTATTGTAAGTAGAATGAAGAACATACTACCAAAAACTTACAATCAGAAATGCAAGATAAAACAAAAACAACCACTTAAACAACTTTCAAAAAATCAATTCAAAGAGAAATTGTTCGACCATAGTAATCATTGTCTTGATAAATTCAATAATAAAAGTCTTTCATGCTAGGCTTCCACTTCTAAGGGATTGATTGTCTGCATTCCTCATACATGGTTTTAACGTACTCCCTATCTTGAATCCAGTCATCAATGATGTCTTCAATCTGTTTCACCAAGTGTTCTTTCTTCTTATCCTTCTTCTGTTCCTACTTTTTTCTCATGATCTCTTTAACGTATGTCAAAGTTCTGTTTGAAAACTTACATATTTCATTAACTTTGAACATTTTTCTCCCTTCTTCATCTTTATAGATCACTGTTAGCTCAGGTGTTTCAACAATGCTACCTGTTCTGACATCCTTCATTGCTTCAGGGATTTCAGTGTTTAGTGCTGTGATTAGAGGTTTGCCATTGACCAAGTGTTTGTAGCGAAGGAATAGGTCAAAATCTACTTGGCATATGTTGGTTGCTATCTCCCTTCCACATTCTGAGAAGCTATGAAGTGCTTTTCTGTTTTCTCTTTTTCTTAGTGATTCTTGTGCATACATTCTTCTTAGCTTAACTATATCCAGTGGATGCAGACGTTCCATAATTTGACTGTCAAGGACCTGTTGTTCTTCACCATCTTCTCTCCTGATATGATACATGTTTTGATGCCATACACCTTTGAGAGGAGTTTTGACTGATCTATCTGTGATGTATACACTCTTGATGGGATTTCTGTATTTCCCCTAGAGACATCCTTCTTGTTTGTTGCCTCTCAATGTGAGGGCATTTCTGGTGATTGGGTCCATCTTGCTAGGAAGAGGTTCTTCGTCTTTTCTGTAATATTCCTTTAAAGCAACCTCTGGAAAGAGTACCTCATGGTCATCCACGGTCTGTATGATTCTTGTAATGTTTGGATCTTCTGTTGGAATCACAGTAGGCTTCTTTGAGGAAGTATGACCACTTTCTTCCCATTTCCTTTTCTCTCCAGATATACACTATTTGCTGAATTCGGTTTGACTTGAAAGAGTGGTTCAACAATTTCTTTTCCTTTCTTTTTGTCTCTAGATGAGGACTGAGTTATGTGTTGAGCTCTTGTTCTCAATGATGGTTCTGTTTGTGTTTGAGATTGTTGTAGTGGTGGTTGGGTTGGTTTTGATTGAATTGGTGCTGATTAAGGTGATGATAGAGTTTGTGTTGAGGGGTGTAAGATTAAGGCTGTTTCTCTAGAGGTAGAGATAGGATGAGGGGGAAGAGGGAAAGGGCTCATTGTCCTTTGTGGAGATTTAGTTGAGTCTTTTGGTTTGATTGGAATTGGAGCTGATATTCTGAAAAGAGGTTTTGTTGATGCAGTTGCAGTTTGTTTGAGTACATCCTTCTGGGTTGTGCTAGGCATTTCTCTTCTTTCAGGAATCTGTTTCAACAAATCTGGCAGGCTCGCCTTAGTTGATTGTGCAATATTAACACAGAGTCTCTTTAATAGATCTTTTACATCTTCAGTCGGCTTTGTGTTTGTAGCACTTTCTTCTCTAATGCTTGCCATCTGCCCCTTTAGTTCTGTTTTGCTTTTGCTCTAGTTCTGCATTTGTTCTTTTAATAAATGCACCATCAGATAATTGTTCTTCTCAACTTCCTTCAGCTTTTCCTCCACTTTTGTGAAATTTTCTGCAATACTTGTCAGACTCTATGCTACTGTTATTGATTCAGCATTTCCTTTTGTCTTCACAAGTTCTTTCATCTCTTCTTTCATAGCTCTGAATTCCTCACCCAGTTTCTGAAATTCATGAGAGATCTTCTTCACATCTTGAGAGGTGACTGGAGATTCTTGCAGTTTGTTCAGTTTGTCTGTGTTTGCTTCTGATTGTTTTCTGATGGATTCAACAGATTCTGACAAATTCCTGATGTCAGATTTCTGTTGCTTCATCTCATTCAACAGATTATCCAGTTTTCCTTCAAGAGGAGACTTTCTTTCCTGATTCATTACATCCTTTATTACCTTTTTCAAAGATGATTCAAGATTGGTTGTAAATGGGTCATTTGGAACAACAGGTGTTCCTGCTAACATACCAGCAGAAAACTCATTTCTTGCTGTTTCAGGAACTCCCATGTCTTGATCATAAGACCAATTCATAGGTTTCCTACCAGAATCATGCACCGCAAGCATTTCCTGGATTTCCTCAAATCCTTGAACAAAGTATCCAGCAGTTGTCTCTGATCAAGTGGATGTTCTCCACTTGTTGCAGTTTCAACCTCCTGCTTATCAGATTCAGAGTTGATGCTCAGAGCCATACCCAATTGAGCTTCAACATTAGGTACTCTTGTTCTTATTTCAAAATCAGCCTCAACAGATTCTGATGATGTTTCATCAGAAGTTGGTTTTGTAAAATTATGATCAGGGTTTGATTCAAGGTGTGCACCTGTTTCAAGAGTATCATGTTGTTGACCTTCTCCGACTAGCATTGAATCTGAATCAGTTGCTTCATCTTTAGTGGATGAGACTTCATCAGATTCTTCATTTGTTCCATACTCCTCAGCAATATTTTTGTCACCAGCAGCTGATGTAGACACCATTCTTGATCCACAATCATCTGGTCCTATTGGCTTGATCAATTCCTCATGCCTTCTGATAAAGGGTGAGTTTGCGGGAATCACCTTCAACATACTTTGAGGCAGGGAAGGAAGATCACTGGGAAGGGCCCAAGCACTTGCTGTAGCATTCCATGGAGTCATCACCGCTGGTTTCCACACTATATCATGAGTAGGGACTTCCATGTTTCTTTCAGCAAAAACTTTTGTTATGATGATTGACCAAAACCTTGCATGTGGAAGATGTGTTGTTGTTCTTCCTTTATGGGTGAATATGCTGGTTTTCAGTAGTGAAAAGATTTCTTTGGCATAATCTACATCTTCACCCTTTATCAGTCCATACATGATGTTCAATATTAGAATTGTTGTTTGATCAGCACCTCCTATCTTCCCTGTGAGACAGCTGTTCGGTTATGTCCATAAAGACTTGCAAAAGTCCTGGCAGTTCCTTTCTTTTGAACTGGCTAATTAGAGTGATTGGGGCCTTGTACCCAAGGTTTTTGAATACCGCCAAGAGTTCTTCTTTGACTGGAGGGATGTGATATTCTTGTTTTTAAGGGATCTCCAGCCATCTTTTGATGTTTTCTTCATTGACAGTGATTCTGATGTTGCCCCACACATGTGCAGTTAATTATGTTCCTGACTTCTCTGTTGTATGCACTGTTTGCTGCAGGATTTGTTGAGGAACTTTCTAGCATCCTGTTAAAGCATATTTTATAGGACAATTGATCAGAAACTGTACAAGAATTCTAACCCTTTCATCATGCTGCCAATGATTAGTGTTGAGAGCTAGGTTGTTCTTTTTCTCTGTGTCTAGCCATTTTGATTTCTGGACAAGGGAAACTTCATGTTCCACAGCTGGAATATTGAGGTTCATGGAGCCGGAAGAAGACATGATGTTGTAGTTTTGAGGTTTTGGCTTGCAGAAACAAGGTTGTGATTTTTAGGGTTTGGAATTTTGAAAGCTTAAAACATTTGGAGGTGAATGTGAGAATTGTGTATTGGGTCGATTTATATAAGTTTTGTTGTCCCACGTGATTGGTGATTAACTGTGTTAATAACCCATTGAATTATATGTTTAATGCCGACACCTTTGGGTTATCTAAAGAAAACTATTTCAGAATGAATTTTTTTTTGATTTTATCTTTTTTTTATTGGTGCCTGCTAACCGCCAATCTTCACTTTTGCACAAGTGGGTCCATGATTTTGAAGAGTGGTCCACTTGCACAAGTGGGTCCACGTTTTTGAAGAGTGGTCCACTTATTTTCTTTCTTCCTGCTAACCGCCAATCTTCACTTTTTCTTGACTTTATCTTCCCCTTTTTCTATAAGTCAAAAACTCAAAACTCTGGATCTTTAGTTTTCTGTTGACCTTTTCTTCAATAGATTATTAAAGTGGACTTCTGTTGATTTTCTGTTGACTTTCTGTTCAGGTAGATGGGCAATTGGGATTTTTTTGAGAGAGAGAGAGAGTGAGAAAGAGAGAGCGAGTAGAAATTCTTACGAGATACTTACATTGATTTAGAGTGTCTTCAAATAATGATTAAGAATTTTTCCGATAAAAAAGATCAGATTTTGATAAAGATGATCAGACTTTCTAATAAAAATGATCAGATTTTCTGATGATCAATGATTAAGAGTGTTTTTCTCATTAAAATGATCTGATTTTCTGATTGTCAACGATTAAGAATTTTTGATGAAAATGAACAGATTTTCTGATAAAAATGATCAGATTTCTGATAAATATGGTCAGATTTTCTGATAAAAAATGATCAGATTTTCTGATAAAAATGAACAGATTTTCTGATATATAGAAAAAGATGTTGCATTTAAATTGAGAATTTGTTAATCAGCAAAATTTCATATCCTATCGTCTGTTCGAAAGGTTGCATTGGATGTGGTCAGACTTTCATCAAAAAAGTTGATCTTTTAGAAGAATCAGAAACAGATGTTGTATTTGAAATAGGAAAAAGTTGTTGCATTTGAAACAAGAAAAAGATGTTGTATTTGAAAAAAATTGTTTTAATCAACATATCTTCATCTCCTTTTATTTAACCTTCTTGTTTTGAAATGTTTTCATTCTTTTGACAAAAAAATTCTTCAAGGTTTCCTCTTATCTTTTAAAACATCAACAGTTTCTGAAAATTGTGATCTCATATGAGAGTTTTTATGATATTATCAGAAATTCTTCTTGAAATATTGTGGTTATCAGAAATTCCCCCTGGATTTCTGATCTCATCAGAAATTTCTCCTGGATTCCTGATCTCATCAGAAATTCCCCCTGGATCTTTGATCTCATCAGAAATTCCCCGTTAACCAAAACAAAATATATATATATACACACATATGTAATTAAGTAAAAGAAATATAAACATCTAAAATGAAAAATAAAGAAAAGTTAAACTATCTCTTCATCGCTAAGACCGTTATCTCCAAAATCTCCATCTACAGACATGATCTGCACCATTTCCCAGAGAGGTGTTTCATGCCCTGTGTTGTCGTCTGTTGGTATGAGGGTAGCAATGTGTTGTTCTTCCTGAACAAGCATTCTTGCTATGATATATGATGCATGAATTCCTCCAAAGTCCAGTTGAGAGGTTATGATTTTCATCAAGAACCTTGGGTAGATGAGGAAAGGACAACCTCCCCGTAAGTTGGCCTTAAAGTCATTCATCAGATAGGAAGAGTAGTTGTAGGGGAGATGATTTACTAAGGCATGGAGAGGATCCATTTAAGCAAATGAGTCTGTTGCTAATCACCCTCCCTTCAATGGTGGTCAGCCTTCCATCATCTACAACTAGCCGTGCAGACTTCCAAAACTCTTGAAGAATTTTTGGAAACACTTGAACGTGCATGGAGAGAGCAAAAGCTATTGGACTACTTAGTAGCACGTTCAGAATGGTGGCGCAGTTTACATATCTTGGATCGTCTACGTTAATCCTTACTCTTGCATTATGCCTTTGGAAGTAAGGCAAAGGAAATCGATTGCTATCAATTATTTCCATGGTGTTTGTGTGTGTTAAGTGAAGAAGACGAGTATTTCAAAAGTTTTCAGGTGAAAATGTATGAGTAAGTGTGTGTCTATTTAAAGACAATAAGTACATGCCTTAAATGTTTTCACCGGTTAAGATCTTGATTGTACCGATTCTACTCTACTTCGAGATATGGTGTCAGATTCATTTAGAACTAAAAGTTGCCATATTCTCCCCCTCATTTATGTATAGGCGGCACCCTGGTCATTAATTTTCTGTTGAGAGGATAGGTGTAGCCTTCTTTCCTTTTATTGTGCTGAGTAAGCTTGTGAAGTTGATGTGATGGGGGTAAAAAATAAAATAAAAAAGAAAAATGAAAACTTGGGGAGTTATCTTTGTGACGTAAACTTTCCTCATGCATTAGATATTCCTAAGTTAGCAAAAAACAAAGTTTGAAAAGAATCTATATAAAATAATAAAAAAATTGTACAAGTTATGTGTGCATTCATGGTATAAAGGAGATATATGCAAGTGGGACTTTTTCTATTGAGAACAACGAAAAATTTTCTTGCCTCTAATGAATTGATCAGATTTCTGATGGGATTATCAGATTCAGTTTAGACGGAATTCTGATCAGAATTTTTATCAGATTTCTGATCAATTTATTACAGCCCGTTTAATTATTAAGCTTTAGTTTCATCAGAAAATTTTTTGGATTGAGTAGTTTTATCGTATCTCTTGTTTATCATTCCTAGTTTGCTGATTAAATAATTATGTCTTTTCTCATCCAAAGGTTTTGTAAAAATATCAGCAAACTGATTTTCTGTTTGAACAAAATACATTTCTATATTTCCTTTTTCCACATGATCTTTTATGAAAGATACCTTACATCAATATGTTTCGTTCGTGAGTGTTGAACAGGATTTGAAGTTATTGCTATTGCACTCTTGGAATCACACAAGATTGGTATTTTTGTCAGATTCACTCCATAATCTTTGGTTTTGTTTACATCCACAAAACTTGTGAACAACAGCTTGATGCTGCTACATATTCTGCTTCAGCATAGAGGTGGAAACACAGTTTAGTTTCTTACTTGCCCAACATACAAGCTTTTCTCCAAGCATCTGACAAGCACTTGATGTGCTTTTTCTGTCCAGTTTACAACCTGCATGATTTGCATCTGAATATGCAATTAGGTCTAAACTAGTTCCCTTAGTGTACCATAAGCCATGGTCAGGAGTGCCTTTTTATAAACTTAAAAACCCTTTTTACTACTTTTAAATGAGATTCTTTGGAATTGCACTGATATCTAGCCAGAAAGCATGTTGAAAACATTATGTCAGGTCTGCTAGCTATAGATATAAGAGTGATCCAATCATTCCTCTATAGGTTTTACGATCTACATTTGCACCATCAGGATCAGTATCTAACTTGTTTCCTGTGGCCATAGGAGTTTTTGATGATGAGCAATTTTCTAATGAATATTTCTTTAAAATGGTTTTAACATATTTTGATTGATTAAAAAATATTCCATCAGATTCTTGTTTTACTTGGAGACCTAAAAAGAAACTTAATTCTCCCATCATGCTCATCTCAAAATTGTTTGTCATCAATTTTTCAAACTTTTTACGATGAGTTGAGTTGGTTGATCCAAATATTATGTCATCAGCATATATTTGTACCAACAAAGTGTGCCCTTTTTGTATTTTGAGAAACAGAGTTGTGTCTATAGTACCTTTGGTAAAACCTGATTGGATCAAAAAGTTTGAAAGAGTTTTATACCATGCTCATGGAGCTTGTTTCAACCCATACAAGGCTTTGTTCAATTTATAAACATGTTTTAGAAATTTTGGATCAACAAAGCCTTCTGGTTGCTGCACATATACTTCTTGATCAATCTTACCATTCAGAAAAGCAGACTTTACATCCATATGATAAACTTTGAAGCCTTTTGAAGCTACATAAGCAAGAAAGATTCTAACTGCCTCCAGTCTTGCTACTGGTGCAAAGGTTTCATCATAGTCAATTCCTTCTTGTTGACTATACCCTTTTACTACCAATCTTGCTTTGTTTCTGGTTATTATACCTTGTTCATCAGATTTATTTCTAAATACCCATTTTAACCCTATGACAGATTTGCCATTTGGTCTAGGTACTAGGTTCCTCACTTGACTTCTTTCAAACTGATCAAGTTCTTCTTGCATGGCTTGAACCCAGTCTGGATCCTTGAGTGCTTCATTTGTTGTTTTTGGTTTAGTTAAACTGAAGAAACCAGCATGAAGACATCCATGAACAGTTCCTGATCTTGTTTTAACACCATCTTGAGGGTTTCCTATGATATTTTCTGTAGAGTGACCCTTTATCCATCTTCCACTTGTAGAAGTATTTGTTGAATCAAGTGATGGATTTTGTGAAGAACTTTCTGCTTCCTCCGGATTGATGATTTGTTCTGAGCTTGAGTCTTCAGATATTTGTTCTTGATTTTCTGATGTAGTATCTGATGCCTGATTTGTTATTCTTTGTATTTCATTTGATGGCTCTAAGTTTTCTGCAGAGTTAGAGTGTGACTGGTTTTCTGGTAAATTTCCATAATTTCCCTCCCAGTTATACCCAAGCAGTTCATTTGTCAGTTCTGTCAATAGGTGTTCATTATTTGTTGAATTTTCTTTTTGTGAGAAACTTATGATGTCATCAGAAATTTCTGTTTCTGATGAATCATCAAAAGAGGCATATAGACTTTCTCTGATTGTTCTGCTATTTAAAACAAATACTTTGTAAGCTTTTGAAGAGAAAGGGTAACCAATAAAAATTCCTTTTTCAGCTTTTTTGTCAAATTTCTCTAAACTATCAAAACCATTAAAAATAAAACATCTACATCCAAAGGTATGTAAAAATTTAACACTTGGTACCCTTTTGTTTATGATGTGAAAAGGTGTTTTCTGATGTCTTTTGTTGATGATAGTTCTGTTTTGTGTGAAACATGCATTTGCCACTGCTTCAACCCAAAAATAGGTTGGCAGTTTGGCATATGCCAGCATTGTTCTTGCTGCTTCTACCAAAGTTCTGTCTCTCCTTTCAACAACCCCATTTTGTTGTGGGGTTCTGGGAGCAGAAAAATCATGAGATATTCCTTTTTCTGTTAGGAAGTTCTCAAGTTTTACATTTTTGAATTCTGTCCCATTGTCAGATCTGATTTTTCTCACAGTTAATTTTAACAGATTTTCAATTTTCTTAACAAAATTAATGATCAAATCTGGTGTTTCACTCTTTTGCCTAAAAAATTCCACCCATGTGTACCTTGAATAATCATCAACAATTACTAAAATGTATTTATTTCCAGAAAAACTTTCAGTGCTTATTGGTCCATAGAGGTCCATATGTAAAAGTTCATGATTTTCAGATATAGAAGATTCTACCACAGTTTTGTGTGAGCCTCTTTTTGACTTTCCCAGCTCACATGCTTCACAGAGTTTGTCTTTTCTTGAA
This sequence comes from Scalesia atractyloides, assembly GCA_947069175.1. NCBI lineage: Eukaryota > Viridiplantae > Streptophyta > Magnoliopsida > Asterales > Asteraceae > Scalesia > Scalesia atractyloides. Next base: position 45,619,284 of record CAMTDV010000025.1, read on the forward strand.
GTAATAGAAGGTAATCCTTTTACCAGACACGTGCTTGCTAATTTGTTTAAAGTTCTAAAATTTATATGGGCTAGTCTTTTATGCCATAACCAACTATTTCCTTTATTTTCTTTTGTAAATAAACAAAATTGAGGTTCTTCAATTTTGTTGTTGAAGTCAAACAAATAAATTGATATTCTTATCCTTTTTCTTCTAATATAAATTTTATCATCTTCAAGACCTATTAATAAGCAAGCATCAGGTAGAAAAGTTACCTTAAATCCTTTGTTACAAAACTTACCACAACTTAGAAGGTTATATTTTAAACCTTCTACATGTGCCCTTTCTCAATTGTTATTGTACCATATGTTATGCTTCCATAACCTTTTAACCTACCCTTGACTCCATTACCAAAATTTACAAATTTACCTAGCTTTTCTACATAGTTGCTAAGTAAGCTCCTATCCCCAGTCATGTGCTTGGAGCTTCCTGAATCGCAGTACCAAATCTGCTGCACATGATGGTCCTGTAATGAAGAGGTTAGTGATTTTTTGGTACCCAATTTTTCTTGGGTACTTTGTCAGATGAGTACAAAGTATATAATAGTTTTCCTTCATCATCTGTTGATCTTGATATGTCAGAGTCTGTTGATTCTGACTGATCAACTTTCTTTACCAAATCTGTTGCCATCTGATCAGGTCTGATAAGATTTCTGTCCAATACTGAACCACCAATAGATTGTTGGTTTTGTTCAGATGCTGTTGAATTACTTTCAGAATATCCACACACATACATCCCACCTTGTTAGAGATGTCTGATGGAATGATTTTTGATGAAAGACCATTTTTCTGAGACTTTTGAAAAATGTTTTGACCCTTTTCTTTTAAGACCATTTTAATTTTTTCTTTTATATGATCTTGTTTTGTCTTTATTTTTCTTTAGAGCAGACCTTCTTTGATTCTTGTCTTGACTAAGAACAAGATGTCATGAAGTCAGATTCTTCTGATAAATTTGATTTATTGTCAAAATCTGATTGTGGTTTATCTGAAGCTTTTACAAACACTGTAGGGTTATCTTTTTTTTGTTTTTGTATAACCCAATCCTTCACCCTGATTTTTTGAAGTTGTTTCAATGTAGTCAATGAAATCCTTTGCTTGTTGAAAACCTTTTACATTTACCTTATTTTTATGAATTTCTGCATACAAAAATTTTCTCTCTTTTGCATAAAAATTGATTTTTGTGTCGTTGATCAAACTTTCTTCATGTAAAAAATTTTCATTTTCTTGACAATGTTTCAACATGTCTTTAAGTTCATCAGATTTCTTTGTTTCTGTCAAGTATTTCTCCTGTAATTTTTGAAAATCTTCCAATAATTTGTTTATTTGATTTTGAATTTCTTGATCATTTTGACTTACATTAATATCTGATGCCTCATTGTCAAGTTTTGCCATAAGACAGAACTTGGCCATTTCTTCCTGATCATCATCTGATGAGTCATCAGTCATCCAGGTATATGTCCCTGCAATCAGGTTGACTTGTTGTTGTTGTTGTTGTTATTTCTTGGCTTCTTCTAGCTTCTTTTCATAGTAAGTTGGATCTTTTAACTTTTTGTTCTTGCATTTTGATGCATAGTGACCCTTTTGTTTGCATCTATAACATACTACTTCTGACTTGCTTTCTACTCTTCTTTCATTGGATCTAGCTTCCATCTTTCCTTTATCACTTCTCTGAATTCTGGAACTTCCACCCTTCAATCTTTGCTCAAAGGTTTTGGTGAGCAAAGCTATTGCTTCAGCAAATGCAGAAAAATCTGATGGATTTTCAGAATTTTCTGATGCTAAGACTAGGTTTTGTGGGTTAGAGGATTGTAGATCAGGTGTGATTGATCTTTGAAAATTTGATATTAAGGCTATAGGTCCACCATATTGTTTTGAGTTTTCAATGATTTGTTGCTCTCTTAGGAGTAGAATGTTATATAGATCATGTAGGTTCAGGTTTCCTAGCTCTAGTGTAGAAGCTATGGTCATGGCAAGATTTTGCCATTCTCTGGGCAAAGCATCAAGAAATTTTACATTTCTTTCATCATTGGTTTTTTCAACTCCATGCTTTTTTAATCCATTTAAATTTTTTGTCAATCTATTGTAAGCATAAGTGAGTGTTTCATTTGGTGAACATTTAAACTTTTCATAAGCAGAGACATGATTTGTTCTCATGTTTCTTTTCATTTTGTCTCTTCCTTCACAAAGATTTTCAAGTTCATCCCATATTTCTTTTGCAGATGAGCATGCATCAACATAAGAAAATATATCATTTGGAAGTGCCATAATCATAAGTGATTTGGCCCTTTCATCTGTTTCTACCAGATTCCTGTCTTCAGGCTCCAATTTTTCTCTTGTTTGGGAGCCCAAGAAGAAGAGATTTCTGGTGAGTCATCAGATGCTGGAACGCCAGGTATTTCAACACGTTGTATATGTGGGCCACACACAATGGATTGAAACAGAGCTCGATCATGTCCATAAGGAAATTGATCATCCTGATTTTCCATTGGGGGTACTCCTCCCTGACTAACGTCGGAGGCTTTGACATAGAACCTATGTTGAAAGCACTGTTCCAAGACTGAAAGTTTGCCATTTTTAGTCGAAGTTTTTGAACTTTTTAAAAACAGAGTATTAAGAAAGATACTCGAGCTGTTGATCGATTTGAAAATGTTTTATTCAATCTGCTCTGATACCAACTGTTGGTTCTAGATAACAATGCTTTGACTTAAAATGGCAAGTTGATTTCAACTTTATATGAAAATAATGTGCGGAATTAGAAATCAACTTGTTAGAAACAGAGATACAGAATTTTCAAGTTTATATCCCTTTTGAATGATTACAAAAGATAATTGAAAATTTATTTTCTAATACAAAACAATGCTTAAGAATTCTGTGGGAGTGAAGGGCAATGGAGTATATAAGTTGTAATACTTGCAATGCTCTGCTTTATCGATCTTCGGCTGGGTGATCTCTATTTATAGACAACAACTAGCATGAATACACAGTTGTTTATTCATGCAAGTGTATATCGTGGCAGATCGTTTCATATGTCATGCTTACTACTTCCACTTGTATCATAAATGTCCTTCAACTGAGTTACCTTATCTTCACATGCAAGTGGACATTATGATTGGTCACCTGATTTCTGATGACTTCTGATCAGAATCTGATGAGGTTTCATCAGATTTGATCAGATCTTTTCTGATACTTTCTTCGAACACTTAGACAAAGATATTCTCATCAGATCTGATTCAGATGCTTCTTCTTATGGCCTATGATCATGTATCTTTTGTTGACTTGATCCTTTGACTTCTTCTTCATCAGATCTGATCAGATTGATCAGACTCTCTTTCTTCATTTTTCTTCAATACTTTATCCTTACACATAAAGTTTCCTAACAAATTTTCCATTTGTAATCCCTCATTTCCGTTTCTAATGAAGTATCCATTGAGGAAAACGAATTATCCATTCGTTTTCGCTTCTGAAGAAATATCCATTTGGAAATGAAAATCCATTTGCAATATTTCATTTCCACTTTCTGACACTGAGGAAAACGAATTATCCATTCATTTTCGCTTCTGAAGAAATATTCACATGGAAATGAATAATCTATTCAAATCCTTCATTTCCACTTCTGACGAAGTATCCACTGAGAAAAATGAATTATCCATTCATTTTCCTTTCTAATGAAATATCCAGTGGGAAATGAATAATCTATTCAAATCCTTCATTTCCACTTCTGACGAAGTATCCACTGAGGAAAATGAATTATCCATTCATTTTCGCTTCTGAAGAAATATCCACTGGGAAACGAATAATCTATTCAAATCCTTCATTTCCACTTCTGACAAAGTATCACTGATGAAAACGAATTATCCATTCATTTTCGCTTCCGAAGAAACATCCACTGAGAAATGAAACACAAGCTAAATCCTTACAAGATTTTTCTCTCTTCATAGTTGGATTGTTAAAGGATACTCGTGGTACTATTGATTTATATGATTTTACCACAAATCAATTTCTCATCCCACTTCCTATATTACTTGAGGAAGTATCACTAGGGGAATGATAAAGTTATGCCTTACATGGAAATCCACGACGGGTCATTCTATGCAATTGGAAATAACCCTAGATTCCATGTATGACAATTGCTTAACACAACTTATGTAAACAGTCCCCTACATATATACTCAGCTTTATGCAAATAGACTCCCACGGATAAATTTCTGGACGAAATTTCCTAAAGGAGGGGAGACTGTAATCCTTGTACAATTTCAATCATTTTCGTACAAAATAATGTCTTATGTTTTAATTCCTTATTTTACATCTATGACATTATTGATAGTAATTGGTGTTAATTTATGATATTGAAGTAATGGCGAGTCCAAACTTTATTTAAATGTATGTTGGCAAAAATGCGATACAAGCTTATCATGTGACACCCGGATAATTTGGGTCTGTACTAGTGTGACACGTGTTATGATTAAATAACAAGGCAAATTATATTAAATTTAATGTATTTTGATGTTATTTGATGTGTTAATAAATTTAATTTATTAAAAATTATGTTGGCAATTTTAAGATAAACGCTTATCGCGTAACGGCTAAAATGTGAAACGAACATTGGTGACCGCTAGGTTAATTTTAAAATCCTAAAAATAGTCTGTTATTATTAAAATAATATATTAATCATGTTCGTGAGGAAAAATTATTTAAAACGCTTAAAAACTCTATTTTTGCGAATTTAAGCGTGCACTGCGCAGTACAGCACGCATACTACCAAATACGGGCAACGATGCCAGTCCAGACAAATAAAATATTATTCAACAATATTTTGGTGAGTTTAATTTTATAACTCGTTAAAAATAATTTAAAACGCGTTAAAACGGGATTAAAACACTACATAAAATACCTGGTGGCCAGTTAAATACCAGTTTTTGGCCAATATATGTATATATTCCTATGTATGCGTGTGTGGTGTGTATAGATATGATAGATGGTGGCCATGAAAAACTCTCTCTCTCCCACCTCTCACACCTTTGTGCCACTTGTTGGATTGCATGCAACCATCCAAATCTTACATATTCCAACACAATCTTTCATAATCCAAGAAATATTACAAATCAAACTCATCTTCTCCTCTCTTTCCTCCATAACCGTACACACCACCACCACCACCCCCATTTTCAATTTTTGCAATCTTGTTCTTGAAGAATCAAGTTCATTCCAAGCTTGTTCCAAGCACTTTTGAAGATCCTTAAAGGGGATTTGAAGGTGTTTCAAGCAAGAACCAAGCTTCACATCCTCATTTTCATTCAAAAAACTTACTTGAATCTTCAAGGTATAACATTTTATTCTTCAAACAAATTCATGATTCATGGTGATGAAGATGATAGTGGAAGTTTCTCAAGGTTCTTAGATGATTCACAAACTTGAAACTAAAAAGAAATGGCTTTTACACAAAATAAAAATGGAGGCTAGTGTGTATATATATATGGCCGTGAGTATGCATGTATATATTAGAAGTTGTGTTTTGACTTTTGTTAAGATGAAGATTCTTGCTTGATGTGATTATTGAAGAGTGATTGCATGTATGATCAAGAATGGTTTTTGATAAAAGTTCATATAATTAAAAAGAAATGTATGAAAAATTGATTCTTTGATACATGCATGTGTCGGGTATGAATACATATGAATATTTAAATGCAGATTTTTGTTTACTATTTCTTTAAGTTGGTGATCATATCCTACTCAAGGTATCCCCTTGGAAAGGAGTGGTCGATTTGGGAAGAAAGGAAAACTTGCACCACAATACATTGGACCATTCAAGATCGTCGAAAGAATCGGAAAGGTGGCCTACCGACTTGAGCTACCTCCTAAACTTGGGACGTTCACCCAACATTCCATGTGTCCAATCTCAAGAAATGTTTAGCCGACGCAAATCTTCATGTCCCTCTCGACGAAATTCACGTTGATGAGATGATGCACTTTGTCGAGAAACTAGTGGATATTTGGACCGTGAAGTGAAAAAACTCAAGCGAAGACGAATTCTGATAGTCAAAGTTCAATGGGAATCCAAACGTGGCCCAAAATTTACTTGGGAACGAGAGGATCAAATGAAGGCGAAATACCCATATCTATTTCCCCAAGTTTCCTCTAATTAAATTTAGGGACGAAATTTCCTAAAGTAGGGGAGAGTGTGACATTTGTAGTATTTCGAAATCTGTAATGATTATGAACAAGTTTATCAATCAATGAAATTTTGTTTTTATTTATGAGTTTTGCAGTTTTATCTTGACAATTGCAAATATTCAATTTTTGCACGATTCTAGACTCTGAAACAACTTCTGGAAGTGAAATCGCAAACTGTTATGTAAACATAATCAGTTTAACGCGACATACACTCCGGAACGATGAAACAAGCTTAACATACTTTAAATATCCTTTGCATAACTTATAAATAAGTTTTGAAGAGTTTGGTATGTCAAAAACAAGTTTATTCGATCACAGGGACTATTTACGACAAACTACGAAAGTCTGCCGATTCTCGTAGCGACACACATTCCGGAAAAAATTCATATGCCAAACATACCCTAAATACCATTTACATAACTTAGAAATAGGTTTTGAAGGGGTCGGTTTGGCAAAAACACACTTTTATAACTTCAGGACTATTTTGCAAATTCGGCGAAACTATGCCTTTTCTCGTATTTCGCTAGCCAGAACATGTACGGACATCCAAAAATTTTTTTAATCATTAAAATCTTGTATATTAATGATTGGAACACAAAAATATCATTCGTTACGCTTTAACGGTCATGCACGCATTCGTTACGATTTTCGTCGTAATTAGCCGAAAACTAAAACCGTACGACCAAACGAACCGACACACGAGACATTTTTGAGCACATTTCAACTTCCCTACGCTTTAGTGTCCTTATTAAGCTTGAAAACGGGGTTAACGGGTGTTAAAAGTGCCAAAACGCGTAAAAAACAAGTTCAGGGGCCATTTCTTCCAAATTTGAAACTTCAGCCCCTACAAGGGCCTTACGGACTGTAAGGCAAAACCCCATACGGTACGTAAGGGGTCCCCGGCTCATTAGAATTGTTAAATCAAGGTGTCAGCCTCTTGTTAATTCGCCCATTGACTTATCAAATGAACTTGCCACCCTAAACTCTGCATTTGACAAGTGTGGGACACTAATCTAACATGTTGGTGAGTCATGGACACTTGTCTTACTCCTAGAACTCCAAGAAATCTATAAATACCCATGTTCATCATTCATGAAAAGTTTGAGTCAACTCATTTTCTACTTCAAACTGAAGTTGCAACACTTTTGGTGATCAATCTATGAGATCTTGGCATTCCTATAGTGTTTGTAAGTGCTTTCAATCATGCTTTGTTCAATTCTTATAGTTTTATTGTACTAAAAGTAAAAAAGTTTGACTTTTGTTTGACTTCCAGATTTTATCATGAATTGATCAACATAAAGTCCATTTGAACCTTGCATTATGATGATAATCAAGATGGTTATGGTCCTTAATGATCATACCTACAGATTTTCATATTTTCTAATCATTTTGACCAGTCAAAGTTTTTGTCAAAAAGCGATGAATAAGCATTTTTATGAGGAACTAATTTCTGGTGTCAAAACAGTTTTGTTTTGGTACCAAAACTCTTTTACAACTTCATTAGACATATCAAAACATGTCTAACTTGTCACTTTTAGTATAGTGCTTGTTTAGAGCCGTAAGTCTAGCGGTTTTGACCACCGCTTTGACTTTCGAATCTAACCCGTTTGGTTGATCTTTGGACCCAACCAAATACATATTTATGACCATAATTATTAAGGGAATAACCCTCTGAGGTTATACCTTATGGTCATGTCATTTGGTTAGTGTTATGATAATTAGTTGATATCATATGCCCTTTTTACAAATAAATCAACTATAAACATATGTGACATAAGTTTTGACATATAATCTGATTAAATAACATTAGTAAACATGTTTTGGTAATTTAGAATTATCATAACACATATTTAACCATCCGAACACGTAGTTACGTAAATGAGGCGTTAAAGTGGCTTAAACTACCTTAACGGGTCATTACGGGTCAAAAGCACTTAAGAATCTTTCCAACTCAGAATGTTAACTTTATAAACCATGTCATATGAACTCCAATACTCATTTGGTTTATAAGGTCTCGTTCTATCTGATCTGCCGATTAAACTCCCGATTTTTACACAATTATCCGATTTTAGGACACGCTTGATTTCACGGACTCTTGATCTTGGTTTATCTTCTTGAACAAGGACTTTATTGGAATCACAAGTGAGTACATATTTCCCATCTTTTATGTTTTGCAAATGTTTTTGGGTGATTCATATGTGCAAGTTGTTTTCAAGCTTTCAAATTACAAATGCTATGGTTTTTATTTAACACGACGATTTCAATAATATGAAGGAACTTGTTGGTGCGTTGTATTGAGGACAAGAATAACATTCATTAACTTTGGCCAAGCCGACCAGTAGTAAGTTATGGTACCATAGGACTGACAATCCCGTTACCAAGGTTCCCGGGGTTTGTGGGAAGTTTGGGGAACGATCGAAACTGTTGACTTTAACAAACCCTTTGGTGGTTTGTTATTGCAATTTAAAGATACCCTTTGGTGGTATAGACGAGTCAACAAAGGTATGAATGTATTCAAGGAAACAACCAAAAATTTTCATAATTAAAACAAGGACGATTTATTTATGACAATGACGATTGGATTATGACAGTGACGATTGATTTATGACAATGACGATTGGGTTTATGGTAAATGACGATTTGGTTTAAAACAAAGACGATTTGGACGATTGGTTTATGGTAAGTGATTTAGATAACATGACGGGCGTAATGTTATGAAAGCACGGTGTATACGCCACTGGTACATCCTATATATAAGTGCTTTTATCGTATTACATTACATGGCCTTATCTAAATTTATTGGAACAATGTTTTTGAACGATGTCACGTAACAATTTTCACTTAAAGAAATAAACCATAGGAAGTTTTTCTTTAAATCGATTTTCTACTCAGTTTTACAAAAGAAATTTTTTTGGTCAAGATTCATGGCAATGAGACTTTTACAAACATTAACCAACTTGTTTTGGGTGGTTAAACTATATTGCAATATCAACATTTTTGATACAAGTTTTTCATGTAATGACTCTCTTAGTCGGACAAGATATTGCAATGAAAATACAAGGCCATGAATTTGACACAGTTACAAAACCTATGTACTCGCCGGCGTTCTTTTATGCTGACTCGTTTTCACATATGTTTTAGGGAACAATGCTTGATGATACTGATGCATGCTCGCGTAGGAATGGACTTGGACTTTAGTGCCTTAAAAACAAGAAAGACAATTTCAATGTTTGCTTTGTTTGTTTAGTTTGTTTAAAAGTTCTATGACAATATAACAATGTAATCAATGTCTAATATTCAATAAAATGTAACTTCAAATACCATGTGTTGCTATAACAATATGTTAACGTGACTCCCCGACATTTCCGTCACGATTTGTTGTTTTTACGCTGTCGGGGTGTTACAGATTTGTATCAGAGCACTGGTTACAGGAAATTAGGTTATTAGTAATGCTTTGACCTAGACTATAACCTTCCTAGGACCCTAACACGAGTTTTCTTGCGTTTAGATTTAAAACACAATACCATCACCTATTCTTAGGTGATTACCAAAAACAATGCAAAAGTCAGAAAAACCTTTTCCGAAAACCTTTTACAAGAAAACATCTATTCTTAGATGAATCATTTTTGGCTTTAAGTCTTGAAAGTTTTCAAAATCTCGTCAAAGTTTGTGTTTTATTAATGTGAACACGTGCAATCTGGAAGGGGGGTGCCTGTACCCTGAGTTTTCTGTCTAAGGCTAGAGTGTTCGTACAAATCCACTTAATCGGACCAGTCACTCTTACCTGGGAACGTTTGGGGTGAGTGTCCACTTATAGGCTAAAGCATGTCTTCGCGATACATTACAAAGACCCATTTACTTTGATTAGTCACTATGTGCCATTTGTTTGTTTTGAGAAACGAACGAATGACCACTATCCTTGTTTCGTCGATATTTTTTTCAATACTTTTCTTGATTTATTTCAATATCAATCTCTCATATCTTTCCCTATGTTTTCTTTTCTAGAATGCCTCCTCGACGTGATACGACTCAAATTGCCGAAATGGCAGCACTTATCGCTCAGCAAATTGCTACAGTACCCTCGAATCTCGTGACCCCACTCAATCAAGCGAACAACAACAACAATAACAATAACAATGCACCAGCTCTGTGCAACTATAAAAAATTTTGTTCGGCTAAACCACTTCAGTTCACTGGGTCTGAGGGGGCTACTGGGCTTCTTCAGTGGTTTGAGAGTCTCGAAAGCACGTTTCGACATGTTTAATGCCCTAATGAGCGCACAGTTGAGGTTGCATCGAGTGTGTTAAAAAAGAGAGCTCTTACATGGTGGAATGGTATTATGAGGGATATGGGGTGCCAATGTGGCCTTGGCACAAACTTGGGATGAGCTTCGGGCTTTGATGATGAAGGAATTCTGTCCTCGACACGAACAGAGGGCGCTTGAGAATGAATTCCACGACTTGAAGCAAGACAGTGGCGAGAATCGTGCTTATACTGACCGGTACAAAGAGTTGAGTTTGGTATCTCTAGGGATGGTGACGCCTTTGGATAAGGCGATTGAAAAATATATCAATGGTTTGCCTGATCCGGTTCAGGATATCGTCACTGGCAGTAACCCCACTACCGTTCGCCAGGCTATTGAACATGCTGCAACTTTGACCGAGTCTAAGGTCAAAAAGGGTAAACTTCATCGCAAGGGCGATAATAAATCCGCTGCTAAGTCCATTCAAGAGAAACCGAAGGGAAACAAAGCCGAGCCTTCCAAACGATCGAAGAAGCGTAAGGCTTCTCAGAACTTTGCTGTTACTGCTCAACTTGCACAACCCGCTCTGGCTGCTTAACCAAATCAAGCTCCCCAAAACCAACCAGCTCAACCTCCTGTAAGGAAACCCTACGCTGGTACAGCACTGTTATGCAACCGGTGCAATGGTCATCACCAAACTCACCAGCCATGTCGTCAGGGTACCTCCTGCAGAAAACTTGGTCACTCAGCCAACATCTATCGTTTCAACCAGAACCAAGCTAACCCAAACCCTGTTCAACCTAAAGCAAATGTTGCTCGACCCCACTTACCACCAGGTTCATGTTATAATTGTGGTGAAATGGGTCACTACAAAAACAGCTGTCCAAGACTAGCGAATGCCAATCAAGCTCGTGGACGAGCATTCAATATCAATGCTAACGAAGCCCGTGCTGATAATGATGTTGTGAATGGTACGTTCTTTGTTAAAAATTGTCCTCAGTTCTTTTCGATTCGGGTTCCGATAGAAGTTTTGTGTCTTTAATTTTTGAATCTATGCTTTCGATGCCGAGAACTAGACTAGGAAAGCCTTTGACAGTAGAAGTCGCTAATGGTGAACCTCTTGTGCTTGATCACGTCATTCGAAATTGGCGGTTAAACCTCAACAATCATTTATTTTCTATTGACCTCACGCCAATGCAACTTGGAAGTTTCGACATCATTATTGGAATGGATTGGTTAACCAAGTATCAAGCCGAAGTTATTTGTTTTGACAAGATAGTTCGTATTCCTCTTCCCTCTGGTAAAATCTTGGAAGTTCGTGGGGAGAAACCTACTGGTAATCTAAAACTTATGACTTTCACCCAAGCCCATAATATATACGAAAGAACTATGTGGCTTTCTTAGCGCATATCATGGAAAAGAAAGACAAGGGTAAAAATATTCAAATATCCCTGTTGTTTGGGATTATCCTGAGGTGTTTCCCGAAGAATTACCTGGTTTACCCTCAGCATGTCAAGCTGAGTTCCGCATTGATCTTGTACCTGGTGCCAACCCTATAGCCAAATCTCCTTACCGTCTTGCACCGTTAGAAATTCAAGAGTTATCGAAACAACTACAAGAGTTAACTGACAAAGGTTTCATTCGTCCGAGCTATTCTGCATGGAGTGCTCCTGTCTTATTTGTGAAAGAGAAGGATGGATGGATCCTTCCGTATGTGTATCGATTATCGTGAGCTCAACAAACTCACGATCAAGAATCGATATCCCCTACCTCGCATTGACGACCTTTTTGATTAACTACAAGGTGCTTCATGTTTTCCAAGATCGATTTTCATTCTGGGTATCATCAACTTCGTGTACTCGAGGAAGATATTCCCAAGATTGCCTTCCGCACAAGATACGGCCACTATGAGTTCATTGTTATGCCATTCGGCTTGACAAATGCACTTGCTGTATTCATGGACTTGATGAATCGGGTTTGTAAACCTTATTTGGACAAGTTCATCATTGTTTTCATCGACGACATTCTCATTTATTCTAAGTCGCGAGCCGAGCACGAACAACATCTTCGTTTAACAATGGAACTTCTAAAGAAAGAACAGCTATATGCCAAATTTTCCAAATACGAGTTCTGGCTGAAAGAAGTTCAGTTTTTGGGTCACATAGTCAACGAGCAAGGTATACATGTGGATCCTTCCAAAATCACTGCGATTAAGGATTGGAACACACCCACTACTCCCACAGAAGTTCGTTCATTTTTTGGTCTTGCAGGTTATTACCGTCGATTCATCCCGAACTTCTCAAAGAACACGGTTCCCCTCACTACTTTAACTCAGAAGAATAAGCCTTTTGAGTGGGGACCCAAATAAGAGGAAGCCTTTCAAACGGTTAAACAAAAGCTCTGCGATGCTCCTATCCTATCTTTACCTAGCGGCAACGATGATTTTGTTGTCTATTGTGACGCATCGAAGCTAGGCCTTGGTTGTGTTCTTATGCAACACAATAAGGTCATAGCATATGCGTCAAGACAATTGAAGGTCCACGAGAAGAATTATACAACTCATGATCTTGAGTTGGGTGCTGTTGTCTTTGCTCTCAAAATTTGGAGACACTATCTTTATGGTACGAAGTGTGTGGTTTTCACGGACCACAAAAGTCTCCAACACATATTCAATCAGAAGGAGCTGAACATGCGATAACGACGTTGGGTCAAACTTTTAAATGATTATGATTGCGAGATTCGCTACCATCCTTGTAAGGCGAATGTTGTGGTTGATGCGCTTAGTCGCAAGGAACGTGTCAAACTTCATTGTGTTCGAATTCAATCTGATATCCAAACACGTATCCTTCAAGCTCAACGTACTTGTGCTATACAAGGTATGGTGGGTAATGAATTACCACATCAACTTGAGCTTCAACTCGAGACGAAAGAAAATGGATTACTCTATTATTTGAACCGTTTGTGGGTTCCAAGTTAAGACAATCTTCGCACCTTATTGATGGATGAAGCTCATAAGTCTCGTTATTCAATCCATCCTGGTGCAGACAAAATGTACAAGGATCTCCATACCCAGTACTGGTGGCCGGGTATGAAATCGGATATTGCCTTGTATGTGTCGAAATGCCTAACTTGTCTTAAAGTCAAAGCTGAACACCAACGCCCATCTGGTTTGCTTGAACAACCAAAAATACCAGTATGGAAATTGGAGAACATTGCGATGGATCTCATTACTAAACTATCGCGCACATCTAGAGGTCATGATGCTATTTGGGTAGTCACCGATCGTCTAACAAAGTCAGCACACTTTTTGGCAATTCGTGAGGACTACTCTGCTGACAAGCTCGCCAAAATCTATGTCGATGAGATTGTATCTCGTCATGGTGTTCCATTGGACATTATATCTGACAAAGATGCTCGGTTCTCATCTCACTTTTGGAAGACCATGCAAACTGCTATGGGAACCAAACTCAATCTGAGCACTACTTATCATCCTCAAATGAATGGATAAACTGAAAGAACAATTCAAACACTGGAGGATATGCTTAGAGCTTGTATGATCGACTTTGGTGGTAATTGGGATTCGCATCTATCGTTGATCGAATTCTCTTACAACAATAGTTATCATGCCAGCATCAACATGGCACCTTTCGAAGCTCTATACGGTCGAAAATGTCATTCACCTGTCTGTTAAAACGAAGTTAGAGAGTCTCAGTCTACTGGACCTGAACTTATTCATGACACAACAGACAAAGTCAAGAAAATACGCGATAATCTTCTGACAGCTAGAAGCCGTTAAAAGAGTTATGCGGACAAGCGACGCAAGCCCTTGGAATTCCAAGTTGGTGATCATGTCCTACTCAAGGTATCCCCTTGGAAAGGAGTGGTCAGATTTGGGAAGAAAGGAAACTTGCACCACGATACATTGGACCATTCAAGATCGTCGAAAGAATCAGAAAGGTGGCCTACCGACTTGAGCTACCTCCTAAAATTGGGAACGTTCACCCAACATTCCACGTGTCCAATCTCAAGAAATGTTTAGCCGACACAAATCTTCACGTCCATCTCGACGAAATTCACATTGATGAGACGATGCATTTTGTCGAGAAACTAGTGGAGATTTTGGACCGTGAAGTGAAGAAACTCAAGCGAAGACGAATTCCGATAGTCAAAGTTCGATGGGAATCCAAACGTGGCCCAGAATTTACTTGGGAACGAGAGGATCAAATGAAGGCGAAATACCCATATCTATTTCCACAAGATTCCTCTAATTAAATTTGGGGACGAAATTTCCTAAAGTAGGGGGGACTGTGACATTTGTAGCATTTCGAAATCTGTAACGATTATGAACAGTTTTATCAATCAATGAAATTTTGTATTTTATTTATGATTTTTGCATTTTTATCTTGACAATTGCACATATTCAATTTTTGCACAATTCCAGACTCTCAAACGACTTCTGGAAGTGAAATCGAAAATTGTTATGTAAACATAATCAGTTTAACGCGGCATACACTCCGGAATGATGACACAAGCTTAACATACTTTAAATATCCTTTGCATAACTTTGAAATAAGTTTTGAAGGGTTTGGTATGTCAAAAACAAGTTTATTCGATCACAGAGACTATTTACGACAAACTACGAAAGTCTTCCGATTCTCGCAGCGACACACATTCTGGAACAAATTCATAAGCCAAACATACCCTAAATACCATTTACATAACTTAGAAATCGGTTGTGAAGGGGTCGGTATGGCAAAAACACACTTTTATAACTTTAGGGACTATTTTGCAAATTCTGTGGAACAATGCCTTTTCGCGTATTTCGCTATCCGGAACATGTACAGACATCCAAAAATTTTTGTAATCATTAAAATCTTGAATATTAATGGTTGGAACGCAAAAATATCATTCGTTACGCTTTTACGGTCATGCACGCGTTCGTTACGATTTTCGTCGTAATTAACCGAAAACCGCAACCGTACGACCAAACGAACCGACACCCAGGACTTTTTTGAGCATATTTCAAGTTCCCTATGCTTTATTGTCCTTATTAAGCTTGAAAATGGGGTTAACGGGTGTTAAAAGTGCCAAAACGCGTCAAAAACAAGTTCAGGGGGCCATTTCTGCCAAATTTGAAACTTCAGCCCCTGCAAGGGCCTTAGGGACCGTAAGGCAAAACCCCATACAGTCCGTAAGTGGTCCCCAGCTCACTAGAATTGTTTAATCAAGGTGGTACCCTCTTGTTAATTTGCCCATTGACTCATCAAACGAACTTGCCACACTAATCTCTGCATTTGACAAGTGTGGAACACTAATCTAACATGTTGGTGAGTCATAGACACTTATCTTACTCCCATAACTCCAAGAGATCTATAAATACCCATGTTCATCGTTCATGAAAAGTTTTAGTCAACTTATTTTCTGCTTCAAACTGAAGTTGCAACACTTTTGGTGATCAATCTCTGAGATCTTGGCATTCCTATAGTGTTTGTAAGTGCTTTCAGTCATGCTTTGTTCAATTCTTGTAGTTTAATTGTACTAAAAGTAACAAAGTTTGACTTTTGTTCCACTTCTAGATTTGATCATGAAATGATCAACATAAAGTCCATTTGAACCTTGCATTATGATGATAATCAAGATGGTTATGGTCCTTAATGATCATACCTATTGATTTCAATCTTTTCTAATAATTTTGACAATTTAAAGTTTTTGTCAAAAAGCGATGAATACGCATTTTTATGACGGAACTAATTTTGGGTGTCAAAACAGTTTGTTTTGGTACCAAAAATCTTTTACAACCTCATTAGACATATAAAAACATGTCTAACTTTTCACTTTTAGTATAGTGCTTGTTTAGAGCCGTAAGTCTAGCGGTTTTGACAACCGCTTTGACTTTCGAATCTGACCCGTTTGGTTGATCTTTGGACCCAACCAAATACATATTTTTGACAATAAGGTAATAATCCTCTGAGGTTATACCTTATGGTCATGTCATTTGGTTAATGTTATGAAAATTAGTTGATATATTCTTCAATAATGACCAAAATGCCCTTTTACAAATAAATCAAGTATTAAAATATGTGACATAGGTTTTGACATATAATCTGATTAAATAAAATTATTAAACATGTTTTGGTGATTTAGAATTATCATAACACATATTTAACCATCCGAACACGTAGTTACGTAAATGACGCGTTAACGTGGCTTAAACTACCTTAACGGGTCATAACGGGTAGAAAAGCACTTAACAATCTTTCCAACTCAGAATGTTAACTTTATAAACCATGTCATATGAGCTCCAATACTCATTTGGTTTATAAGGTCTCATTCTGTCCGATCCGCCGATTAAACTCCCGATATCTACACAATTATCCGATTTTAGGACACGCTTGATTTCACGGACTCTTGATCTTGGTTTATCTTCTTAAACAAGGACTTTATTGCAATCACAAGTGAGTACATATTTCCCCTCTTTTATGTTTGGAAAATGTTTTGGGGTGATTCATATGTGCAAGTTGTTTTCAAGCTTTCAAATTACAAATGCTATGGTTTATATTTAACACGGCGATTTCAATAATGTGAACGAACTTGTTGGTGCGTTGTATTGAGGACAAGAATAACATTCATTAACTTTGGCCAAGCGGCCAGTAGTAAGTTCTGGTACCATAGGACTGACAATCCCGTTACCAAGGTTCCCGGGGTTTGTGGGGAAGTTTGGGGAATGACCGAAACTGTTGACTTTAACAAACCCTTTGGTGGTTTGTTATTGCAGTTTAATGATACCCTTTGGTGGTATACACGAGTCAACAAAGGTTTGAATGTATTCAACGAAACGACCAAAAGTTTTCACAATTAAAACAAGGACGATTTATTTATGACAATGACGATTGGGTTTATGGTAAATGACGATTTGGTTTATAACAAAGATGATTTGGACGATTGGTTTATGTTAAGTGATTTAGATAACGTGATGGGCGTAATGTGATAAAAGCATGGTGGATACGCCGCTGGTACTTCTTATATATAAGTGCTTTTATCGTATTACATTCCGTGGCCTTATCTAAATTTCTTGGAACAATGTTTTTGAACGATGTCACGTAAGGTTATTCATTTAAAGATATAAACCATACGAAGTTTTCTTTTAAATTGATTTTCTATTCGGTTTTTCAAAAGAACTTTTTTGGTCAAGATTAACGAGACTTTTACAAACATTAACCAACTTGTTTTGGTTGGTTAAACTATATTGCAATATCAACATTTTTTATACAAGTTTTTCATGTAACGACTCTCTTAGTTGGACAAGATTTTGCAACGACATACAAGGCCATGAATGTGACACACTTACAAAACCTATGTACTCGCCGGCATTCTTTTATGCTGACTCGTTTTCACATATATTTCAGGGAACAATGCTTGATGATACTGATGCATGCTCACGTAGGAATGGACTTGGACTTTAGTGCCTTAAAAACAAGAAAGACAATTTCAATACTTCTTTTGTTTGTTTAGTTTGTTTAAAAGTTCTATGACAATATAACAATGTAATCAATGTCTAATATTAAATAAAATGTAACTTCAAATACCATGTGTTGTGGTAACAATCTGTTAATGTGACCCCCCGATGTTTCCGTCGCGGTTTGTTGTTTTTACGCGGTCCGGGTGTTACATTGGTTAGTACGTATAGTATATGATTTCAATTGCATTTTGTTTCGTACGTTGATTTAGCATGCCTAGCACATTGATTTCAAGGATCCTTTTTGCTTCATATGTTGACTTAGCATATCTAGCACCTTGATTTCAAGAACACCCTACTTAATACATGGTTTACAAAGACATTTTACATGACATGCTTACATTGATTATGACAATTTGTTATGTTGAATGAAACTAGATACATTCATTAACATTATCCCGCCGACCGGTAGTATGTCTTGGTGCCATAGGTTTCGTAACCTTATTCCCGCTTCCTAGTTTGTTTGGAAGTACCCATTGGGGAATGATAGAATCCGATGAAAAATTGATAAACCTTTGTCCTTTATGGGATTATCTGATAGACGACAAGGCTTGAACGTATCCGAGTAACTAACCACATAAATGTTCATATTAATAAAAACAATGGTTTTCAAAACATAACTTTTGATATAGACGTTTGTTTATTCAAGGACATGTTTTGTACACGACATTCGGTTACACAAGACACATGGTTATACATGACACTATTACATGTGGTTTGAGTATAGACATTTTACTTGCCATACAAGTCTTTGGTTATTGCTAGACATTTGAAATACAAAATATAGTTTGTACTTGACACTGTTACATATGGGATTGGTTTATACATGACACTTGGTTTATACAAAGACATGACACATTTTCACATGGCATTGTTTTAAATATAACAATTTTATACAAGGACATGATACTTTTTATACAAAAACATGACACATTATATACAAAGATATGACATTTTATACAAGATACGACATATTTTGGTTATTAAGTTAACCATGCATCATTTCTTTTAAATCATTGATTTTCATATGATTTCATAAAAGAAATAATTTTAGAACGATCCATGGTTATTTTTGTATCAATCAAACTTTTTCTAAAACATTCAAGGCCATGAATCGTCAATTAAAAACCTATGTTACTCACAGGCATCTTTATGCTGACATACTGTTGGTGCATAATGTCTATGTCTTAGTCTTATATCGAGTCTGTATTGTATAGAGCTGAATAGGCTAGGTGAATGATGTATTTATATAGTAGAAGGCCAAGTTCGCCCATGTTATCATGTTTAGCCAAGTTCGGCCGAACTTGCTAAGGTAAGTTCGGGCGAACTTAGGTATCTCATGACCGAACTTGCAACTCTATAAATACCTAGCTAGCCTCATTCATTTGTAACTTTGGCATTTTGGAGACGAAGCTTTGTCAGTTTGTAACCAGAACGTTTGATCAACAAAACTGACGATTAACTGATTAATTCTTGTTTATTGTTAAACAAGACGTAATATTTCCGCTATTATGGACGTTAGATATCAAATTTAGGTTCCTAAGCATCGAGGATCGGTCCTACAAGTGGTATCAGAGCTAGAACAGCCTGATTTGATAGTATCAAGACAAGAACACTTCTATTTCATCTCCTTTCTTCTATTTTTCTTTACTTTTGAACATAAAATGAAGAATCCACGGTCAAAATCTTTTCAAATTTGAGTATATCAGGTAAAATACAACAAAGATAAACCCTTGAAAGATTGGAGACCAAAATTCATGTCAAAATTTTGAAAAAACCATGTTTTGGAAAACCCCCAACTTCGAACTTGTTAGCTAAGTTCGGCCGATCTTAGTCTAAAAAGTCACTTTTCAAGTGAAGTTTTATCAAGTTCGCTCGAACTTGTGTAATTTTTTGAAGAAATCTTGATTAAGTTCGCTCGAAGTTACTGATTTTCCATTGATTTTATAGCAAGTTCGACCGAACTTGTGTAATATCAAGGAATCTTAAGTAAGTTTGCCCGAACTTACTAGCATTTCATCAAAGTCCTATTAGCAAGTTGCTCGAAGTTTTTGTTTGGTTTGTGTTGTAAGTTAGACCGAAGATCAAGCATAATTTTTCAAAACATAAATCACAAGTTCGACCGAACTTGTGATAAATTCAAGAATTCTTCATTCAAAACTACAAGTTCGACCGAACTTGTAGTAGATCTAACATTTTCAAAAGTTTTTGAATATTTTTAGTGTACACGTCTCATTATTCACAATGGATGATATGCAAAGAGCTTTTATGTCTGGGGCTAGTTCGTCGAATGCCAAAGTGATTCATCAAGTCAATCTTGATAACGAGATGGGGACGACTGTTAAACCGCCCAAGCTAATGAGCATGGACGAATATGAAGCATGGAAGGAGAAATTTACCTTTTGGGTGCATGCCATGAACTTCGCTGGCTGGGTGTCAACTGAAAGAGGCTACACTTTTCCGGTAGATGAACATCAGCAAGTCCTTGAAAAGTACAATTACTCGACAGTGCAGAGAGACGAATATATCGCTGAGAAAAAGATGATCAGTCTCATCCAACTGTTTGTCAAAGAAGATATCCTGATTTTGCTACCAGAGTATACTACTGCAAGAGATCTTTGGTTGTCATTACAGAAGAAGTATCAAGGCAGTGCCGAAATGATCAAAAGTAAAAAGGCGCTTATTCTGAAAGAGTTTGATATCTTCACCATGCTAAAGAATGAGAGCATGAAGCAAATGATCGAGCGTTTCTGTCATCTTAAAGTTCAAATGCAAAGACACGGTCTCGAGAAGACAGAACAAGAATACATCGACAAGCTTGCTGACGCGCTACCAAATGGTGAATGGACTACTTATTTGATGGTTCTGAAAAATAGTGATAAATGGGATTTCTTCAAGTTGTCAACATTTATCGATAAACTCGAAGGCCATGAAATGGAACTCTTGAAGATTGCAAAGTCAAAGAATGCTAATGTAGTTCAAGACGTTGGGTTGTACTACAAAAGTGGAATGCAAGACAACATTTCAAGTCTGAAAATTGGGACAAGCGTGCGAACATGAATGCTTCTCCACAGAACCAGAGTCAATCACAACCTCATTATGATCAGAGTCCACAGAGTTCATACTCAAGCACTGGTTCAAATTCATTTTATCAAAGTCAAGCAAATCAGAAACAAATTCTGATTCGAATGTATACAAGTGCAACATCGCAGTAAATTTGAACAATGTTGTTTCGGAACAAGTTGCTAAACAACATATGTCTCTCCTCGCTATAGTTCTGGAGTCATACGAAAGTCTTGTAGCCGGTAAAATTGGAAATCCCGAAATGACGGCAGAAGATTATGACTAAGTGGATGAAGAAGAACTCAAGTTGATGGATATCAAGTGGTGTTTAGCATCTATTATCCGAAGAGTCACAAAGTTTGTTGCTCTCACTGGCTGAGATATTGGAAATTCTAGCAACAAGTTGGGCTTCGATAAATCAAAAGTGATGTGCTTTAGATGTTGCCAAAAGGGACATTTCAAGAGAGAGTGCAAGAAACCTGAAGCAACAGGAAATCACAGTCCGTTCGGAGGAGGCAACGAGTATTACAAGAAATCACTTCAATACAAGCCATTTCCAAAGACGACTCAGATTGAAATCCAAGAGAAACCAAATAGCAGCAGCAATGAGAAAGCTATGGTAGCATCAAACGAAGATGATGGTTTCGACTGGAATTCCTACATCGGTAAGAAGACCAGAGTTGCGTTGATGGCTGAGATAGTTGAAGATACTTCTGCAGAGGAAGCAGCGGCAGCGGCAGAAGCAGCAGCTGTAGAACAGATTCTGCTGGAACAATACTTGCATCAACAACGAGAAGAAGAGGAGTATATCCACATGCAGAAACAAGGAATTTTATCTCCTAACTCGTGTGATAGTTTTGCAGGTCATTTGATGGAAGCTCTAAAGAACAAGTAGTTGAGGAGAAAACAATTGATGAAGAATTCATCATTATTACACAAGAAGTGAATGCTGAAAACCTCAAGGACATTGCCGACAAAGCCTTGATGGCAAATCAAACCAATGTAGGTCCAGAGGTAAATGAAGTCGTCAAAGTACAAGTTGTAGAGGTTGAGAAACCTTGTATAAAATGTACCGAACCATGTTCTGAGTGTGCCGAAAAATAAAAAATCATCGCTAAAAACAATGTGCATAATGAACTTTTGAAATACGATTATCGCACAATGAAGGAAGCGTATGATAAAATGAAAAATTATTATGGTAGACTCGATAGAAATAACATCGAACAACATGATACCATAAGGATGTTAAAAGGAACAGTAATGGATAAGCAAAAAGCGATTAATATATATATTAATACCATTGCTGAAACTAAGCAACAACTCCAGGACATGACAATTGAAACAGATTGTGTTCAACAACTTTTGAGAAGTTACACTTGTAACGCATATGTCATTGATCACATCCTTCCGAGAATTTCATCGGAAGAAAAACCTAAAAAGAAAATTGGTAAAGAATACAGCAATGTTCCTCCACCCCTTTGCGAGAAATATTGTCGCAAATCTGTTGATGGGATAGATAAGGCACTCAATATTAAGTTGTTATCTGAAAAGAAAACTGAGTTGCCAGAGAACATTGATGTAATCTATACTAAAACAGATATTGATAATGCTGTGGTTAAAAAGGTTGTTGAAAATGTTTTGAACGATTCTGATGAAGTTCGGCCGTACTTGACCTTCCAAGCACCATACCAGCGAACTTGTCCTATTACATACATAAATACGCCTTGCTTCTAACACATTAAGCCCTATTCGCTCAGACACGATACATAATGACGTTAATGACGAAGGCAACAGACATATGCACCAACATATAATTCACACATTTAGCCATCGCAAGGCAGGTTTAGACTGTGACATCCCGGCTTTTCAGGTATCTTAAACGCGCTACTTTACGGTTATTCATTCCTACGCTGATTTAATTCGAAGAATTAAATTACACGCTCGCAATAACTACGCTAACTTTATGAATTTATTGGGTGAATTACGTGCTATGTGTTATTAGACGTTTGTAGATTTTGTAGACTATTGTATCACACCTTGATTTCGCGATTATTAGGTATAAAAAAAATAATAAATAAATAGCCGAACCAAACCGAGCCGCGAAACGTGTCGACCTCACCTCCTTGCGGCCCAAGGAAATAACCTAAACTTGAGGCCCAAGCCACTTAACCCAAACCGCCCCCTCCATCGCAGCCGCACCCCCTCCTCTTTCTTTTCCCTTGTTTTATTTATATGTATGTATGCATGGATTGTTTGTTAAAAAAAAAAAACAAAACCCTAGCACCTAGAGGAAGGCGACGGCGGCCCCCCCTCTCACGATCGCAAAACCCTACAACTCCCGGATTGATTCCAATCTTGTCCCGGTTCGCTAATCATCATCGTTTCAAGGTTAGGGTTTAATTGTTTTGTGATTCACATTAGGGTTTTTATAATCTTGATCATGGTTATGTGTAATGGTAGGATTATTAGTATGAAAAGTGTTGTGATTTATGATTAGTTCGGATGATTGTGCGAATCTTTGCGATTGTGATGTTATGTTGAATACTAAAATCATATACTGCGTTTTAACGATAAAGATCATGTTATATAATTAGGGTTTGCATGAATATTGATTACATGATGATATTTGACAAATAAACCTGTTGTTAATCATTATTACTAAGCCTCATGATCGTTTAAGCATGTTCTAATGCGATAAAAGTTGAAAACAGTTTGCTGAATGACATTTACAGCCAACTTCAATTGGCTATAACATTTATCGTAAATTGGATTTTCTGAAGTCTAAAACGTGTATTTTTGAAAAACGCTTCTGATGGCGCTGGATTCATATTTTTCTGAGGTCGTTTGCTATTTTTAAGTGGTCATTTAGTGCTGCAGCTGAAGCTGTGAAAATTCTGCAGAATTTGCTGGTTGTTTATCGAGTCGGATCTCATAGTCTGTAGGGGGTTGTGTCACGAAATTTGTACAGTGACTGGAGACGGGAATTTCCGGAAATCTCCAACTGGAATTTTGTTAATTGGAAGAAAGATAATTTTTAAATAAATTTTCCCGTGGACTGCAGTCAGAAAGCGACGAATCTGACTGCAGCCGAGTATATAAATGTTTATTAATAATTGGTAAAGCGTTAGGACTTGAAAAGTTTACATAAAATTCTACAGTTTAGTTGACACCTCCTGTAAAAAAATTAGAATTTTTGGAACGTTGGAAATATTTTATAAAAATCCTTGAAAACAGCCCAGTTATGAGTGTAAAAGCTGAAACATGATAACTTGCGTTTGTGTGTACCTAAGTGTTGTATGAGTTAACCTGTGTTTATGACAAGTCGGTTTGATCATTATTTTGTATGGTGATATTTTGCATGCATGATTTTGGTTTCGAATTGGTTTTTGCGTGTGCCGTACTGTGTGTTAGTTATGCTTAGGATTTTGTGTCAGTGTGTTCACACACTAACTTTAAATCGGTTGTCATGTTAGGACGCGATTAGCGGTTCCATCATTTGCTTCTTTTGTGTTATTCTAACCGAGCAATTTAAGGTGAGTTCACGGCCCCTATTTTATCCGGTTTAGATAACAGGGGGAGAAAAATGTATACACTCAATAACTCTATCTATGCGGAATTAACGTCGTTAACTATAAGGTAACTAAGTTAATGTTAATGTATGTTATGGTCACTAAGTAGCTTTATCACGGAAGTTCTCAACCAACTCTCGGATGGTTAGTATTGGGTTAGATAGCGGGGAAATTATAAGTAGTACTACTGGGCCCGACAAGCCCCAACAGAGCTAGTCGCGCTAGCCGACCAGGAATGGTCAACGGGTGATTAATTTGGCCTAACTTTCGCCATAGTTAGTGATAGACTTGGCAACACTGAGGCAACAACAATCAGCTTCGATCGCGAACTCTTATGTGACGTAACTTTAGGCTCGCTACCTACATGTTAACATTGAACTTAATTACGAACCAACATTATTATTCCAGGTTAGGAATAATGGAACTATATCGTTATCCCGGGTTAGGGATAACGGGGAAAACAAACTTTTAAACCGAACTTGTGAACTTATAAAAACCTGTGAACTCACTCTTCTTTAATGTTAACACTTGTTTCTTTACATGTTTCTCAAGACGCTAGGAGCGCTAGATGCACTCACTTGCATTTGATCAAGACATTTTAACGAGTCTTATTTACGAATAATGTTTGGGATTTTTTTTTGGTTTTGGCGTTTATGTTGGCGCCCGTTACTTTACTTTACTCCAATGCTTCCGCTAAACTTTGAAACTAATGCTTCCGCTAAACTTTGAAACTAAGATATTTTGAAAATGACTATGAGTGGTTAAACAAATGTTTTTGGAAAACGTTTAAATAAATCATATAGAGTCGTTCGATATTACTAGTGTCTCAGATTCTAGTTTGATCACACGTCTCGCGGTAAAACTCCGCAAGTGGAAATTGAGGGCGTGACAGATTGGTATCAGAGCCTCTAGCTATAGAGAACCGGTTTGCATTAAAAGTAGACCTAAACTATAGCTGATACACGACACTAGAGTTAGTTGGCACCGAACTGTGATTTCTTGTTATGTGTTATACTACAATTGTTTTATGTGAGTTATATATGTATATTATGATGCACGCAACTCGTAACTACTTACACCAACCCAGCAGGCTATGTCATCATCATCATCCGACAAATCTCGACAATCAAGGGCGCCGGGGAAGGCACCCATGGTCGAACCCTCACCACCTCATGGCGTGGAGACACGCTCAGCTGCTACGAAAAGACTCGCTCTAGGAGGGGAGTCGTCCTCCCGCCCGACCATCGCTGTACTGGTCGAACCGGTCAACTCGTTAGGAGTAGGGGACGATCTACTTATGTGACATCCCGCTTTCCAGGTATCTTAAACGCGCTACTTTACGGTTATTCATTCCTACGCTAATTTAATTCGGAGAATTAAATTACACGCTTGCAATAACTACGCTAACTTTGTGAATATATTGGGTGAATTACGTGATATGTGTTATTAGACGTTTGTATATTTTGTAGATTATTGTATCACGCCTTGATTTCGCGATTATTAGTTATAAAAAAATAATAAATAAATAGTCGAACCGAACCGAGCCGCGAAACGTGTCGACCTCACCTCCTTGCGGCCCAAGGAACTAACCTAATCTTGAGGCCCAAGCCATTTACCCAAACCCCCCCCTTTGCGGTCGCACCCCCCACCCTTTTCTTTTCCCTTGTGCTATATAATTGTATGTATGCATGAGTTGTGTTTAAAAAAAAAACAACAAACCCTAGCACATAGAGGAAGGCGACGGCAGCCCCCCCGTCACGATCGCAAAGCCCTAGCTAATCAACATCGTTTCAAGGTTAGCGTTTAATTGTTTTGCGATTCACATTAGGGTTTGTATAATCTTGATCATGATTGTGTGTAATGGTAGGATTATTAGTATGAAAAGTGTTGTGATTTATGATTAGTTCGGATGATTGTGCGAATCTTTGCGATTATGATGTTATGATGAATACTAAAATCATAGGCTGCGTTTTAGCGATAAAGATCATGTTATATAATTAGGGTTTGAATGAATATTGATATACATGATGATATTTGACAAACAAACCTGATGTTGATCATTATTATTAAGCGTCATGATCGTTTAAGCATGTTCTAATGCGATAAAAGTTGAAAACAGTTTGCTGAATGACATTTACAGCCAACTTCAATTGTCTGTAACCTGATCATTATTTATCGAAAAGTGGATTTCGAGAAGCCCAAAAGTTTATTTTTGAAAAACGCTTCTAATGGAGCCAGATTCATATTTTTCTGAGGTCGTTTGCTATTTTTAAGTGGTCATTTAGTGCAGCAGCTGAAGTTGCGTAAATTCTGCAAAATTTTTCTAGTTCTTTATCGAGTCGGATCTCATAGTCTGTACGGGTTGGGTCACGAAATTTGTACAGTAACTGGAGACAGGAATTTCCGGAAAATTCCCACTGGAATTTTGTTAATTGGATGAACGATGATTTTTAAATAATTTTTCCCGTGGACTGCAGTCAGAAAGCGACAATCTGACTGCAGCCTAGTATATAAATGTTTATAAATAATTGGTAAAGCGATAGGACTTGAAACTTTTACATAGATTTTTACAATTTATTGACACCTCCTGTAAAAAAATTGGAATTTTGGAACGTTGGAACTATTTTATAAAAATCCTCGAAAACAGCCTAGTTATGAGCGTACAAGCTGAAACATGATAACTTGCGTTTGTGTGTACCAAAGTGTTGTATGGGTTAATCTATGTTTATCACAAGTTTGTTTGATCATTATTTTGGTATGATCATACTTTGCATGCATGATTGTGTTTTCAAATTGGTTATTACGTGTGCCGCACTGTGTGTTAGTTATGCGTAGGGTTTTGTATCAGTGTGTTCACACACTAACTTTAAATCGGTTGACATGTTAGAACGCGATTAGCGGTCCCATCATTTGCTACTTTTGTGTTACTCTAACCGAGCAATTTAAGGTGAGTTCACGGCCCCTATTTTATCCGGTTTTAAACAACAGGGGGAGAAACATGTATACACTCTATAACTCTATCTTTTACATTATGCGATATTCACGTCGTTAAACTACTCGGTAACTAAGTTAATGTTAATGTACGTTATGGTCACTAAGTAGCTATATCACGGAAGTCCTCAACAAACTTTCGGATCGTTAGTATTGGGTTAGATAGCGGAGAAATTATAAGTAGTACTACTGGGCCCGACAAGCCCCACCCGAGCTAGTCGCGCTAGCCGACTGGGAATGGTCAACGGGTGATTAATTTGGCCTAACTTTCGCCATGGTTAGTGATAGATCTGGCAACACTGAGGCAACAACAGTCAGCTTCGATCGCGAACTCTTATGTGACGTAACTTTAGGCTCGCTACCTACATGTTAACATTGAACTTAATTACGAACCAACATTATTATTCCGGTTAGGAATAATGGAACTATATCGTTATCCCGGGTTAGGGATAACAGGGAAAGCAAACATTTAACCGAACTTGTGAACTTATAAAAACCTGTGAACTCACTCTTCTTTAATGTTGACACTTGTTTCTTTACATGTTTCTCAGGACGCTTGGAGCGCTAGGTGCACTCACTTGCATTTGATCAAGACATTTTTATCGAGTCTTATTTACGAATATTGTTTGGGATTTTTGGTTTTGGCGTTTATGTTGGCGCCCGTTACTTTACTTTACTCTAATGCTTCCGCTAAACTTTGAAACTAAGACAATTTGAAAATAACTAGGAATGGTTAAACAAATGTTTTTGGAAAAGGTTTAAATAAATCATAGAGAGTCGTTTGATATTACTAGTGTCTCAGATTCTGGTTTGATCACACGACTCACGGTAAAACTCCAACAAGTGGAAATTGGGGTGTCACAGATTGGTTTCAGAGCCTCTAGCTATAGAGAACCAGGTTTGCATTAAAAGTAGACCTAAACTATAGCTGATACACGACACTAGACTTAGTTGGCACCGAACTGTGATATCTTGTTATGTGTTATACTACAACTGTTCTATGTCAGATATATATGTATTTTGGTATATACGCAACACATAACTAACTACACCAACCCAGCAGGCTATGTCATCATCATCATCAGAAAAATCTCGACAACCAAGGGCGTCGGGGAAGGGGCACCCATGGTCGAACCCTCACCACCTCATGGCGTGGAGACACGCTCAGCTGCTAGGAAAAGACTCGCTCTAGGAGGGGAGTTGTCCTCTCGTCCGACCACCGCTATACCGGTCGAACCGGTCAACTCGTTAGAAGTAGGGGACGACCTACTTAGGGATATGTTAAGGAAACAATAGGAACAACTAGAGAGAATGCAGGAGACTATCGAAGCACAAGGATGGATGATACGTCAACTAACTGGTAAAACTGGAAGGCTCGAGGAAGAGCAACATGAGAATAGGAAAGTTCGAAACATTTTAGCTAAGATCTTCGTGCTGAGCAGCTGAGGGCTGACTGGCTCGAAGACAGAGTTCTTGAGTCCAGTTGGAGGATTTAAGAACTGGAGCAGAATCAAGCACCTGTCCTAGTACCCGCACCAGCACCGCCCCTCCAGCGCCGGTAGAGGAGGAAGAGGAGGATCCAGAGGAAGACCCAGAGGAAGACCCGGAGGAGGATCTGGAGGAAGAAGAGCCGGAATAGGACCCGGCTGTTGAAGCTGAAAACGCCGCAGAGGATGACGGCACCGATAGCGACTTGGGAGATGGAGACGTAGAAGACTAACTCGTCTCGCCAACCTCCGCTTTGTTTTCCTTAATTTGTTTGTTTCCACTTATGTTTGAACTTGAAATTTTATAATTAAACTAAGATGTTTGGTTCGTATTTTGTGAGACATTGCAATTTATTTAATCGAATGTTCCTTTTGATTGTTTAAATTGTCGGGTTGACATAACTTGTGTGATTATTGAAGTGTGGAATATGATAACTATATTGGATATATATACTTATCGGTTTGTGTTTGTGTTTGTGTTGTCTTGCGAAGATCTGAAATGGCAACTGGTCATCACGGAAACCTCAACATGTCACCTGAAGAATTGGCCGCATTGATCCAAGAACACGTGAATGCTGCTCTGGCAGGTGTTCAAAACCCACCATCAGGAGGGGGTCTCAACCCCTACAAGATGTTCCTTGATGCAAAACCGAGCAAGTTCACGGGTGTGGAAGGACCCATAGGACTGGTCCGTTAGATTGAAAAGTCTGAATCGGTGTTCGAGATGTGCAATTGTCTTGAAGTCAATAAGGTCAAGTATGCTGCCTCAACGTTGGAAGATGGGACATTAACCTGGTGGAACGCACAAGTCCAAACGCGTGACTTGTTGCGGCGAACGCAATGGCCTGGACCGAGTTTAAGGCCCTAATCAAAGAGGATACTGTCTGCGGGACAGAGTTCAGCAGTTGGAGCAAGCGTTATGGAACCACAAGATGGTAGGGTCTGAAATTGAAGTGTATACGACAAAACATCATGATCTGGTGTTCCTATGTCCCGATCTGGCTAACACCGTTGAAAAACGACTTGAGTTTTATCTTGGGTTCTGGTCCCTGAGATCCAGGGCATGGTAATGTCTAGCAACCCTACGACGGAGCATCAAGCGATTAGGCTGGCGCATAAATTCACCGATAAGGCGGTGGAGCAAAGGAAGTTGCCACCTCGGGTGCAACCGAAGTTGTCCCTGATAACAAAAGAAAATTTGAAGACTCACCTGCTCGACAGTCTTCGTCAGCCCAGCCACAACAAGGAAACCAGAAGCGGTCCAACAATTTCAACAGCAATCGGGGTCACAATAATCAGTCTGCCAACAACACCCAGAACTCAAGCGACTATGCGGTCGAAAGCCGCAATGTAATCGTTGTAACCTCCATCATCATGGCCCTTGTGCCGAAAATCGCTGCCAACGATGTGGCAAAGCGGGACACGCGGCAAAGGATTGTCGCGGGGAAATCATGTCTCGACAAAATCAGAATCAGCACCAGGGTCAACAGCAAGGTATTAACCGGGGGTGCTATCAGTGCGGTAGCACTGCCCATTTCAAGCGAGACTGCCCGCAGCTTCGCAACAACAACAATGGTGGGAACAACAACAACAACAACAACAATAATAACAACAATGGCAACAATGGAAATGGTGGCATAGGAGGTGCCAAAGGTCGTGCATTCACGCTGGGCCGCGGAGAGGCCAGAAACGACTCGAACGTGGTCCCCGGTAAGTTTCCCCTTAACGATCATTTTGCTACTGTACTTTTTGATACGGGTGCGGATAAGAGTTTTATATCTGAGTCTTTTAGGAAGAACCTAAATCTCACGCCTAAACCCCTAGAGACCCCTTACGTCATAGAACTAGCCGATGGTAAATCTGTAGATGTGACCCATTTAGTAACCGGCTGTCAACT
The DNA here is from genome assembly GCA_947069175.1 of Scalesia atractyloides. Lineage (NCBI taxonomy): Eukaryota > Viridiplantae > Streptophyta > Magnoliopsida > Asterales > Asteraceae > Scalesia > Scalesia atractyloides. Next base: position 45,650,259 of record CAMTDV010000025.1, read on the forward strand.
TAAACTCGCGGGTCACACCTTTACCATTGATCTGATGACAACTATCCTGGGTAGTTTTGACGTGGTAGCCGGAATGGACTGGCTATCCGACGTCCGAGCTGAAGTTCTCTGTTTTGAGAAGTTATCCGTATTCCGCTCTCCAACGATGAAGTCTTGATGGTGCAAGGCGAGAAGGCAGGCGCCGTCACAAACATCATCTCTTACATGCAAGCTCAGAAGTATCTTCGGAGAAAGAACTCCTTCGCTTTGCTCGCACTGGTCACCGAGCAGCCTAAGGACGAGAAGCGGATTGAAGATATCCCCGTCGTCCATGACTTTTCGATGTGTTTCCAGAGGAGTTACCTGGTCTTCCACCACATCGACAAGTGGAGTTTGAAATCGAATTGGCGAACCATGCGACTCCTATCGCCAAGGCCCCGTACCGCCTAGCTCCAGCAGAGCTGCAAGAGCTGTCTACCCAACTTTAGGAATTGTTGGAAAAAGGATTTATCCGACCCAGTACTTCGCCATGGGGAGCTCCAGTCCTTTTTGTCAAGAAAAAGGACGGGACCTTCCGCATGTGCATCGACTACAGGGAACTCAATAAGGTTACCATCAAGAACCGATACCCATTACCTTGCATCGACGATCTCTTCGACCAGCTTCAAGGGTCAAGCTACTACTCTAAGATCGATCTACGGTCCGGTTATCACCAGTTACGCGTCAGGGATGAGGATATCTCCAAGACGGCATTTCGTACTCGGTATGGCTATTATGAGTTCTTGGTCATCCCTTCGGTCTCACCAACGCACCCGCGGTGTTCATGGACCTCATGAACCGCGTGTGTAAGCCGTATCTTGACAAGTTTGTCATCGTGTTCATCGATGATATACTCGTCTACTCTAAGGGTGAAGAAGAACATGCTGAGCATCTACGATTATTTCTGGAACTACTTCAACAGGAGAAACTATATGCCAAGTTTTCGAAGTGTGATTTCTGGATTCGGGAAGTTCTGTTCCTCGGGCATATCGTGAATGAAAAGGGTATACACGTTGATCCCGCCAAGATCGATGCTATCAAGAACTGGGAAGCACCGAGGACACCGACAGAGATCCGCCAATTTTTAGGTTTGGCTGGTTACTACAGACGCTTCATCGAGGGATTTTCCAAGTTCGCACAACCGCTTACCAGTCTCACTAAGAAGGGCACCAAGTATGCTTGGGGTGACAAGCAGGAAGCAGCATTTCAATTGCTGAAGTAGAAACTTTGCAGTGCACCCATTTTGTCCTTGCCAGAAGGGACAGATGATTTTGTGGTATATTGTGACGCTTCCATTCAAGGATTGGGATGCGTACTCATGCAACGTGATAAGGTCATCGCTATGCATCCCGACAGTTGAAGGTTCACGAGAAAAACTACACAACACATGACCTGGAATTGGGAGCAGTTGTGTTTGCACTTAAGATTTGGAGACACCATCTATATGGAACAAAGTGCACAATCTACACGGATCACAAGAGCCTCCAGCATATCTTTGACCAGAAGGAGTTGAACATGCGACAGCATCGCTGGGTCGAACTCCTGAATGATTATGAATGTGCCATTCGGTATCACCCGGGTAAGGCTAACGTGGTAGCTAATGCCCTCAGTAGGATGGAGCACTTGAAACCTCGTCGGGTACGAGCACTACAGTTCACAATTCATTCTGGGTTACCCGAACAGATACGCGACGCGCAGCTAGAAGTAGTTAAGGAAGAAAACATCAAGGCCGAATCTGTGGGAAAGATGGAACGCGATTGGGAAGTGAAACCCAATGGTGCCCGCTATTTCATGAATCGTATATGGGTACCTCTCTACGGAGACCTCAGGAAGCTAGTTATGGATGAAGCTCACAAATCCCGATACTCTGTCCATCCTGGTTCAGATAAGATGTATCAAGACCTTAAAGCCGCGTACTGGTGGCCCAACATGAAAGCGGATATAGCCACCTACGTAGCAAGTGTTTGACTTGTGCGAAAGTCAAGGTGGAATACCAGAAGCCATCAGGGCTACTTCAACAACCTAAGATCCTAGTGTGGAAATGGGATCAGATCTCGATGGACTTTATCACTAAACTCCCGCGAACTCCGGGTGGTTGCGATACCATCTGGGTAATCGTGGATCGTCTAACTAAGTCCGCACACTTCCTAGTGATCAAAGAAACAGATAAGATGGATAAGTTGACTCGCATCTACATTAAGGAAGTAGTTTCTCGGCACGGGGTGCCAACGTCCATTATCTCAGACAGAGATGCTCGTTTCACGTCCAACTTTTGGCAGTCACTTCAGAAAGCGTTGGGTACACGCTTAGATATGAGCACAGCTTATCACCCTCAGACGGATGGTCAAAGTGAAAGGACCATTCAGACCTTGGAAGACATGCTTAGGGCATGTGTGGTAGACTTCCGGAACAGTTGGGAAATCCATCTGCCTTTAGTGGAATTCTCGTATAACAACAGTTACCATACGAGTATTCAGGCAGCAACGTTTAAGCATTATACGGTCGCAAATGTAGATCACCGGTCTGTTGGGTAGAAGTCGGTGACAGTCAACTCACAAGTCCTGAGTTGATACTTGAGGCTACTGAAAAGATTGTGCAAATCAGAAACCGCATGGCAGCGACACGAGATCGACAGAAAAGCTACGCTGATCAACGACGCAAACCGCTCAAATTTCAAGTAGGCGACCGCGTCCTACTGAAGGTGTCACCCTGGAAGGGTGTAATCCGTTTTGGGAAACGAGGCAAACTAAACCCATGGTACGTAGGCCCATTAGTGATCTCGAAGCGTATCGGGCCGTAGCTTATCAATTAGACCTTCCTACCGAACTCAATGGAGTTCACAACGTTTTTCACGTGTCCAATCTGAAGAAGTGTCTATCAAATGAGACCCTAGTTATTCCATTGGATGAGATTCAAGTGGATGAGCAACTGCATTTTGTGGAACAACCTATCGAGATCATGGATCGTGAGGTTAAGACTCGAAGGCACAGCAAGATACCGATTGTCAAGGTTCGTTGGGACTCTAAGCGTGGACCGGAGTTCACGTGGGAAAGAGAGGACCAAATGAAAAGTAAATACCCACACCTTTTTGCAGCTGAGTAGCAATCTGACGTTACCACCAACTAAATTTGGGGAAGAAATTCTTTCAACATGGGGATGATGTGACAGCCTGGGAATTACTTGTACCATTGCTAACAAACTGAATCTTTGTGTGTTGCATTCTAAACCGCGTTTACTCAATTTTCGGGACGAAAATTCTTTCAACATGGGGATAATTTGACATCCCGGCTTTTCAGGTATCTTAAACGCGCTACTTTACGGTTATTCATTCCTACGCTGATTTAATTCGGAGAATTAAATTACACGCTCGCAATAATTACACTAACTTTGTGAATTTATTGGGTGAATTACGTGCTATGTGTTATTATACGTTTGTAGATTTTGTAGACTATTGTATCACACCTTGATTTCGCAATTATAAGTTATAAAAAATAATAATAAATAAATAGCCGAAGCGAACCGAGCCGCGAAACGTGTCGACCTCACCTCCTTGCGGCCCAAGGAAATAACCTAAACTTGAGGCCCAAGCCACTTAACCCAAACCGCCCCCCTCCCATTCGTGGACGCACCCCCCTCCGCTTTCTTTTCCCTTGTTTTATTTATATGTATGTATGCATGGATTGTTTGTTAAAAAAAAAACAACAAAACCCTAGCACCTAGAGGAAGGCGACGGCACCCCCCCCCTCTCACGATCGCAAAACCGTACAACTCCCGGATTGATTCCAATCTTGTCCCGGTTCGCTAATCATCATCGTTTCAAGGTTAGGGTTTAATTGTTTTGCGATTCACATTAGGGTTTGTATAATATTGATCATGGTTATGTGTAATGGTAGGATTATTAGTATGAAAAGTGTTGTGATTTATGATTAGTTCGAATGATTGTGCGAATCTTTGCGATTGTGATGTTATGTTGAATACTAAAATCATAGGCTGCGTTTTAGCGATAAAGATCATGTTATATAATTAGGGTTTGCATGAATATTGATACACATGATGATATTTGACAAATAAATCTTTATTAATCATTATCACTAAGCGTCATGATCGTTTAAGCATGTTCTAATGCGATAAAAGTCGAAAACAGTTTGCTGAATGACATTTACAGCCAACTTCAATTGGCTGTAACCTGATCATTATTTATCGAAAAGTGTATTTTCTGAAGCCTAAAACGTGTATTTTTGAAAAAGCTTCTAATGGCACTGGATTCATATTTTTCTGAGGTGGTTTGTTTTTTTTAAGTGATCATTTAGTGCAGCAGCTGAAGCTGCGAAAATTCTACAGAATTTGCTGGTTGTTTATCGAGTCGGATCTCATAGTCTGTAGGGGGTTGGCTCACGAAATTTGTACAGTAACTGGAGACGGGAATTTCCGGAAATCTTCCACTGGAATTTTGTTAATTGGATGAACGATGATTTTTAAATAATATTTCCCGTGGACTGCAGTCAGAAAGCGACGAATCTGACTGCAGCCTAGTATATAAATGTTTATAAATAATTGGTAAAGCATTAGGACTTGAAAATTTTACATAAATTTCTACAGTTTAGTTGACACCATCTGTAAATAAATTGGAATTTTTGGAACGTTAGAACTATTTTATAAAAATCCTCGAAAACAGCCCAGTTATGAGCGTACAAGCTGAAACATGATAACTTGCGTTTGTGTGTACCTAAGTGTTGTATGAGTTAACCTGTGTTTATGACAAGTCGTTTGATCATTATTTTGTATGGTGATATTTTGCATGCATGATTTTGGTTTCGAATTGGTTGTTGCGTGTGCCGTACTGTGTGTTAGTTATGCTTAGGATTTTGTGTCAGTGTGTTCACACACTAACTTTAAATCGGTTGTCATGTTAGGACGCGATTAGCGGTTCTATCATTTGCTTCTTTTGTGTTATTCTTATCGAGCAATTTAAGGTGAGTTCACGGCCCCTATTTTATCCGGTTTTAAACAACAGGGGGAGAAACATGTATACACTCTATAACTCTATCTTTTACGTTACGCGGAATTAACGTCGTTAACTATTCGGTAACTAAGTTAATGTTAATGTATGTTATGGTCACTAAGTAGCTTTATCACGGAAGTCCTCAACCAACTCTCGGATCGTTAGTATTGGGTTAGATAGCGGGGAAATGATAAGTAGTACTACTGGGCCCGACAAGCCACACCCGAGCTAGTCGCGCTAGCCGACCGGGAATGGTCAACGGGTGATTAATTTGGGCTAACTTTCGCCATGGTTAGTGATAGACCTGGCAACACTGAGGCAACAACAGTCAGCTTCGATTGTGAACTCTTATGTGACGTAACTTTAGGCTCGCTACCTACATGTTAACATTGAACTTAATTACGAACCAACATTATTATTCCGGGTTAGGAATAATGGAACTATATCGTTATCCCGGGTTAGGGATAACGGGGAAAGCAAACATTTAACCGAACTTGTGAACTTATAAAAACCTATGAACTCACTCTTCTTTAATGTTGACATGTGTTTCTTTACATGTTTCTCAGGACGCTAGGAGTGCTAGGTGCACTCACTTGCATTTGATCAAGACATTTTTATCGAGTCTTATTTACGAATAATGTTTGGGATTTTTTTGGTTTTGGCGTTTATGTTGGCTCCCGTCACTTTGCTTTACTCTAATGCTTCCGCTAAACTTTGAAACTAATGCTTCCGCTAAACTTTGAAACTAAGATATTTTGAAAATGACTATGAGTGGTTAAACAAATGTTTTTGGAAAACGTTTAAATAAATCATATAGAGTCGTTCGATATTACTAGTGTCTCAGATTCTAGTTTGATCACACGCCTCGCGGTAAAACTCCGCAAGTGGAATTGAGGGTGTGACATAGACGATGTCCAAGATTATATAGCTTGCATGGCAACGACATTAATTCTGAAAAAGCCGTCCAACTTCTCAAAGTTAGTTTTCACTCACATGTCCAAGAATATGGAGGATTCAAGTCTTTGTCTCTATCCAAGATTTGTTCAAATGTTAATTGATGAAAAGTACACGAATATTGCACGAGATCCGAATGATGTGTTATACTTAGTTCATCTTGATGAGACCATAGTGAAGAAGCTCATAAAGTTTCAAAAGCAAGCTTCAGCTCCTGTTGCAAAGCCTGTATTCAGAGCGATCAAACATTCTAATTACATTGCGCCGCCAGAAAATAAATGGAGGAAAGATGGTAGCGACGATGAGAAAGAGCTTAATGCTGAAAAGGAGTAGTTTAAGGAATTTAAACCGAAAGCAAGGAGCGAGTGGTTCTTAAAGGCAGAAGCTGATAAGCCTAAAAAGAAACGTGCTGCGAAGAAAGTTGAAACTATGCTTGTCGACGAAGATGAACCAGGGAATGTTGAAGCAGTTGCTGGATCAAGTGCTGTAGTTGTTATTGAGAGTCAAGAGACTGTGAAAACGACCCAAGACGATGTTATTTCTGCTACTTCTGAAAACGAAGATGATTCAGATAAAGAAATTCCGGTGAAAGAGCCAGAAAAGACAGAGGCTGAGATTAGAGCCGAGAAAGAAAATGAATTGGATGCTGATTTTGATCCTAATGCGGAAAAAGAGTACGATGAGGATAGGCCTAAGAAAACGGCAAAACGTGTGAAGTCTGCTACTATTTCATCAACAAAGACTACAGGGTCTCCTCATACTAAAGGAAAAAGAAAATCAAAGAAAGAGCAAAAAGCAGTAAGCAAACGGTACAAAAGATCTTTGAAAAGCGCAGGGGTGACACAAGAACCTTCTGGCGCACAGGAGAAAGGAGTTACACAAGAACCTCCTGTTGTTGATATAGTGAAGCTGAACGTCCAGGAGTCACACAAGAACCTCATGTGATTGTTGCATTGGAAGCAGAAAGGCCAGGAGCTACACAAGAACCTCCTGTGTCTAGTTTTGTGGAAGTACCGATTATTCAATCGTCGGTTGCTCCAACGACTTCGAATCTTGAAAGTTCTACGCCAAAGAAGTATACACCAAAAGCTACGACTCCAAAGTCAACACCAAAAACTCCAAGAGGGCCTAATATTTTTGGTGATATGCATAGCGATCCGATAAGTTTGCAGGATCTAAACGATTTCTTCCCAGAAACAAATGTTGAACTTCTGGAAAAACGCGTGAAGGCGTTAGAAGAAAAAGTAGCACGGAATGAAGCAAAAAAAGTTGAGATGATTAACAAGATGAATCAAAGAGCTGTCGAAAAAGAAATATTGGATGACAAAGTGAAGGTATTAGAGAATGAAAGAGAATACTTTAAAGCGTTGATCGAAAGTTTGCATGATGCAAATGAAAAGATGCAAACTGAGATAGCTGATCTGAAGTCTATCTAAGCCCTAAATGATCGAAGATTCTCCAAGATGCAAAAAGTGTTATCTAATGCACTGGGTATTGACTTCATCAAAGAATATAATCATCTAGATCAACAGGATGTCAAAGAACGATCTGAGAAAGAATTGGCTGAGAGTGGCAAAGGTAAAGGAGTTGAAGATGAAGCTCCTAAGTCTTCTGATGCTACAGAAAAACCAGTTGAAGATGTTTTGAAAGCTTCTGAGTCTGATATTCCTAATGTTGACGGTTGTCAAGCCTTCTGATCCTATTACCGCTTCTGAGGAAAAAGACGATGAAGAAGCTGAGAAAGATGATAAAGAGGATGAAGAGGAAGGAGGTTACGAGGATTGGAATGTTGGTGATGATGATGATGATTACAATCAAGGTGGTGATGATTTTGATCAGGGTGGTACAGGTATAAAGATCACTGAAATGAAATTCTCTGAAGATTTTGACTTTACTACACTTATGGATGACGAGTCAAATATAATGGAAGATAAAAGTCAGGGGGAGTCAGGGAAGACATGGCCTTAAGATGATATTGATGGGTCAGATGTTGATCGATCTGCTAAGCCTATTACTGCAGTACCCACGAAGCCGTTAATGTTGATGTTCGAACATAATGTGGAAGAAGGGGAGTACGTGCAAAACTACTCAAAAGAAGATCTTGCGAGATTAGTTGAAGTTGAACTGAAAATTTAGAGTTTGATTTCGAAGAAGGGTTGAATGTAAACACTTTCGAGCCAAATGACTATCAATATGTGAGAAGATTCGAAGCAGATGAATACAATAGAGTTATTGTTGAGGATTGGTCTTCGGATGATGAAACTGATCAGAAAGCTAAGTACATTGGTTCTAATTTAGAAAGTTTTCCTATGTTTGAAGAAATGTACAAGCAGCTTGATGAAGACATGCTGAAAGAAAAAAATGTTGAATCAGTCCGAGAGGGTAAAGTTCCTAAGCCCATGACCAAAGAAGAAATAGCTCAAGCAAGGAAGTCTTGGTTCAAAGAAATGCCACGCGAACGAAAGTTTAGACGTCCACTAGCATTCTCTACAAGAGACAAAGATGTTTCTTTAGGGGATATTTTAAGTTGGGGATGGTTTAAGGAGCTTAACGTATATGCAATCAAAAGGGAGTTTGGAGTGCAATACTTCAAATACCTTGCTGATTTCAAGACATTAACGTATTGGGATGTGGAAGAGTTGGTACAAACTGTGAACGTTACATACCATATGAAGGTTGCTAATCAATTGTTGTCGAAGATGATAAAGTATGAAGCAGTTAAAGGATTCAATTATTGGAAGCCGTTTGTTCTGGCCACAGAATCAAGACAAACAAGAAAATAGGAGAAAAAGACATAACGTTAATCTTGAAACGTCCCAGAGCCATGAGGAATATGCCGCTAATGCCGATTGAACAAAACTTCTATCCTTTGTTCAAGTGGTGGCAAATAGATCCAGCTACTTGTGAAGCAATTATTGTTCAAAAGTTTGAAGAACACTTGAATATATCAAAGGTAAGTGTTGAGGTGATGGGTTATCAGGGCATGAGGGGTTTATAGAGGACGATAAGGATTCTAGATCCTATGTGGCTTGTGAACTGCTCGAGAGAAGATATCAAAACCGTGTTCTACAACAAGATTGTGTTTGAAGAACGTGAAAAGGTACAAGCTATGCAGTTTCAGAAAGTTGTAAATGTTTGCTATGCGTGCGAAGTCAATTCTGGAAAAATGTGGCAAACAAAGTGGAGAGAGTTAGAAAGAGTTGAGTTTTTAAAGGAGGAAAAAAGAAATGAGGCGATTAAAGAATGAATGGAAAAAGCGGTATGGCAAAGTTCTCTAAGAATGGCTAATTTTAAAAGACCACCGCCAACTGATCAAACGCCTGATCCAAAGCAAGAACGACGAAGAAAGCCGTTCAAGAACTTCTTCGATCGTGTGCGTTAACGTTTATGTGAAGACAGAGTTTTGGAGACTGATACAAGACGAAGACTATATCCAAGGGGGAGTCTGTTGGTGCATAATGTCTATGTCTTAGTCTTATATCGAGTCTGTATAGTATAGAGCTGAATAGGTTGGGTATAGGAAGTATTTATGTTTGTTTTAGCCAAGTTCGCCCATGATGTTCATGTAAATGCATGTTCGGCCGAACTTGCTTAGGCAAGTTCGGCCGAACTTGCCTATCTCTTAGGGGCGAACTTACAACTTTATAAATACCTAGCTAGCCTCATTCATTTGTAACTTTGGCATTTTAGAGGCGAAGCTCTGTCAGTTTGTAACCAGAACGTTTGATCAATAAAACTGACGATTAACTGATTAATTCTTGTCTATTGATAAACACGACTTAATTTTTCCGCTATTATGGACGTTAGATATCAAATTTAGGTTCCTAAGCATCGAGGATCGGTCCTACACGCACCTATTTTCACATATGTTTCAGGATGCGTTATTTGATGTATAGGATGCAAACTCCACATAGAATGGACGCGGGCCTTAGTGACTTTAAAATCCGAAAGACAAATTGATTGTATTTCATTTCTATTATTTCAAGACAATGTAATTCGTTGTTCAATAAAACAAAAACTTAAGTACCATGTGTTGTGAAACAATTTGTAATGTGACTCCCCAAGTGTTTCCACCGCGTGTTGTTTTTATGCGATTTGGGGTGTTACACCGTGAACCAGTCAAGTGGTAACGGTGTTTATTAATTTGGAGCGGAAATTAAACATCAGGATCGTAGTTAGGAAATATCAAAGTTTCAAAACACCAAACTTTTATAAATAACAAACGGGATAAAACCTATGTTTCTATCACAATACATTCGTAGAGGGGTAAATCCAATTTATGAAAAACATCAACTCCTTTTTATTTAGGTAACTTTTATAGCCACTTTTCTAAGCCTTCAGTGCTCTCCAGCTGGCTTCTATTAGCTTCACATTAAGTTACCTGAAACGCGTTTTAAAAACATTTTATCAGCAAGAAATACTTGCGAGTGCTTCCAAGTTTAATCAAAACAGGTGTTTACACTTTAGAGTTATTGAGAGCATCCGCATTTACAATGTTTATATCTACACAATTACTCATTTAGTGCTGTCACTCCTGACTTGTGGGTCATATTACTTTGGGCCCTATCACCCAACAGTAATGGTTCCTGTCACAATCATGTGACTGCGGACTAGTAATGTATACAAAACCCCAACATACCGGCAGTAATTGTAGAATACATATACTCAATTACTGTTAAGCATAATTAAAACATTTGAGGTTTAGTAACACATTTTAACCCAAGTCACTTTAGCCATACAACTCGAGGCAGTACCCAAAGAATCTTAGTCAGGCAGGGCCTTGACATGCGTCGGTGGGTCCTACATCAATCGGGTAGGATAACCGTACAACACGATATAGAACCCCAACGAGCTTAGTCGGGCAGAGCCTTGACATGCGTTGATAGGTTCTAAATCGGGTAGGGTAACGAATTAGTGATCGGGATTAAGATACTTACATCGGGTAGTGCTTCACAGGTTTAGGGGTTTACGGGGGTGTTGTTAGAGAAACGGAGATTCGAGAGAGTATACATCGATTCAGAGGATCGAAAGTGAGCACTGGACTTCGTCCCAGACTGCTCCTAATATACCCAAAATTGACACCTCCCCCGCGAGGCGGGAGAACTCAGGGACTCCCTCGCGTGGCGCGAGGGGGAGCCTATATGGCCTAGGTAGGCTACGTTGCGTACTTAGCTTAGCTAGACGTCGTGAAATGGAGACACGTTATCTGGTACTCTCACGCGTGTCGCGGGAGATGCCAGGGTTTCTGGCGCGTGTCGCCTGAGACGCCCTGGTGGAATTTCTTCGTTTTTCACGTCGGGTCTCGTGGTGCGTATACGGTTCGTCGTTTATGGTCCATTTTAGGGTGTTTTGGGGAGTTGTTACATCCTCCCCACCTTGTTTTAAAGATCGTCCTTCAGATTTACTAGAATAGGTGTGGATACTTTCTTTGCATTTCTGACTCTACCTTCCATGTATATTCTGGTCCTCTCTTTGAGTCCTATTTTACTTTGACCAAAACTAATCTCTTGTGCTTGAGATTCTTGATCTTTCTATCTTCAATCTGAATAGGTTTCTCTACAAACTTAAGTTTCTCATTTGCCTCTACATATTGAAGAGGTATTACTAGTTGATTCATCTGCCAAACATTTATTGAGATTACATACATGAAATACATCATGTATCCCTGCCATTTCTTCTGGCAATTGTAGCTGATAAGCTACTAGACCTATTCGTTTGATAATCTTAAAAGGTCCAACATACCTTGGGCTTAGTTTTCCTTTTTACCGAATCTTACAACTCCTTTCCATGGTGAGACTTTTAATAGCACTTTATCTCCAACTTGAAATGCCAAAGGTTTGTGTCTATTATCTGCATAACTCTTTTGACGATCTTGGGCCGCTTTCAGTCTTTCTTTGATTTGAATGATTTTGTCAGTTGTTTTCTTGTACAATTTCAGGACCTGATAGTTGCTTTTCTCCCTAACATATTGGAGTTTGAGATTTTCATTCGTAGAGTGCTTCAAAGAGTGCAACATTGATGCTGGAATGATAACTGATGTTGTAGGAAAAAACTATCAAAGGTAGATGTTCATCTCAATTTCCTCCAAAATCAATTACACATGCTCTAAGCATATCTTCCATTGTTTGGATTGTCCTTTCACTTTCATCGTCTGTTTGAGGATGATATGTTGTACTTAGATTTAATCTAGTTCCCATTGCTTTTTGGAAACTTGTCCAAAAATAAGAGGTAAAATAGCTGTCCCTGTCAGACACAATAGATAAAGGAATTCCATGCAATGAAACTATTTCATTTACATATAACTTAGCTAACTGTTCCTTACTGAAAGTTTCCTTCCTTGGTATGAAATGAGCAGATTTGGTTAACCTGTCTACAATCACCCAGATTGAATCATTTCCTTTTCGTGTCCTAGGTAGTTTGGTAACAAAGTCCATTGTTATTAATTCCCATTTCCAAATTGTAGGACCGATCCTCGATGCTAAAGAACCTAAATTTGATATCTAACGTCCATAATAGCGGAAATATTACGTCGTGTTTACCAATAGACAAGAATTAATCAGTTTAACATCAGTTTTATTGATGAAACGTCAAGAGTACAAACTGATAGAGCTTCGCCTCCAAAATGCCAAAGTTACAAATGAGAGAGGCTAGCTAGCTATTTATAGAAGATCAAGTTCGCCTGAGGGAGACCTAAGTTCGCCCGAACTTGCCTTAGCAAGTTCGGCCGAACTTCACTCAACATGTCAATCATGGGCGAACTGGTATCAACATTACATAAATACACGTTGCTAGAACTCTATACTATACAGACTCAATATAAGACTAAGACATAGACATTATGCACCAACATACTCCCCCTTGTATATCGTCTTCATCTTGTATCAGTCTTCAAAACTCTGTCTTCATAATAAACATTAACGCACACGATCGAAGAAGTTCTTGTAAGGCTTCTTTCGTCGTTCTTGTTTAGGATCCGGCGTCTGGTCTGTAGGAGGCACTTTGTTCATATGCTGAAACCTTCTAATATTTGCCTTCCTAGTTTTCACATGAATAGCTTCGAGACGCTTTTCCTCTTTCAGAAATTCAACTCTTTCTAGATCCCTCCACTTTGTCTGCCACATCTTCCCTGAATTTACTTCTCTTGGATAGCAAACATTCACAACTTTCTGATACTACATAGCTTGTATCATCTCACGTTCTTCAAATACGATCTTGCTGTAGAAAAGACATTTGATGTCTTCTCTCGAGCAGTTAACCAACCACATCGGATCAAGAATCCTGATTGTCCTCCATAAACCCCTCATGCCTTGAGACCCAAGTATTTCAACTCTTTCCTTCGTAATATCCAAGTGTTCTTCAAACTTTAAAACAATAACTGCTTCACAAGTCGATGGATCTATCTTCCACCACTTGAATAATGGATAGAAGTTTTGCTCAATCAGCATCAATGGCATGTTTCTCATTGCCCTTGGTCGCTTCATTATCAATGTAATGTCTTTCATCCCTGTTTTCTTGTTTGTCTTGATTCGGTGACCTGGAATGAATGGCTTCCAATATCTGAATCCTTTGACTGCTTCATACTTTATCAACTTCCACAGTAACTGATCAATCACTTTCATGTGGTATGTAACATTAAAGGTCTGAACCAGCTCTTCCACATCCCAATATGGTAACGTCTTGAAATCAGTAAGATACTTGAAGTATTGCACTCCAAATTCTCTGTTGATTGCATATGCATTAAGTTCCTTGAACCAACCCCAACTTAAGATATCCCCCAATGACACATCTTTGTCTCTGGTAAAGAATGCTAGAGGACGTCGAAACTTACGTTTGCGCGGCATTTCTTTAAACCAAGACTTCTTTGCTTGAGCTATCTCTTCTTTTGTCATCGGCTTTGGTACTTTTCCTTCTCTAACTGATTCCTAATCTTTTCTTTCAACATGTCTTCATCTAGCTGCTTGTACATCTCCTCAAATGTAGGAAAACTATCAGTATTAGGACCAATGTACTTTGCAGTTTGATCTGTTTCATCAGTAGAAGACCAATCTTCCACAATCACTCTATTATACTCGTCATCTTCAAATCTTCTAACATACTGATAATCATTCAGCTCAAAAGTGTTAACATTCAACACGTCCTCTTCAAAATCAAATTCTAGATCTTCAGCATCAACTTCAACTAACTTTGCAAGATCTTCCTTAGTATAATTTTGCACATACTCGCCTTCCTCCACGTTATGTTCAAGCATCAACAATAAGGGCTTAGTAGGTACTAGAGTAACCGGCTTTACAAATCTTTCAACGTTAGACATATCAATCTCATCAGATGGCCCTGTCTTCCTTGACTCCTCCTCAAGAGGATCATCCATCCTGTTTGATTCATCATCCATCAGCGAAGAGAAATCAAATTCACTTGAGACTTTAGCTTCAGTAATTTTCAGAGCAACACCACCCTGATCATCATCATCGTCATCATCAGCAACATTCCAATCTTCATATTTAGAATCATCCTTTTCATTATCTTCCTTATCCTCTTTTTCTGCTTCTTCATCGTCTTTTCCTTCAGAAGCTATAACAGGATCAGAAGGCTTGACAGATTCGACAACCTTTAGAATATCGGACTTAGAAGCTATAACGACATGTTCAACAGACTTCTCTGTGGCTTCAGATGATTTAGGGGCTTCACCAATACCTTTACCTTTGCCACTAGCTGCTAACTCTTTCTCAGCTCTTTCTTTAGCTTCCTGTTGATCTAGACGATCATATTCAGCAATGAAATTGATATTCAGAGCGTTTGATAAAACTTTTTGCATCCTGGAAAATCTTCGATCATTTAGGGCTTGAATAGACTTTAACTCTGTAATTTCTGTCTGCAGCTTCTCATTTGCATCTTGCAGACTCTCTATCAGAGCTTTGAAGTATTCACGTTCATTTTCTAACACTTTCACTTTGTCATCCAACATTTCTTTCTCAACTGCACTTTGATTCATTTTCTTTATCAACTCTGCTTTCTCAGCTTCATTTTGTTGAACTTTTTCTTCTAACACCTTCACACACTTTTCAAGAAGTTCAACATTCGTTTCTGGAAAGAATCATTCAGATCTTGAAGTTTTATTGGATCATTTTTATATCACCAAACGGATTAGGCCCTGGAGTAGACTTTGGAGTAGCAGTCTGGGGTGTAGTCTTCTTTGGAGTAGACACAGGAGGTTCTTGTGTGGCTCCTTGCCTTTCAGCTTCAGATGAGATAATCACACGAGGTTCTTGTGTGACTCCTGGACGTTCAGCTTCACTTATAACTACTACAGGAGGTTCTTGTGTAGGAGGTTCTTGTGTAACTCCTCTCTCCTCTGCATCAGAAGGTTCTTGTGTAACTTCTGCGCTCTTCAGCTTTCCTTTATATCGTTTACTGACTGCCTTTTGAACTTTCTTTTTCTTCTTACCCTTTGTCTGAGGGGACCCTATAGTTTTTGTCGATGAAATAGTAGCATTACACGTTTTGCTTTTTTCTTGGGCCTTTCTTCGTCAGACTCTTTCTCGAGATTTGGATCAAAATCAACATCCATTTCTTTCTCCTTCTCTGCTCTAATTTCAGCTTCTGACTTTTCTGGTTCATTTACAGGAGTTTAATCAGAATCTTCTATCATTTTCTGATGTAGCAGAAATAACATCTTCTTGTGTTGACTTTTCAATCTCTTGACTTTCAACAACTACCGCAGCACTCGAACCTGCTTCAATTTGAATATTTTCTGGTTCTTCTTCATCTATGAGCATTGTATCGACTTTCTTTACAGCTCGTTTCTTTTTCGGCTTTTCAACTTCGGCCTTTAAGAACCATTCACTCCGAGACTTAGGCTTGAAATCTTTGATCCACTCTTTTTCTGCGTTCAACTCTTTCTCATCACCGCTTCCGTCTTTCCTCCACTTGTTGTCGACGGAGCAACATAATTTGAATCTTTAATCGTTCCAAACACTGGCTTAGCAACAGGAGCTGTCGCTTGCTTCTTAAACTTTAAGAGCTTCTTCACCGTTGTATCATCAAGGTGACTAAGATAAAGCACATCATTCAGATCTCGTGTGATGTTTGTGAATTTCTCATCTATCAGCATTTGCACGAACCTCGGATATAGACATAACCTTGAATCATCCATGTTTTTCGACATAAGAGTGAAAACAAGCTTTGAGTAGTTAAACGGCTTCTTCAGAATCAGTGCCGTTGCCATACAGGCCATATAATCTTGCACGTCGTCAAGGCCTGCCTTTCGGTGACTGAAAGTGTGAATAATCGCATGCATTAGGAGCTTGTAGGGGTTTGGCACTTCCCCTTTTTTCAATGTCGGCTTATTCACGCTCCCCTTGTAACCCATTCTATAAAAACAACCTCTGACCATCTTTTCATCAAGAAATATCGGATCGTCTTTATTATCGTTGAACTGTAGGATCCGTCGAATATCGTCTTCTGTAACTGTAATAGGTTTGACTTCATTTCCCACTTGCACAGAAGATGTAATGGTCTTTTTATCTTCACTGAGACTCACGTTCGTCCAGAAATGGTACGTGTGAGATCTATAAGACACTGTGCGCTCCGGGATCGCTCGATGAATATGACTTTCCTTTAAAAACTTCAAGATATTGTCGTATTCTTTTAAATATGGACATATCGTCTTGTCGAGCATAATGCACGTGTTATGGAATTTTCAGAAATCCATAGCAATCACCCTTGCTGGTTCTTGAACCTGAAAAACGACGCAAACACAATTAGCACGTAATACGAGAAAAATGTTTCAAAATTTTTCCAACATATTTTTTTATCAAGTTCGGGCGAACTTGATGTGTGTTATAACAATTGGTTTTATCAAGTTCGCCCGAACATGTACAATACACATGTTCATTAATTCATTCGCAAGTTCGGGCGAACTTGTAATTACATTTAAGTTTTTTTCCTTCCTAAGTTCGAGCGAACTTCCTAAATTTTTAACAATTCATATATCACACAAAGTTTGGTCGAACTTATGGTTTAAACAAGGATTATATTGTTTTCAGATGCAAGTTCGGCCGGACTTGATGAACAAGTTCGGGCGAACTTGTCATCATCTTCATCAAACATTACAACAACATGTTATGACCATTCTGTCCAAATTTACTTCGAATCCATGGTCGGTTTTCATTGATTATGCCAATCATAGGTTCAATTTGTCCTAACATCTCCTAAACTTATCAATTTTAAATCCGATTCAATCATTACAATAGGATTCAATTAACGGTCCAAAACACAAATTTATACCTCAGCCATTGAAGATGATGTGCAAATCACCAAAATCAATTGAAAATCGGGTAGTATAACGGTATAATCTTGCAAAAATCACAACTTCGCTCAAAGTTCTTAAGTTCGCTCAGAGTTTTTGAAGCTGATGAATGAGTTCGGCAGAACTTGCTAGGTACTTTTACCCTGGAAAGTTCGGGCGAACTTGAAGGCCAAAAGTGTGAAGCCCATTCAAGTCCGGGGCGCACTTAATTTTTCTCAAAAACAGCCAATGACTTGCAAGTTCGGTTGAACTTGCTGTAGTGATAAACTATATTCAGTTTAGCAAGTTCGGCTGAACTTGCCAAACCCCAATTCAAACATTTTTCAAATTTTACAATTTAACCCCTGAACTTTTCAACTTTTACCAGTTATGAAAATCCACTCAGTTGACCAAGTCCATGTTAATGACGTTAGTTAACCGATTTGTTTGCCAAGTCCAAGTTAATGACCCCGGTTTAACCCGTTACGAACAAACTGTTGATATTTTCAAAAACAAAGTTTCAAGTTAATGAACTTTTGTAGGACCGATCCTTGATGCTTAGGAACCTAAATTTGATATCTAACGTCCATAATAGCGGAAATACTACGTCGTGTTTACCAATAGACAAGATTTAATCAGTTAAACGTCAGTTTTATAGATCAAACGTTCTGGTTACAAACTGACAGAGCGGCGCCTCTGAAATGTCAAAGTTACAAATGAAGTAGGCTGGCTAGGTATATATCGATGCACAAGTTCGGCCCTAGGAACACAAGTTCGCCCGAACTTGCCTATGCAAGTTCGGCCAAACATGCTTATACATGCACATTATGGGCGAACTTGGCTACAACATACATAAATACTTTGTATAACTAGACTATTCAGCTCTATACAATACAGACTCGATATAAGACTAAGACATAGACATTATGCACCAACAGACTCCCCCTTGGATATAGTCTTCGTCTTGTATCAGTCTTCAAAACCTCTGTCTTCTTATAAACATTAACGTACCCGACCAAAGAAGTTCTTGAAAAGCTTCTTTCGTCTCTCTTGTTTCGGATCCGGCATCTGATCAGTTGGCGGTGGTCTTTTAAAGTTAGCCATTCTGAGCGAACTTTGCCTTACCGCTTTTTCTATTCTTTCTTTGATCGCCTCATTTCTGGTTTCTTCTTAAAGAAATTCAACTCTCTCCAGATCCCTCCACTTCGTTTGCCACATTTTACCAGAATTTACTTTGCGTGCATAGCAAACGTTAACAACGTTCTGATACTGCATCACCTGTACCTTTTCTCTTTCTTCAAAAACAATCTTGCTGTAGAAAAGGCATTTTATATCTTCTCTTGAGCAGTTAACAAACCACATAGGATCTAGGATCCTTATCGTCCTCCACAAACCTCTCATACCCTAATGACCCATCACTTTAACTCGTTCCTTAGCAATATCCAGATGATCTTCAAATTTTAACACAACCATTGCTTTGCAAGTAGCTGGATCTATCTGCCACCACTTAAATAAAGGATAGAAGTTATGTTCGATCGACATAAGTGGCATATTCCTTATGGCTCTAGGACGTTTCATAATTAACGTTATGTCCTCTTCCCCTGTAACCTTATTGATCTTTACTCTTCGTCTTGGAAGAAACGGCTTCCAGTGATTCCAACCTTTACCAGTTTCGTACTTAATCATCTTCCACAACAACTTATCAATTGTCTTCATATGATAAGTAACATTCACTGTTTGTTCTAACTCTATCAAATCCCAATACAACAATGTCTTTAAATCAGCAAGATGTTTGAAGTATTGCACTCTAAATTCCCTTTTTATTGCATATACGTTTAGCTCTTTAAACCAACCCCAACTCAAAATATCTCCCAAAGAAACATCTTTATTTCTGGTGAAGAATGCTAGTGGCTGTCGAAACTTACGTTCATGTGGCATCTCCTTGAACCAGGACTTTTTCGCTTCAGCAATCTCTTCTTTGGTCATCGGTTTAGGAATCTTTCCTTCTCGTAACGCTTCAGCAATCTTTTCTTTCAACATATCTTCATTAACAGTTTAACAGGAAAACTTTCTGAATTTTGACCGACGTACTTAGCTTTCTGATCTGATTCATCATCTGAGGACCAATCTTCAACTATCACTCGATTTTACTCATCAGCTTCAAACCTTCTCTCATATTGATACTCTTTCTGTTCAAATGTGTTAACATTCATAACTTCCTCAAAATCAAACTCTAAGTTTTCAGCTTCAACTTCAACTAGTCTCGCCAAGTCTTCTTTCGAGTAACTATGTACAAACTCACCTTCTTCAACATTGTGTTCCAACATTAACATCAAAGGTCTTGTAGGTAATGCAAAAATAGGCTTTGCAGACGATCAACATCTAATAAATCAATATCATCTGACGGACCTTTCTCTCTGACTCCCCCTGGCTTTTATCTTCCATTCGATTCGATTCATCGTCCATGAGGTCAAAAAAATAAAACTCATCAGATACTTTAGCTTCATTGATCTTTAAACCTGTACCTCCCTGATTAAAATCATCACCACCTTGATCAAAATCATCATCATCATCCCTGACATTCCAATCCTCATAACCTTCTTCCTCTTCGTCTTCATTCTTATCTTTCTCAGCTTCTTCATTGCCTTTTTCTTCAGATGCAATGATAGGATCAGAATGTTTGACAGATTCGTCAACTACCTTAGGAATATCAGACTCTAAAGCTTGAATTACATCAACAGACTTCTCAGCAGTCTCAGAGAATTTAGGGGTCTCACCCTCAACATGCTTTCCTTTATCACCTTCAGCCAATTCTTTTTCAGCACGTTCTTTGGCTTCCTGATGATCCAGACGATCGTATTCTGCGATGAAATCAATGTTCCGATTGTTTGCTAACACTTTCTACAATCTGTGAATCTTCGATCGTTCAATGCTTGAATATTCTTTAATTCTGCAATCTCTGTCTGTAGTTTTTCATTGGCGTCCTGCAGACTTTCTATCAACGCCTTGAAATATTCACGTTCGTTCTCTAGCATCTTTATTTTATCATCAAGCAGTTCCTTTTCAACCTCACCTTGATTCACCTTCTTAACAAGCTCAGCCTTTTCAACCTTCGGTGCAACTTTATCTTCCAATACACACGTTTTTCTAACATCTCAGCATTAGTTTCTGGGAAAAACTCATCTAAGTCTTCAAGACTGATTGGATCGTGTGGCATATCACCAAACATACTTCCCCTTGGTGTCTTTGGTGTTGAATCTTTCGGTGTTACAGTTTTCGGTGTTGACTTCTTAGGCGTAGAACTTTCAGGAACAGAAGTCTTTGGAGCAGTAGGAGATTCAGCAATAGGAACTTCAACAAATCCAGACACAGGAGGTTCTTGTGTAACTCTTGGCCTTTCAGCTTCAGCATGAACAATAACAGGAGGTTCTTGTGGAGGAGGTTCTCGTGTGACTCCTTTCTCCTGAGCACCAGAAGGTTCTTGTGTGGCTTCTGTGTTTTTCATCTTACTTTTATACCTCTTGCTCACAGGTTTCTGAGCTTTTTTGGTTTTCTTTTCCCTTTGGTATGAGGTGACCCTGTAGTCTTCTTAGAAATTTTGATTGCTGGAGACTTTGTACGTTTAGACTTTTTCTTCGATCTCTCCTTGTCTGATTCCTTTTCAGTATTAGGATCAAAATCCGTATCCAATTTTCTTTCTTTTTCTGCTCTAATCTCTGCTTCAGTCTTTTCTGGCTCTTTGGCAGGAACTTCTTCATCAGAATCTTCATTTTTTGAAGTAGCAGATATCACCTCTTCTTGAGTTGACTTTACAGTTTCTTGACTTTCAATTACAACTGTAGCGCTCGATCCAGCAACTACTTCAACATTTTCAGATTCTTCTTCATCGACAAGCATAGTTTCAACTTTCTTTGCACCACGTTTCTTTTTAGGCTTATCAGCTTCTGCCTTTAAGAACCATTCGCTCCTTGCCTTTGGTTTGAATTCCTTAAACACGAATTCACAAAAATATATCTGTAAATATGTGTGTACATATTTTACATTGCTTATTACATTGTATTTCACCTTTACAGATTAAAATCAAAAAGATTTTCGATATTATACGATGACTTAGGCAATAAAACATATGTATCAATAGACTCCCCCTTGGATGTTGCCGTAGTCATAATTCTTCAATTAAATTCCTGAGTCTTTAATGTTCTCTTGATCTTTATATCTTGAATAACTTTAACATCCATGCTCTCCCTTGCTTTGAGCTTTCTGGTATCTTTAATCAACATGTTTATCTAGCTCCCCCTCAAATGATGCTCTGAATCTCTAAGATTTGACGATTAAGAACAATCACACGTATCCACACACAAACAATTTCTTAACTGTCTCGTTGGTCCGGCTCAAATTCAACATTATCAAGTTACCATGGAAGATTTTGAAAGAAAATCTTTTTGGATTTTTAATATTGAATGCAGAAATGTAAACAAACTAAAATGTAATATTTACAGTTTATATTTTTGTGAGAAAACGTGCTAGAGGATCATATCAGTTTTTGAGACATACCACCAGTACCGTTGACCTTTTAATGACTTTAAGTTTTAAACTTGTTTACCTAGATTGTCGACATGTTTATCCACCTAAACTTTAACACATTTCTCAATTGTTCCAAGATATGTTAGGATAAGAAATATGAAACTTCACTTATCTGTGGTTCCCACTTCTTGAATATACTCCCGTATCAAATTCCCTAGATTTCATCTTACAGGTGAATATAGCGTAATTGATATCTGTATCAGGGTAATGCGATGCCTTGAGAGCTCAGGTTAGTACTACCGTACAGACAAAGAGATGAAGGCTCGACTTTAAGGTGTGTTCCATTTAAGGAATCTTTTCAGCACTGCAAATGATTAGATCTTTCGATACTTTTCAAGATTGCATGCAGTTTAGGGGTTTAGTGCAAAAGTATTATAGAAGTTCTAGGCTATTGCTTCCGCAAAATCAGAAGAACTTGTATAATACCCTAGAAATCAACTATCTATAAAGACCTCGTATCTCAGAATCAGGCAATCTCTCAAATGAAATTTCGGAGTACGAAGTCCATATATCCAAGATATGTTAATCTACAAGTTTAAGCAGTTGTAAAATTTAGTTTATATCCCTGAAAGAATTTACTAAACATGTAAAGCCTATCGACACATCCACAGTAAGACTTGTTTATAACTTTTTTAAACCTTACAAATATTTAGCGTACTGTGATAGTCCACTGATGTACTATCATTTCCTTTTTGCGCACAAGTAATCTCATTTTTCATTTTCAATGTTTTTTTATATTTTAAGATTTTCTATTGTTTTTGGCTTTTTCAATCATTTTATCTATCTAAAATGATTTCGAAACGTTGTTTTTCAATTTTACAAGAATTTTTTACAATTTTTAAAATTTTTTCTCCCCCTAAAATTGAAAACATCTTATTAAAATCAAAATAAGAATCTTCCATTTTAACCATTTAACGACTTTTTTACAAATGTGAACGCGAGACTACCATTTTGTTTGTGTGGAATATCACTCCTGTCTCTTGTCTCTCTGCATGAGCAACCACTGCTTCTCAAATGACGTTTGGCTTGAAGCTTGGTTATCATGCACATTCAAACAAACTTTAATCAGTTTTGAATTGGAACCCAATCCATTCTAGATTTAGGTTTTCCAAAATCATTAACATCTGAAGTAAACAAACATTCACACTCTTTTTGATATTCAAACAGTTTGATAGACACTTTATTTGAAAGTTTTACTTTCTTTGATTTTTTAAGTGTTTGAATTATCAAAATTTTCTCCACTGCTCTCTCTTTGTCCTCAGATTTGTATCTGATGAATTCGTTTTACTTGACTGTGAGTAAAATGATTCATTAGAACTTTTATCTGATTTTTTAGACGTATCCGAGGACAAAATCTTTTCCAAATACTCTCTAACTTTTTCCTCTTTTTTCTTAATCTGTCATTTTGCCCTTGTGATAACTTCACTTTTTGTTCTTTGGGCTTCTCTACAGTTTTCTCATTTTTCTTCTCTGTTTTCTTCTCTTCTGGTCTTTTCTCCCTCTGAGATTTAACCGATCTTCTTTTCAGATTAGTCGGATAATCCCTAGAAATATGACCTTTGATTTGACATTTATAGCATCTTCTCGTATCAAATCTCTTTTTCAGGCAGTTAACAGCAATGTGTCCACCAAATCCACAGTTGTAACACACTCTGTTATCGTACCTATCTTTCAGACCAAAACACCAAATCAACACATTGATTTGACATATAGTAGTCATCTTTCCTCCTTCTTCTGTAAAATTGATTTGACTTTGAAGCACTATGGCCCGACCTACACCACTTGTTCTCAAATTTTTGTGAGTTTTGATAATGATTGGATGATCGTACCGATGAGTTTTTATTTTTCTTTTGAAAATTTTCAGAATTCTTAAAACTTTGTTTTTCTTTTTGTTTTCGTTCTTCATTCTGCTTAGAAGGTTTTTGCATTGAGCATTCACCTTTCTTAGAAGATTGTAGAACAGTATCTTGGAATTTCTCTTTTAGTTTTAAAAATATTTCATGTTTATCATTTTTAGCTCTTTCATCATCGGTATCATCATCACAATCTTCAATTATGACATCGTCATAATTTGTGATATTATCACTTATTGGAATTTCCTTTTTTATTATCATTGATCGGTTTTGGACATATATGATCTAACTTTAATGAGGAGGTCACAAAACCTTTCAATAATTTTTCTGAATTAACAGCTTTATTTTTAACAATCTCAACTTCCTTTTCAAGTTGAGCAATTTTCTCAATATGAGAATTTATTGCTATTTGATTTTCTATATTTAATTTTTCAAAAACAAATTTATCATTTTCTAAAATTTTTATTTTATTTTCAAAATTCTTTTCATTTTCTTTTAACTTTTTATTTTTTAATGACAAACATTCCAAATCTTTCAAAAGCTTGACTTTAATAAATTTGAATTTTTGACAATTTAAGCACACAGATTCAGTACACTTTGTGCAAGGTTTTTCGACCTCCACAATTTGTACCTTTACCATTTCTTTATCAACAATTTTTACCTCTGACTTTACCCTTCTTGCTTTAAATCATCTCAGCACGCTCCAGATATTAAGCACGTAGAGCATTCCATAGCTTTTGTGCCGTATCACATTCTGGTAGCAGATTCAAGATATTTCCATTCACTGACTGCTGTATCAGATTAATCATTTTCTTTTCAGCAAAATAGTAATCTTTTTGTTGAGTAGAATATTTGCACTTCTCCAGAATTTGCTGATTTTCATCGCTAGGAATGCCATAACCTATCTCAAGCACGACCCAACTATGGAAATGCGTAGCTTTGACCTAGCTCTCAAATTTTCCTTTCCAAACATCATATTCATCTATATTCATCAACAGAGGAGGCTTCATGGACTCCATTTCATTTTCCAAACTAATTTTCCGTTCAAAACACTTGAAAAATGATTAGCAAACAGACAATTTTTAGAAAAATTTGACTTTTTAACCGAAAATATCAACGTATCGGTTTGCTAAAAATGTTTAGAAATTCTCGGAAAACTTTTTTTACCAGATTAGAGCTTTAAACTCATCTCGTCAATATGAATCTAACGATATATAATGTCCGAGACGGTTTTTTTTTTGTTTAGAAACCTTGGACAAGTCCGGTCGAACTTGTCACAGCGTGCGAAACTCAGCTATTTAACAAGTTCGGGCGAACTTGTATAAGTTTCAAGAGAAACAAGCAAGTTCGGGCGAACTTGTATAAGTTTGAAGGGAAACAAGCAAGTTCGGGCGAACTTGTACTAGATTTTCAACAAATTTTAATCAAGTTTGGGCAAACTTGATAAAATTTGATTGAAAAGTAAGCAAGTTCGTGCGAACTTGATGAAAAATGTGAATTTTTCTGTCAAGTTCGAGCGAACATGTGTTTTCAAACCTGGTTTTTTCTATTTTTCGGCATGAATTCGTTTGTTTTAAGCTCTGATCTTTTCAAGGGTTTATCTGTTATGGATTTTACGTACTATACTTGAAAATCAATCCATTTTATCCGTGAATCGTCCAAGAAAAGTTAAAAATGAAATAAATGATAGAAGATAAGATGATTTTAGTCTAATGTCTTCAAATTAGGTCAATCCTGCTCTGATACCACTTGAAGGTCCATTGTACGGATCGTTCGGGCACTAATCTGACAAACCTAAGATGAACGTGCGGAATCCGTTTGCTTAGGCGACATTGGATACACTCATTTGTTTCTATTTAATCACCATTTCATTAATATTCAACGTTACAGATCCTGGAAACACTTGGACAGAGCTTCGCCTCTGTCGTGACAAAATCACTGAATATTACAAATAAAATGACAACACACATATTTATACTTGAACAAGTTCGCTCCAAATGTGGTTAGGTCAAGTTTGGCCGAACTTGTCATGACAAGTTCGAGCGAACTTGTCCTTCTCCACTACAAGTTCGAGCGAACTTGACTCATAACGTACTTAATTTTGACATTTCGCTCCTAAATACCAACTCGATATTATACGATGACTTAGGCAACATACATATGAATCAACAACTTTTTATCGTTTTGGCTTTTCAGATTTTACAGATTAGCTCCCAGCCTGTTGTTAAAGAAGTACCCATCAGTTCTAGCATCTTACCAGACTTCGAATACCCGTCTTCCAACATTGGTTTGCTGAAAACAATGTAGAAACAAAATCCTCTTTGTATTTTCGTAAGTTTATGCTAAAACACTCTGAAAATCTTTTTGGTTTTAATCTGTAAAGCTGATAAACTATTAACAGGAAAATGTAAACTATGTACAAACATATTTACAGACATATTTTTGTGAATTCGTGTCTAAGGATCATATCAGTTGATTGAGACATATCACCAGTACCATTGACCTTTAGATGACTTTAAGCTTTAAACTTGTTTACCTAGATTGTCGATATGTTTGTCCACTTAAACTTTACCACGTTTCTTAACTGTTTCAAGATATGTTAAGGTAAGATTTATAAAACTTGACTTATCTGCGGTTCCCACTTCTTGAATATACTCTCGTATCAAGATTCCCTAGATTTCATCTTACAGGTGAATATAGCGTAATTGATATCTGTATCTGGGTAATGCGAGACCTTGAGAGCTCAGGTTAGTACTACCGTATAGACAAAGAGATGAAGGCTCGACTTTAAGGTGTGTTCCAATTAAGGAATCTTTTCAGCACTGCAAATGATTAGATCTTTTGATACTTTTCAAGATTGCATGCAGCTTAAAGGTTTATAGCGAAAGTATTATAGAAGTTCTAGGCTATTGCTTCCGCAAAATCAGAAGAACTTGTATAATACCCCAGATATCAACTATCTATAAAGACCTCGTATCTCAGAATTATGCAATCTCTCAAACGAATTTCGAAGTACTAAGCACATATATCCAAGGTGTGTTAATCCACAATATTAAGCAGTTGTAAAATTTAGTTTATATCTTAAAAAGTTTACTGAACGTGTTAAGCCTATCTACACATCCACAGTAATACTTGTTTATCACTTTTAAACTTTACATTTCTTAAGCATACTGTGATAGTCCACTGATGTACTATCATTTCCTTTTTGTGACACCGAATTCTTTTTGTCTTTTCAATGTTTTTACACTTTTTGAAAATTTTCATATGTTTTTGTATTTTCCCAAATATTTCTCCCCTAAAATCAAAAACATATTTTTGGATTTAGATTTTTTAGAAATACTAAAGTAAAAAGATATTTACAAACCATACAAACCAATGCTGATTACTGAACTTGTCGTCCGATCTGTATTCAACCTCAGCTTCCGTACCTGTAAGCAAATTTTTAATACCGTTCGAATTTCACGAATGAAATGGTATCGGATTTCAACGTGTTTTGTACGCGAGTGATGAACTGGATTTTTAGTTATATCGATGGCTGCTTTGTTATCTACAAATAAAGGCGTGTCAAGAAACTGCAGACCATAATCCCTCATCTGTTGCTGAATCCAAAGGATTTGAGAGCAACAACTGGAAGCAGAAATGTATTCCGCTTCACAGGTTGAGAGAGAGACCGTGGTCTGTTTCTTACACTGCCATGTTACCAAACGCGTGCCAAAGAACTGGCATCCTGCAGTTGTAGATTTCGAGTTCAGTTTGTCCACTCTGAAGTCTGAGTCAGCATATCCCGTTAAGTCGAAATTGTCGTTTTTAGGATACCATAAGCCCGTGCTAGGACATCCTTTTATGTAACGAAAGATTCGCTTGACTATCTGCATGTGTGACATTCGAGGACTAGACTGATATTTCGCACATAAGCAAGTAGGATACATGATGTCTAGGCGAGATGCCGTCAGATACATCAGTGAACCTATCATCGATCGATAAAGTGTTTCATCAACTTTTTTTCCATCTCGTCTACGCAAATCCCATGGTTCAGTGCCAGCGGTGTCGAAAGCGGTTGTAAAACCCCGACCGCGAAATAAAAACAACCCGCGACGGAAACGTCGGGGGATCACGTTACAAATTGATTCAAACACATGGTAAATAAAGTTTGGTTTTATTGAACTTATAAATTACATCGTCTTTGTGAATTCGAAACAAAATACAACAACTATTTTATTTAATCAAGCTAAGGCCAGCGTCCATCCTACATGTAGCATACTTGATCATGCATTAGTACCGAAATATATGTGAAAATAAAGTCAACATTGAATGCTGGCGAGTAACATAAGTTTTGTCACGACTCATGGCTTTTGAATATTGAATGATGTTTAATAAACAGTTGTTATTTTAAATAAATCTTTGTAGCCATGAATCTTTGATAAAAATGTTTCTTTTGTAAGGTCGTTTGAGAAATCATTCAATTTAAGAGAAACATTGTATGGTTTATTTAGAAACCATTGGTGACATCGTATGAATCATCCAAATGTCTTGTATTGTATAAACATATATCTTTGTATAAACCAAATGTCTCGTGTAAACAAAATGTCTTGTTATGTATATAAAACAATGTGCCTTTTTGTATAAAACAAGTGTGGTTTGTTGGCGAATACATTCAATCCTTGTTGACTATCGGACAAACCTTTATAAATAAAGGTCTATCAAATGTGTTGCACAGTTTCTGTCATTCCCAGAGGAAACTTCTAAATAAACCTAGGAAGCGGGAATGGGGTTGTCAATCCTATGGTACCATAACATACTACCGGTCGGCGTGATCAAAGTTAATGAATGTATCATTGTCATGTTCAATGTA
The DNA here is from genome assembly GCA_947069175.1 of Scalesia atractyloides. Taxonomy (NCBI): domain Eukaryota; kingdom Viridiplantae; phylum Streptophyta; class Magnoliopsida; order Asterales; family Asteraceae; genus Scalesia; species Scalesia atractyloides. The sequence goes on from CAMTDV010000025.1 coordinate 45,678,806, forward strand.
CCATCAAGTTTCGTACAATGTAAAGCATGTTGTGTATATAAATCATATGTAAATAAGTTTTGTTAATGTGGAAATATATAATTAACCTCAAAACATGTAAAAGAGGGGAATTATGTATTCACCAGAACCATAAGTAGTAAGTATGTTTCGAAAGATAGTTTAGCACATATGAATCACCTCAAAACATTTAGAAAACATAAAGAAGGAGAAATATGTACTCACCTGTAGCTTTAGGATTTTTAACTTGAAGTTTCCTGGTGCAAATTCAGAGTTCCTAATAATAATACAATGCATCACGTGTTAGTAAAATTACCCAAGTCACTTTAGCCACACAACACGAGACAGAACCCCAACGGACTTAGTCAGGCAGAGCCTCAACATGCGTTGGTGGGTCCTAAATCAATCGGGTATGGTGGCCATACTACCCGAGACAGAACCCCAACGGACTTAGTCAGGCAGAGCCTCGACATGCGTTGGTGGGTCCTAAATCAATCGTGCAGGGTGACGATACTACACGAGACAGAACCCCAACGGACTTAGTCAGGCAGAGCCTCGACATGCGTTGGTAGGTCCTAAATCAATCGGGTAGGGTGACGAATTAGGGATCAGGGTTAAAATACGTACAACGGAGCAGAGCTTCATATGTTTAGGGGTTTAGGGGGTTCCGGGACTCTGACAGAGTTTAGAGAGAGTAAGAGATGTCGATTTTCGATCGAACTGAGCGATTTGAACTCGTCCCAGGCCGGCCTTTATATACCGAAATTTGACTCTCCCGCGCGTCGCGTGTGGAGACAGGGAATCTCTCGCGTGGCGCGGGGGAGGTCAGCTAGGCCTAGATTGCCACTGGTCTAAGGTAGGTTGGACACATGTCGTGAAACGGAGCCACGTCTCCTGGCACTCTCCCGCGCGTCGCGGGAGATGACAGGGTTTCTAACGCATAGCGCCTGAGAGGTCCAAGTTTTTTTTCGTGTCGGGTTTCCGTCGCGCGTGATAGGGGTTGCGACTAAGGTCCTTGTAAGATTACTTATTCTTTAAACAATTTTATTAAAAATGTAACCGATCGACAGGAACAACGGTTGAAATTTTGAAAATGTTACAGTCTCCCCTACTTCGGGAAATTTCGTCCCGAAATTTAATTAGTGGAGACTTGAGAGAAAAGATGTGGATATTTTGCTTTCATTTGATCCTCTTGTTCCCAGGTAAATTCTGGGCCACATTTGGATTCCCAATGAAGTTTAACAATTGGAATTCGACTACGCTTGAGTTTCTTGACTTCACGGTCCATAATTTCCACAGGTTTCTCGATGAAATGCATAGTATCATCAATACGAATTTCATCAAGGGGGATGTGTAGGTTTTCATGCGCTAAACACTTTTTCTAGTTGGACACGTGAAAAGTTGGATCAACATTTCCAAGTTCAGGAGGTAGTTCGAGTTTATAGGCTACCTTTCCGATCTTTTCAATGATCTTAAAAGGTACCACATATCGAGGAGCTAGTTTACCTTTCTTTCCAAATCTGACTATATCCTTCCAAGGGGATGCCTTGAGAAGAACACGGTCACCAATTTGGAATTCCAAAGGTTTGCGTCGTTTGTCAGCATAACTCTTTTGACGACTTCTTGCTGTCAATAGGTTATTGCGGATTTTCATGATTTTGTCCGTTGTTTCTTGAATGAGTTCAGGTCCAGTGATTTGAGCTTCACCAACTTCATTCCAACAGACAGGTGAATGACATTTTCGGCCATAAAGAGCTTCGAATGGAGCCATGTTGATGCTGGAGTGATAACTGTTGTTGTAGGAGAATTCGATCAAAGGTAGATGCGAATCCTAACTACCACGAAAGTCAATCACACAAGCTCTAAGCATATCCTCAAGTGTTTGGATTGTCCTTTCGGTTTGTCCATCCGTTTGACGATGATACGCAGTGCTTAGATTTAATTTAGTTCCCATGGCTGATTGCATTGTTTTCCAGAAACGAGATGAGAAACGAGCATCACGATCTGAAATGATATTCAAAGGAACACCATGATGATATACAATCTCATTGATATAGATCTTAGCAAGTTTGTCAGCAGATAAATCCTGACAAATTGGCAAAAAGTGTGCTGACTTAGTCAGACGGTCAATGACTACCCAAATGGCATCATGGCCTGTAGAAGTGCGTGGTAACTTGGTGATGAGATCCATAGCGATGTTCTCCCATTTCCATACCGGAAATTCTGGTTGTTTGAGCAAACCGGAGGGACGTTGATGTTCTGCCTTAACTTTAAGACAAGTAAGGCATTTGGACACGTACAAAGCTATATCCTTTTTCATACCCGGCCACCAATACTGGGTACGAAGGTCCATGTACATTTTGTCTGTACCTGGATGGATGGAATAACGTGACTTGTGTGCTTTGTCCATCAGTAAGGTACGAAGATTATCTTGGTTTGGAATCCATATACGATTCAAGAAATAGAGTAACCCATCATCTTTAGTTTCAAGCTGAAGCTCAAGATTATGAGGTAGTTCATTATTCATCAAGCTTTGGGTTATGCAAGTATGTTGGGCTTGAGAAATACGTGTTTGGAGATCTGATTGTATGCGAACACAATGAAGTTTGACTTGTTCTTTGCGACTAAGTGCATCTTCTATGACATTCGCCTTACCAGGGTGGTAACTAATTTCACAGTCATAGTCATTCAGAAGTTCGAACCAACGTCGTTGTCTCATGTTTAGTTCCTTTTGATTGAAAATGTGTTGGAGACTTTTGTGGTCAGTGAAAACCACACATTTAGTACCATAGAGGTAATGTCTCCAAATTTTGAGAGCGAAAATAAGGACACCTAACTCAAGATGATGAGCTTTGTAGTTCTTTTCATGAAATTTCAATTGCCTTGATGCATATGCTATGACTTTGTCTCTTTCCGTGAGAACACAACCAAAGCCTAGATTTGAGGCATCACAATATACAACGAAATCGTTATTGCCATCAGGCAAGGATAGAATAGGAGCATCACAAAGCTTTTGTTTCAAGGTTTGGAAAGCTTCCTCTTGTTTTGGTCCGCATTCAAATGATTTATTCTTTTGAGTTAAAGAAGTGAGTGGAACCGCAATCTTGGAAAAATTTGTGATAAAACAACGATAGTAATCGGCTAGACCAAGAAAAGAACGAACTTCGGTAGGAGTAGTAGGTGTACTCCAATCCTTGATCGCTGTGATTTTGGCGGGGTCCACATGTATGCCTTGTTTGTTGATAATGTGACCTAAGAATTGAACTTCATTTAGCCAAAATTGACACTTGGAGAATTTGGCATAAAGTTGTTCCTTCTTTAGAAGCTCCATCGTTAGACAGAGGTGTTGTTCGTGGTCAGCTCGAGATTTCGAATAAATCAAGATGTCATCGATAAAAATAATGATGAACTTATCTAAATATGGTTTACAAACCCTATTCATTAAGTCCATGAAAACAGCAGGAGCATTTGTTAATCCAAAAGGCATGAAAGTGAATTCATAATGGCCGTATCGGGTTCGAAAAGCAGTTTTGGGAATATCTTCTTCTTGTCACAAAGTTGATGATACTCTGAACGGAGGTCGATCTTGGAAAAACAGGTAGCACCTTGCAGTTGATCAAAAAGATCAACAATACGAGGTAGGGGATATCGATTTTTAATCGTGAGTTTGTTGAGCTCACGATAATCGATGCACATGCGAAAGGATCTGTCCTTCTTTTTCACAAAAAGCACATGAGCGCCCCAAGGTGAAAACTCAGACGAATGAAACCTTTGTCTGAAAGCTCTTGGAGTTTTTTCGACAATTCTTGCATTTCAGATGGTGCAAGACGGTAAGGGGATTTGGCAATTGGGTTGGCACCAGGTATAAGATAGATGCAAAATTCCACTTGGCGTACCAGAGATAAGCCAGGTAGATCTTCCGGAAATACCTCGGGAAAATCCCGAACAATGGGGATGTCTTGATACTATTGCTTTTGTCTTTCTTTTCCATGATATGCGCCTAGAAAGCTACATAGTTCTTTCGTAGGTATTTCTGGGCTTGGGTACACGTCATGAATTTGAGTTTACCAAAAGGTTCCTCTCCATGAACGTTTAAGATTTCGCTAGATGGAAGAGGTATACGAACAATTTTATCGAAACAGATTACTTCAGCATGGTGTTTTGTTAACCAATCCATTCCGATTATGACGTCAAAACTCCCAAGTTGAATTGGCGTGAGGTCAATGGGAAAAAGATGGTTTTTGAGGTTTAGTTGACAATTGAAAATAATGGAATCAAGTAAAAGGGATTTGCCATTAGCTATTTCTACCATTAAAGATTTCCCTAGCTTAGTTCGGGGCATTGAAAGAAAAGGTTCAAATGCTATGGATACAAAACTTTTATCGGCACATGAATCAAAAAGAATAGAAGCAGGATGATTATTAACAAGGAACGTACCGTTAACCACGTTATTGTCAGCACGAGCCTCATTAGCATTCAGGTTAAATGCGCATCCACGAGTTGGAGTAGCATTAACAAGCTTCAGGCAATTGTTTGGGTAGTGAGTAAGATCACCACAATTAACAAGCTTCGGGCAATTGTTTAAGTAGTGAGTAAGATCACCACAGTTTGGAATAGTTTGGTTCAGGGTAGGTGCAGAACGACAAACGTTGGCCAAGTGACCAAATCGTCCATAGAGGGTACATTGGCGACATGGTAAATGATGTTGGTGATGACGGTTACATCGGTTGCACAAGGGTGCAGTACCAACATATTGTTTCTTAGCAGGAGGTCGAGCTGGTTGGTTGGGGGTAACTTGGTTGGTTGGTGTAACAACAGTAAAATTCTTGGAAGCCTTCCGCTTCCTTGAATTTTTGGGAGGTTCGGTTTTGGTTTCTTTTGGTTTCTTTGGGGTGTTCTTAGCAGATTGTTTCTTGTCACCTTTGCGGAAAAGTTTCCCTTTCTTGACTTGAGAATCGGTTAGAGTTGCAGCTAGTTCAATAGCTTCCCTAACGGTGGCTGGATGGCTACCAGTAACGATGTCTTGAACAGGATCAGGTAAACAATCAATGTATTTCTCAATTGTGACATCGCGGTTTTTCGGATAACTTAAACGCACTACTTTACGGTTATTAATTCGAAGACTTGAATTCGTACGCTCGAAATAGTTACGATAATTTAGCGAACTTGTCAAATGAAGTATGTGCTATGTGTATTGAACATTTATGAGTTGGTGAATATGTGATGTTCGATTACGTGGTTGTTTTAGTTATAAAATATTTATAGTAAATATGTACACGAACCAAACCGAACCGCGACACGAACCAACCTCGATTCCTTGTGACTCTAGGAGTGAACCAAGTTTTAAACCCAAACCAACCAACCCAAACCCTTCGGCCGCGTGCAACCCAAACCGCAAACCCATTCCCTCTTCTCCTTACTCTTGCGCCTATATATACAAACACACATGCATGCTTTGCTTCACAAAAACAAAACACACAAAACCCTAATAGCAAACAGCCGACGGCAGCTTTCCTTCATCATCTCGATCTGATCAGCCTTGTTCACCTTCTCGGTCGCGCAACAGCCTTCCCCTTCCTTTCCTCCCGGTCGCAGCAGCCCTCGCCATCTTCATCCTCGGTCGCGATTCTATTTGATCATCGGTTCCTCATCTCACTCACGGCTCATTGATCCCATTATTAAAGGTTAGGATTTATAATTGTTTGCAAGATGATATTCGGATTATATGTGTTTGAATGTAGTGATTATGTTGTTAATCGGCTGATTTATCATAGTTTGCATGTATGATTGTTTTCGGAACTCATAGTTTGCAAGTGTGTTTTGTTTATAAAGACTAGAGATATTGATTAGGGTTTGCATGGATATGTTATATGTATTGATCTATGATTGGAAAAATCAGTTCTTGATCGCATATGTTCAATATATAAACGGTTTAAGCGAGTTAGTTTGTGATAAAGTGCTGAATCAGGCTGCTGAATGATGGTTACAGCCGACTTCAACTGGCTGTAACTCGGTCATTAGTTGTCGAAAAACGGATTTTCTGAACTCTAAAACGTATAGATTTGAATAACGAATCTAATGGCGCTGGATTCATATTTTTCTGAAGTCGTTTGATATTTTTAAGTGGCCAATTAAGTTCAGTAACTAAAGCTGTGAAAATCCTGAAATTTTGTTAGTTGTTTATCGAGTTGGATTTTATAATCTGTAGGGATTCGAATCATGAATTTTGTACAGCAACTAGGTATGGAAATTTCAGGGCAACTCCCACTAGAATTTTGTTAATTGGACGATCGGTGATTTTTAAATAAATTCTTCCGTGGACTGCAGTCAGAAAGCGACAAATCTGACTGCAGCCTAGTATATTAATATTTATGATTAATTGGTAAAGTATTAGGACTTGAAAAATTTATATAAACTTCTACAGTATAATTGTCACCTGCTGTAAAATAATTGCAATTTTTGGAACGTTGGAACTATTTTATAAAAATCCTAGAAAACAGCCGAATTATGAGTATGTAAGCTGAAACTTAATAACTTGTGAATGTGTGCACCAAAGTGTTGTATGGATTGGATTATGTTCATGATAAATTGTTTTGATTACTATGCTCACATGAGGATACTTGCATGCATGTTTGAGTGTTAGGAATTTTGATTGTGTGTATCACTTTGTGCGTAAATTATGTGTAGAACTTTGTATTGGTGTGTTCACACACTGACTTGAAATCAATTGGTTTGTTAGGACGCAATTAGCAGTCCCATCCTTTACGACTTCTTTGCTACACTAACCGAGCAACTAAAGGTGAGTTCACGACCCCTAATTTTATCCGGTTTTAAACAACAGGGGGAGAAACATGTATACACTCTTCAAACTCAATCTCTTTACGTTATACGAATTTAACGTCACATAACTATTCGGTAACTAAGTTAATGTTAATGTAACGTTATGGTCACTAAGCAGCTATATCACATAAGTCCTCGACAATCTCTCGGATTGTTAGTATTGGGTTTTAATAGCGGGGAAATTATAAGTAGTACTACTGGGCCCGACAAGCCCCATCCGAGCTAGTCGCGCTAGCCGACCGGGTATGGTCAACGGGTGAATAATTTGGCCTAACTTCGCCATGGTCAGTGATAGGCCTGGCAACACGGAGGCACAACAGTCAGCTTCGATCGCAAACACTTACGTGACATAACTTTAGGCTAGCTACCTATATATGTTAACATTGAACTTAATTACGAAACAACTATATTATCCCGGGTTGGGGATAATGGAAACAACAACTATATTATCCCGGGTTAGGGATAATGGAAACAACAACTTTATTATTCCGGGTTTGGAATAAGGGAACCAACATCATTATTATTCCGGTTAAGGAATAATGGAACTATCGGTATTATTCCGGGTTGGGAATAATGGAACTAAATCGTTATCCCGGGTTAGGGATAAGGGGGAAACAAACTCATAACCGAACAAACGAATTTATGAAAACCTGTGAACTCACTCATCTTTAATGTTGACACTTGTTTCTTTACATGTTTCTTAGGACGCTAGGAGCTCTAGGTGCACTCACTTGCATTGATCAAGACATCTTTTATCGAGTCTCATTTACAAACATTGTTTTGGGTTTTTCATTTGTTTTGGCGTTTGTGTTGGCGCCCGTTTCCCTACTTATTTTATGCTTCCGCTCAACCATAAAAACTAATACTTCTGCTAAACATTGGTAACTAACTAAGACAATATAAAATTTACGATGAATGGTTAAACAAATGATTTTTGGAAAACGTATTATCAAATCATATAGAGTCGTTCGACGTACTAGTGTTTCAGATTCTGGTTTGTTCACACGCCTCGCGGTAAAACTCCGCAAGTGGAAATTGAGGGTGTGACATCAATGGCCTTATCCAAGGGAGTGACTATATGTCACACCCTCAATTTCCACTTGCGGAGTTTTACCGAGAGGCGTGTGAACAAACCAGAATCTGAAACACTAGTACGTCGAACGACTCTATATGATTTGATAATACGTTTCCAAAAATCATTTGTCGTAGATTTTATATTGTCTTGATTAGTTACCAATATTTAGCGGAAGCATCAGTTTTTAAAGTTGAGCGGAAGTATAAATAAGTAGTGAAGCGGGCGCCAACACAAACGCCAAAACAAATGAAAAACACAAAACAATACTTGTAAATAATACTCGATAAAAGATGTCTTGTTCAATGCATGTGCGTGCACCTAGAGCTCCTAGCGTCCTGAGAAACATGTAAAGAAACAAGTGTCAACATTATAGATGAGTGAGTTCACAGGTTTTCATAAATTCGTTTGTTTCCCCCGTTATCCCTAACCCGGGATAACGATTTAGTCCATTATTCCCAACCCGGAATAATATTGATGTTGATTCCATTATTCCAAACCCGGAATAATAAGTTGTTGTTTCCATTATTCCACCGGGATAATAAGTTGTTGTTTCCATTATTCCAAACCCGGAATAATAAGTTGTCGTTTCCATTATCCCCAACCCGGGATAATATAGTTGTTTCGTAATTAAGTTCAATGTTAACATATATAGGTAGCTAGCCTAAAGTTATGTCACGTAAGTGTTCGCGAACGAAGCTGACTGTTGTGCCTCCGTGTTGCCAGGCCTATCACTGACCATGGCGAAGTTAGGCCGAATTATTCACCCGTTGACCATACCCGGTCGGCTAGCGCGATTAGCTCGGATGGGGCTTGTCGGGCCCAGTAGTACTACTTATAACTCCCCCGCTATTAAACCCAATACTAACGATCCGAGAGATTGACGAGGACTTAAGTGATAAAGCTGCTTAGTGACCATAACATTACATTAACATTAACTTAGTTACCGAATAGTTATGTGACGTTAAATTCGTATAACGTAAAGAGATTGAGTTTGAAGAGTGTATACATGTTTCTCCCCCTGTTGTTTAAAAACCGGATAAAGTTAGGGGCCGTGAACTCACCTTTATTTGCTCGGTTAGTGTAGCAAAGAAGTTATAAGAGATGGGACCGCTAGTTGCGTCCTAACAAACCAATTAATTCCAAGTCAGTGTGTGAACACACCAATACCAATTCTACACGTAATTTACGCACAAAGTGATACACACAAACAACATATCTAACACTCAAACATGCATGCAAGTATCCTCATGTGAACCTAGTGATCAAAACAACTTATCATGAACATAAACCAATCCATGCCACAATTTGGTGCACACAATCACAAGTTATCAAATTTCAGCTTAACGCTCATAATTCAGCTGTTTTCTAGGATTTTTATAAAATAGTTCCAACGTTCCAAAAATTCCAATATCTTTACAGAAGGTGTCATTTATACTGTAGAAATTTATATAAATTTTCCAAGTCCTAAATCTTTACCATTTAACCATAAATATCAATATACTCGGCTGCAGTCAGATTTATCGCTTTCTGACTGCAGTCCACGGAAGAATTTATTTAAAAATCACTGATCGTCCAATTAACAAAATTCCAGTTGGAGTTGCCCGGAAATTTCCATACCTAGTTTCTGTACAAAAATCATGACTCAACTACCTACTGATTTTAAAATCCAACTCGATAAACAACTAACAAAATTTCAGGATTTTCACAGCTTTAGTTACTGAACTTATTTGGCCCTTTAAAAATATCAAACGACTTCAGAAAATTATGAATCCAGCGCCCTTAGATTCGTTTTCAAATCTCTACGTTCTAGACATCAGAAAGTCCGTTTTTCGACAACTAATGACCGAGTTACAGCCAGATGAAGTCGGCTGTAACTATTACTCAGCAAACTGTTTCAGCATATCATTATCATAGACTCACATCAGCCGTTCATACGATTAACCTAGACGATCAAGAACCGGTTTCCTAGTCATAGATCAATACTAATAACATATCCATGCAAACCCTAATCAACATCTCTAGTTTTTATAACAAAACATACTCGCAAACTTATAAGTTCTGCAAACACTCATTCATGTAAACAATGATAATTCAGCCGCTTACTTTCAAACACATATAATCCGAAAACAAACCAATTAATCATTCAAGCACGTATATCCGATATTATCTTGTAGCATATGACAAATTTTAATCTTTTAATAACAAGGTAAACGAACCGTGAGTACGATAAGGGACCGTGATCAAAGATTGCTTGCGACCGAGGATGAAGATGGCGAGGGCTGCTGCTGCGACCGAAAGAAAAGAAAACGAAAAGCTGTTGCGACCGAGACTGAAAGGGACTGAAAGCAACAAGCTGTTAGCGACCGAGAACGTGAACAAGGCTGATCAGATCGAGGTGATGAAGGAAGGAAGCTGTTCGCGATCAAAAGGGATGAAGGATCGGCTGCCGACGGCAGTTTTTCTTTTAGGGTTTTGTAGTTGTGAAAGAGCATGCATAGGTGTGTGTATATATAGCGCAAGGAGACAACAAGGTCACGGTTTGGATTTGAATTCGTGGCCGAGGAACTAGGGTGGGTCGGTTTGGGTTTGATCTTGCGGCCGAGATATGTTTGGGTTGGTTTGGTTTGGTTTGCACTTGGCCGAGAATGGCTTAAGGTTTAAGGTCTAAATCTCGTGGCCGAAGACTTGGGTTTAAGGTTTCCTAGAATCACAAGGAGTTCGGTTTGTGTTTGTGTCGCGGTTCGGTTCGTGTACATATTTATTATATATACATATATTTTGTAACTAAAACAATTCACGTAATCACACATCACGTATTCATTAACTCGTACATGTTTAATTCATAGCATATAATTCACTCGACAAGTATTGCGTTTAAGTTGTCCGAAAAACCCGGGATGTCACACTATAGTGGGACATAGTAGGCTTAATTCCTCGTATCGATCTGTGTAGGCACGATTCTCGCCACTATCTTGCTTGAGATCGTGGAATTCATTCTCAAGTGCCCTTATCTCACTGCGTGGGAAGAATTCTTTCATCATGAGAGCTCTAAGTTCTCCCCAACTTTGTGCCATGGCTACATCCGCACCTCGATCTCTAATGATCCCATTCCACCATGTGAGCGCTCTTTTCTGGAATACGCTTGAAGCAAACTCTACTTTGCGCTCACTGGGACATTGACAATGGCGAAAAGTGTTCTCAATACTTTCAAACCATTGTAGGAGCCTAGTAGCTCCTTCAGACCCACAGAACTTGGGTGGTTTAGCCGAATTGAACTGTTTGAAATTACACAGTACATTGTTGTTATTGTTATTTGAGTGTTGAGTTGGGTCACAAGGTTTGGAAGTATTGCAGCCATTTGTTGAGCGATCATAGCTGCCATTTCGGCGTTTTGAGTAGTGTCGCGACGAGGAGGTATTCTAAAAGAAAAGGAAATATGAGAGGAAACGAGTGAGATTGATAAAGGATGGTTAAAAAGAAATATTAAAATATCAACGAAGCATAAGGAGTGTATCCATTTATTCGTTACTTAAAACAAATAAACGACACGGTGACTAGTCAAAGTAAATGGGTCTTTATAATGTATAGCGAAGACATGCTTTAGCCTATAAGTGGACACTCACCCCAAGAATTCCCAGGTAAGAGTGACTGGTCCGATTAAGTGGATTTGTACGAACACTCTAGCATTAGACAGAAAACCAGGGTACATGCATCCACCCTTCCAGATTGCATGTGTTCACATTATTAAAACCCAAATTTTCACGAGATTTTGAAAACATTTTAAGGCTTTAAAAGCCTAAAAACAAATCATCTAAGGATAGATGATGATTTCTTGTAAAATTTTGGGAAATCTTGACTTTTAAGAATGAATGTGAGATTTTGTATTGTTTTGTAATCACCTAAGGATAGGTGATGGTATTGTATTTAAAATCTAAATGCAAGACAACTTGCGTTGGGATCCTATGAAGGTTATAATCTAGGTCAAAAGTGTTACTAATAACCTAATTCCCTATAACCATGGCTCTGATACCAACCTGTAACACCCCAACCGCAAAATAAAAACAACCGCGACGGAAACGTCGGGGGGTCACATTACAAATTGATTCAAACACATGGTAAATAAAATTTGGTTATATTGAACTTATAAATTACATCGTCTTTGAGAATTCGAAACAAAATACAACAACTATTTTATTTAATCAAGCTAAGGCTAGCGTCCATCCTACATGTAGCATACTTGATCATGCATTAGAACCTGAAAAATATGTGAAAATAAAGTCAACATTGAATGCTGGCGAGTAACTTAAGTTTTGTCACGACTCATGGCTTTTGAATATTGAATGATGTTTAATAAACAGTTGTTATTTTAAATAAATCTTTGTAGCCATGAATCTTTGATAAAAATGTTTCTTTGGTAAGGTCGTTTGAGAAATCATTCAATTTAAGAGAAACATTGTATGGTTTATTTAGAAACCATTGGTGACATTGTATGAATCAACCAAATGTCTTGTATTGTATAAACATATATCTTTATATAAACCAAATGTCTTGTGTAAACAAAATGTCTTGTTATGTATATAAAATAATTTGCCTTTTTGTATAAAACAAGTGTGGTTTGTTGGCGAATACATTCAAGCCTTGTTGACTGTCGGACAAACCTTTATAAATAAAGGTCTGCCAAATGTGTTGCACAGTTTCTGTCATTCCCAGAGGAAACTTCCAAACAAACCTAGGAAGCGGGAATGGGGTTGTCAATCCTATGGTACCATAACATACTACCGGTCGGCGTGATCAAAGTTAATGAATGTATCTTTGTCATGTTCAACATACCATTAAGTTTCGTACAATGTAAAGCATGTTTTGAAAGACAGTTTACCTCAAAACATGTAATAGAGGGGAATTATGTATTCACAAGAATCATAGTTAGTAAGTATGTTTTGAAAGATAGTTTAGCACATATGAATCACCTCAAAACATTTAGAAAACATAAAGAAGGAGAACTATGTACTCGCCTGTAGCTTTAGGATTTTTAACTTAAAGCTTCCTAGTGCAAATTCTGAGTTCCTAATAATAATGCAATGCATCACGTGTTAGTAAAATTACCCAAGTCACTTTAGCCACACCAACACGAGATAGAACCCCAACGGACTTAGTCAGGCAGAGCCTCGACATGCGTTGGTGGGTCCTAAATCAATCGGGTATGGTGGCCATACTACCCGAGACAGAACCCCAACGGACTTAGTAGGCAGAGCCTCGACATGCGTTGGTGGGTCCTAAATCAATCGGACAGGGTGACGATACTACACGAGACAGAACCCCAACGGACTTAGTCAGGCAAAGCCTCGACATGCGTTGGTGGGTCCTAAATCAATCGGGTAGTGTGACGAATTAGGGATTAGGGGTTAAAATACTTACAACGGAGCAGAGCTTCCAGGTTTAGGGGTTTAGGGGGGTTCCAGGACTCGGACAGAGTTTAGAGAGAGTAAGAGATGTCGATTTTCAATCGAACTGAGCGATTTGAACTTGTCCCAGGCCAGCCTTTATATACCCGAAATTTGACTCTCCCCGCGCGTCGCGCGGGGAAACAGGGAATCTCTCGCGTGGTGCAGGGAGGTCAGCTAGGCCTAGAATGCCACCGGTCTAAGGTAGGTTGGACACATGTCGCGAAATGGAGCCACGTGTCCTGGCACTCTCCCGTGCGTCGCGGGAGATGACAGCATTTCTGGCGCATGGCGCCTGAGAGGTCCAAGTTTTTATTTTTTTCATGTCGGGTTTCGTCGCACGTGACAGGGGTTCCGACTAAGGTCCTTGTAAGATTACTTATTTTGTAAACAATTTTATTAAAAAGGTAACTGATCAACAGGAACAACTGTTGAAACTTTGCAAATGTTACAACGGCTTGAGCAATCCATTTCAAACTTTTTGAGAATTTCATGAACATACTTAATCTGATGAATGAATAACCCGTCTGGAAGCTGATCCCCTTGAAGACCTAAGAATAATTTCATTTCGCCCATCGAGGACATCACAAATTTCTTCTTCATGATCTTTTCAAATTCTTTGCCCAGTCTATCATCCGTAGAACCTAAAATGATATCATCCACATAGATTTGTACAATTATCAGATGCGATCCAACTTCTCGAGTAAACAAAGTGCTGTCCACTGTGCCTCGTGTAAAGCCATTTCCTACGAAATGTTGCGATAACGTCTCGTACCAAGCTCTCTGGGCTTGGTGTAAACCGTACGAGGCTTTATCCAGGAGATATGCTTTGTTCTTGTTCAGTGGATCGATGAAACCCGGTGGTTGGCCGACGTACACTTGTTCACGAAGTTTACCGTAGAGAAATGCAGATTTTACATCCAACTAGTACACCTTAAATCCTTTCCAAGCTGCGAACGCTAGGAAAATGCGGATAGACTCTAATCGCGCAGTCGGTGCGTATACCTCCATGTAATCTATACCTTCCTGTTGGTGGAATCCCTTGACAACCAGCCGAGCTTTGTTTCGGGCTATTACACCCCGATCGTCTCTTTTACACTTGAAGACCCACTTTGTGTCAATAGCTTTCTATTTTGGTGGCACGTCTACAAGCTTCCAAACACCCAACTTCTCGAACTGTAACAGTTCTTCTTGCATTACCCAATTCTCGTCAGCCAGAACCTCATTAACTGTCTTTGGCTCTATTTGAGAAATGAAACATGATTAGTAACAGTAATTCTGAGTTGGTGCAACTCGGGTGTAGAAACAACTAAGTGCTTTATTGATTTGGCTTCTTGTACGCACACCAGTTTGTAGTTCTCCTATAATATTCGTTGAAGGATGGTAAGAATATGATCGCGGCATTTCTTCTGTTGGAATATCAACTGAGCTTTGCTGATTTGAAAAAATCAGATCACTGTTCACACCAACATTAGGAATAATTGATGAAGCTTGCTTCTATTTCTCGGACTAGCAATTGATTCAACATGTTAGAAATCTGCTCAACTTCTTCATCCGATGAAGTTTCACCATCAGCATCAATGTCGGTGCTTCATCTGAGTCAGAATTCTAATTCTAAGGCATGTTGGGACCTGATGTTGTAGTTCCTAGTTCATTAGAAGCATTCACTAAAGGTGTAACAGGTGTTACTTCTACTTCAGAAACATTTTCAACTTGAACACCACTGCTATTGCTTGGACCTACTCCGGAAGATGAAGAATCCAACGTGGGTTGATTAACCATAATTGGTCTAATGATTTGTTCTTGATTTGCCAACTGTTGAAGATAGTATAACGTTGCAATTTCTTCTTCAGACGGTTCTTCTGGCAAGTCGAAGGACTTCCAAAGATCTTGGTAGTTAAACAGCCACGCGTCACCTCTCCTTTGAATAGGATCCATATAGTTGAAACCATCCACGTGCTATTCTTCAATAACCTTTCTCAACGAGGGAACATATACTCTTCTAAGCGGACTCGCATATCCGACAAAGAAACCTTCAAGAGATTTAGCTCCGAATTTGCCATCTTGATCAATTAAAGTACATGGCGCACCAAATGGTTCTAAGAATTTCAAATTTAGCTTCCGTTGGTTTATCATCTCAAAACATGTCTTCTTTGTTGGTTTGATAATAAGAACTATGTTTAACGTGTAACAAGCCATAGCAACCGCTTCACTTCAGAAGCTGACTGGAAGTTTAGAATCTGCAAGCATGGTTCTCGCAGTTTCAATCAAAGTTCTGTTCTTCCGTTCCGCAACACCGTTTTGCTGTGGAGTATAGGGAGCACTAAACTCGTGCAGAATCCCTTTAGCGTTGTAGAATTCCTTCATTTTGTTATTCTTAAACTCTGTGACGTTGTCACTTTGCGTCTGACCGGTAGATGATAAAGATTCTCGAGTTTCTTAAACAAATCACCAAATTCTCAAACATTTCGTATTTTGATTCCTGAAAGAATACCCATGAATATCTGGAATAGTCAACTGTCACGACCAAGCAATATAAGTCTCCTGCGATGCTTCGAACATTTACCGGACCAAATAAATCCATGTGGAGACGTTCTAATGGCAACTTGATTGAGTTCAGAATTTTCTTCGGATGGGATTTCTTGATCTGCTTTCCGTTTTTACATTCTAAGCAGTGATCAGACATTTGAAAACTCCTAAGATTTACACCTTCTACCAGATCATTATGAACCAAGAACTTCATTTTTCGCAAATGAATATGCCCCATCCTACGATGCCAAAGAATATAATCTTTTTCAGTAGCCTTTGTCACAAAACATTGCGCTGATTTTGATGAAGTGGTAGCGACGCCCATATCAAGAACATATAAATCATTCTCTCGTGGTGCTCGCATCAGAATCCACTCATCTGGTATTTTGAAACCCGGCTTCAAGATAATACATTCTCTGTCGTTGAAATGCACCGTGAACTTCTTGTCGCAAATCAGCGATATGCTCAGAAGATTATTCTCCAACTCTGCAATATAATTCACGTGATCGAATGAAACTACGCCATTACTCCCTCGGCGACTATCCTTCCACCCTGGTTACCAGTAAATGTAACATATCCACCATTGATAGCTTTTATGTCGAATAGCAACGCTTTCATTCCCGTCATATGCCTGGACGCTCCACTATCCAAAATCCACTTAGAAAGTACGGATCTCTGGAGCCCCTGGGCATTTCAACAATTAGTTAAACAACGCGACCCAAGCCTTTTTGGTCTTGGGTTAAATTGGATAACCATCATCGTAATCAAACTCGCATTCGTCAGCATAATCAAATTCATATTCATCTTCTGAATTTTCTATGATGTTTATGTTTGAAAACTTCACTTTCTGTTTATCTTTTGAAATATTACCACTTGTGGATTTGACAGTGTTAGTTTCAATTTCAGATTTTGATTCTTTCATGTTATCAGTCTTTACAGGCTCAGACTTAATAACATTGGATGTTGTTGACCGTTTCTTTGCAATCCATGCTTGAGATATTATGTTAGCCTTGTTGATGTAAAACTTGTTTTCATTAGCCTTTGAAGTTTCACCTTTTTTGAAAGTTGAATTTTCAAACTTTTGATCTGTTTTAGGTTTAACTTCAGCTTTTGATTCGTTTCTTTTCAAAATCTTTATAGGTTTTACAAACTCTGGTAGCTTTGGTTTCACAACATTTGAACTTTCTTTCCTTCGAAGATAAGTCATGTTTGATTTCGGACATTGACGTGCAATATGACCAATTTCGTTGCACTTGAAACAAGTCCGAGAATCATGTGGATGTCCTTTAGTGGGTTTTACACCACTTGCAATTTTGGCTTTATCTGGAAGTTCTTTCTGTTTTTTAAACTCATCATTTGATTGTTTGCCAATCAAACTTTCCTCATGAAAACAAGTTGCTGAAAAGAAAATGATTAATCTTATCCAGCAATCGGTTAAGGAAGACATCCTGATACTTTTACCAGACTACAAGATTTCGAAAGAATTATGGAAATCTCTGAAGAATAACTTTCAAAAGTGTGTAGTGGTTAAGAACTGTGAAGCTCTAGTTTCAAGTACATCCACAAATGAGTGTTCAAGTTCTAAACCAGTCTATCCGGTCTATGATGTATACAATTATCAGGCAGATAATGCCAAACTCTTGAATGAGATTGAGAGTTTGACATTAGAAAATAAAAAATTAAAAGAAAATGAAAAGAATTTTGAAAACAAAATAAAAATTTTAGAAAATGAAAAATTACAAAGGGTAGTAGATTTTCAAAATAAAATAAAAATGTTTAAAAATGATAAAATTGTTTTCGAGAAATTAAATATAGAAAATCAAATAAAAATAAATTCTCATATTAAGAAAATAGCTCAACTTGAAAAAGAAGTTGAGACTGTTAAAAATAAAGCTGTTAATTCAGAAAAATTATTGAAAGGTTTTGTGACCTCCTCATTAAAGTTAGATCATATATGTCCAAAACCGATCAATAATAATAAAAGAGAAATTCCAATAAGTAACATTGTTACAAATTATGACGATGTCATAATTGAAGATTGTGATGATAATACTGATGATGAAAAAGCTAAAAATGATAAACATGAAATATTATTAAAACTAAAAGAAAAATTTCAAGAAACTGTTCTACAATCTACTGAAAAAGGTGAATGCTCAATGCAAAAACCTTCTAAGCAGAATGGAGAACAAAAACAAAAGGAAAAACAAAGTTTTAAAAATTCTAAAAATTTTCAAAGAAAAATAAAAGTTCATCGGTATGATCATCCAATCATTATAAAAATTCACAAAAATTGGAAAATCAAAACTCACAAAAATTTGAAAATAAGTGGTGTAGGTCGGACCACAGTGCTTCAAAGTTAAATCAAGTTTACAGAAGAAGCAAGAAAGATGACTACTACACATCAAATCAATGTTATGATTTAAGTGTATGGTTTGATAAAGAAGATCGGTATGATAACAGGGTGTGTTACAACTGCGGAGTATGTGGACATATTGCTGTTAACTACCAAAGAAAGAGATTTGATTCGAAAAGATGCTATAATTGTCAAATCAAAGGTCATGTTTCCAGAAATTGTCCGATAAATTCGAAGATAAGATCGTCGGATATATTTCAGGGGGGAACAGAAAAGCTGCGAAGAAGACAGTAAAAACAGAAGAAAAGCCCAAAGAACATAAAGTGAAATTACCGCAAGGGCAGAAAGACAAATTGAGGAAAAAGAGAAAGAAAGTTAGAGAGTATTTAGAAAAGATTTTGTCCTCGAATACGAGCGTTTCAGATACAAGTTCTGGAGAATCGTTTTACTCTACAAAGAGTGATCAGTCAAGTAAAACGAATTCACCATATATAAATCTGTGGACAAAAGAGAGAACGGCGAATAAATCAAAGAAAGTAAAATTTTCAGAAAAAATTTTTTATCAACTGTTTGAATATCAAAAAGAGTGTGAATGTTTATTTACTTCAGATGTTAATGAATTTGGTAAACCTAAATCTAGAATGGATTGGGTTCCATTCAAAACTAATTGAAGATTGTTTGAATGTGCAGGATAACCAAACTTCAAGCAAGCGTCATTTCAGAAGAAGTGGTTGTTCAGCCCAAAGAAGTGGTTGTTTGAATGTCCAATTCAAAATAGTTAAAGATCAAGTTCGCCTGAGGGAGACCTAAGTTCGCCCGAACTTGCCTTAGCAAGTTCGGCCGAACTTGACTCAACCTGTCAATCATGGGCGAACTTGTATCAACATTACGTAAATACAATGTTTTGCTAGCCTATTCAACTCTATAGTATACAGACTCGATATAAGACTAAGACATAGACATTATGCACCAACAGACTCCCCCTTGGATATCGTCTTCTTCTTGTATCATTCTTCAAAACTCTGTCTTCATAATAAACATTAACGCACACGACCGAAGAAGTTCTTATAAGGCTTCTTTCGTCGTTCTTGTTTAGGATCCAGCGTCTGGTCTGTAGGAGGCACTTTGTTCATATGCTGAAACCTTCTAATATTTGCCTTCCTAGTTTTCTCATGAAGAGCTTCGAGACGCTTTTCCTCTTTTAGAAATTCAACTCTCTCTAGACCCCTCCACTTTGTCTGCCACATCTTCCCTGAATTTACTTCTCTTGTATAGCAAACATTTACAACTTTCTGATACTGCATAGCTTGTACCTTCTCACGTTCTTCAAACACAATCTTGCTATAGAACAACGTTTTTATATCTTCTCTGGAACAGTTAACCAACCACATAGGATCTAGAATCCTGATTGTTCTCCATAACCCCCTCATGCCTTGAGAACCAAGTATCTCAACTCTTTCCTTGGTAATATCCAAGTGTTCTTCAAACTTTAAAACAATAACTGCTTCACAAGTAGATGGATCTATCTGCTACAACTTGAACAATGGATAGAAGTTTTGCTCAATCGGCATCAATGGCATGTTTCTCATTGCCCTTGGTCGCTTCATTATCAATGTGATGTCTTTCTCCCCTGTTTTCTTGTTAGTCTTGATTCGGCGACCTGGAATGAATGGCTTCCAATATCTGAATCCTTTAACCGCTTCATACTTTATCAACTTCCACAGCAACTGATCAATCACTTTCATGTGATATGTAACAATTAACGGTCTGAACCAGCTCTTCCACATCCCAATATGGTAACGTCTTGAAATCAGCAAGATACTTGAAGTATTGCACTCCAAATTCTCTTTTGATTGCATATACGTTCAGCTCCTTGAACCAACCCCAACTTAAAATATCCCCCAATGACACATCTTTGTCTCTGTAACGAATGCTAGAGGACGTCGAAACTTACGTGTGCGCGGCATTTCTTTAAACCAAGACTTCTTTGCTTGAGCTATCTCTTCTTTTGTCATCGGCTTCGGTACTTTTCCTTCTCTAACTGATTCCTCTATCTTTTCTTTCAACATTTCTTCGTCTAGCTGCTTGTACATCTCCTCAAATGTAGGAAAACTATCAGTATTAGGACCAATGTACTTCGCAGTTTGATCTGTTTCATCATCAGAAAACCAATCTTCCACAATCACTCTATTATGCTCATCAGCTTTAAATCTTCTAACATACTGATAATCATTCGGCTAAAAAATGTTTACGTTCAACACATCCTCTTCAAAATCAAACTCTAGATTCTCAGCTTCAACTTCAATCAACTTAGCCAGATCTTCCTTTGTATAGTTGTGCACATACTCGCCTTCCTCTACATTATGCTCTAACATCAACAATAAAGGTTTAGAAGGTACTGCAGCAACCGGCTTTACAAATATTTCAACATTAGACATATCAATCTCATCAGATGGCCCTGTCTGCCCTGACTCCCCTCAATCTTTTCATCCATCCTGTTTGATTCATCATCCATCAACGAAGAGAAATCAAATTCACCTGAGACTTTAACTTCAGTAATTTTCAGACCAACACCACCCTGATCATCATCATCGTCATCATCAGCAACATTCCAATCTTCATACTCAGAATCATCCTTTTCATCATCTTCCTTATCCTCTTTTTTTGCTTCTTCATCGTCTTTTTCTTCAGAAGCTATAACAAGATCAGAAGGCTTGACAGATTCGTCAACCTTTGGAATATCGGACTCAGAAGCTATAACGACATCTTCAACAGACTTCTTTGTAGCTTCAGATGATTTAGGGCCTTCACCCACAATACCTTTACCTTTGCTGCTAGCTGCTAACTCTTTCTCAGCTCTTTCTTTAGCTTCCTGTTGATCTAGACATATTCGGCAATGAAATCGATATTCAGAGCATTTGATAAAACTTTCTGCATCATGGAAAATCTTCGATCATTTATGTGATATCCCGGGTTTTTCGGATAACTTAAACGTAATACGTGTCAATTTAATTACGTGCTATGTGTACGAACGTGAATGAATACGTGATGAGTGTTTGTGTGATTGTTTAGTTATTAAGTAAATATGCACACGAACCGAACCGCGACACAAAACACAAACCAAACTCTTGGTGAAACTAGGAAACTTGGAACCCAAGTCTTCGGCCAAAAGAGAACAAGAATCAAAGATCAAACCTAAACTTTAGTTCTCTAACCACTCGGCCGCAAAACCCAAACCAAACCAAATCAGATTTCGACCGAGATCAAACCCAAACCAACCACCCTAGTTCCTCGGCCACAATACTTATCCCAAATCGAAATCTTTATCTCTTGCGCCTATATCTACAAAACTTATGCATGCTTCCTTCTAAAACACAAACTCTAACCGCCTTCTCTTGCTCCATAAATCGCGAACAGCTTTCCTTTCTTTTCTTTCGGTCGCAGCAAGCATCAGCCGAAGCCATCATCATCTCGGTCGCTAACAGCCGGTCATCTCGTCCCGCTCAGTCTAGATCGCAAGATCAGTTGTTCTTTCCTCTCGGCCGCAAGCAGCTTTGATCACCGGATCCTCTAGCTTAATCACGGTTCGTTTACCTTATCATATGATACAAGACCATAATCGGATACGTTGTGTGACTTTGTTGTGTTCAGATCGTGTGATTGTATTGCCGCGGATAAATATGCATGCTTGAATGATTCATTGTCTCGGATTACATATATGCTTGAATGATTCATTGTCTCGGATTACATATATGCTTGAATGATTCATTGTCCCGGATTATATGTATGCTTGGATGCTTAGTTGTTACGGATATATGTGTTTGATTGTATTGTTTTCAGAATATGTGAGTGTTAAGTAATCGGCTGAATTGATCATTGTTCATACGCAGAATTGTACTCGGAAATCATAAGTTAGCAAGTGTGTTTTGGTTGTAATAACTAGAAATAAGAACTAGGGTTTGCATGGATAGGTTATTAGTCTCAATCTATGAGTAGAAATCGGATTATAATCACCTAGGTTAACCGTATGAACGAATTGTGCGAATAAATTGTAACAATAATGCTGAAACAGTTTGCTGAGTGAAAGTTTCAGCCGACTTCATCAGGCTGTAACTTGGTCGTTAGTTGTCGAAAAATGGATTTTCTGATGTCTAGAACGTAGAGATTTGAATAAGGAATCTAATGGCGCTGGATTCATAATTTTCTGAAATCGTTTGATATTTTTAAAAGGCTAAACAAGTTCAGTAGGTAAAGCTGTTAAAATTCTGGAATTTTGTTGGTTGTTTATCAAGCTAGATTTTAAAATCAGTAGAGAGTTGAGTCATGATTTTTGTACAGCAACTAGGTATAGAAATTTCCGGGCAACTCCAACTGGAATTTTGTTAATCGGACAATCAGTGATTTTTAAATAAATTCTTCCGTGGACTGCAGTCAGAAAGCGGTAAATCTGACTGCAGCTTAGTGGAATTAATATTTATGGTTAATTGGTAAAGATTTAGGACTTGGAAAAATTATATAAATCTCTATGGTATAAATGTCACCTACTGTAAAAATATGGGAATTTTTAGAATGCTGGAACTATTTTATAAAAATCCTAGAAAACAGCTGAATAATTGAGTGTTAAGCAGAAAGTTGTTAACTTGTGATTTTATGCATTAAAGTGTTGCATGGATTTGGAATGAGTTCATGATAAGTTGTTTGATTACTATGATTATATGAGAATACTTGCATGCATGTTTGAGTGTTAGATATGTTGTTTGTGTGTATCACTTGGTGAGTAAATTGCGTGTGGGATTTGTATTGGTGTGATTACACACTGACGTGTAATTAATTGGTTTGTTAGGACGCAACTAGCGGTCCCATCACTTATAACATCTTTGCTACACTAACCGAGCAAATAAAGGTGAGTTCATGGCCCCTAACTTTATACGGTTTTTAAACAACAGGGGGAGAAACATGTATACACTCTCAAACTCAAACTCTTTACGTTATACGAATGTAACGTCACATAACTATACGGTAACTAAGTTAATGTTAATGTAATGTTATGGTCACTATGCAGCTTTATCACTTAAGTCCTCGACAATCTCCTCGGATCGTTAGTATTTGGGTTAAGTAGCGGGGGAATTATAAGTAGTACTACTGGGTCTGACGAGCCCCATCCGAGCTAGTCGCGCTAGCCGACCGGGTATGGTCAACGGGTGTATGATTGGCCTAACATCGCCATGGTCATGTGATAGACCTGGTAAAACGGAGGCACAACTGTCAGCTTCGATCGCGAACACTTAGTGACATGACTTTAGGCTAGCTACCTATATACATTAATATTGAACTTAATTACGGAACAACTTAATATTCCGGGTTTGGAATATTGGGACATCAACATATTATCCCGGGTTGGGGATAATGGAAACAACAACTTAATATTCCGATTTGGGAATATTGGAAGCAACAACTTATTATTCCGTGTTGGAATAATGGAACTGATATGTTATCCCGGGATGAGGATAACGGAATAACAAACTATAACTGAACGAACGAATTTATGAAAACCTGTGAACTCACTCATCTTTAATGTTGACACTTGTTTCTTTACATGTTTCTCAGGACGCTAGGAGCTCTAGGTGCACGCACATGCATTGAACAAGACATCCTTATCGAGTCTTATTTATTAATATTGTTTTGGGATTTTTCATTTGTTTTGGCGTTTGTGTTGGCGCCTGCATCACTACTTATTTATGCTTCCGCTCAAACTTTAAAAATAATGCTCTACTAAATATTGGTAATTGATATAAAATCTACAATGAACGATTTTGCAAAACGTATAATCAAATCATGTAGAGTCGTTCGACGTACTAGTGTTTCAGATTCTGGTTTGTTCACATGCCTCGCGGTAAAACTCCGCAAGTGGAAATTGAGGGTGTGACAGATTGGTATCAGAGCCACTAGCTATAGAGAACCAGGTTTGCATTAGAAGTAGACCTAAACTATAGCTGATATCACGACACTAGACTTAGTTTGGCACCGAATTATTATATCTTGTTATGTATACCACAACTGTGTTTAGTAGATTATGCCTTCATAATAAGAAATGAAAACAACTCATAACTAACTACACGACCTAACAGGCAATGTCATCATCCTCATCGTCATCATCGTCCGACAGACTTACGCCACCAAGGGCACCAGGAAAGGCACCAATGGTGGAACCCATACCACCTTATGGCGTGGAGACACGCTCAGCGGCGAGGAAAAGGCTCGCTCTGGGGGAGGAGTCATCGCTACGCCCAACTATTGCTGTACCGGTTGAACCGGTTAATCCTGTAGAAATAGGAATTGACATGCTTAGAATCCTAGTGCATACACAACAAAAACAGTTAGAAAGAATGCAGGAAACCATCTTAGCACAAGGATGGATGATCCGACACCTTACAGGAAAGATCGACTCGCTCGAGGAAGAGCATCGTACGAGTAAGATAGCTCGTAACACCATAGCCAGAGATCTGCGTGCTGAGCAGATAAGAGCTGACTGGCTTGAGGACAGAGTCCTGGAAAATAGTTGGAACATTCAGGAACTGCAAAATCAAGCACTTGCACCAGCACCGGCCCCTCCAGTGCCGGTAGAGGAGGATCTAGAAGAGGATCCAGAGGAGGATCCTGAAGAGGATCCGGAGGAGGACCCAGCTGAGGAAGCTGGAAATGCCGCACAGGATGACGGCAATGATAGTGAACTTGGGGAATGGAGACGTAGACGACTGACATGTCTCGTTTATATTATTTGTTTTCCTTCAGTTTATTATTTTCCACTTGTATTTTAAACTTGAGACTTTATAGTGAATTCGTATGTTTGATTTGCACTTTTGTAAGACGTTGAGATTTCAGTTAATCAAGTATTTTCTTTTGACCATTTAACATATTGAGTTGACGTAACTTAATAATTAATAAGGTACGAAGTAGGATAACTATATTGGATATATAGACTTATCAGGGTGTGTTTGTGTTGTGTTTCGAAGATCTAAATGGCAACTGGAAGACGTGGAAACCTTAACTGACGCCCGAAGAGCTAGCTGCCATGATTCAGGAGCATGTGAATGCAGCATTAGCGGCTGTTCAGAACCAGCCGGCAGGTAACCATTATTAAGTTTTCGCGTGAAAATCTAATAGTGAGGCTAGTACGATTCCTTGCTGACTTCCTGTTCTCTGTCAGCAGGAGGGGGCTCTAATCCCTATAAGATGTTCCTTGACGCAAAACCAAGCAAGTTCTCGGGGGTGGAAGGACCCATTGGATTGGTCCGCTGGATCGAAAAGTCGGAATCTGTTTTTGAAATGTGCAACTGCTTAGAGGCCAACAAGGTCAAATACGCCGCCTCAACACTGGAAGAGGGGGCACTGACATGGTGGAATGCCCAAGTCCAAACACGTGGACTGTTAGCTGCAAATGCTATGGCATGGACTGAGTTCAAGGCCCTGATTAAAGAGGAGTACTGTCCTCGAGACAGAGTGCAACAGTTAGAGCAAGCTTTGTGGAACCACAAGATGGTGGGATCGGAAATTGAAGCTTACACCGCAAAACATCATGATTTGGTATTTCTGTGTCCAGAATTGGCCAACACGGTGGAGAAAAGACTTGAGTTCTATCTCGGGGGTCTGTTTCCGGAAATTCAGGGTATGGTGATGTCTAGTAACCCTGTAACAGAACATCAAGCTATCCGATTGGCTCACAAACTCACCGATAAAGCGGTGGAACAGAAGAAATTACCAGCACGGGGTACCACTGAAGTTGCCTCAGATAACAAAAGAAAGTTTGAAGACTCCACCATTCGACAGTCTTCGTCATCACATTCGCAGCAAGGGAACCAGAAACGGTTCAATCACTACCACAGCCACCGGGGTCATCAAAATCGTTCCAACAACAACTACAACAACAACTACAACAACAACTACAACAACAACAACAACAACAACAACCAGAATGCAGGCGGCTATGTAGGTCGAAAGCCGCAGTGCAACCGCTGCAATCTTCACCATGACGGCCCTTGTGCAGGAAATCGCTGCCAAAGATGTGGCAAGATGGGACATGCGGCAAGGGATTGTCGTGGGGAAATCGTGTGTCCCGACAAAATCAGAATCGGCCTCAGGGTCAGCAGCAAGGTATAAACCGGGGATGCTATCAGTGTGGTAGCACCGCTCATTTCAGAAAAGACTGCCCACAGTTACGCAACAACAACAATAATGGTGGAAACAACCACAACAACCACAACAATAATAACAACAACAATAATGGGAACGGTGGCACAGGAGGTGCCAAAGGTCGCGCATTTACATTGGGCCGCGGGGAGGCCAGAAACGACACGAACGTGGTCACCGGTAAGTTTCCCCTTAATGAACATTTTGCTTCTGTGCTTTTTGATACGGGTGCGGATAGGAGCTTTATATCTGAGTCTTTTAGGAAGAACCTAAATCTCACGCTTAAACCATTAGAGACCCCTTATGTGATAGAATTAGCCAATGGTAAATCGGTAGATGTGACCCAAATCGTAACCGGCTGTCAACTCAAACTCGCGGGCCACACTTTTACCATCGATCTGATGACAACTACCCTGGGTAGTTTTAACGTGGTAGTCGGAATGGACTGGCTATCCGACGTCCGGGTTGAAGTTCTCTGCTTCGAAAAGTCTATCCGTATTCCACTCACGAACGACGAAATCCTGACGGTTTAAGGCGATAAGGCAAGTGCCGTCACCAACATTATCTCATTTATGCAAGCGCAGAAGTATCTTCGGAAAAAGAATTCTTTCGCTTTACTCGCACTAATTACCGAACAGCCTAAGGACGAGAAACGTATAGAAGACATCCCTGTCGTCCGTGATTTTTCCGATGTATTCCCAGAAGAACTACCTGGTCTTCCACCACATCGACAATTGGAGTTTGAAATCGAATTGGCAAGCAATGCAACTCCCATCGCCAAAGCTCCATACCGCCTAGCTCCAGCGGAGCTGCAGGAGCTGTCTACCCAACTTCAAGAGCTGCTAGAAAAAGGATTTATCCGACCAAGCGTTTCGCCATGGGGAGCTCCAGTCCTGTTTGTCAAGAAGAAGGACGGGACTTTCCGCATGTGCATCGACTATAGGGAACTCAACAAGGTTACAGTCAAGAACCGATACCCGTTACCTCGCATCGACGATCTATTCGACCAACTGCAAGGGTCAAGTTACTACTTTAAGATTGATTTACGGTCCGGTTATCACCAGCTACGCGTCAGGGAGGAGGATGTCGCTAAGACAGCATTTCGCACTCGGTATGGCCATTACGAGTTCTTGGTCATGCCATTCGGTCTCACTAACGCACCTGCGGTGTTCATGGACCTCATGAACCGCGTGTGTAAACCATATCTCGACAAATTTGTCATTGTGTTCATCGATGACATACTCATCTACTCCAAAAGTAAAGAAGAGCATGCTGAGCACCTACGATTACTGCTAGGATTACTTCAACAGGAAAAGCTATATGCCAAGCTCTCGAAGTGTGATTTCTGGATCCGGGAAGTTCAGTTTCTGGGCACGTCGTGAATGAAAAGGGTATCCAGTAGACCCTGCCAAGATTGAGGCCATCAAAAACTGGGAAGCACCTAAGACTCCGACGGAGATCCGCCAATTCTTAGGATTGGCTGGTTACTACAGACGCTTCATCGAGGGGTTTTCAAAGATTGCACAACCGCTCACTACCCTCACCCAGAAAGGCATCAAGTATGCTTGGGGTGAAAAACAAGAAGCAGCATTTCAATTGCTGAAGCAGAAACTTTGCAGTGCACCCATTTTGTCCTTGCCGGAAGGGACAGATGACTTTGTAGTGTATTATGATGCTTCCATTCAGGGATTGGGATGCGTACTCATGCAACGCGATAAGGTCATCGCGTATGCGTCGCGACAGCTGAAAGTTCACGAGAAGAACTACACGACGCATGACCTAGAATTGGGAGCAGTAGTGTTTGCACTTAAGATTTGGAGACACTACCTTTATGGAACGAAGTGCACAATCTTCACTGACCACAAAAGCCTCCAGCACATCTTTGATCAGAAGGAGTTGAACATGCAACAGCGTCGCTGGGTCGAACTCTTGAACGATTATGAGTGTGCCATTCGGTATCACCCGGGTAAAGCTAACGTGGTAGCCGATGCCCTCAGCAGGAAGGAACACTTGAAACCTCGTCGCGTACGAGCCCTACAACTCACTATTCATTCGGGGCTACCCGATCAAATACGCGACGCCCAGTTAGAAGCAGTTAAGGAGGAAAACATCAAAGCCGAATCAGTGGGAAAAATGGAACGCGATTGGGAGGTGAAGCCCAATGGAGCCCGGTATTTCATGAATCGCATATGGGTACCTCTCTACGGAAACCTCAGAGAGCTAGTCATGGATGAAGCTCACAAATCTCGATACTCTATCCATCCGGGTTCGGATAAGATGTATCAGGACCTTAAAGTTGCGTATTGGTGGCCTAACATGAAAGCCGATATAGCCACCTACGTGAGTAAATGTTTGACTTGTGCAAAAGTCAAGGTGGAGTATCAAAAGCCATCGGGGCTACTCCAACAACCAGAGATCCCAGTGTGGAAGTGGGATCAGATCTTAATGGATTTCATCACTAAACTCCCGCGAACCTTGGGTGGTTGCGACACCATCTGGGTGATTGTGGATCGTTTGACTAAGTCCGCACACTTCCTAGCTATTAAAGAAACAGATAAGATGGAGAAGTTGACTCGCATCTACATTAAGGAAGTAGTTTCTCGACACGGAGTGCCAACGTCCATCATATCAGATAGAGATGCTCGCTTCACGTCAAACTTCTGGCAGTCACTCCAGAAAGCATTGGGAACACGCTTGGATATGAGCACAGCTTATCACCCTCAGACTGATGGTCAAAGCGAAAGGACCATACAGACCTTGGAAGACATGCTTAGGGCATGCGTGGTGGACTTCGGAAATAATTGGGAAATTCACCTGCCTCTAGTAGAATTCTCATATAACAACAGCTATCACACGAGTATTTCGGCAGCACCATTTGAGGCATTATATGGTCGTAAATGTAGATCACCGGTCTGCTGGGCAGAAGTCGGTGACAGTCAACTCACAGGCCCTGAGTTAATACTTGAGGCTACTGAAAAGATTGTACAAATCAGAAACCGCATGGCGGCGGCACGAGATCGACAGAAAAGCTACGCTGATCAACGACGCAAACCGCTCGAATTCCAAGTAGGCGATCGCGTCCTACTAAAGGTGTCACCCTGGAAGGGTGTAATCCGCTTCGGAAAGCGGGGCAAACTTAACCCACGGTACGTAGGCCCGTTTGTAATCTTGAAACGAATCGGACCCGTAGCATACCAATTAGACCTTCCGACCGAACTCAGTGGAGTTCACAACGTATTTCACGTGTCAAATCTGAAGAAGTGTCTATCAGATGAAACTTTAGTTATTCCATTGGATGAGATCCAAGTGGATGAACAACTACACTTCGTGGAAAAGCCTATTGAGATCATGGATCGTGAGGTCAAGACTCGAAGGCACAGCAAGATTCCAATCGTTAAGTTCGTTGGGACTCTAAGCGTGGACCGGAGTTCACGTGGGAAAGAGAGGATCAAATAAAAAGCAAATACCCACACCTCTTCACAACTGAGCAGCAAACTAACGATACCAGTAACTAAATTTTCGGGACGAAAATTCTTTCAACAAGGGGATGATGTGACAACCTGGA
This sequence comes from Scalesia atractyloides, assembly GCA_947069175.1. Taxonomy (NCBI): domain Eukaryota; kingdom Viridiplantae; phylum Streptophyta; class Magnoliopsida; order Asterales; family Asteraceae; genus Scalesia; species Scalesia atractyloides. Next base: position 45,708,793 of record CAMTDV010000025.1, read on the forward strand.
AATTTCTCATACTTTCGTGTACTATTATGGACTTCTCATACTTTCGTGTACTATTATTGACTAAATTCATGTGCATGGCACTTGGAAATCTTTGTGTATGACACTTGGGAACTTCTTGTAACGTTGCTTACCATCATAAATGAACTAACTCTTTGTGCGTGGCACTCTGAACATGTATGCTACATGCTAAACCGCGTTTACTCAATTTTCGGGACGAAAATTCTTTCAACATGGGGATAATGTGATATCCCGGGTTTTTCGGATAACTTAAACGTAATACGTGTCAATTTAATTACGTGCTATGTGTACGAACGTGAATGAATACGTGATGAGTGTTTGTGTGATTGTTTAGTTATTAAGTAAATATGCACACAAACCGAACCGCGACACAAACACAAACCAAACTCTTGGTGAAACTAGGAAACTTGGAACCCAAGTCTTCGGCCAAAAGAGAACAAGAATCAAAGATCAAACCTAAACTTTAGTTCTCTAACCACTCGGCCGCAAAACCCAAACCAAACCAAATCAGATTTCGACCGAGATCAAACCCAAACCAACCACCCTTGTTCCTCGGCCACAATACTTATCCCAAATCGAAATCTTTATCTCTTGCGCCTATATCTACAAAACTTATGCATGCTTCCTTCTAAAACACAAACTCTAACCGCCTTCTCTTGCTCCATAAATCGCGAACAGCTTTCCTTTCTTTTCTTTCGGTCGCAGCAAGCATCAGCCGAAGCCATCATCATCTCGGTCGCTAACAGCCGGTCATCTCGTCCCGCTCAGTCTAGATCGCAAGATCAGTTGTTCTTTCCTCTCGGCCGCAAGCAGCTTTGATCACCGGATCCTCTAGCTTAATCACGGTTCGTTTACCTTATCATATGATACAAGACCATAATCGGATACGTGTGTGTGACTTTGTTGTGTTCAGATCGTGTGATTGTATTGCCGCGGATAAATATGCATGCTTGAATGATTCATTGTCTCGGATTACATATATGCTTGAATGATTCATTGTCTCGGATTACATATATGCTTGAATGATTCATTGTCCCGGATTATATGTATGCTTGGATGCTTAGTTGTTACGGATATATGTGTTTGATTGTATTGTTTTCAGAATATGTGAGTGTTAAGTAATCGGCTGAATTGATCATTGTTCATACGCAGAATTGTACTCGGAAATCATAAGTTAGCAAGTGTGTTTTGGTTGTAATAACTAGAAATAAGAACTAGGGTTTGCATGGATAGGTTATTAGTCTCAATCTATGAGTAGAAATCGGATTATAATCACCTAGGTTAACCGTATGAACGAATTGTGCGAATAAATTGTAACAATAATGCTGAAACAGTTTGCTGAGTGAAAGTTTCAGCCGACTTCATCAGGCTGTAACTTGGTCGTTAGTTGTCGAAAAACGGATTTTCTGATGTCTAGAACATAGAGATTTGAATAAGGAATCTAATGGCGCTGGATTCATAATTGTCTGAAATCGTTTGATATTTTTAAAGGGCTAAACAAGTTCAGTAGGTAAAGCTGTTAAAATTCTGGAATTTTGTTGGTTGTTTATCAAGCTAGATTTTAAAATCAGTAGAGAGTTGAGTCATGATTTTTGTACAGCAACTAGGTATAGAAATTTCCGGGCAACTCCAACTGGAATTTTGTTAATCGGACAATCAGTGATTTTTAAATAAATTCTTCCGTGGACTGCAGTCAGAAAGCGGTAAATCTGACTGCAGCTTAGTGAATTAATATTTATGGTTAATTGGTAAAGATTTAGGACTTGGAAAAATTATATAAATCTCTATGGTATAAATTTCACCTACTGTAAAAATATGGGAATTTTTAGAATGCTGGAACTATTTTATAAAAATCCTAGAAAACAGCTGAATAATTGAGTGTTAAGCAGAAAGTTGTTAACTTGTGATTTTATGCATTAAAGTGTTGCATGGATTTGGAATGAGTTCATGATAAGTTGTTTGATTACTATGATTATATGAGAATACTTGCATGCATGTTTGAGTGTTAGATATGTTGTTTGTGTGTATCACTTGGTGAGTAAATTGCGTGTGGGATTTGTATTGGTGTGATTACACACTGACGTGTAATTAATTGGTTTGTTAGGACGCAACTAGCGGTCCATCACTTATAACATCTTTGCTACACTAACCGAGCAAATAAAGGTGAGTTCACGGCCCCTAACTTTATACGGTTTTTAAACAACAGGGGGAGAAACTTGTATACACTCTCAAACTCAAACTCTTTACGTTATACGAATGTAACGTCACATAACTATACAGTAACTAAGTTAATGTTAATGTAATGTTATGGTCACTATGCAGCTTTATCACTTAAGTCCTCGACAATCTCCTTGGATCGTTAGTATTTGGGTTAAGTAGCGGGGGAATTATAAGTAGTACTACTGGGTCTGACGAGCCCCATCCGAGCTAGTCGCGCTAGCCGACCGGTATGGTCAACGGGTGTATGATTGGCCTAACATCGCCATGGTCATGTGATAGACCTGGTAAAACGGAGGCACAACTGTCAGCTTCGATCGCGAACACTTAGTGACATGACTTTAGGCTAGCTACCTATATACATTAATATTGAACTTAATTACGGAACAACTTAATATTCCGGGTTTGGAATATTGGGACATCAACATATTATCCCGGGTTGGGGATAATGGAAACAACAACTAAATATTCCGTTTGGGAATATTGGAAGCAACAACTTATTATTCCGGGTTGGAATAATGGAACTGATATGTTATCCCGGGATGGGGATAACGGAATAACAAACTATAACTGAACGAACGAATTTATGAAAACCTGTGAACTCACTCATCTTTAATGTTGACACTTGTTTCTTTACATGTTTCTCAGGACGCTAGGAGCTCTAGGTGCACGCACATGCATTGAACAAGACATCATTATCGAGTCTTATTTATTAATATTGTTTCTGGATTTTTCATTTGTTTTGGCGTTTGTGTTGGCGCCTGCATCACTACTTATTTATGCTTCCGCTCAAACTTTAAAAATAATGCTCTACTAAATATTGGTAATTGATATAAAATCTACAATGAACGATTTTGCAAAACGTATAATCAAATCATGTAGAGTCGTTCGAACGTACTAGTGTTTCAGATTCTGGTTTGTTCACATGCCTCGCGGTAAAACTCCGCAAGTGGAAATTGAGGGTGTGACAATTTAGGGCTTGAATAGACTTTAACTCTGTAATTTCTGTCTGCAGCTTCTCATTTGCATCTTGTAGACTCTCTATCAGAGTTTTCAAGTATTCACGTTCATTTTCTAACACTTTCACTTTGTCATCCAACATTTCTTTCTCAACTGCGGTTTTATTCATTTTCTTAATCAACTCTGCTTTCTCAGCTTCCTTTTGTTGACCTTTTTCTTCTAATACCTTCACACGCTTTTCAAGAAGTTCAACATTTGTTTCTGGAAAGAAATCATTCAAATCTTGAAGACTTATTGGATCATATCACCAAACAGATTAGGCCCTGGAGTAGACTTTAGAGTAGCAGTCTATGGTGTAGTCTTCTTTGGAGTAGACACAGGAGGTTCTTGCCTTTCAGCTACAGATGAGATAATCACAGGAGGTTCTTGTGTGACTCCTGGACGTTTAGCTTCACTTGTAACTACTACATGAGGTTCTTGTGTAGGAGGTTCTTGTGTAACTCCTCTTGCCTGTGCGTCAGAATGTTCTTGTGTAACTTCTACGCTCTTCAGCTTTCCTTTATATCGTTTACGGACTGCCTTTTGAACTTTCTTTTTCTTCTTGCCCTTTGTCTGAGGAGACCCTGTAGTTTTTGTCGATGAAATAGTAGCAGTCTTTTCACGTTTTGTTTTTTTCTTGGGCCTTTCTTCGTCAGACTCTTTCTCGAGATTTGGATCAAAATCAACATCCATTTCTTTCTCCTTCTCTACTCTAATTTCAGCTTCTGACTTTTCTAGTTCTTTTACAGGAGTTTCACAAGAATCTTCATCATTTTCTGATGTAGCAGAAATAACATCTTCTTGTGTTGACTTTTCAATCTCTTGACTTTCAACAACTACCGCAGCACTCGAACCTGCTTCAGCTTGAATATTTTCTGGTTCTTCTTCATCTATGAGCATTGTATCAACTTTCTTTACAGCTTGTTTCTTTTTCGGCTTTTCAACTTCGGCCTTTAAGAACCATTCACTCCGAGACTTAGGCTTTAAATCTTTGAACCACTCTTTTTCTACGTTCAACTCTTTCTCATCACCGCTTCCATCTTTCCTCCACTTGTTATCAAACGGAGCAACATAATTTGAATCCTTAATCATTCCAAACACTGGCTTAGCAATAGGAGTTGTCGCTTGCTTCTGAAACTTTAAGAGCCTCTTCACCGTTGTATAATCAAGGTGACTAAGATAAAGCACATCGTTCGGATCTCGTGCGACGTTTGTGAATTTCTCATCTATCCGCATTTGCACGAACCTCGGATATAGACATAACCTTGAATCATCCATGTTTTTCGACATAAGAGTGAAAACAAGCTTTGAGTAGTTAAACGGCTTCTTCAGAATCAGTGTCGTTGCCATACAGGCCATATAATCTTGCACGTCGTCAAGGCCTGCCTTTCGGTGACTGAAAGTGTGGATAATCGCATGCATTAGGAGCTTGTAGGGGTTTGGCACTTCCCCTTTTTTCAATGTCGGCTTATTCACGCTCCCCTTGTAACCCATTTTATTATCGTTGAACTGTAGGATCCGTCGAATATCGTCTTCTGTAACTGTAATAGATTTGACTTCATTTCCGACTTGCACAGAAGATGTAATGGTCTTTTTATCTTCACCGAGACTCGCGTTCATCAAGAAATGGTACGTGTGAGATCTGTAAGACACTATGCGCTCCGTGATCGCTCGATGAATAGGACTTTCCTTTAAAAACTTCAAGATATTGTCGTATTCTTTCAAAGATGGACATATCGTCTTATCGAGCGTAATGCACGTGTTACGAAATTTTGAGAAATCCATAGCAATCACCCTTGCTGGTTTTTGAACCTGAAAAAACGACGCAAAAACAATTAGCACGTAATACGAGAAAAATGTTTCAAAAATTTTCCAAAATATTTTTTTATCAAGTTCGGGCGAACTTGATGTGTGTTATAACAATCTGATTTTATCAAGTTCGTCCGAACATGTACAATATACATGTTCATTAATTCATTCACAAGTCCGGGCGAACTTGTAATTACATTTCAGTTTTTTTCCTTCCTAAGTTCGAGCGAACTTCCTTAATTTTTAACAATCCATATTTCACACAAAGTTCGGTCGAACTTATGGTTTAAACAAGGATATATTGTTTTCAGATGCAAGTTCGGCCAGACTTGATGAACAAGTTCGGGCGAACTTGTCATCATCTTCATCAAACATTACAACAACATGTTATGAACATTCTGTCCAAATTTAGTCCGAATCCATGGTCGGTTTTCATTGATTATGCCAGTCTTAGGTTCAATTTGTCCAAACATCTCCTAAATTTATCAATTTTAACCGATTCAGATCTAGATTTACAATTAGGATTAAATTAACGGTCGAAAACACAAATTTATACCTCAGCCATTGAAGATGGTGTGCAAATCACCAAAATCAATTGAAAATCAGGCAGTATAACGGTATAATCTTGCCAAAATCACAACTTCGCTTAAAGTTCTTAAGTTCGATCAGAGTTTTGATAGCTGATGAATGAGTTCGGCCGAACTTGCAGGCCCAAAGTGTGAAGCCCATTCAAGTTCGGGCGAACTTAAGTTTTCTCAAAAACAGCTAATCACTTGCAAGTTCGGTCGAACTTGCTGTAATGATAAACTATATTCAGTTTAGCAAGTTCGGCCGAACTTGCCAAACCCCAATTCAAACATGTTTCAAATTTTACAATTTAACCCCTGAACTTTCCAACTTTTACCAGTTATGAAAATCCACTCAGTTAGTTAACCGATTTGTCTGCCGACTCCAAGTTAATGACCCCGGTTTGACCCGTTACGAACAAACTGTTGATATTAAAGTTTCAAATTAATGAACTTTTTATCGTTTTGGCTTTTCAGATTTTACAGCTTAGCTCCCAGCCCGTTGTCAAAGAGATACCTACCAGCTCTAGCATCTTACCAGACATCGAATACCCGTCTTCTAATATTTGTTTGCTGAAAACAATGTAGAAACAAAATCCTTTTTGTATTTTTGTAAGTTTATGCTAAAACACTCTGAAAATCTTTTTGGTTTTAATCTGTAAAGTTGATAAACTATTCACAGGACAATGTAAACTATGTACAAACATATTTACAGACATATTTTTTGTGAATTTGGGTCTAAGGATCATATCAGTTGATTGAGACATATCACCAGTACCGTTGACCTTTAGATGACTTTAAGCTTTGAACTTGTTTACCTAGATTGTCGATATGTTTGACCACTTAAACTTTACCATGTTTCTCAACTGTTTCAAGATATGTTAAGGTAAGATTTATGAAACTTGACTTACCTGCGGTTTCCACTTCTTGAATATACTCCCATATCAAGATTCCCTAGATTTCATCTTACAGGTGAATATAGCGTAATTGATTTCTGTATCTGGGTAATGCGAGACCTTGAGAGCTCAGGTTAGTACTACCGTACAGACAAAGAGATGAAGGCTCGACTTTAAGGTGTGTTCCATTTAAGGGATCTTTTCAGCACTGCAAATGATTAGATCTTTCGATACTTTTCAAGATTGCATGCAACTTAAAGGTTTATTGCGAAAGTATTATAGAAGTTATAGGCTACTGCTTCCGCAAAATCAGAAGAACTTGTATAATACCCCATATATCAACTATCTATAAAGACATGTTTGTGCAGAATGTCTATGTCTTAGTCTTATATCGAGTCTGTATTGTATAGAGCTGGATATGCTAGGTTAAGAAGTATTTATGAAGAGTCTTAGCCAAGTTCGCCCATGTGATAACATGTCTAAGCATGTTCGGCCGAACTTGTGTAGGCAAGTTCGGGCGAACTTACACATATTGGGCCGAACTTGTTGTACTATAAATACCTAGCTTGTGTATCTCATTTGTAACTTTGGCATTGTAGAGGCGAAGCTCTGTCAGTCTGTAATCTGAACGTTTAATCAATGAAACTGACGATTAACTGATTAGTTCTTGTATATTGGTAACACGACATAATATTTCCGCTATTATGGACGTTAGATATCAAATTTTAGTTCCTAAGGATCGAGGATTGGTCCTACAAGTGGTATCAGAGCTAGAACAACCTGATTTGATAGTATCAAGACAATAACACTTCTATTTCTACTCCATTCTTCTTTTTCTTTAAACTTTTGATCACAAACTAAAGAATTCATGGTCAAAATCTTTTGAATTTTGAATATATCATGTAAAATACAACAAAGATAAACCCTTGAAATATTGGAGACCAAATTTAACCGAATTCATGTCGAATTTTTGAAAAAACCATGTTTTTGAAAACTCTCAGGAACGAACTTGTTGGCCATGTTCGGCCGAACTTGCACTAAAACATCACTTTTCAAGTGATTTTTTAGTAAACGCCCGAACTTAGGTGATTTTTTAAGAAGTTTTATTCAAGTTCACCCGAACATACTAAATTTTCTTTAATTTTACATCAAGTTCGACCGAACTTGTGTAAAATCAAGAAGATTTTAAGTAAGTTCACCCGAACTTGCTTATATTTCATCAAAGTTCTTTTGAACAAGTTCGCTCGAAGATCTGTTTAATTGGGGTTATAAGTTCGACCGAAGTTAAACGAAATTTTTTTCAAAGCAAACCTAACAAGTTCGACCGAACTTGTTAGAAAATCCAAGAATTCTTCATTTGTCACTACAAGTTCGACCGAACTTGTAGTAGACTAACTGTTTTCAAAGTTTTTGAAAAATTTTCAGCGTACACGTTTCGTGATTCATAATGGAAGATCAACTAAGAGCTTTTATGTCCGGAGCTAATTCATCAAATGCCAACGTGATTAGTCAAGTCAATCTTGATAACGAAATGGGAACAACCGTAAAACCGCCCAAGCTGATGAGCATGGTCGAACACGAAGCATGGAAAGAGAAATTTACCTACTGGGTTCAAGCCATCCACTTCGCTGGCTGGGTATCAATTGAAAGAGGCTATACTATTCTGGTAGATGAGCATCAACAAGTTCTTGAGAAGTACAACTACTCGACAGCTCAGAGAGATGAATACATTGCTGAGAAAAAGATGACCAGTCTCATCCAACAGTTTGTCAAAGAAGATATTCTGATTCTGTTACCAGAGTATACTACTGCAAGAGAGCTTTGGTTGTCATTACAGAAGAAATACCAAGGCAGTGCCGAAATGATTAAAAGCAAGAAGGCTCTAATTCTGAATAAGTTCGATATTTTCAGCATGCTAAAGAATGAGACCATTAAGCAAATGATTGAGTGTTTCTGTCCTCTCAACGAGCAAATGCGAAGACACGATCTTGAGAAGACGGAACAAGAATACATTGACAAACTTGCTGACGCACTACCAGAGGGTGAATGGTCAACGTATTTGATGGTTCTGAAGAATAGTGATAAGTGGGATTTCTTTAAGTTGTCAACGTTTATTGATAAATTCGAAGGCCACGAAATGGAGCTACTGAAGATAGCAAAGTCAAAGAACGCTAATGTTGTTTAAGATATCGGTTTGTACTACAAAACCGGAATGCAAGATAACATTTCGAGTCCAAAAAATTGAACTGCTTTTAGTGTAAACATGAATGCTTCTCCACAGAACCAGAATCATTCACAGCCTCAGTATGACCAAAGTCCACAAAATTCTTACTCGAGCACTTGTTCAAATTCAACATTCCAAAGTCAAGCAAATCAGAACCAACAGCAAAATTCTGATCCGAATGTTTACAAATGTAGGCATCGCAGTGAACTTGAACAATGTTGTTTCAGAAGAAGTTGCAAAACAACATATGTCACTACTTGCTACCGTCTTAGAGTCTTATGAATGTCTTGTTGCCGATAAGATCGGAAATCCCGAGATGACCGCAGAAGATTATGATCAGGTAGACGAGGAAGAGCTCGAACTAATGGATATCAAATGGTCCTTAGCTTCGATCATCAGGAGAGTGACAAAGTTCGTTGCACTCATAGGCCGTGACATAGGAAACTCCAGCAACAAATTGGGTTTTGACAAATCCAAAGGCACATGTTTTAGATGTCGACAGAAGGGACATTTTAAAAGAGAGTGTAAGAACACCGAGGCAACCAGAAATCAAAGTCCTTTCGGAGGAGGGAATGAATATTACAAGAAGGCACTTCAATATAAACCGTTCCCGAAGAAAACTCTGATTGAGATCCAAGAAAAGCCAAACAGTAGTACCACGGAGAAAGCCATGGTTGCATCTAAAGAAGATGACTGTTTTGACTGGAATTCTTATATTGGGAAAAAGACCGGAGTTGCTTTGATTGCAGAGATAGTTGAAGATAATTCTGCAGAGGAGGCAGCGGCAGCAGCAGAAGCAGCACCTTTCGAACTAGCTATTCTGGAACAATACTTGCATCAACAACAGGAAGAAGAGGAATATATCCATATGCAGAGACAAGGAATTTTATCCTCTAATTCTTGTGACAGTTTTGCAGGTCACTTTGATGGAAGCACAAAAGAACAAGTGGCTGAGGAGAAAAAGATTGATGAAGTGATTACTGATGTCACTCAAGAAATGAAAGTCGAAGACCTCAAGGACATGGCAGATAAAGCTTTAATGGCAAATCTAACAAAGGTAGGTCCAGAGGTAAAGATTGTCGAGAAAGAAGTTGGTAAAGTACAATTGTAGAGGTTGAGAAACCTTGTACAAATGTACTAAACCATGTGTCGAATGTGCCGAAAAATCAAAGATCATCGCTGAAAACAATGTGCATAATGATTTGCTAAAATATGATTATCGCACAATGAAAGAAGTGTATGACAAAATGAAAAATGATTATGGCAGACTCGACAGAAATAACACTGAACAACATGATAATATAAGGATGTTGAGTGGTACAGTAGTGGATAAACAAAGAGCAATTAACATCTATATTAATACCATTGCTGAAATCAAACAACAACTTCAAGATACGACAATCGAAACTGAAAGAGTTTGACAATTGTTAAGAAGTTATACCACTAACGCGTATGTTATCGGTCACATTCTTCCAACAATCTCATCGGAAGAAAAACCTACAAAGAAAGCGGGCAAAGAATATAGCAATGTTCCTCCACCCCTTTGCGAAAAATACTGTGTTAAATCAGCAGACGGGATGGACAAGGCACTCAATGTTGAATTACTTTCTGAAAAGAAAAACGAGTTGCCAGAGAACATTGATATAGTCTATGCTAAATTTGATGATGATAACAACGCTGTGGTTAACAAAGTTGTTGAAATGTTTTAAGTGATTCTGATGATAGCAACTTCAAAAGCGCCAACTCGAGTTCAAAGAATTCTGAGTCACAATCTGAAAATGATGATAAGTCGTCGGAGGATAGTCTAATTGATGATCCTAATATTGTAATGTACAAAATTAAGGATTCGGATAGACTATACTTTGATGATAGCTTCCCGATTCAGAATGTGAAGGAAGAATTGCTTGATAAATTCTTTAAACTCGTGGAAGTCACATCCGAGGAATTGGTAATTAATGAACGAAAATTCTATTCTAAACCTAAAAGAAACAATTACCAAAGAAAACGGTGGTGATCATCTGAAAAACCAGAGAGCGGGGTTGGGTTTAGAAGAAGAAACTGATGAATCTGTAAAGAAACCGTCACCATCTCATGAATATAAAAACAAACACATGAATTTTTTATATGGGACGAGTACAGTTCATGAAGAGAGTTTGATTGGTAAGCAATCAAATGATGAGTTCAAGAAGGAGAAAGAACTTCGAGATAAAGTAAAGGTTACAAGTGGCGTCAAAATTTCAAGTAAAGTAAAACCACCTGTTAAAGGACATCCACTTGATAATCGGACATGTTTCAAGTGCAATGAAATTGGTCATTTGGCACGACAATGTCCGAAATCAAAACAGCTTATCTTCAAAGAAAAGAAGATTCAAATGTTGTTAAACCAAAGCAACCAGTGTTTGTAAAACCTGTAAAGATTTTGAAACGAAATGAATCAAAACCAGAAGATAAACCAAAATCTGATAAGACTTTTGAAAATTCGTTTTTCGAAAAAGGTGAAACTTCTAGTTTTAATGAAAACAAGTTTTACATCAAAAAGGCTAATATCAAATCTCAAACCTGGATTGCCAAGAAAAGGTCAACAACATCTGGTGTTGTTAAGTCTGAGCTGGTAAAGACTAACAACACAATGGAATCAAAGACTGAAATCACTAAGTCTGAGCAAGTGAAGACTAGTGAAAATGTGAAAGAAATTAAAACAGGAATTAAAAACAATAATGTCAAATCTGTAAAAGATAAGAAAAAAGTGAAATTTTCAAACATTAACATTGTTGAAACAGATGATGAATTTGAGTTTGATGATGTTGATGAGCTTGAATATGCTTTTGTTGATGGTTATCCAGTAAAATCCAAGACCAAGAAGGCTTGGGTAGAGCTTTTCACCTAATTTCTGAATTTTGCAGGGGCTCCAAAGATCCATACTTTCAAAGTGGATTTTGGATAGTGGAGCATCCAGTCACATGACGGGAATGAAAGCATTGCTATTCGACATTAAAGCTATCAATGGTGGATATGTTGGATTTGCAGGAAATCAAGGTGGAAGTATAGTCACCGAGGGAAAACTCTCCAATGGCGTAGTTTCATTTGATCGCGTGAACTATATTGCAGAGCTTGAGAACAATCTTCTGAGTATATCGCAGATTTGTGACAAGAAATTTACAGTCTATTTCAATGATAAAGAGTGTATTATCTTGAAGCCGGGATTCAAAATTCCAGATGGGTGGATTCTGATGCGAGCACCTCGAGAAAATAATTTATATGTTCTTGATATAGGTGTTGCTACCACTTCATCACAATCAGCACAATGTTTTGTATCAAAAGCTACTGAAAAAGATTCTATTCTTTGGCAATGAAAAATGGGGCATATTCATTTGCGAAAAATGAATTTCTTGGTTCATAATGATCTTATAGAAGGAATAAATCTTCGAAGTTTTTAGATGTCTGATCATTGCTTGGAATGCAAGAAAGGAAAGCAGATCAAGAAATCTCATCCGAAGAAAATTTTAAACTCAATCAAGTTGCCTTTAGAACGTCTCCACATGGATTTATTTGGTCCTGTAAATGTTTGAAGCATATCAGGAGACTTATATTGCTTGGTCATGACAGATGACTATTCAAGATATTCGTGGGTATTCTTTCAAGAATCAAAAGACGAAACATTCGAGAACTTGGTTATTCTATTCAAGAAACTCGAGAACATTTATCATATGTCGGTAAGACGCATTAGAAGTGACAACGGCACAGAGTTTAAGAATAACAAAATGAAGGAATTCTGCAACGCAAAAGGGATTTTGCACGAGTTTAGTGCTCCCTATACTCCACATCAAAACGGAGTTGCTGAACGGAAGAACCGAACTTTAATTGAAACTGCGAGAACCATGCTTGCAGATTCTAAACTTCCAATCAGATTCTGGAGTGAAGCAGTTGCTGCAGCTTGCTACATGCTAAACAGGGTTCTCACTGTCAAACCCACAAAGAAAACATGTTTTGAGATGATAAACTGATGGAAGCCAAATTTGAAGTTCTTAAAACCATTCGGTGCTCCATGTACCGTAATAGACCAAGATGGCAAATTCGGAGCTAAATCTCTCGAAGGTTTCTTTGTCTGATAAACGAGTCCGTTGAGAAGAGTATATGTTCCTTCATTGCGAAAGGTTATTGAAGCACATTGTTTCAATTACACGGATCCTATTCAAAGGAAAGGTGAGGCGTGGCTGTTTAACTATCAAGACCTTTGGAAGTCATTTGACTTGCCCAAAGAACCAACTAACGAAGAAGTTGCAGCGTTATATTATCTTCACCAATCAACAAATCAAGAGCAAATTGTTCGACCAATTGTGGTTAATCAACCCATGTTGGATCCATCTTTTTCTGGCGCAAGTTCAAACAATAGTGGTGTCCCGGCTTAAAATGTTTCTGAAACATTATCAACACCTACTACTCCTCCAACGAATGTAACTAAATGAACCAATGAATACAACAATGGAGCCCAGTATGCCTCAGAATCAAGATTCTGATTCAGATGAAGCACCAACATTTGATGCTGATGGGGAATTATCTTCTTCAGATGAAGAAGTGGAGCAGATAACAAGTCTTCTTAATCAATCTGCAGTCCTGAACAACAGAAATGAAGCTTCATCAAGCTCTCCAAACATTGAATTTGTTGGTGATCTCAATATCACGAATTAGCAAAACTCAGTAGATGTTCCAAGTGAAGAATTGTCGCGATCATATTCCTATCATCCGTTAACAAATATTATCGGAGAACTTCAAACTGGTGTTAGAACTCGAGGGCAAATCAATAAATCACTCAGTGGTTTCTACACACGTGTTGCTACAACCCAGAACTATTGTTTTCATTCATGTTTCATCTCTCAGATTGAGCCTAAGACAGTTAATGAAGCCTTAGCAGATAAAAACTGAGTACAAGCAATGCAAGAAGAATTATTGCAGTTTGAGGAGTTGGGTGTATGGAAGCTTGAAGATGTACCAGAAAATCAGAAAGCAATTGATACAAAATGGGTCTTTAAGTGTAAAAACATGATGATAGAGGAGTTATTGTTCGTAACAAAGCTAGGTTATTGTCAAGAGATTTCACCAGCAGGAAGGGATAGACTACACGGAAGTCTGTGCACCAGTAGCTCGATTGAAATCTATTCGAATATTTCTAGCTTTTGCATCATGGAAAGGATTTAAGGTCTATCCATTGGATGTCAAATCAGCTTTTCTGTATGGCAAATTACGCAAGAAGGTGTACGTTGGAAAACCACCGGGGTTTGTTGATCCACGTAACAAGAAGAAAGCGTACCTACTAGATAAAGCACTCTACGGTCTACATCAAGCGCCGAGAGCTTGGTACTAGATGTTATCACAACGTCTCGTCGGAAACGGCTTTATCAGAGGAACTGTGGATAGTACTCTTTTCACCAGAGAAGTTGATAGCCATCTGATTATAGTTCAAATCTACGTTGACGACATCATCTTTGGATCTACAAATGATAGTCTCTGCAAGGAGTTTGAGGGAATCATGAAAAAGAAATTCAAAATGTCCTCGATGGGCGAAATGAAGTTCTTTCTTGGTTTACAAGTAGATCAGCTTCCGGATGGTATTTTCATTCACCAGACTAAGTATGTTCATGAAATTTTGAAGAAGTTTGGAATGGAAAGCTTGAAACCTCCATCTACGCCTCTTGCTCTAAATCACGGTATTTGTGTTGACGAGACTGGAGCCAAAGTTGATGAGAGTTATACAGATTGATGATTGGATCACTGATGTATCTGACGACATCGCGCCCAGATATTATGTATCCAACCTGCCTATGCGCCAGATATCAGTCAAGCCCGAGGATCTTACACATACAGATCGTGAAACGTATCTTCAGATCTGAAAGGATGCCCAAGCACTGGCTTGTGGTACCTGAAGAACGACAATTTCGACCTCACAGGCTATACTGATTCCGATTTTGGTGTAGATAAGTTGAATTCAAAATCATCTACATCGGGATGCCAGTTCTTCAGAACAAGAATGGTAACCTGACAGTGTAAGAAACAGACTACGGTCGCTCTCTCTACCTGTGAAGCTGAGTATATCTCGGCCTCCAACTATTGTTCACAGATTCTGTGGATTCAACAACAGATGAGAGACTATGGTCTGCAATTTCTAGACACTCCGCTGTATGTTGATAACAAGGTAGCCATCGATATAACTAAAAATCCGGTTCATCACTCACGCACAAAACACATTGAAATTCGCTATCATTTCATTCGTGATTGCTACGAAATTGGTGTGAATAGAAAAAATCCACACCGACGAACAAAAGGATGATTTTTATACCAAACCATTTTCTTTATCACGATTTAAATACTTGTTGAGAACTAACGGTATGAAAAATTTGCTTAAAGGTGCGGATGCTGAGGTTGAATACGGATCGGACGACGAGTTCACGTGATCCACATTGGTTTGTAAATAATCTTTCTAAGTTTAGAATTTATTAAAAACTAAAATCCAAAAAGATGTTTTTGATTTTAGAGGGAGAAATGTTAGAGAAAATACAAAAACATTCGAAAATTTTAAAATCCAAAAACATTGAAAAAGACAAAAAGTATTCAGTGTCATAAAAGGAAATGATAGTACATCAGTGGACTATCACAGTATGCTAAAGAAATGACAAGTGTAAAAGTAATAAATGAGTCTTACTATGGATGTGTCGATAAGCTTAACACATTCAGTAAACTGTTTTCGAGATATAAACTGAATTTTACAACTATTTAATCTTGTGGATTAACACATCTTGGATATATGGACTTAGTACTCCAAAATTTCGTTTGAAAGTTTGACTGATTCTAAGATACGAGGTCTTTATAGATAGTTGATATCTGGGGTATTATACAAGTTCTTCTGATTTTGTGAAAGCAATGGACTAGAACATCTATAATACTTTCGCTATAAACCTAAATCGCATGCAATATTGAAAAGTATCGAAAGATATAATCATATGCAATGCTGAAAAGATTCCTTAATTGGAACACACCTTAAAGACGAGCCTTCATCTCTTTGTCTGTATGGTAGTACTAACCTGAGCTCTCAAGGTCTCGCACAACCCAGATACAGATATCAATTACGCTATATTCACCTGTAAAATGAAATCTAGGGAATCTGGATATGGGAGTACATTCAAGAAGTGGGAACCACAGATAGGTCAAGTTTCATAAATCATACCTTAATATATCTTGGAACAGTTGAGAAATGTGGTAAAGCTTAAGTGGACAAACATATCGACAATCTAGGTAAACAAGTTTAAAATTTAAAGTCATATAAAGGTCAACGGTACTGGTGATATGTCTCAATCAACTAAAATGATCCTTAGACATGAATTCACAAAAATATGTATGTAAATATGTTTGTACATAGTCTACATTGCTTATTTCATTGTATTTCAGTTTTACAGATTAAAATAAAAAAAGATTTTTAGTGTGTTTTAGCATAAACTTACAAAAATACAAAAATATTTTATTTCTACATTGTTTTCAGCAAATCAATGTTGGAGAACGGATCTTCGAAGTCTGGTAAAGTGCTAAACTGGTGGGAATCTCTTTGACAACGGCTGGGAGCTAATATGTTAAATTTGAAAAGTTAAAACGATAAAAGTTCATTAATTTGAAACTTTGATTTTTAAAATATCAACAATTTGTTCGTAACGGGTCAAACCGGGATCATTAACTTGGACTCGACAGACAAATCGGTTAACCAAGTCATTAGCTTGGACTTGGTCAACTGAGTGGATTTTCATAACTGGTAAAAAGTTGGAAAGTTCAGGGTTAAAAATGAAAATTTGAAAATGTTTGAAATTTTGAGGTTTGGCAAGTTCGGCCGAACTTGCTAAACAATTCAACTTTAACAAACAGCAAGTTCGACCGAACTTGCAGATGGTTGTTTGTTAGTTTTACAGATAAGTTCGCTCGAACTTTCTTTGGGCCACATGTTGGGCTTAACAAGTTCGCCCGAACTTGACATGGTATAAATACCATTCAAGTTCGGCCGAACTCATTTACTTGTTATCAGAACAACTTGAGCGAACTTGAGCTTTTAGAGAGAATTTGTGAGAAATTGGCAATTTTAAGCCGTTATACTGTCCGACTAAACTTAGTTTTTGATGATTTGCACACCAATTACTATGGCAGAGGTACTTAATTAAGAATAAACCATGATTGAATGGTTAAAGAAACAAAACCAAATCTAAAAACTTAAAATCTGATAGATTTAGGTGTTATTGGACAAAATTGAACAGAGATCTTTGATCTACACTTAAAATCGACTGGGTCGTTGATGTTGATTGAACTGAAATGCACTTTTGCATGTTTGAATTTGGTTGGTCTGTTGAAGAAGACGACAAGTTAGGCTGAAGTTGTTGTGAAGTTCGACCGGACTTGTCCAAAACACAACTAAATGAACCAGAAACATGTTCGACCGAACTTGATTGTTTAAGTGCTTGTGATCCAATCATGTTCGACCGAACTTATGTTAACCAAAAGTGATTTGTTTGTATTGTAAGTTCACCCGAACTTGTTCTTTAATGTGTAACATGTGTCTCATACATGTTCGACCGAACTTAGGAAAAATTGAATAATAAAACTGTAAGTTCGCCCGAACTTGCATTAGAAAAAAGTTGAACATGTTTGTTACATGTTCGGGTGAACTTGTTAAAATCAGTGTGTTTAACACTAATCAAGTTCGCCCGAACTTGATTAAAATGTAATTAGAAAATTTTTTGTGTTTTTTCCTCGAAAAGCATGCTAATTGTTTTATGTCGTTTTTCATGCACAGGTTCCAACGCGTGTTATCTCAGTTGAGTTTTCCAAAACTCATAATACATGTATCATGCTTGACAAGTCTATTTGTCCGTCGTTGAAAGAATATGATAGCATTTTGAAGTTTCTCGAAGATAGTCACATTCGCCATGCTATTACAGAACGCACCGTTTCCTATCAATCTCATATTATTCACTTCTGGATGAATGCGAGTCTAATCGCTGACGAGAAAACGATCTCTTCTATAGTAAAAGTTGGTGATGAGGTAAAGCCGATCACAGTTACTGAAGGCGATATTCGAAGGATTTTGGAGCTTAAAGATAAAGAAGATGATCCAATTCATCTAGATGAGAAGATGGTTCGCGTATGCTGTTTCCGCATGGGATATAAAGGGAGTGTGAATTAACCAACGTTGAAGATAGGGGAAGTGCCAAATCCCTATAAACTTTTGATGCATGCTCTAATTCACACGTTCAGCCATCGCAAATCCGGTTTAGATGATGTTCAAGATTATTTGGCTAGCATGGCAACGACGCTTATTTTGAAGAAGCCGTTCCATGTGTCTAAGATGGTGTTCATTCACATGTTGAAGAATATGGAGGATTCAAGATTGTGTTTATATCCAAGATTTATTCAGATGCTGATTGATGAGAAGTATCCCAACATTGCCTGAGATCCGAATGACGTTCTTTATTTGGTTCATCTCGACAAAACCACAGTGAAGAAGCTTATCAAGTTTCAGAAACTAGCTTCAGCTCCTATTGCCAAACCAGTATTCAGAGCAATTAAAGATTCAGATTATGTATCGCGACCTGGAAACAAATGGAGAAAAGAAGGTAGCGACAATGAGAATGAGCTTAAATCTGAACGAGAGTCGTTTAAAGAATTCAAACCGAAGGCAAGAAGTGAATGGTTTTTGAAAGATGAAGCTGATAAACCAAAGAAGAAGCGAGCGTCAAAGAAAGCTGAAACTTTGCTTGTTGATGATGAGGAGACTGAGAATGTTGAGGCAGTGGCTGGATCTAGCGCTGAAGTTGTTAATGAGAGTCAAGAAACAGTGAAGTCGACTCAAGAAGAAGTAATTTCTGCTACGTCTGAAAATGAAGAATCTAATAAAGAGCCTGAAAAGACAGAGGCTGAAATAAGAACAGAAAAAGAAAAGAGACTGGATGCAGATTTTGATCCGAGCGCAGAAAAAGAATCTGATGAGGAGAGGCTAAGAAAAGGCGAAGCGTACAAAATCTCCTGCAATCGAAATATCTAAGAAAACTACAGGGTCACCGCACACGAAAGGGAAACAAAAGGCTAAGAAAGCTCATAAAGCAGTGAGCAAAAGATACAAGAGCAAAGTTCAAAGCACAAAAGCCACACAAGAACCTTCTGGTGCTCAGGAGAAAGGACCCACACAAGAACCTCCTCCACAAGAACCTCCTGTTATCATTCATGATGAAGCTAAAAGACAAGGAGTTACATAAGAACCTCCTGTGTCTGAATTTATTGAGGTTCCAATCGC
This sequence comes from Scalesia atractyloides, assembly GCA_947069175.1. Lineage (NCBI taxonomy): Eukaryota > Viridiplantae > Streptophyta > Magnoliopsida > Asterales > Asteraceae > Scalesia > Scalesia atractyloides. Next base: position 45,727,843 of record CAMTDV010000025.1, read on the forward strand.
TGAATCGCCGAGTGCTCAAAACACTTCTATTCCTGAAAGCTCTACGCCGAAGAAGTCTACACCAAAAGCTGCAACACCAAAAGATTCAACACCCAAGGCACCAAGGGGAAGTATGTTTGGTGATATGCCACATGGTCCTATAAGTCTTGAAGACTTGGATGAATTTTCCCTGAAACGAATGCTGAAATGTTAGAAAAGCGTGTGAAGGTATTAGAAGATAAAGTTGCGCAGATTGAGATTGAAAAAGCTGAGCTCGTAAATAAGGTGAATCAAAGTGAAGTCGAAAGAGAAATTCTTGATGATAAAGTGAAGGTGCTTGAAAATGAAAGAGAATATTACAAGGCGTTGATAGAAAGTCTGCAGGACGCCAATGAAAAATTACAAACAAAGATTGCAGAATTGAAGAAAATTCAAGCTTAGAATGATCGAAGATTCACCAGATTACAAAAGGTGTTATCCAATAATCTGAATATTGATTTTATCGCCGAATACGATCATCTGGATCATCAAGAAGCCAAGGAACGTGCTGAAAGAGAATTGGTTGAGGGTGGTAACGGGAAGCAGGTAGAGGGTGAAGCCCCTAAATCTACTACAGAGAAATCTCCTGATGTTCCCGAGAAGTCTACTGAAGATGTTTCAAAAGCTTCTGAGTCTGATATCCAAAAGGTTGACGAATATGTCAAGCCTTTTGATCTTATTGTCGTTACTGAAGAAAAAGACGATGATGAAGCCGAGAAAGAGGATAAGAATGAGGATGAAGAAGAGGAAGGATATGAAGATTGGAATGTAGGGGATGATGATTACGATTTTGATCAAGGTGATGATGATTTTGATCAAGGTGGTATAGGCTTAAAGATCAATGAAGCTAAAGTCTCTGATGAATTTGATTTTTCTGATCTGATGAACGATGAATCGAATCAAATGGAAGATAAAAGCCAGGGTGAGTCAGGGCAAAAAGGGCCTTCAGATGATATTGATATGTTAAATGTTGATCGTTTTGTGAAGCCTATGACTGCAATACATATGAAACCTTTAGTACTGATGTTGGAACACAATGTTGAAGAAGGTGAGTTTGTACATAATTACACGAAAGTAGATCTGGCGAAGCTAGTTGAAGCTGAGGTTGAAAACTTGGAGTTTAATTTTGAGGAGATAATGAATGTCGATACATTTGAGCCAAAAGAGTATCAGTACAAAAGAAGATTGAAAGCTGATGAATACAACCGTGTGATTGTTGAAGACTGGTCCACATATGATGAAACAGAAAAGAAAGATAAGTATGTTGGTCAGGATTCAGAAAGTTTTCCTACATTCGAAGAAATGTATAAACAGCTGAATGAAGATATGTTGAAAGATAGGATTTCTGAAGAGTTACGAGAAGGAAAAATTCCTAGGCCAATGACCAAAGAGGAATAGCTGAAGCTAGAAATACCTGGTTCAAGGAGATCCCTCATGAACGTAAGTTTTGACGTCCACTAGCATTCTTCACCAGAGATAAATATGTTTCTTTGGGAGATATATTGAGTTGGGGATGGTTTAAGGAGCTCAACATATATGCAATCAAAAGAGAGTTTGGAGTGCAATACTTCAAATATCTTGCTGATTTAAAGACATTGCCGTATTGGGATATGGAAGAGCTGGTGCAAACAGTGAATGTTACTTATCAAATGAAGACAGTTGATCAAATGTTATGGAAGATGATAAAGTACGAAGCTGAAAAAGGTTGGAATCAATGGAAGCCATTTATTCCGAGACGCAGAATAAAGATTAACAAGGTTACAGGGGAAAGGGACACAACATTGATTATGAAACGTCATAGAACCATGAGCAATATGCCGCTTATGCCGATTGAACAAAACTTTTATCCTTTATTAAAGTGGTGGCAGATTGATTCAGCTACATGTGAAGCAGTGATTGTATTAAAGTTTGAAGATCACTTGGATATTGCTAACGAACGAGTTGAAGCGATGGGTTATCAGGGTATGAGAGGATTTTGGAGGACGATAAGGATTCTAGATCCTATGTGGTTGGTAAACTGCTCGACAGAAGATATAAAATGCCTTTTCTATGCAAGATTGTTTTTGAAGAAAGAGAAAAGGTACAAGCGATGCAGTATCAGAAAGTTGTCAACGTTTGCTATGCACATGAAGTGAATTCAGGGAAGATGTGGCAGACAAAGTGGAGGGATCTGGAAAGAGTTGAATTCTTAAAGGAAGAAACCAGAAGTGAGGCGATTAAAGAAAAGATGGAAAAAGCGGAAAGGCAATGTTCGCTCAAGATGGCTAATTTTAAAAGACCTTCGCCAACTGATCAGACGCCGGATCCAAAACAAGAGAGACGAAAGAAGCCGTACAAGAACTTCTTTGTTGGGTACGTTAATGTATATATGAAGACAGAGTTTTGAAGACTGATAAAAGACGAAGACGATATCCAAGGGGGAGTCTGTTGGTGCAGAATGTCTATGTCTTAGTCTTATATCGAGTCTGTATTGTATAGAGCTGGATAGGCTAGGTTAAGAAGTATTTATGAAGAGTCTTAGCCAAGTTCGCCCATGTGATAACATGTCTAAGCATGTTCGGCCGAACTTGCATAGGCAAGTTCGGGCGAACTTACACATATTGGGCCGAACTTGTTGTGCTATAAATACCTAGCTTGTGTATCTCATTTGTAACTTTGGCATTGTAGAAGCGAAGCTCTGTCAGTCTGTAATCTGAACGTTTAATTAATGAAACTGATGATTAACTGATTAATTCTTGTCTATTGGTAACACGACGTAATATTTCCGCTATTATGGACGTTAGATATCAAATTTAGTTTCCTAAGCATCGAGGATTGGTCCTACAAGACCTCGTATCTCTGAATCAGGCAATCTCTGAAACGAAATTTCGGAGTACTAAGTCCATATATCCAAGATGTGTTAATCCACAAGATTAAGCAGTGGTAAAATTTAGTTTATATCTCAAAAACAGTTTACTGAACGTGGTAAGCCTATCGACACATCCACAGTAAGACTTGTTTATCACTTTTAAACTTTACATTTCTTTAGCATACTGTGATAGTCCACTGATGTACTATCAGTTCCTTTTTGTGACACCGAATTCTTTTTGTCTTTTTCAATGTTTTTTTACACTTTTTGAAAATTTTCATATGTTTTTTATTTTCCCAAATATTCCCCCCCCCTAAAATCAAAAACATATTTTTTGATTTTAGATTTTTAAGAAATACTAAAGTAAAAAGATATTTACAAACCATACAAACCAAAGCGGATTACGTGAACTCGTCGTCCGATCCGTATTCTCTATCAGCTTCCACACCTTTAAGCAAAATTTTCATAACGTTAAGCCGCATTGGATATTTAAATCTTGTTAATGGAAATTCTTTGGTATAAAAATCAGCCCTTTGTTCGTCGGTGTGGATTTTTTCTATTCGAACCAATTTCTTTTCGTTGCAATCACGAACGAAATGGTATCGAATTTCAATGTGTTTTGTACGTGAGTGATGAACTGGATTTTTAGTTTATTTGATGGCTGCTTTGTTATCTACAAATAAAGGTGTATCAAGATACTGCAGACCATAATCCCTCATCTGTTGCTGAATCCAGAGGATTTGAGAGCAACAGTTAGAAGCAGAAATGTATTCCGCTTCACAGGTTGAGAGAGAGACTGTGGTATGTTTCTTACACTGCCACGTTACCAAACGACTGCCAAAGAACTGGCATCCTGCAGTTGTAGATTTCGAGTTCAGCTTATCCACTCTGAAGTCTGAGTCAGCATATCCCGTTAAGTCGAAATTGTCGTTTTTAGGAAACCATAAGCCCGTGATAGGACATCCTTTTAAGTAACGGAAGATTCGCTTGACTATCTACGTGTGTGATATTCGAGGACTAAACTGATATCTCGCACATAAGCAAGTAGGATACATGATGTCTGGGCGAGATGCCGTCAGATACATCAGTGAACCTATCATCGATCGATAAAGTTTTTCATCAACTTTTGTTCCCGTCTCGTCTACGCAACTCCCATGGTTCAGTGTCAGCGGTGTTGAAAGCGGCTTCGAGCTATCCATTTCAAACTTTTTGAGAATGTCATGAACATACTTAGTCTGATGAATGAATATGCCATCTGGAAGTTGATCCACTTGAAGACCAAAGAAGAATTTCATTTCGCCCATCGAGGATCTCAAATTTCTTCATCATGATCTTTTCAAATTCTTTTGCAAAGACTATCATCCGTAGAACCGAAAATGATATCATCCACATAGATTTGTACAATTATCAGATGCGATCCAACTTCTCTGGTAAACAAAGTGCTGTCCATTGTGCATCGTGTAAAGCCATTTCCTATGAGATGTTGCGATAATGTCTCGTACCAAGCTCTCGGGGCTTGGTGTAAACCTTACAAGGCTTTATCCAGAAGATATGCTTTGTTCTTGTTTAGTGGATCAACAAAACCCGGTGGTTGGCCGACGTACACTTGTTCACGAAGTTTACCGTAGAGAAATGCAGATTTTACATCCAACTGGTACACCTTAAATCCTTTCCAAGCTGCGAATGCTAGGAAAATGCGGACAGACTCTAATCGCGCAACCGGTGCGTATACCTCCGTGTAATCTATACCTTCCTGCTGGTGGAATCTCTTGACAACCAGCCAAGCTTTGTTTCTGACTATTACACCCCGATCGTCTCTTTACACTTGAAGACCCACTTTGTGTCAATAGCTTTCTGTTTCGATGGCAAGTCTACAAGCTTCCAAACACCCAACTTCTCAAACTGTAACATTTCTTCTTGCATTGCTATCACCCAATTCTCGTCAGCCAGAGCCTCATTAACTGTCTTTGGCTCTATTTGAGAAATGAAACATGAGTAGTAATAGTAATTCTGAGTTGGTGCAACTCGGGTGTAGAAACAACTAAGTGCTTTATTGATTTGTCTTCGTGTACGCACACCAGTTTGTAGTTCTCCTATAATATTCGTTGAAGGATGGTTAGAATATTGTCGCGACATTTCTTCTGTTGGAACATCAACTGAGCTTTGCTGATTTGAAACAATCAGATCACTGTTCACATCAACATTAGGAGTAATTGATGAAGCTTCGTTCTGATTTCTCAGACCAGCAGATTGATTTAACATGTTAGAAATCTGCTCAACTTCTTCATCCGATGAAGTTTCACCATCAGCATCAAATGTCAGTTCTTCATTTGAGTCAGAATTCTGATTTTGAGGCATGTTGGGACCTGATGTTGTAGTTCCTGGTTCATTAGAAGCATTCACTAAAGGTGTAACAGGCGTTACTTCTGCTTCAAAAACATTTTCAACTTGAACACCACTGCTATTGCTTGGACCTACTCCGGAAGATGAAGAATCCAACATAGGTTGATTAACCATAATTGGTCTAATGATTTGTTCTTGATTTACCGACTGTTGAAGATAGTATAACGCTGCAATTTCTTCTACAGACGGTTCTTCCGGCAAGTCAAAGGACTTCCAAAGATCTAGGTAGTTAAACAGCCACGCGTCACCTCTCCTTTGAATAGGATCCGTATAGTTGAAACAATCCACGTGCTGTGCTTCAATAACCTTTCTCAACGAGGGAACATATACTTTTCTTAGCGGACTCACATATCCGACGAAGAAACCTTCAAGAGATTTAGCTCCGAATTTGCCATCTTGATCGATTACAGTAAATGGCACACCAAATGGTTCCAAGAATTTCAAATTTGGCTTCCGTCGGTTTATCATCTCAAAACATGTCTTCTTTGTTGGTTTGACAACAAGAACTCTGTTTAGCATGTAACAAGTCGTAGCAACCACTTCACTCCAGAAGCTGACTGGAAGTTTAGAATCTGCAAGCATTGGTCTCGCAGTTTCAATCAAAGTTATGTTCTTCCGTTCAGTAACACCGTTTTGCTGTGGAGTATAGGGAGCACTAAACTCGTGCAGAATCCCTTTAGCGTTGCAGAATTGCTTCATTTTGTTATTCTTAAACTCTGTGCCGTTGTCACTTCTAATGCGTCTGACCGGTAGATGATAAAGATTCTTGAGTTTCTTAAACAAAATCACCAAATTCTCGAACGTTTCTTCTTTTGTTCCCTGAAATGTTGGTGCATAATGTCTATGTCTTATTCTTATATCGAGTGTGTATAGTATAGAGCTGAATAGGCTAGGTGTATGAAGTATTTATGTATAGTTTAGCCAAGTTCGCCCATAGTGTGTCATATGTATACATGTTCGGCCGAACTTGAAGTAGCAAGTTCGGGCGAACTTGCAGCATTATAAATACCTAGCTAGCCTCATTCATTTGTAACTTTGGCATTTTGGAGGCGAAGCTCTGTCAGTTTGTAATCTCAACGTTTAATCAATGAAACTGATGATTAACTGATTAATTCTTGTCTATTGGTAAACACGACGTAATATTTTCGCTACTATGGACGTTAGACATCAAATTTAGGTTCCTTGGCTTCGAGGATCGGTCCTACAAGTGGTATCAGAGCTAGAACAACCTGATTTGATAGTATCAAGACAAGAACACTTCATCTCCATTCTTCTATTTTTCTTAAGTTTTGAACATAAAATGAAGAATTCGCGGTCAAAATCTTTTCAAATTTGAATATATCATGTAAAATACAACAAAGATAAACCCTTGAAAGATTGGAGACCAAATTCAACCGAATTCATGTAAAAATTTTGAAAAAACCATGTTTTGGAAAACACTTTCAATCGACTTTGTTAGCCAAGTTCGACCGAACTTGGTCTAAAACATCACTTTTCAAGTGATTTTTTAGTAAGTTCGCCCGAACTTGAGTGGTTTTTGAAGAGATTCTTGCCAAGTACGCTCGAACTTATCAATTTTTCATTTATTTTACATCAAGTTCGACCAAACTTGTGTAATATCAAGAAAAGTTTGGGTAAGTTCGCCTGAACTTACTAGTGTTTCTTCAAATTCTTGAATACAAGTTCGCTCGAAGTTCGATTTTGTTTTTGTCATAAGTTCGACCGAAGTTAAAACATTTTTTCTCAAGACAAATATCACAAGTTCGACCGAACTTGTGATAAAATCAGAAATTCTTCATTCCAAACTACAAGTCCGACCGAACTTGTAGTATTTCTAACATTTTCAAAAGTTTTTTTGAGAATTTTCAGTGTACACGTCTCGTTATTCACGATGGATGATATTCAAAGAGCTTTTATGTCCGGAGCTAGTTCGTCAAATGCCAACATGATCCATCAAGTCAATCTTGATAACGAAATGGGAACGACTGTTAAACCGCCCAAGCTGATGAGCATGGACGAGTATGAAGCATGGAAGGAGAAGTTTACATATTGGGTTCAAGCCATGCATTTCGCAGGCTGGGTGTCGATTGAAAGAGGCTACACTGTTCCGGTAGATTAACATCAGCAAGTCCTTGAAAAGTACAATTACTCGAAAGTACAGAGAGACTAATACATTGCTGAGAAAAAGTTGATCAATCTTATCCAACAGTCTGTCAAAGAGGATATCCTGATTGTGCTACCAGAGTATACTACTGCAAGAGATCTTTGGTTGTCATTACAGAAGAAGTATCAAGGCAGTGCCGAAATGATCAAAAGTAAAAAGGCGCTTATTCTGAAAGAGTTCGATATCTTAACCATGTTAAAGAATGAGACCATGAAGCAAATGATCGAGCGCTTCTGTCATCTTAAAGTTCAAATGCGAAGACACGGTCTCGAGAAGACAGAACAAGAATACATCGACAAGCTTGCTGACGCATTACCAGATGGTGAATGGACTACTTGTTTGATGGTTCTGAAAAATAGTGATAAGTGGGATTTATTCAAGTTGTCAACATTTATCGATAAACTCGAAGGCCATGAAATGGAACTCTTGAAGATTGCAAAGTCAAAGAACGCTAACGTAGTTCAAGACGTTGGGTTGTACTACAAAAGTGGAATGCAAACAACATTTCATGTCTGAAAATTGGGACATCATTTAGTGCGAACATGAATGCTTCTCCACAGAACAAGAGTCAATCACAACCTCATTATGATTAGAGTCCACAAAGTTCGTTCTCAAGCATTGGTTCAAATTCATCTTATCAAAGTCAAGCAAATCAGAAATCAACAATCAAATTCTGATTCAAATGTATACAAATGCAACATCACAGTAAAATTGAACAATGTTGTTTCGGAACAAGTTGCAAAACAACATATGTCACTTCTCGCTACTGTTCTAGAGTCATACGAAAGTCTTGTAGCCGGAAAAATTGGAAATACCAAAATGACGGCAGAAGATTATGACTAAGTGGATGAAGAAGAACTCGAGTTGATGGATATCAAGTGGTGTTTAGCATCTATCATTCGAAGGTCACAAAGTTGTTGCTCTCACTGGCCGAGATATCAGAAATTCTAGCAACAAGTTGGGCTTCGACAAGTCAAAGGTTACATGTTTCCGATGTCGCCAAAAGGGTCACTTCAAGAGAGAATGCAAAAATCCTGAAGCAACAGGAAATCAGAGTCCGTTCGGAGGAGGCAAAGAGTATTACAAGAAGTCACTACAATACAAGCCATTTCCGAAGAAGACTCGGGTTGAAATCAAAGAGAAACCAAATAGCAGCAGCAATGAGAAAGCTATGGTTGCATCAAACGAAGATGATGGTTTCGACTGGAATTCCTACATCGGTAAGAGGACCGGAGTTGCGTTGATGGCTGAGATAGTTGAAGATACTTCTGCAGAGGAAGAAGCGGCAGCGGTAGAAGCAGCGGCTGTAGAATAGATTATGCTGCAACAATACTTGCATTAACAACGAGAAGAAAAGGAGTATATCCACATGCAGAAACAAGTAATTTTATCTCCTAACTCGTGTGATAGTTTTGCAGGTCATTTTGATGGAAGCTCTAAAGAACAAGTGGTTGAGGAGAAAACAATTGATGAAGAGATCATCAATGTTACACAAGAAGTGAATGTTGAAAACCTCAAGTACATGGCAGATAAAGCTTTAATGGCAAATCTAACCAAGGTAGGTCCAGAGGTAAAAGAAGTTGTGAAAATACAAGTTGTAGAGGTTGAAAAACCTTGTACAAAATGTGCGGAACCGTGTGTCGAGTGTGCTGAAAAACAAAGATCATCGCTGAAAACAATGTGCATAATGAACTTTTGAAATATGATTATCGCACAATGAAGGAAGCTTATGACAAAATAAAAAATGATTTTGGTAGGCTTGATAGAAATAATATCGAATAACATGATACCATAAGAATGTTAAAAGGAACAGTATTGGATAAGCAAAAGGCGATTAATATCTATATTAACACCATTGCTAAAACTAAGCAACAACTCTAGGACATGACAATTGAAACAGAACGTGTTCAACAACTTTTGAGAAGTTACACATGTAATGCATATGTCATTGATCACATCCTTCCGACAATTCCATCGGAAGAGAAACTAAAAAGAAAATTGGTAAAGAATACAACAATGTTCCTCCACCCCTTTGCGAGAAGTATTGTCATAAATCCGCTGATGGGATGGATAAGGCACTCAACATTGACTTGTTATCTGAAAAGAAAATTGAGTTGCTAGAGAACATTGATGTAATCTATACTAAAACAGATGATGACAATGCTGTGGTTTAAAAGGTTGTTGAAAATGTTTTGAGCGATTCTAATGAAGGCAACTTTAAAAGCGCCGACTCGAGCTCAAAGAATTCTGATTCACAGTCCAAAGATGACGATACATCATCGGAGAATGATCTATGTTTATGATCCTAATGTTGTCATGTACAAAATTAAGGAATCTGATAGATTATACTTTGATGACAGTTTTCTGATTCAGAATGTGAAGGAAGAATTGTTATACAAATTCTTTAAACTCGTGGAAGTCACGTCAGATGATCTGGAGATTAATGAAAAGAAATTATATTCCAAACCTAAAAAAACAACTATCGACAGAATGGTGGTGATCATCCGGAAAACCGAAGAGCTAGGTTGGGAATAGAAGAATCAGATGAACCTAAAAAGAAAGTGTCACAATTTCATGAATACAAAAATAAAAACATGAAATTTGTATATGGGACAAACACGGTTCATGAGGAAAGTTTGATCGGGAAACAATCAAACGATGATTTCAAGAAACAAAAAGAACTTCGAGATAAAGCCATAATTGCAAGTGGTGCCAAAACAAGTGGTGTAAACCCACTAAAGGACATCCACATGATTCTCGGACTTGTTTCAAGTGCAACGAAATTGGTCATATTGCACGTTACTGTCCGAAATCAAAGCCGACTTATCTTCGAAGGAAAGAAAGTTCAAATGTTGTGAAACCGAAGCAACCAGTGTTTGTAAAACCTGTAAAGGTTTTGAAAATAAATGAATCAAAAGCTGAAGTCAAACCTAAGTTTGAAAATTCAATTTTGGAAAAAGGTGAAACTTCAAAGGCTAATGAAAATAATTTTTACATCAAGAAGGCTAACATAAAATCTCAAACCTGGATTGCAAAGAAACGATCAACAACATCCAATGTTATTAAGTCTGAGCTTGTAAAGACTGATAACACAAAAGAATCAAATTCTTAAATCATAATTGAAACCACATCTGAAAATGTCCAAACTAAAAGTGATAACAATTCAAAAGATAAAAAGAAAGTAAAGTTTTCAAACATAAACATCACAGAAAATCCAGATGATGAATATGAATTTGATTATGCAGATGAGTGTGGATTCGATTATGCTGATGAGTGTGAGTTTGATTTTGATGATGGTTATCCAATTCAACCCAAGACCAAAAAGGCTTGGGTCTCACTTTTTAAATAGATTGTTGAAATGTGCAGGGGCTCCAGAGATCCGTACTTTCTAAGTGGATTTTGGATGGTGGAGCGTCCATGCATATGACGGGAATGAAAGCGTTGTTGTTCGACATTAAAGCTATCAATGGTGGATATGTTGGATTTGTGGGTAACCAGGGTGGAAGGATAATTGCCGAAGGAAAACTATCCAATGGCGTCGTTTCATTCGATCACGTGAATTATATTGCAGAATTGGAAAACAATCTTTTGAGCATATTGCAGATTTGTGACAAGAAGTTCACGGTGCATTTCAACGACAAAGAGTGTATTATCTTGAAGCCGGGATTCAAAATACCAGATGAGTGGATTCAGATGCGAGCACCACTTGAGAATGATCTATATGTTCTTGATATGGGCGTCGTTACCACTTCATCAAAAATCAGCGCAATGTTTTGTGACAAAGGCTACTGAAAAGGATTCTATTCTTTGGCATCGTAAGATGGGGCATATTCATTTGCGAAAAATGATTTTCTTGGTTCATAATGATCTAGTAGAGGGTGTAAATGTTCGGGGCTTTAATATGACTGATCATTGCTTAGAATGCAAAAACGGAAAGCAGATCAAGAAATCTCATCCGAAGAAAATTCTAAACTCAATCAAGCTGCTATTAGAATGTCTCCACATGGATTTATTTGATCTTGTAAATGTTCGAAGCATCTCAGGAGACTTATATTGCTTGGTCGTGATAGATGACTATTCGAGATATTCGTGGGTATTCTTTAAGGAATCAAAAGACGAAACATTCGAGAACTTGGTCATTCTATATAAGAAACTCGAGAACTTTTATCATCTGCCGGTCAGACGCAGTAGAAGTGACAATGACACAGAGTTTAAGAAAACAAAATTAAGGAATTCTGCAACGCAAAAGGGATTTTGCACGAGTTTAGTGCTCCCTATACTCCACAGCAAAACAGAGTAGCTGAATTGAAAAACAGAACTTTGATTGAAACTGCGAGAACCATGCTTGCAGATTCTAAACATCCAATCAGCTTCTGGAGTGAAGCAGTTGCTGCGGCTTGCTACACGCTAAACAGGGTTCTCACTGTCAAACCAACAAAGAAAACATGTTTTGAGATGATAAACCGACGGAACCAAATTTGAAGTTCTTAGAGCCATTCGGTGCACCATGTACCGTAATAGACCAAGATGGCAAATTTAGAGCTAAATCTCTTGAAGGTTTCTTTGCCGGAAATGCGAGTCCATTGAGAAGAGTATATGTTCCTTCGTTGAGAAAGGTTATTGAAGCACAACACGTGGATTGTTTCAACTATACAGATCCTATTCAAAGGAGAGGTGACGCGTGGCTGTTTAACTATCAAGACCTTTGGAAGTCATTCGACTTGCCGGAGGAACCGTCTGTCAAAGAAGTTGCAGCGTTATACTATCTTCACCAGTCAGCGAATCAAGAACAAATTATTAGACCAATTGTGGTTAATCAACCCACGTTGGATTCTTCATCTTCCAGAGCAGGTCCAAGTAATAGCAGTGGTGTTCAAGTTGAAAATACTTCTGACACAGAAGTAACACCTGCTACACCTTTAGTGAATGCTTCTAATGAACCAGAAAACCCAACAGTGCCCAGTACGCCTCAGAATCAGAATTCTGATTCAGAAGAAGCACCAACGTTTGATGCTGATGATGAAACTTCATCGGATGAAGAAGTTGAGCAGATTTCTAACTTGTTGAATCAATCTGCTAGTCCGAGAAATCAGAACGAAGCTTCAACAAGTACTCCTAATGTTGTTGTGAACAGTGACCTGATTGTTTCAAAACAACAAAGCTTAGTTGATATTCCAACAGAAGAAATGCTGCGATCATATTCATACCATCCTTCAACGAACATTATAGGAGAACTACAAACTGGTGTGCATACTCGAAATCAAATTAACAAAGCACTCAGTTGTTTCTACACTCGCGTTGCTCCAACCCAGAACTTTTGCTTCTATTCATGTGTCATCTCTCAGATAGAGCCAAAGACAGTTAATAAAGCATTAGCCGATGAAAACTGGGTACAAGCAATGCAAGAGAACTATTGCAGTTTGAGAAGTTGGGAGTGTGGAAGCTTGAAGACCTACCAGAAAATCAGAAAGCGATTGATACAAAATGGGTCTTTAAGTGTAAACGTGATGATAGAGGGGTTATTTTTCGTAACAAAGCTAGGCTTGTTGTCAAGGGATTTCACCAGCAGGAAGGGATAGATTACGCGGAAGTTGCAGCGTTATACTATCTTCACCATTTAGCGAATCAAGAGCAAATTGTTCGACCAATTGTGGTTAATCAACCCACGTTGGATCCATCTTCTTCTGGCGCAAGTTCAAACAACAGTGGTGTTCCAGCTGAAAATGTTTCTGAAACATTATCAACACCTACTAATCTTCCAACGAATGCCTCTACTGAACCAATGAATACAACAACGGAGCCCAGTATGCCTCAGAATCAAGAGTCTGATTCAGATGAAGCACCAACATTTGATGCTGATGGGGAATCATCTTCTTCAGATGAAGAAGTGGAGCAGATAACAAGTCTTCTTAATCAATTGCAGTCCCAAAAAACAGAAATGAAGCTTCATTAAGCTCTCCAAACATTGATTTGGTTGTTGATATCAACATCACGAATCAACAAAACTCAGTAGATGTTCCAAGTGAAGAATTGCCGCGATCATATTCCTATCATCCGTCAACAAATATTATCGGAGAACTTCAAACTGGTGTTAGAACTCTAGGGCAAATTAATAAAGCACTCAGTTGTTTCTACACACGCGTTGCTACAACCCAGAACTACTGTTTTTATTCATGTTTCATCTCTTAGATTGAACCAAAGACAGTTAATGAAGCTTTAGCCGATGAAAACTGGGTACAAGCAATGCAAGAAGAATTATTGCAGTTTGAAAAGTTGGGTGTGTGGAAGCTTGAAGACTTACCAAAAAATCAGAAAAAAATTGATACAAAATGGGTCTTTAAGTGTAAACGAGATGATAGAGGGGTTATTGTTCGTAACAAAGCTAGGCTTGTTGTCAAGGGATTTCACCAGCAGGAAGGGCTAGACTACACAAAAGTGTATGCACCAATAGCTCAATTGGAATCTATTCGAATTTTTCTTGCTTTCGCATCATGGAAAGGGTTTAAGGTTTATCAATTGGATGTCAAGTCGGCTTTTTAGTATGGCAAATTACGCGAAAAGGTGTACGTTGGACAACCAGTGGGGTTTGTCGATCCACTTAACAAGGAAAAACGACCTACTGGATAAAGCTCTGTACGGACTACATCAAGCCCCGAGAGCTTGGTACGAGACGTTGTCTCAACATCTTGTTGGAAACGGCTTTATCAGAGGAACTGTGAATAGTACTCTTTTCACCAGAGATGTTGATGGCCATCTTATTATAGTTCAAATCTACATTGACGACATCATCTTTGGATCTACAAACGATAGTCTCTGCAAAGAGTTTGAGGGAATCATGAAAAAGAAATTCGAAATGTCCTCGATGGGCGAAATGAAGTTCTTTCTTGGTTTACAAGTAGATCAGCTTCCGGATGGTATTTTCATTCACCAGACTAAGTATGTTCACGATATCTTGAGGAAGTTTTCAATGGAAAGCTTGAAGCCTCTATCTATGCCTCTTGCTCTAAATCATGGCATTTGTGTTGACGATACTGGAGCCAAAGTTGACGAGACGTTATACAGATTGATGATTGGATCATTGATGTATCTGACGGCATCGCTCAGATATTATGTATCCAACCTGCCTATACGCCAGATATCAGTCAAGCCCGAGGATTTTACACATGCAGATCGTGAAGCGTATCTTCAGATATCTGAAAGGATGCCCAAGCACCGGCTTGTGGTACCCGAAGAACGGCAATTTTGATCTCACATGCTATGTTGATTCCGATTTTGGTGTAGATAAGTTGAACTCAAAATCAACTACAGCGGGATGCCAATTCTTTAGAACAAGAATGGTAACCTGGCAGTGTAAGAAACAGACTACGGTCGCTCTCTCTACCTGTGAAGCTGAGTATATCTCGGCCTCCAGCTGTTGTTCACAGATTCTATGGATTCAACAACAGATGAGAGACTATGGTCTGCAATTTCTAGACACTCCGATGTATGTTGATAACAAGGCAGCCATCGATATAACTAAAAATCCGGTTCATCACCCACGCACAAAACACATTGAAATTCGTTATCATTTCATTCGTGATTGCTACGAAAAGAAATTGGTACGAATAGAAAAAATCCACACCGATGAACAAAATGCTGATTTTTATACCAAACCATTTTCTTTGTCACGATTTAAATATTTGCTGAGAATTAATGGTATGAAAAATTTGCTGAAGGTGCGGATGCTGAGGTTGAATATGGATCGGTCGACGAGTTCGCGTGATCCACATTGGTTTGTATATATTTTGCTAGTTTAGAATTTTATTAAAAACTTAAATCCAAAAAGATGTTTTTGATTTTATGGGGAGAAATGTTAGAGAAAATACAAAAACATTTGAAAAATTTAAAATCCAAAAACATATAAAAATTCAAAATGTACACAAACATTGAAAAAGACAAAAAGAATTCAGTGTCATAAAAGGAAATGATAGTTACATCAGTGGACTATCACAGTATGCTAAAGAAATGTAAAGTTTTAAAAGTGATAAACGAGTCTTACTGTGGATGTGTCGATAGGCTTAACACGTCCAGTAAACTGTTTTCGAGATATAAAAACTGCTTAATCTTGTGGATTAACACATCTTGGATATATGGACTTAGTACTCTGAAATTTCGTTTGAAAGATTGCCTGATTCTGAGATACGAGGTCTTTATAGATAGTTGATATCTGGGGTATTATACAAGTTCTTCTGATTTTGCGGAAGCAATGGCCTAGAACTTTTATAATACTTTTGCTTTAAACTCTCAAATTGCATGCAATATTGAATAGTATCGAAAGATATAATAATATGCAATGCTAAAAATATTCCTTAAGTGGAACACACCTTAAGGACGAGCCTTCATCTCTTTGTCTATACGGTAGTACTAACCTGAGCTCTCAAGGTCTCGCACAACCCAGATACATATATCAATTACGCTATATTCACCTGTAAGATGAAATCTTTGGAATCTGGATACGGGAGTATATTCAAGAAGTGGGAACCGCAGTTAAGTCAAGTTTCATGAATTCTATCTTAGCATATCTTGAAATAGTTGAAAAATGTGGTAAAGCTTAAGTGGACAAACATATTGACAATCTAGGCAAACGAGTTTAGAACTTAAAAGTCATTTAAAGGTCAACGATACTGGTGATATGTCTCAATCAACTGATTTGATCCGTAGACACGAATTCACAAAAATATGTATGTAAATATGTTTGTACATAGTTTACATTGTTTATTTCATTATATTTCAGTTTTACAGATTAAAATCAAAAAGATTTTCAGTGTATTTTATCATAAACTTACAAAAATACAAAAAAAATTTATTTCTACATTTGTTTTCAGCAAACCAATGTTGGAGAACGGATCTTCGAAGTCTGGTAAGGTGCTAGAACTGGTGGGAATCTCTTTGACAACGGGCTAGGAGCTAATCTGTTAAATCTGAAAAGATAAAACGATGAAAAGTTTATTAATTTGAAACTTTGATTTTGAAAATATCAACATTTTGTTTGTAACGGGTCAAACCGGGGTCATTAACTTGGACTCGGCAGATAAATCGGTTAACCAAGGTCATTAAATTGGACTTGGTCAACTGAGTGGATTTTCATAACTGGTAAAAAGTTGGAAAGTTCTGGGTTAAAAATGAAAATTTGAAATTTTGAGGTTTGGCAAGTTCGGCCGAACTTGCTAAACAATATCAAGTTTCGCAAACAGCAAGTTCGACCGAACTTGCAGATGATTGTTTGTTGTTTTAAATAATAAGTTCGCTCGAACTTCACTGGGCCTTCATGTTGGGCTTAGCAAGTTCGCCCGAACTTGACATGGTATAAATACCATTCAAGTTCGGCCAAACTCATTTACTTGTTTTAAGAGCAAACTTGAGCATTGAGAGCTTTTGTGTGAAATTGACATTTTTGAACCGTTATTCTGTCCGATTGAAGTCCATTTTTGGTGATTTACACACCAATTACTATGGCTGAGGTGAGAAATTGGAGAATAATCCATGATTGAACTGTTAAACAAACAAAACGAGATCTAAAATTTAAAACCTGATAGATTTAGGTGTTGTTGGACAAAATTGAACATATATTCTGAATCTACATCTAAAATCGACCGTATAACTTGATTTGATTGAAGAAAAACGGTTGTTTGAATGTTTGAACTTGTTTGGTCTGTTGAAGAAGACGACAAGTTCGGCCGAACTTGTTGTCAAGTTCGACTGGACTTGTCCAAAACATGTTTAATAGATCCAAGAGCATGTTCGACCGAACTTGTTTATTAAATTGTTTTCATCCAATCATGTTCGACTGAACTTAGTGAAAAAGTGATTTGTGTAAATTGTTGTAAGTTCGCCCGAACTTACATTTGAAAATGGTGAACATGTTTGTCACATGTTCGGGCGAACTTGATCAAAACAGAATGTTGTAACATCTAATCAAGTTCGCCCGAACTTGATTAAATTGTTAGAAAATTTTGTTTGTGATTTTTCTCGAAAAGCGTGCTAATTGTTTTATGTCGTTTTTCAGGCACAGGTTCCAGCGCGTGTTATCTCAGTTGAATTTTCCAAAACTCACAATACATGCATCACACATGACAAATCTATTTGTCCATCGCTGAAAGAATATGATAGTATCTTGAAGTTTCTCGAAGATAGTCACATTCGCCATGCAATTACTGAGCGCACTGTATCATATCGTTCTCATATTGTTCACTTCTGGATGAACGCAAGCCTGAGCGCTGACGAGAAGACAATCTCTTCTACAGTGCAGGTTGGTGATAAGCTAAAGCCGATCACAGTAACCGAAGGTGATATTCGAAGAATTTTGGAGCTCAAAGACAAAGAAGACGATCCAATTCATCTAGATGAGAGGACGGTTCGTGGATGCTTTTTCCGCATGGGATACAAAGGAAGTTTAAACAAACAACGCTAAGAAAGGGGAAGTGCCTAACCCCTATAAGCTTTTGATTCATGCATTGATTCATACCTTTAGCCATCGCAAAGCCGGTTTAGATGATGTACATGATTATTTGGCTAGCATGGCAACGACGCTTATTCTGAAGAAGTCGTTCAACGTTTCGAAGTTAGTGTTCACTCATATGTCAAAGAACATGGAGGATTTGAGATTGTGTATATATCCAAGATTTATTCAGATGGTGATTGATGAGAAGTATCCCAACATAGCTCGAGATCCGAATGATGTTCTTTATTTAGTTCATCTCGATGAAACCACAGTGAAGAAGCTTATTAAGTTCCAAAAGCAAGCTTCAGCTCCTATTGCCAAGCCAGTATTCAGAGCTATAAAAGATTCATATTATGTCTCGCCACCTGGAAACAAATGGAGAAAGGATGGTAGTGACGACGAAAAAGAGCTTAAAGCCGAGCAAGAATGGTTTAAAGAATTCAAACCAAAGGCAAGGAGCAAATGGTTTTTAAAACTGAAGCAGATAAACCGAAAAAGAAACATGGTGTAAAGAAAGTTGAAACTTTACTTGTTGATGAGGAGGAAACTGAAAATGTTGAAGAAGTTGCAGGATTGAGCGTCTGCAGTAGTTATTGAAAGTCAAGAAACAATGAAGTCGACTCAAGAAGAGGTAATTTCTGCTACTTTTGAAAATGAAGAATCTGATAAAGAGCCAGAAAAGACAGAAGCAGAAATTAGATCAGAAAAAGAAAAGAAGCTGGATGCTGATTTTTATCCAAATGATCAAAAAGAATCTGATGAGGAGAGGCCTAAGAAAAAGGCGAAACGTACAAAGTCTCCTACAATTGAAATATCAAAGAAGACTACAGGGTCACCTCATACAAAAGGGAAACGAAAAGCTAAGAAAGCTCAGAACTGTGAGCAAAAGATACAAAAGCAAAGTGAAAAGCACATAAGCCACACAAGAACCTTCTGGTGCTCAGGAGACAGGAGCCACACAAGAACCTCCTCCAGAAGAACCTCCTGTCATTGTTCATGTCGAAGCTGAAAGGCCAAGAGTTACACAAGAACCTCCTGTGTCTGAATTTGTGGAAGTTCCTATCGCTGAATCGCCTAGTGCTCAACAGATTTCTGCTCCTAAAAGTTTACACCAAAAGCTGCAACACCAAAAGATTCAACACCAAAGACACCAAGGGGAAGTATGTTTGGTGATATGCCACACGGTCCAATTAGTCTTGAAGACTTGGATGAATTTTTCCCAGAAACTAATGCTGAAATGTTAGAAAAATGTGTGAAGGTATTGGAAGATAAAGTTGCACAGATTGAGATTGAAAACGCTGAGCTTGGAAAGAAGGTGAATCAAAGCGAAGTCGAAAAAGAAATACTTGATGATAAAGTGAAAGTGCTTGAGAATGAACGAGAATATTACAAGACATTGATAGAAAGTCTGCAGGATACAAATGAAAAACTACAGACATAGATTGCAGAATTGAAGAAAATTCAAGCTTTGAATGATCGAAGATTCATCAGATTACAAAAGGTGTTATCTAACAATTTGAACATTGATTTTATCGCTGAATACGATGAACATGCTAAGAGAGAATTGGCTGAAAGTGGTAAAGGGAAGCAGGTTGAGGGTGAAGCCCCTAAATCTACTACTGAGAAATCTTCCGATGTCCCCGAGAAGCCTACTGAAGATGTTTTAAAAGCTTCTGAGTCTGATATCCAAAAGGTTGACGAATATGTCAAGCATTCTGATCCTATTGTTGTTACTGAAGAAAAAGACGATGGTGAAGCCGAATAGGAAGATAAGAATGACGAAGAGGAAGAAGGATATGAAGATTGGAATGTTGGGGATGATGATGATGATTTTGATCAAGGTGATGATGATTTTGATCAGGGTGGTACAGGTTTAAACGATCAATGAAGCTAAAGTTTCTGATGACTTTGATTTTTCTGATCTAATGAACGATGAATCGAATAAGATGGAAGATAAAAGCCAGGGGGAGTCAGGGCAAAAAGGGCCGTCAGAGGATATTGATTTGTTAGGTGTTGATCGTTTTGTGAAGCCTGTGACTGCAGTACCTACGAAGCCTTTAATACTAATGTTGGAACACAATGTTGAAGAAGGTGTGTTTGTACATAACTACACGAAAGAAGATCTGGCGAAATAGTTGAAACTGAAGCTGAGAACTTAGAGTTTGATTTTGAAGAAGTTATGAATGTTAACATTTTTGAACCTAAAGAGTATCAGTACGAAAGAAGGTTTGAAGCCGATGAGTATAATCGTGTGATCGTGGAAGATTGGTCTTCAGATGATGAATCAAATCAAAAAGCTAAGTATGTTGGTCAGGATTCAGAAAGTTTTCCTACATTCGAAGAAATGTATAAACTGCTGAATGAAGATATGTTGAAAGATAGGATTGCTGAAGAGCTACGAGAAGGAAAAATTCCTAAACTAATGACCAAAGAAGAGATTGCTGAAGCGAGAAAGTCCTTGTTCAAGGAGATGCCTCGTGAACGTAAGTTTCGACATCCACTAGCATTGTTCACCAGAGATAAAAATGTTTCTTTGGGGGATATACTTAGTTGGGGATGGTTTAAAGAGCTCAATGTTTAAGCAATCAAAAGATAGTTTGGAGTGCAATACTTCAAATATCTTGCTGATTTAAAGACATTACCGTATTGGGATATGGAAGAGCTAGTGCAAACAGTGAATGTTACTTATCATATGAAGACAGTTGATCAATTATTGTGGAAGATGAGTAAGTACGAAGCTGAAAAAGGTTGGAATCACTAGAAGCGTTTATTCCGAGACGAAGAATAAAGATCAACAAGGTTATAGGGGAAAAGGACATAATGTTAATTATGAAACGTCCTAGAGCCATGAGGAATATGCCACTTATGTCGATCGAACAGAACTTCTATCCTTTATTCAAGTGGTGGCAGATTAATCCAGCTACTTGTGAAGCAGTGATTGTGTTAAAATTTGAAAATCACTTGGATATTGCTAAAGAACGAGTTGAAGTAATGGGTTATCAGGGTATGAGAGGTTTGTGGAGGACGATAAGGATTCTAGATGCTATGTGGTTAGTTAACTGCTGGAGAGAAGATATAAAATGCCTTTTCTACAGCAAGATTGTTTTTGAAGAAAGAGAAAGGTACAAGCGATGCAGTATCAGAAAGTTATCAACGTTTGCTATGCACGTGAAGTGAATTCAGGGAAAATGTGGCAAATAAAGTGGAGGGATTTGGAGAGAGTTGAATTTCTTAAAGAAGAAACCAGAAGTGAGGCGATCATAGAAAAGATGAAAAAAGCGGTTAGGCAAAGTTCACTCAGAATGGCTAACTTTAAAAGACCACCACCAACTGATCAGACGCTAGATCAGAAACAAGAGAGACGAAAATAGCCGTACAAGAACTTCTTTGGTCGGGTACGTTAATGTTTATAAGAAGACAGAGTTTTGAAGACTGATAAAAGACGAAGACGATATCCAAGGGGGAGTCTGTTGGTGCATAATGTCTATGTCTTAGTCTTATATGGAGTCTGTATTGTATTGAGCTGAATAGGCTAGGTTATGAGGTATTTATGAAGTATTGTAGCCAAGTTCGAGCATGTACATGTATTGTATGCATGTTCGGCCGAACTTGCTTATGCAAGTTCGGGCGAACTTGTGCCTTACATGGCCGAACTTGTTGTCCTATAAATACCTAGCTTGTATGTCTCATTTGTAACTTTGGCATTGTAGAGGCGAAGCTCTGTCAGTCTGTATCCGGAACGTTTGATCAATAAAGCTGATGTTTAATTGATTAATTCTTGTCTATTGGTAACACGACGTAATATTTCCGTTATTATGGACGTTAGATATCAAATTTAGGTTCCTAAGTATCGAGGATCGGTCCTTCATATATCTCGACCTCCAGCTGTTGTTCACAGATTCTGTGGATTCAACAGCAGATGAAGACTATGGTCTGCAATTTCTTGACACTCCGTTGTATGTTGATAACAAGGCAGCCATAGATATAACTAAAAATCCGGTTCATCGCTCACGCACAAAACACAATGATTCGTTATAATTTCATTCGTGATTGCTACGAAAAGAAATTGGTACGAATAGAAAAAACCCACACCGACGAACAAAAGGCTGATTTTTATACCAAACCATTTTCTTTATCACGGTTTAAATACTTGTTGAGAACTAATGGTATGAAAAATTTGCTGACAGGTGCGGACGCTGAGGTTGAATACGGATCGGTCGACGAGTTCGCGTGATCCACATTGGTTTGTAAATATCTTTCTAGTTGAGAATTTTGTTTAAAACTAAAATCCAAAAAGATGTTTTTGATTTTATGGGGAGAAATGTTAGAGAAAATTCAAAAGCATTCGAAAAATTTTAAAAATCCAAAAAACATTGGAAAAATTCAAAATATACAAAAACATTGAAAAAGACAAAAAGAATTCAATGCCATATAAGGAAATGATAGTACATCAGTGGACTATCACAGTACGCTAAAGAAATGGAAAGTTTAAAAGTAATAAACGAGTCTTACTATGGATGTGTCGATAGGCTTAACACGTTCAGTAAACTGTTTTCGAATATAAACTAAATTTAGTAACTGCTTAATCTTGTGGATTAACACATCTTGGATATATGGACTTAGTACTCCGAAATTTCGTTTGAAAGATTTCCTGATTCTAAGATACGAGGTCTTTATAGATAGTTGATATCTAGGGTATTATACAAGTTCTTCTAATTTTGCGAAAGTAAGAGCCTAGACCTTTTATAATGCTTTCGCTATAAACCCCAAACTGCATTCAATACTTGAAAAGAATCGAAAGATATAATCATTTGCAGTGCTGAAAAGATTCCTTAATTGGAACACACCTTAAAGACGAGCCTTCATCTCTTTCTATGTACGATAGTACTAACCTGAGCTCTCAAGGTCTCGCATTACCCGCATACAGATATCAATTATGCTATATTCACCTGTAAGATGAAATCTAGGGAATCTGGATACGGGAGTATATTCAAGAAGTGGGAACCACAGATAAGTCAAGTTTAATAATTCTTACCTTAACATAGTTTGAAACAGTTGAGAAATGTGGTGAAGTTTGGACAAACATATCGACAATCTAGGTAAACGAGTTTAAAGCTTAAAGTCATATAAAGGTCAACGGTACTGGTGATATGTCTCAATTAACTGATATGATCCTTTAGACACGATTCACAAAAATATGTCTGTAAATATGTTTGTACATAGTTTACATTGTTCCTGTACATAGTTTATCAGCTTTACAGATTAGAATCAAAAAGATTTTCAGTGTGTTTTAGCATAAACTTACAAAAATTCAAAAAGATTTTATTTCTACATTGTTTTCAGCAAACCAATGTTGGAGAAGGGGTCTTCGAAGTCTAGTAAGATGCTAGAACTGGTGGGAATCTCATTAAGACGAGCTGGAGCTAATCTGTAAAATTTGAAAAGTCAAAACAATAAAAAAGTTCATTAAATTGAAACTTTGATTTTTGAAAAATATAAACAGTTTGTTCGTAACGGGTCAAACCGGGGTCATTAACTTGGACTCGGCAGACAAATCGGTTAACCAAGGTCATTAACTTGGACTTGGTCAACTGAGTGGATTATCATAACTGGTAAAAAGTTGGAAAGTTCATGGGTTAAAATGAAAAATTTGAAAAAGTTTTGTTTTTTGGGTTTGGCAAGTTCGGTCGAACTTGCTAAACAAATCAAGTTTAACAAACAGCAAATTCGACCGAACTTGCAGATGGCTGGTTATTAATAATTGCTAAGTTCGCCCAAACTCAAGTTGGGCTTTTCAAGATGGGCTTAACAAGTTCGGCCGAACTCATTTATCAGCAAACACCCATCCTCTGAAGTGAACTTGAACTTGCGAGTGAATTTGAGCGATTTTGACAATTTCATACTGTTACGCTGCCCGATTCTAGTATGTATTTGGTGATTAGCACACCAATTACTATGGCAGAGGTATTGATTTGAACTTGAACCTTGTTTGGACCATTAATGAATGAAACAAGATCTGAAAGATCAAAATCAGATAGTTCTAGGCGTTGTTGGATAAAATTGAACTTATAATCAGAATATACAACTAAAATTGACCGTGTAACTGATTTTGATTGGTTTGTAATGGTCATTAAAAGATTGAACAGATTTGAATCTGGAGAAGATGACAAGTTCGGCCGAACTTGTTATCAAGTTCGACCGGACTTGCATCAAAAGGTTTTTAAATCAGGTATAAAAGTCATGTTCGACCGAACTTCATGTGTTTGATTTTGTATATCATGTAGAAGTTCGCTCGAAGTTGGAATTTGAAAAACTGAATGTTTATAATATAAGTTCGCCTGAACTTATTAAGAAAATTGGTAACATGTATTGTTACATGTTCGGGCGAACTTGTTAAAAACAAAATGTTTAACACATAATCAAGTTCGCCCAAACTTGATAAAAGTGTTAGAAAAAATTTTGTAACTTTTCTTGATATGCGTGCTAATTATATTGCATCGTTTTTCACGGATAAGTTCCAGAGCGTATAATCTCAGTGGAATTTTCAAAGACGCACAACACATGTATTACGCTCGATAAGTCGATCTGTCCATCGCTAAAGGAATACGAGAGTATATTGAAGTTTTTAGAAGAAAGCCCTATTCACCTAGCGATCACAGAGTGTACAGTTTCGTATGGATGACACATCTTTCACTTCTGGATGAACGCAAGCTTAAGTGATGATCAGAAGACAATTACTTCAACCGTGCAAGTCGGCAATGAAGTCAAACTGATCACTGTAACTGAAGATAATATACGCAGAGTGTTACAATTCAACGATAAAGAAGACGATCCAATTTATCTTGACGAAAAGATGGTTCGTGGGTGTTTCTTTCGTATGGGCTATAAGGGAAGAGTGAACAAACCAACATTGAAGAAAGGGGAGGTGCCAAATCCCTACAAGCTTCTGATGCACGCTGTAATTCACAAATTCAGCCATCGCAAGGCCGGTTTAGACGATGTCCAAGATTATTTAGCTTGCATGGCAACGACATTAATTCTGAAAAATCCGTTCAATTTCTCGAAGTTAGTTTTCACTCACATGTCCATGAATATGGAGGATTCAAGATTATGTCTTTATCCGGGATTCGTGCAAATGTTAATTGATGAAAAGTACACGAATATTGCACGAGATCCGAATAATGTGTTATACTTAGTTCATCTTGATAAGACCACATGAAGAAGCTCATACAGTTTCAAAAGCAAGCTTCAGCTCCTGTTGCAAAGCCTGTATTCGGAGCGATCAAAGATTCTAATTACATTGCGCCGCCAGACAACAAATGGAGAAAAGATGGTAGTGATGATGAGAAAGAGCTTAATGCTGAAAAAGAGTGGTTTAAAGATTTCAAACCAAAGGCAAGGAGCGAATGGTTCTTAAAGGCAGAAACTGATAAGGCTAAAAAGAAACGTGCTTTAAAGAAAGTCGAAACTATGCTTGTCGACGAAGATGAACCAGAGAATGTTGAAGCAGTTGTTGGATCAAGTGCCGCAGTTATTATTGAGAGTCAAGAGACTGTAAAAACGACTCAAGACGATGTTATATCTGCTGCTTCTAAACAAGAAGATGATTATGATGAAGAAATTCCGGTGAAAGAGCCAGAAAAGACTGAGGCAGAAATTAGAGCAGAGAAAGAAAGAGAATTGGATGCTGATTTTGATCCTAATGCAGAAAAAGAGTCCGATGAGGATAGGCCTAAGAAAAAGGCAAAGCGTGTAAAGTCTGCTACTATTTCATCAACAAAGACCACCGGATCTCCTCAAGCGAAAGGCAAGAAAAGAAAAGCAGCAAGTAGAAAGTATATTGGAAAGACGAAAAGCACAGAAGCCCCACATGAACCTTCTGGTGCACAGGAAACAGGAGTCACACAAGAACCTCCTACATAAGAACCTCCTGTTATTATTCATGCTGAGACTGAAAGTCAAGGAGTTACACAAGAACCTCCTGTGACTGGTTTACTCGAAGTTCCTATTACTCAGTCTCCAATTGCTACAACGACTTCTGTTCCTGAAAGTTCTACTCCAAGGAAATCAACACCAAAAGCTGCAAAACCAAAGTCAACACCAAAGACTCCAGGAGGGCCTAATGTGTTTGGTGATATGCACAACGATTCGATAAGTCTGCAGGATCTAAACGATTTCTTCCCAGAAACAAATGTTGAACTTCTGGAAAAGCTTGTGAAGGCGTTAGTAGAAAAAGTAGCACATAATGAAGCTGAAAAAGTTGAGAAGATTAACAAGATGAATCAAAGCGCTATCAAAAAAGAAATGTTGGATGACAAAGTAAAGGTTTAGAAAATGAAAGAGAGTATATTAAGGTGTTAATTGAAAGTCTGCAAGATGCAAACGAGAAGTTGCAGACATAAATAGCTGATATTAAGTCTATTCAAGCCCTAAATGATCGAAGATTCTCCAGGATGCAGAAAGTGCAATCTAATGCACTGAGTATCGACTTCATCAAAGAATATGATCGTCTAGATCAACAGGAAGCTATCTGAGAAAGAATTAGTTGCGAGCGGTAAAGGAAAGAATGTTGAAGGTGAAGCACCTAAGTCTTCTGATGCTGCAGAGAAACCAATTGAAGATGTTTCGAAAGCTTCTGGGTCTGATATTCCTAAGGTTGACGAATCCGTCAAGCCTTCTAATCTTATCACTGCTTCTGAATAAAAAGACAATGAAAAAGCTGAAAAAGACGATAAAGAGGATGAAGAGGAAGAAGGTTACGAGGATTGGAATGTTGGTGATGATGATGATGATTACGATCAAGGTGGTGATGATTTTGATCAGGGTGGTACAGGTATAAAGATCACTAAAGCGAAAGTCTCTGAAGATTTTGACTTTACTTCACTTATGGATGACGAGTCAAATAAAATGGAAGATAAAAGTCAGGGGGAGTCAGGGAAAACAGGGCCTTCAGATGATATTGATGGGCCAGATGTTGATCGATCTGCTAAGCCAATTACTGCAGTACCCACGAAGCCGTTAATGTTGATGTTAGAACATAATGTGGAAGAAGGGGAGTACGTGCATAACTACTCGAAAGAAGATCTTGCGAGATTAGTTGAAATTGAAGCTGAAAGCTTAGAGTTTGATTTCGAGGAAGTTTTAAATGTTAACACATTTGAACCAAATAATTATCAGTATCAAAGACGATTTGAAGCTGACGAATACAATCGAGTAATTGTGGAAGATTGGTCTTCAGATGATGAAACAGATCAGAAAGCGAAGTACATTGGTCCTAATTCAGAAAGTTTTCCTATGTTTGAAGAAATGTACAAGCAGCTTGATGAAGACATGCAGAAGTAAAGAATTGCTGAATCAGTCCGAGAGGGTAAAGTTCCTAAACCCATGACGAAAGAGGAAGTTGCTCAAGCAAGGAAGTCCTGGTTTAAAGAGATGCCACGTGAACGTAAGTTTGACGTCCTCTAGCATTCTTTACCAGAGACAAAGACGTATCTTTGGGGGATATTTTGAGTTAGGGATGGTTCAAGGAGCTTAACGTTTATGCAATCAAGAGGGAGTTTGGAGTACAATACTTCAAATACCTTGCTGACTTCAAGACTTTACCTTACTGGGACGTGGAAGAGTTGGTACAGACTGTCAGTGTCACATACCATGTGAAGACGATTGATTAGTTATTGTGGAAAATGATTAAGTATGATGCGGTTAAAGGTTGGAATTATTGGAAGCCTTTTATTCCTAGCCGCAGAATCAAGACAAACAAGAACGGGAGAAAAGGACATAACGTTAATAATAAAACGTCCAAGAGCCATGAGAAATATGCCACTTATGCCGATTGAACAAAACTTCTATCCGTTGTTCAAGTGGTGGCAAATAGATCCAGCTACGTGTGAAGCTGTTATCATGCTGAAGTTTGAAGAACATTTGGATATTATGGGTTATCAGGGCATGAGGGGTTTATGGAGGACGATAAGGATTCTAGATCCTATGTGCCTTGTGAACTGATCGAGAGAAAATATCAAAACCTTGTTCTACAACGTGAAAAGGTACAAGCTATGCAGTTTCAGAAAGTTGTGAATGTTTGCTATGCGCGCAAAGTCAATTCTGGAAAATGTGGCAAACGAATAGGAGAGAGTTAGAAAGAGTTGACTTTTTAAAGGAGGAAAAAAGAAATGAGGCGTTTAAAGAAAGAATGGAAAAAGCTGTAAGGAAAAGTTCTCTAAGAATGACTAATTTTAAAAGACCACCGCCAACTGATCAAACGCCTGATCCAAAGCAAGAATGACGAAGGAAGCCTTACAAGAGCTTCTTCGGTCGTGTGCGTTAACGTTTACATGAAGACTGAGTTTTGGAGATTGATACAAGACTATATCCAAGGGGGAGTCTGTTGGTGCATAAGGTCTATGTCTTAGTCTTATATCGAGTATGTATAGTATAGAGCTGAATAGGGTAGGTGTATGAAGTATTCATGTATAGTTTAGCCAAGTTTGCCCATAGTATATGTATACATGTTCGGCCGAACCTGCAGTAGCAAGTTCGGGCGAACTTGAGTCTCTTAGGGCGAACTTGCAGCATTATAAATACCTAGCTAGCCTCATTCATTTGTAACTTCGGCATTTTGGAGGCGAAGCTCTGTCAGTTTGTAATCTCAACGGTTGATCAACGAAACTGATGATTAACTGATTAATTTTTGTCAAATGGTAAACAAGACGTAATATTTCCGCTATTATGGACGTTAGATATCAAATTTAGGTTCCTTAGCATCAAGGATCGGTCCTACATGAAAGAATACCCATGAATATCTGGAATCGTCATCTGTCACGACCAAGCAATATAAGTCTCCTGCGATGCTTCGAACATTTACAGGACCAA
The DNA here is from genome assembly GCA_947069175.1 of Scalesia atractyloides. Classification (NCBI taxonomy): domain Eukaryota; kingdom Viridiplantae; phylum Streptophyta; class Magnoliopsida; order Asterales; family Asteraceae; genus Scalesia; species Scalesia atractyloides. The sequence goes on from CAMTDV010000025.1 coordinate 45,756,625, forward strand.
ATAAATCCATGTTTTGGAGACGTTCTAATGGCAACTTGATTGAGTTCAGAATTTTCTTCGGATGAGATTTCTTTATCTGCTTTCCCTTTTTACATTCTAAGCAGTGATCAGACATATGAAACTCCAAAGATTTACACCTTATGAACCAAGAAATTCATTTTTCGCAAATGAATATGCCCCATCTTACGATGCCAAAGAATAAAATCTTTTTCAGTAGCCTTTGTCACAAAACATTGCGCTGATTTTGATGCCAAAGAATAGAATTCATTTTTCTGTTAAACTGAATTCTATTTTTAGCCGTAGGTCTCGCTCTCAATTTCTTTTTAGGTTCATCTGAACAACTTCATATGTTGTAGGATCCGTGTTCGTCGTTCTTTTTTAGGATCCGGCGTCTGGTCTGTAGGAGGCACTTTGTTCATATGTTGAAACCTTCTAATATTTGCCTTCCTAGTTTTCTATTGAATAGCTTCGAGACGCTTTTCCTCTTTCAGGAATTCAACTCTCTCTAGATCCCTCCACTTTTTCTGTCGTATCTTCCTAAATTTACTTCTCTTGGATAGCAAACATTCACAACTTTCTGATACTGCATAGCTTGTACCTTCTCACGTTCTTCAAATACGATCTTGCAGTAGAAAAGGCATTTGTTGTCTTCTCTCGAGTAATTAACCAACCACATCGGATCAAGAATCCTGATTGTCCTCCATAAACCCCTCATGCCCTGAGAACCAAGTATCTCAACTCTTTCCTTCGTAATATCCAAGTGTTCTTCAAACTTTAAAACAATAACAGCTTCACAAGTAGATGAATCTATCGGCCACCACTTGAACAATGGATAGAAGTTTTGCTCAATCGACATCAATGGAATGTTTCTCATTGCCCTTGGTCACTTCATTATCAATGTAATGTCTTTCTCCCCTGTTTTCTTGTTTTTCTAGATTCGGCGACCTGGAATGAATGATTTCCAATATTTGAATCATTTGACCGCTTCATACTTTATCAACTTCCACAGTAACTAATCAATCACTTTCATGTGGCATGTAACATTAACGGTCTAAACCAGCTCTTCCACATCCCAATATGGTAACGTCTTGAAATCAGCAAGATACTTGAAGTATTGCACTCCAAATTCTCTTTTGATTGCATATACGTTCAGTTCCTTGAACCAACCCCAACTTAAGATATCCCCCAATGACACATCTTTGTCTCTGGTAAAGAATGTTAGAGGACCTCGAAACTTACGTTCACACGGCATCTCTTTAAACCAAGACTTTTTTGCTTGAGCTATCTCTTCTTTTGTCATCGGCTTTGGTACTTTACCTTCTCGAACTGATTCCTCTATCTTTTCTTTTAACCTATCTTCGTCTAGCTGCTTGTACATCTCCTCAAATGTAGGAAAACTATCAGTATTAGGACCAATGTACTTCGCAGTTTGATTTGTTTCATCATCAGAAGACCAATCTTCCACAATCACTCTATTATACTCGTTAGCTTCAAATCTTCTAACATACTGATAATCATTCGGCTCAAAAGTGTTAACATTCAACACGTCCTGTTCAAAATCAAATTCTAGATCTTCAGCATCAACTTCAACTAACTTTGCAAGATCTTCCTTAGTATAATTGTGCACATACTCGCCTTCCTCCACGTTATGTTCAAGCATCAACAATAAGGGCTTAGTAGGTACTGCAGCAACCGGCTTTACAAATCTTTCAACGTTAGACATATCAATCTCATCAGATGGCCTTGTCTTCCCTGACTCCCCCTCAATCTTATCATCCATCCTATTTGATTCATCATCTATCAACGAAGACAAATCAAATTCACCTGAGACTTTAACTTTAATAATTTTCAGACCAACACCACCCTGCTCATCATCATCGTCATCGTCAGAAATATTCCAATCTTCATACTCCGAATCATCCTTTTCATCATCTTCCTTGTCCTCTTTCTCTACTTCTTCATCATCCTTTTCTTCAGAAACAACGATAGGATCAGAGGCTTGACAGATTCGTCAACCTTTGGAATATCTGACTCAGAAGCTTTAGTAACATCTTCAACAGATTTCTCTGCAGCTTCAGAAGAAGTAGGTGCTTCACCTTCAACATTCTTACCTTTACCACTCACTGCTAGTTCTTTCTCAGCTCGTTCTTTAACTTCTTGTTGAATCTAGACGATCATATTCTTTGATGAAATCAATTCCCAGAGAGTTAGATAAAACTTTCTGCATCCTGGAGAATCTTCGATCATTTAGGGCTTGAATTGACTTTAACTCTGTAATTTACGTCTGCAGCTTCTCATTTGCATCTTGCAGACTCTCAATCAGTGCTTTGAAATAATCTCGTTCATTCTCCAATACTTTGACCTTATCGTCCAACATCTCTTTCTCAACTGAACTTTGATTTATTTTCTTTATCAACTCAGCGTTTTCTACTTCATTTTGTTGAACTTTTTCTTCTAACACCTTCACACTCTTTTCAAGAAGTTCAACATTCATTTCTGGAAAGAAATCATTTAGATATTGAAGTCTTATTGGATCATTTTGCATATCACCAAACAGATTAGGCCCTGGAGTAGACTTTGGAGTAGCAGTCTGTGGTGTAGTCTTCTTTGGAGTAAACAAGGAGGTTCTTATGTGGCTCCTTGCCTTTCAACTTCAGATGAGATAATCATAGGAGGTTCTTGTGTGACTCCTGGATGTTCAGTTTCACTTGTAACTACTACAGGAGGTTCTTGTGTAACTCATCTCTCCTGTGCGTCAGAAGGTTCTTGTGTAACTTTTACGCTCTTCAGCTTTCCTTTATATCGTTTACTGACTGCCTTTTGAACTGTTAGGATCTGAGTTTAAATTAATTGTACTTTTTGTTTCAAAAATTGAAAATGATTGAATTAAAAGAGATTTGCAGCGGAATAAGATGGAAAACTTTTACTACAAGCAATGGTCGTTTGTTTTCATCATCAACATGCTTTCAAGTTGATTAACTTGCATGTGATTTACAAACTCCCCCTCAGCCTTTGCAATTACAGTTTGGAAATAAGAAAATGCAGAGAGGATGATATGCGAAAGTTAATCTTTTAATAGACAAATTTAGACTGTTACAGAAGTTACCTATTTATACTAACTATCTAACCTCTGAGCATCTTTGATGACGTCAGGGTTGATAGTGACAGGAAACTAATTGTAACTAACTGAAAACACTGCTTATACTAACTATCAAGCTTAGCACTGTTACATTGATTTACTAAACTAATGACTAAACTTTGATCTCTATCCTCTGACCCTTGGAACTCTGGCAGACCTTTGAAGCTTTGTGAAGGCAGATGATAGGATGAGCAGTCTTTAAGGAAAGCAGTGTAGGTACATCAGAGGTTGTAACCTCTGATAGTTTAACAAAAGCTTGGATAGTGTTATTTGGCTTTGTATCATCTGTTCCTTTCATTGGGTTCAATCCCAACAATCTCCCCCTGGAACAGATGATGCCAAAAACACTTTATTCTTGGTCTTTATTCCTTAGAAGGAATTCTCTTATTTGACCTTTGAATTGAAGTTCAAAGTTAAGAGACTCCATGTCATCAACATCCTTCTCCAGCTTTAAACATGGTAGTTCTTGGAAGTCTTATACTGCAAGCTCATAAGCAGCTTCCATGGATAGTTTAGTGGATGCACCATCAGAATTGAGCAGTGTCAATTCATGGGTGTCTTTGTCGACCTTCCATTTTAGAATTTTTGGGTCTGATGGTTTTCTTGAAGGAGCTTTATTGCTGAGGTTTGAGCTGGAGCTTTTTGTGATAGATCTTTTGCTAGCTTGGCACTTCTATCATCTGTTGGATAATCAATCATGTTCTGTATGCCTTCTTTGATATATGTATCCTCAAATTCTTTATCAGTCTTTTCAGACATACCCTCTTGCCATTTTCTGTGTAACAGGGCAAGTGTGGAATGGGTAGATGTTGAGCTAGACTTTTTGGAGAGTTGAGCTCTGAGGATAGCATCTTCTTTTGAATAATCAGGCTTAGGAGGCATGGATGGATCTTTTTTCCTTCTTTCTTCCAAACTTTTGTAGGTGTCTATCACCCTCACCTCACCCCATCTCATAACTTGGTTTTTGGATCCATAATGATTCTGAATCAGTTCTTGCTTCATTCTCTTCAACTTCAAGGCACTTTCAGTCATATCTTTCTTGTATAAATCCCAGCTCGCAGGAGTTGGCTTTTTGAGAGTGTCTTTCAACATTTCTTGCATTCTGTTGATTTCTTCTCTTAGCTCATCTATGCTCCAGTCCCTGAACTGTGCCCTTGTAGCCTTATACATCTTCTTTTCCATGATATACTCAATGAGTTCACTTTTGAGCAGCTTATCTTCCTTTACTGACAGCTGGTTGCTCAGATCTTTGAGAAAGTTTTTTAAAATGGCGACTTTACTCAGTTGAAAGGACATGACAATCTGTATTTCTCTATCATTTTTACTAGCTGCTTCTCTTTTGGCAATATCCTCCGCTTGCTTCCGTTTCAATTCTAGGTAATCATCAACATTTGCAGGTCTTGGATAGCCATCAAGGGATAGGATTGTTCTTTTGTCAGGGTCATCCTCTGAAAAGAAACTTAGGATCTCTTCCCTGACTGCTGGTAAATCAAGAGGATACAACTTTGATGCAGGAGTGACTTTAAGAGTTGAAGATGTTGTAAGCACTGATGTGGAGGTCACTGGTGTTGATGATATTGGAAGAGGTGTAGAGATCTCATCATCATTGATCATGTTGGTGCATAATGTCTATGTCTTAGTCTATTATCGAGTCTGTATTGTATAGAGCTGAATAGTATACAAAGTATTTATGTGTATTGTAGCCAAGTTCGCCCATAAATGTACATGTCTATACATGTTCGGCCGAACTTGCATAGGCAAGTTCAGGCGAACTTGTGACTACTTAGGCCGAACTTGTTGAACTATAAATACCTAGCTTGTGTGTCTCATTTGTAACTTTGGCATTGTAGAGGCGTAGCTCTCTCAGTCTGTATCCAGAACGTTTGATCGATTAGTGCCCGAACAATCCGTATAACGGTCCTACAAGTGGTATCAGAGCAGGATTGGCCTAATTTGAAACATTGGACTGAAATCAACTCATCTTCTACTCATTTCTTTCATTTTTAACTTTTCTTGGAGAATTCATGGATAAAATGGACTGATTTTCAAGTATAATACGTAAAATCCATAATAGATAAACCATGAAAAGATCAAAGCTTAAAACCAACGAATTCATGTAAAAATTGCAAAAAACCATGTCGAATAACTCATGTTCGCTCGAACTTAACATCAAGTTCGCTCGAACTTGACTGAAAAAATCACATTTTTCATCAAGTTTTTCAAGGATTTTAGCCAAGTTCGCTCGAACTTGCCTGATTTTTACCAAATTAATCAAGTTCGCCCAAACTTGATCAAAAATTGATTGAAATTCCCTCCAAGTTCGCCCGAACTTGCTGATTTCTTTGGATTTTCTTACAAGTTCGCTCGAACTTGTATTCTGAGTGATACAAGTTCGCCCGAACTTGTTAAATAGCTGAGTTTCACACGCTGCGACAAGTTCGACCGAACTTGTCCAAGGTTTCTAAAATAAAAAAATAAAAAACATGTCGGACATTATATATCGTTAGATTCGTATTGACGAGACGAGTTTAAAGCTCTAATCTGGTAAAAAAAGTTTTCCAAAAAATTTTAAACGTTTTTAGCAAACCAATACGTTGATATTATCGGTTAAAAAGTCAAATTTTTCTAAAAATTGTCTGTTTACTAATCATTTTTCATGTGTTTTGAATGACATATTAGTTTGGAAAACGAAATGGAGTCCATGAAGCCTCCTATGTTGATGAATATAAATGAATATGATGTTTGGAAAGGAAAATTTGAGAGTTGGGTCAAAGCTACGCATTTCCGTAGTTGGGTCGTGATTGAGGCAGGTTATGTCATTCCTAGAGATGAAAATCAGCAAATTCTGGTGAAGTGCAAATATTCTACTCAACAACAAGATGATTATTTTGCTGAAAAGAAAATGATTAATCTGATACAGCAGTCGGTGAAAGGAAATATCTTGAATCTGCTACCAGAATGTGATACGGCACAAAAGCTATGGAATGCTCTACGTGCTAAATATCTGAAGCGTGCTGAGATGATTAAAAGCAAGAAGGTAAAGTCAGAGGTAAAAATTGTTGTTAAAGAAGTGGTAAAGGTACAAATTGTGGAGGTCGAAAAACCTTGCACAAAGTGTACTGAATCTGTTGATTGAATTGTCAAAAATTCAAATTATTAATGTTAAACTTTTGAAAGATTTGAATGTTTGTCATTAGAAAATAAAAAGTTAAAAGAAAATGAAAAGAATTTTGAAAATCAAATAAAAATTTTAGAAAATAAAAAATTACAAAATGTGAAATACTTTCATAATAATATAAAAATTTTAGAAAATGATAAATCTTTTTTGAATAAAAATGTTATTGAAAAACAAAATATAATAAACTCGCATCTTAAAAAATTAGAAAACTTGAACAAGATGTTGAGATTGCAAAAAATAAAATTGATGATTTAGAAAAACAATTGAAAGGTTTTGTGACTTCATCTGTAATGTTAGATCAGATATGTCCTAAACCGTTCAATAAGAATAAAAAGGAAATTCCAATAAGTGACAATGTCACAAATTATAACGAAATCATAATTGAGGATTGTGATGATAATACCAATGATGAAAATGATAAAAATGATAAAAAAGAAATATTTTTGAAACTAAAAGAAAAATTTCAAGAAACTGTTTTACAATCAGCTGAAAAAGGTGAATGCTCATCGCAGAAAACTTCTAAGCAGAATGGAGAACAAAAACAACATGAAAAACAAAATTTTCAAAATTTTCAAAACAAAAATAAAAGCTCATCGGTACGGTCATCCAATCATTATAAAAACTCACAAAAATTTGAGAATAATTGGTGCAGGTCGGAACACAGTGCTTCAAAGTCAAATCAATTTTACAAAAGAAGTAGGAAAGATGACTACTACATGTCAAATCAATGTGCTGCTTTGGGTGTTTCGTATGAATGGAGAGATTGGTACGATAACAGAGTGTGTTACAACTGTGGATTTGGTGGACACATTGCTGTTAACTGCCTGAAAAAGAGATTTGATACGAGAAGATGCTATAAAAGTAAAATCAAAGGTCATATTTCCAAGGATTGTCCGATTAATCTGAAAAGAAGATCGGTTAAATCTTAGGGGAAGAAAAGACTAGAGGAGAAGAAAACAGAGAAGAAAAATGGGAAAACTGTAGAGAAGCCCAAAGAACAAAAAGTCAAGTTATCACAAGGGCAAAAAGACAAATTGAGGAAAAAGAGAAAGAAAGTTAGAGAGTATTTGGAAAAGATTTTGTCCTCGGATACGTCTAAAAAATCAGATAAAGATCTAATGAATCATTTTTCTCACAGTCAAGTAAAACGAATTCATCAGATACAAATCTGAGGACAAAAGAGAGAGCAATGGAGAAAAAATTGATAATTCAAACAGTTAAAAAATCAAAGAAAGTAAAATTTTCAAATAAAGTTTCTATCAAACTGTTTGAATATCAAAAAGAGTGTGAATGTTTGTTTACTTCAGATGTTAATGATTTTGGTAAACCTAAATCCAGAATGGATTGGTTCCTATTCAAAACTGATTGAAGTTTGTTTGAATGTGCAGGATAACCAAGCTTCAAGCCAAACGTCATTTGAGAAGCAGTGGTTGTTCATGCATAGAGACAACAGCAGTGGTTGTTCATGCATATTCCACACAAACAAAATGGTAGTCTCGCGTTCACATTCGTAAAAAGTCGTTAAATGGTTAAAATGGAAGATTCTTATTTTCGATTTTAATAAGATGTTTTCAATTTTAGGGGGAGAAAAATTTTAAAATTTGTCAAAATTCCTGTAAAATTGAAAAACATCATTTCAAAAGCATTTTAGATAGATAAAAATTTTCAAAAAGCCAAAAACAATAGAAAATCTCAAAATGTAAAAATCATTAAAATGAAAAATAAGATTACTTGTGCGAATAGAGGAAATGATAGTAAATCAGTGGACTATCAGTGCATGCTAAAGATATGTATTGTTTAAAATGGTTAAACAATCCCACTAAAGATGTGTCGGTAGGCTCAGCTAGACTAGTAGTTTTGCGAGAATGATACCAACCTAAATAGAAAAGCCTAGTTCTAGTGGGAAACACGGTTCAAAGCATAGTACTTAGTTTTGTCCTTAGTTTTGTCCTTCGTGACTGTGTACCTACTCCGTAATAGCTGAATGCTGAAAAGCATAAAAACCGGTTAGTTTCTGAACGTTCACATCTTACTGAAAAACTCATTGTGATTGTGTATTTCATTTTGAAAAACCGGTTAGTCTATGCTAAATCTGATGATGATAACAATGTTGTGGTTAACAAAGTAGTTGAAAATGTTTTAAGTGATTCTGATGATGGCAACTTCAAAAGTGCCAACTCGAGTTCAAAGAATTCCGATTCACAATCTGAAAATGATGATAAGTCGTCAGAAGATGGTCTAAGTGACGATCCTAATATTGTAATGTACAAAATTAAGGATTCGGATAGACTATACTTTGATGGTAGTTTTCCGATTCAGAATGTGAAAAAAGAATTGCTTGATAAATTCTTTAAACTCGTGGAAGTCACATCAGAGGAATTGTTAATCAATGAACGAAAATTCTATTCCAAACCTAAAAGAAACAATTACCGAAGAAACGGTGGTGATCATCCGGAAAACCAGAGAGCGGGATGGGGTTTAGAAGAAGAAACTGATGAATCTGTAAAGAAACCGTCACCATTTCATGAATATAAAAACAAAAACATGAAGTTTGTATATGGGACGAGTACAGTTCATGAGGAGAATTTGATTGGTAAACAGTCAAATGATGAGTTCAAGAAGGAGAAAGAATTTCGAGATAAAGCCAAGGTTACAAGTGGTGTTAAAACTTCAAGTAGGATAAAACCACCTGTTAAAGGACATCCACTTGATAATCGGACATGTTTCAAGTGCAATGAAATTGGTCATATGGCCAACAATATCCGAAATCAAAACTGGCTTATCATCAAAGAAAGGAAAATTCAAATGTTGTTAAACCAAATCAACCAGTGTTTGTAAAACCTGTAAAGATTTTGAAACGAAATGAATCAAAACCAGAAGTTAAACCAAAGTATGAAAAGACGTTTGAAAATTCCATTTTCGAAAAAGGTGAAACTTCTAGGGTTAATGAAAACAAGTTTTACATCAAAAAGGCTAATATCAAATCTCAAACCTGGATTGCCAAGAAAAGATCAACATCTGGTGTTGTTAAGTCTGAGCTAGTAAAGACTGACAACACAAAAGAATCAAAGCCTGAAATCACTAAGTCTGAGCAGATGAAGACTAGTGAGAATATGAAAGAAATTAAAACAGAAATCAAGAACGATAATGTCAAACCTATAAAAGATAAGAAAAGGTGAAATTTTCAAACATTAACATTGTTGAAACAGATGATGAATTTGATTTTGATAATGTTGATGAGTTTGAATATGCTTTTGTTGATGGTTATTCTTTAAAACCCAAGACCAAGAAGGCTTGGGTAGAGCTTTTCACCTAATTTCTGAATTTTGCAGGGGCTCCAAAGATCCGTACTTTCAAAGTGGATTTGGATAGTGGAGTGTCCAGGCACATGACGGGAATGAAAGCATTGCTATTCGACATTAAAGCTATCAACGGTGGATATGTTGGATTTGCAAGAAATCAAGGTTGAAGGATAGTCGCTGATGGAAAACTCTCCAATGGCGTAGTTTCATTTGATCGCGTGAACTATATTGCAGAACTTGAGAACAATCTTCTTAGTATATTACAGATTTATGACAAGAAATTTACAGTCCATTTCAATGATAAGGAATGTATTATCTTGAAGCTGGGATTCAAAATTCCAGATGAGTGGATTCTGATGCGAGCACCGCGAGAGAATAATTTATATGTTCTTGATATGGGTGTTGGTACCACTTCATCACAAACAGCACAAAGTTTTGTATCAAAGGCTACTGAAAAAGATTCTATTCTTTGGCATCGCAAGAAGGGGCATATTCATTTGCGAAAAATGAATTTCTTGGTTCATAATGATCTTGTAGAAGGCGTAAATCTTCGATGTTTTCAGATGTCTGATTATTGCTTGGAATGCAAGAAGGGAAAGCAGATCAAGAAATCTCATCCGAAGAAAATTCTAAACTCAATCAAGTTGCCATTAGAACGTCTCCACATGGACTTATTTGGTCCTGTAAATGTTCGAAGCATTTCAGGAGACTTATATTGCTTGGTCGTGAAAGGTGACTATTCAAGATATTCGTGGGTAATTCTTTCAAGAATCAAAAGACGAAACTTTCGAGAATTTTGTTATTCTATTCAAGAAACTCGAGAACATTTATCATCTGCCGGTCAGACGCTTTAGAAGTGACAACGGCACATAGTTTAAGAATAACAAAATGAAGGAATTCTGTAACGCAAAAGGGATTTTGCACGAGTTTAGTGCTCCCTATAATCCACAGCAAAATGGAGTTGCTGAACGGAAGAACTGAACTTTGATTGAAACTGCGAGAACCATGCTTGCAGATTCTAAACTTCCTATCAGCTTCTAGAGTGAAGCAGTTGCTGCGGCTTGCTACAGCTAAACAGGGTTCTCACTGTTAAACCAATAAAGAAAACATGTTTTGAAATGATAAACCGATGGAAGTCAAATTTGAAGTTCTTAGAACTATTCGGTGCTCCATGTACCTTAATAGACCAAGATGGCAAATTCGAAGATAAATCTCTTGAAGGTTTCTTTGTCGGATATGCGAGTCCGTTGAGAAGAGTATACGTTCCTTCATTGAGAAAGGTTATTGAAGCACAGCACGTGGATTGTTTCAATTACACGGATCCTATTCAAAGGAAAGGTGACGCGTGGCTGTTTAACTATCAAGACCTTTGGAAGTTGTTTGACTTACCCAAAGAACCGAATGACGAAGAAGTTGCAGCATTATATTATCTTCACCAGTTAGCGAATCAAGAGCAAATTGTTCGACCAATTGTGGTTAATCAACCCATGTTGGACCCATCTTTTCTGGCGCAAGTTCAAACATTAGTGATGTTCCGGCTGAAAATGTTTCTGAAACATTATCAACACCTACTACTCTTCCAATGAATGCCTCTACTGAACCAATGAATACAACAACGGAGCCCAGTATGCCTCAGAATCAAGATTCTGATTCAGATGAAGCACCAACATTCGATGCTGATGGGGAATCATCTTCTTCAGATGAAGAAGTGGAGCAGATATCAAGTCTTCTTAATCAATCTACAGTCCCAAACATCAGAAATGAAGCTTCATCAAGCTCTCCAAACATTGAATTGGTTGTTGATCTCAACATCACAAACCAGCAAAACTCAGTAGATGTTCTAAGTAAAGAATTGTCGCGATCATATTCCTATCATCCGTCAACAAATATTATCAGAGAACTTCAAACTGGTGTTAGAACTCGAGGGCAAATTAATAAAGCAGTCAGTTGTTTCTACACACGTGTTGCTACAACCCAGAACTACTGTTTCTATTCATGTTTCATCTCTCAGATTGAGCCTATGACAGTTAATGAAGCTTTAGCTGATGAAAACTGGGTACAAGCAATGCAAGAAGAATTATTGCAGTTTGAGAAGTTGGGTGTGTGGAAGCTTGAAGACCTACCAGAAAATCAGAAAGCAATTGATACAAAATGGGTCTTTAAGTGTAAGCGTGATAATAGAGGGGTTATTGTTCGTAACAAAGCTAGGCTTGTTGTCAAGGGATTTCACCAGCAGGAAGGGATAGACTACACAGAAGTCTATGCACCAGTAGCTCGATTGGAATCTATTCGAATTTTTCTAGCTTTCGCATCATGGAAAGGATTTAAGGTCTATCAATTGGATGTCAAATCGGCTTTTCTGTATGGCAAATTACGCGAGAAGGTGTGCGTTGGACAACCACCAGGGTTTGTCGATCCACTTAACAAGAAGAAAGCGTATCTACTTGATAAAGCTCTTTATGGTCTATACCAAGCCCCGAGAGCTTAGTACGAGACGTTGTCGCAACATCTTGTTGGAAACGGCTTTATCAGAGGAACCGTGGATAGTACTCTTTTCAGAAAATCAGAAAGCAATTGATACAAAATGGGTCTTTAAGTGTAAGCGTGATAATAGAGGGGTTATTGTTCGTAACAAAGCTAGGCTTGTTGTTAAGGGATTTCACCAGCAGGAAGGGATAGACTACACAGAAGTCTATGCACCAGTAGCTCGATTGGAATCTATTCGAATTTTTCTAGCTTTCGCATCATGGAAAGGATTTAAGGTCTATCAATTGGATGTCAAATTGGCTTTTCTGTATGGCAAATTACGCGAGAAGGTGTGCGTTGGACAACCACCAGGGTTTGTCGATCCACTTAACAAGAAGAAAGCGTATCTACTTGATAAAGCTCTTTATGGTCTCACCAAGCCCCGAGAGCTTGGTACGAGACGTTGTCGCAACATCTTGTTGGAAACGGCTTTATCAAAGGAACCGTGGATAGTACTCTTTTCACCAGAGAAGTTGATGGCCATCTAATTTAGTTCAAATCTACGTTGACGACATCATCTTTGGATCTACAAACGATAGTCTCTGCAAAGAGTTTGAGGGAATCATGAAAAAGAAATTTGAAATGTCCTCGATTGGCGAAATGAAGTTCTTTCTTGGTTTACAAGTAGATCAGCTTCCGGATGGTATTTTCATTCACCAGACTAAGTATGTTCACGACATCTTGAAGAAGTTTGGAATGGAAAGCTTGAAGCCTCTATCTACGCCTCTTGCTCTAAATCACGGTATTTGCTTTGACGAGACTGGAGCCAAAGTTGACGAGACGTTGTACAGATTGATGATTGGATCGCTGATCTATCTGACGGCATCGCACCCAGATATTATGTATCCAACCTGCCTATGCGCCAGATACCAGTCATGCCCGAGGATCTTACACATGCAGATCGTGAAGCGTATCTTCAGATATCTGAAAGGATGCCCAAGCACCTGCTTGTGGTACCCGAAGAACAACAATTTCGACCTCACAGGCTATGCTGATTCCGATTTTGGTGTAGATAAGTTGAATTCAAAATCAACTACAGCGGGATGCCAGTTCTTCAGAACAATAATGGTAACCTGGCAATGTAAGAAACAGACTACGGTCGCTCTCTCTACCTGTGAAGCTGAGTATATCTCGGCCTCCAGCTGTTGTTCACAGATTCTATGGAATTGAACAGCGGATGAGAGACTATGTTCTGCAATTTCTAGACACTCCGATGTATGTTGATAACAAGGCAACCATCGATATAACTAAAAATCCGGTTCATCACTCATGCACTAAACACATTGAAATTCGTTATCAGTTCATTCGTGATTGCTACGAAAAGAAATTGGTACAAATCAAAAAAATCCACACCGACGAACAAAAGGCTGATTTTTATACCAAACCATTTTCTTTGTCACGATTTAAATACTTGCTGAGAATTATTGGTATGAAAAATTTGCTGACAGGTGCGGACACTGAGGTTGAATACGGATCGGATGACGAGTTCGTGTGATCCACATTGGTTTGTAAATATTTTTCTAGTTTAGAATTTTATTAAAAACTAAAATCCAAAAAGATGTTTTTGATTTTAAGGGGAGAAATGTTAGAGAAAATACAAAAACATTCGAAAATTTTAAAATCCAAAAACGTATAAAAATTAAAAATTTACAAAAACATTGAAAAAGACAAAGAATTCAGTGTCATAAAAGGAAATGATAGTACATCAGTGGACTATCACAATATGCTAAAGAAATGTAAAGTTTAAAAGTAATAAACGAGTCTTACTATGGATGTGTCGGTAGGCTTAACACGTTCAGTAAATTGTTTTCGATATATAAACTAAATTTTACAACTGCTTAATATTATGGATTAACACATCATGAATATATGGACTTAGTACTCCGAAGTTTCGTTTGAAAGATTGCCTGATTCTGAGATACGAGGTCTTTATAGATAGTTGATATCTGAGGTATTATACAAGTTCTTCTAATTTTGCAGAAGCAATGGCCTAGAAATTCTATAATACTTTCGCTTTAAACCTCAAATTGCATGCAATATTGAAAAGTACCGTAGGATATAATCATATGCAATGCTGAAAAGATTCCTTAAATGGAACACACCTTAAAGTCGAGCCTTCATCTCTTTGTCTGTACGGTAGTACTGACCTAAGCTCTCAAGGTCTCGCACAACCCAGATACAGATATCAATTACGCTATATTCACCTATAAGATGAAATCTAGGGAATCTGGATATGGGAGTATGTTCAAGAAACGGGAATCGCAGTTAAGTCAAGTTTCATGAATTCTACCTTAACATATCTTGAAACAGTTGAGAAATGTGGTAAAGTTTAAGTGGACAAACATATCAACAATCTAGGTAAATAAGTTTAAAACTTAAAGTCATCTAAAGGTCAACGATACTGGTGATATGTCTCATTCAACTGATATGATCCTTAGACACGAATTCACAAAAATATGTCTGTAAATATGTTTGTACATAGTTTACATTGTTTATTTCATTATTTTAGTTTTACAGATTAAAATCAAAAAGATTTTTGGTGTGTTTTAGCATAAACTTACAAAATACAAAAATATTTTATTTCTACATTGTTTTCAGCAAACCAATGTTGGAGAACGGATCTTTGAAGTTTGGTAAGATGCTAGAACTGGTGGGAATCTCTTTGACAACAGGCTGGGAGCTAATTTGTTAAATCTGAAAAGAAAAAATGATGAAAAGTTCATTAATTTGAAACTTTGATTTTGAAAATATCAACAGTTTGTTTGTAACGAGTCAAACCGGGGTCATTAACATGGACTCAGAAGACAAATCGGTTAACCAAGGTCATTAGCTTGGACTTGGTCAACTGAGTGGATTTTCATAACTGGTAAAAAGTTGGAAAGTTCAGGGTTAAAAATGAAAATTTTGAAAAAATTTTGAAATTTGAGGTTTGGCAAGTTCGGCGGAACTTGCTAAACAATTCAAGTTTAACAATCAGCAAGTTCGACCGAACTTGTAGATGGCTGGTTGTTGTTGTTAAAAGATAAGTTCGCTCGAACTTATATGGGCCCTCATGTTGGGTTTAAAAAGTTCGCCCGAACTTGACATGGTATAAAAACAATTCAAGTTCGGCCGAACTCATTTACCTGTTATCTGATACTTTGAGCGAACTTGAGCTTAAGAGAGCATTTAGAGCGAAAATGACTTTTGTATACCGTTATTTTGTCCGATTGAAGTTTGTTTTTTGTGATTTGCACACCAATCACAATGGCAGAGGTATAGAATTGATATTAACCATGAATTGAACCGTTAACAAATAAAACCAGATCTAAAATTTAAAATCTGATAGATTTAGGTGTTATTGTACAAAGTTGAACATAGATTCTGAATCTACATCTAAAATCGACCGTATAACTTGTTTGAATGTTTGAACTTGTTTGGTCTGTTAAAGAAGACGACACGTTCGGCCGAACCTGTTGTCAAGTTCGACTGGACTTGTTCAAAACATGATTAATAGATCTAAAAGCATGTTCGACCGAACTTGTTCTTTAATAAGAAACATGTGTTTCATACATGTTCTACCGAACTTAGATAAAATTGAATAATAAAAATTGTTGTAAGTTCGCCCGAACTTACATTTGAAAATGGTGAACATGTTTGTCACATGTTCGGGCGAACTTGATTAAAACAGAATGTTGTAATACCTAATCAGGTTCGCCCGAACTGATTAAAGTGTTAGAAAATTTTGTTTGTGATTTTTCTCGAACAGCGTGCTAATTGTTTTGGGTCGTTTTTCAGGCACAGGTTCCAGCGCGTGTTATCTCAGTTGAGTTTTCCAAAAATCACAATACATGCATTACCCTTGACAAGTCTATTTGTCCATCGCTGAAAGAATATGACAGCATTTTGAAGTTTCTTGAAGATAGTCACATTCGCCGTGTAATTACTGAGCGCACCGTATCATATCGTTCTCATATTGTTCATTTCTGGATGAACGCAAGCTTGAGCGCTGACGAGAAGACAATTTCTTCTACAGTACAAGTTGGTAATGAGCTAAAGCCGATCACAGTAAACGAAAGTGATATTCGAAGAATTTTGGAGCTCAAAGACAAAGAAGACGATCCAATTCATCTAGATGAGAAGATGGTTCGCGGATGCTTTTTCCGCATGGGCTACAAAGGAAGCGTAAACAAGCCAACGGTAAAGAAAGGGGAAGTGCCTAACCCCTACAAGCTTCTGATTCATGCATTGATTCATACCTTTAGCCATCGTAAAGCCGGTTTAGATGATGTACATGATTATTTGGCTGACATGGCAACGGCGCTTATTCTGAAGAAGTCGTTCAACATTTCGAATTAATGTTCACTCATATGTCAAAGAACATGGAGGATTCGAGATTGTGTCTATATCCAATATTTATTCAGATGCTGATTGATGAAAAGTATCCTAATATTGCTCGAGATCCGAATGACGTTCTTTATCTAGTTCATCTCGATGAGACTATAGTGAAGAAGCTTATCAAGTTCCAAAAGCAAGCTTCACCTCCTATTGCCAAGCCAGTATTCGGAGCTATAAAAGATTCAGAATATGTCTCGCCACCTGGAAACAAATGGAGAAAGGATGGTAGTGACGATGAGAAAGAACTTAAAGCCGAGCAGGAGTGGTTTAAAGAATTCAAAACAAAGGCAAGGAGTGAATGGTTTTTGAAGGCTGAAGCTGATAAGCCGAAAAAGAAGCGAGCGACAAAGAAAGTTGAAACTTTGCTTGTTGATGAGGAGGAACCTGAAAATGTTGAAGCAGTGGCTGGATCGAGCGCTGCAGTTGTAATTGAAAGCCAAAGACAGTTAAGTCGACTCAAGAAGAGGTAATCTCTTCTACTTCCGAAAATGAAGAATTTGATAAGGAGCCAGAAAACACAGAGGCTGAAATTAGAGCAGAAAAAGAAAGAAAGTTGGATGCAGATTTTGATCATGCTGAAAAAGAATCTGATGAGGAGAGACCGAAGAAAAAGTTGAAGTGTACAAAGTCTCCTGCAATTGAAATATCTAAGAAGACTATAGGGTTAGCTCATTCAAAAGGAAAACGAAAGGCTAAGAAAGCTCAGAAAGCTGTGAGCAAAAGATACAAAAGCAAAGTGAAAAGCACGGAAGCCACACAAGAACCTTCTAGTGCTCAGGGGAAAGGAGCCACACAAGAACCTCCTCCACAAGAACCTCCTGTTATCGTTCATGATGAAGCTGAAAGGCCAGGAGTTACACAAGAACCTCCTGTGTCTGAATTTGTTGAAGTTCCGATCGCTGAATCGCCTAGTGCTCAAAAGACTTCTGCTCCTGAAAGTTCTACACCGAAGAAGTCTACACCAAAAACTGCAACACCAAAGACACCTAGGGGAAGTATGTTTGGTGATATGCCACACGGTCTAGTTAGTCTTGAAGACTTGGATGAATTTTTCCTAGAGACTAATGCTGAAATGTTAGAAAAACATGTGAAGGTATTGGAAGATAAAGTTGCACAGATTGAGATTGAAAAGGCTGAGCTTGTAAAGAAGGTGAATCAAAGCGAAGTTGAAAAAGAAATACTTGACGATAAAGTGAAAGTGCTTGAGAATGAACGTGAATATTACAAGGCGCTGATAGAAAGTCTGCAGGACGCAAATGAAAAACTACAGACTGAGATTGCAGAATTGAAGAAAATTCAAGCTTTGAATGATCGAAGATTTATCAGATTACAAAAGGTGTTATCTAACAATCGGAATATTGATTTTATCGCTGAATACGATCGTCTGGATAGTCAAGAAGCCAAGGAACGTGCTGAGAAAGAATTGGCTGAGAGTGGCAAAGGAAAGCAGGTTGAGGGTGAAGCCCCTAAATCTATCTGAGAAATCTTCCGATGTCCCCGAGAAATCTACTGAAGATATTTCAAAAGCTTCTGAGTCTAATATCCAAAAGGTTGACGAATCTGTCAAACCTTCTGATCCTACCATTGTTACTGAAGAAAAAAACAATGAAGAAGCCGAAAAATAGGATAAGAATGAAGGGGATGAAGGATATGAGGATCGGAATGTTGGGGATGATGATGATGATTTTGATCAAGGTGATGATGATTTTGATCAGGGTGGTACAGAGTTAAAGATCAATGAAGCTAAAGTTTCTGATCTAATGAATGATGAATCGAATAAGATGGAAGATAAAAGCTAGGGGAGTCAGGACAAAAAGGGCCGTCAGATGATGATTTGTTAGATGTTGATCGTTTTGCGAAGCCTGTGAATGCAGTACCTACGAAGCCTTTAATACTAAGGTTGGAATCACTGGAAGCCATTTATTCCGAGACGAAGAATAAAAATTAACAAGGTTACAGGGGAAAGGGACATAACGTTGATTATGAAATGTCCTAGAGCCCTGAAGAATATGCCACTTATGCCGATTGAACAGAACTTCTATCCTTTATTCAAGTGGTGGCAGATTGATCCAGCTACTTGTGAAGCAGTGATTGTGTTAAAGTTTGAAGATCACCTGGATATTGCTAAGGAACGAGTTGATGTGATGGGTCATCAGGGTATTAGAGGTTTGTGGAGGACGATAAGGATTCTAGATCCTATGTGGTTGGTTAACTGCTCGAGAGAAGATATAAAATGCCTTTTCTATAATAAGATTGTTTTTGAAGAAAGAGAAAAGGTACAGGCGATGCAGTATCAGAAAGTTGTCAACGTTTGCTATGCACGTGAAGTGAATTCAAGGAAGATGTGGCAAACAAAGTGGAGGGATCTGGAGAGAGTTGAATTTCTTAAAGAAGAAAATATAAGTGAGGCGATCAAAGAAAGAATGGAAAAAGCGGTAAGACAAAGTTCTCTCAAGATGGCTAACTTTAAAAGACCACCACCAACTGATCAGACGCCGGATCCGAAACAAAGTGACGAAAGAAGCCATACAAGAACTTCTTTGGTCGGGTACGTTATTGTATATATGAAGACAGAGTTTTGAAGACTGATAAAAGATGAAGACGGTATCCAAGGGGGAGTCTGTTGGTGCATAATGTCTATGTCTTAGTCTATTATCGAGTCTGTATTGTATAGAGCTAAATAGGCTAGGTATACGAAGTATTTGTGTCTATTGTAGCCAAGTTCCCCATAAATGTACATGTCTATACATGTTCGGCCGAACTTGTATAGGCAAGTTGGACGGCGAACTTGTTGAACTATAAATACCTAGCTTGTGTGTCTCATTTGTAACTCTGGCATTGTAGAGGCGAAGCTCTTTCCAAGTGTTTCCAGGATCTGTAATATTGAAAATTAATGAAACGGTGATTAAATAGAAAGCACGTTTACCTTAGGTTTGTCAGATTGGTGCCCGAACGATCCGTATAACGGACCTATAGATCACTTTTGTGATTTTTCTCCTTTTGAACCTTAGAGTGGGTGATGGTGGTTGTGGGATTTTTGGTGGTGTGGATAATGGTTGACTTGATGTGGGAAATGTGATCATAGCAGTGGATAGAGTTGCATTTGTTGCAACCTCTGCTGTATCAACAGATGTTGACACAACAGGTGCTGTAACATCTGCTTGTGTGGATGTGGGTTGTGATTTGGAAAATGTGATAGGTTTTTGAGAGGCAGAGGTTTTAATGCTTGGATTGGTTGCAGGCTTAGTTTTAGGAGGTGTGGATGTTGGTTGCCTAACTTTTCTAGCAGGTATCCTTTTTGATGAAGTACCAACCTCTCCTTTTTCTTTTCGTTGTTCAATCTTTTTCTCAACCAACACTCTGCTCTCCTCAATCACTGTCTTCTTGTGACTGGCCCTTGCCTTGGCCACAATTTCATCAGTTAAATCAATCTTCTTTGAACCATCAGGCCTTGGAATATTTATGGTAGGTCTGGCCTTATCATCATCTATTGTTAACTTCTTTGGACCCAAAGGTTTCTCCCCCTTTTTGGCTTCATTTGTTGTAACAAATATAACCGTTGGAGGTGCATGGCTAGTGGTTGTGAGTAGATGTGCTTTGATGGCTTTAATGTCTACAGCGGTGTCTTGATACCTTGATTCAAACATGTTCCTAACATCATTCATCTGATGCTTGTGTTGTAGATCTAAATAATGTTGTTGATGTTGAAACAGAGGGTTAAGAGCTTCTTTGAGATCAGCAGTGGATAGAACAGAGGGTTGACTTTTGCTAGCTCTCATCTACTTCAGTAACTTTTGATTTCATCAACAGAACTTTCTATCCTTGTCACTCTCTCCGTCAAATCCTGATATTTTAGCTAATCACCTAATTTAATAGGATCATCTGAACTCCTACCAGTGGTGGTAGTTATATCGATGTCATCATGAGCAGTGGTTTTAGGACCAGCTTCAAACATAGATGCCCTTTTGTCTTGGTACTGGGGACTTCCCACAACAGAGGTAACAGTTGTTGCCTCTACAGTGGTTTCCTTCAACCAAGTCTTATTAATGAAACCACTGTCCAACTGAGAATTTAGGAGTTCAGCAATTGTAGTGGCTGCTTATGTTGAACTATCACCAAGGGTTACATGTAACCGAAGGGATGTAGCATCTTCATTTGCTGATGGGCTAGCAATGAATAAAGAATCAGACCCAGCCTCTTGATGAAGTATTTCTCAGTAATAGGTTGTTGAGAAGTGCTGGTTTGTGTCTGAACTAATTCAATTGCATTGAGCAATGGTACAATTGTGGGTGGAAGTGAAGGTATTGGTGAAAGTGGATGCGTAGAAAGCGACATTGCCCTGGGAGAGGGGCTGCGGAAGATAGAGCCAAGTGGATCTAGAGCTTCATAAAGTGGTGTCCCTATGTCTACAACCTTTTCCTTTTGTGAGGAAGAAGGAGGAGTTTCAAAGCCGGTTGGAGATCTTTGAACCATCTGATGTGAAGAAGTAGCAGCAGTGGTTTGTGACTTTGGTGTTGTCACTGGGTTAACCTCTGGGATCTCATCTTCCAGAGGACCCTTTTTGGGTTTGGTAGGCTTTTTGGAAATTGTTTTGGTTTTCTTTTTGGAGATTTTTGGTGTGGGCTTCAGAGCAGCGGTTGTGGTGTCCTGATCACCAAGAGCAGTGGGCTCAGTAGCAAGAAGTTGAGTTTGAACATTTTGTTCAGGTAAAACTTGCTCAATCTCCTCTACTTGTATTTTCACAACTTTATCTTGGTTTGTTATTCTGGTGAAAGTTTCATGATAAAGGCGGCCTAGGTTAATCCAGCGCCTTGTTTACTTTCAGGACCTTTAATTTGATCTTGTAAGTAAACACTCAGGAAACGTGGACGCATCAAAAAGGCTTTTCTTTTTTCAATATTTTTAAAATTGTTCACAAGATCATTGAACAATATCTGGGAGTAGTTAAAATCTACGTCAGTTAAAATTACATACCCTAGATATTGCATGTTCAATGGGATTTCATTGAAACCAGTGGTTTTTGCTGAGAGACAAGTAAAAATTATGTGAAAGAAAAATCTCATCTCAACAGGAAAGTTAGGTTTAAAAATTTTCATACCTTTCATCTAGCCTTCATAACCTCTTTCCAAAAATTCTGCTTGGATCTCATTTTGAGGAAATAACACAGGGTGTTGTATGTCATTTAACTTGAAAATCTGAGAGATCGATTGGGGGCTAATTTGCATCAACACTTCCCCTACTCTTGTGATTATTGTGTAAGGAACACCAGCAGCAGATGAGTGAACCTTTGCATATTTCAAAAAATCTCTAAGAGAATCAATGTAAATTGGGGCTTTGACTGTTAACATGTGCTGGAATTTCGACTTTTGCAAAATTCGAATCATTGGATGATAACGAGTATTGGCATCGTTTCTTCAAGTATGGTGATATAATTATGTGGGGTTTTGATTATGAGAGTGAAGGGTGGAAGTTCTTGTGTTGATTTCTTCAAAGATTTTGATTTGGGAGCCATGGTGTTAGAGAGAAAATCTGTTTTGAGATTTTTGTAATCGACACAGTTTAGGTAAACACTGATAAAGGATAGAACAGGGGTTTTATAGGGTTTTGAAAAAGTGAACAAGACGTGGCATCTGTTGCAAGATCTGATAGCTAACATCTGTCCACGTGTAACCTCTGATGAGAAAAGTAACCGTTGAGGTGGCAAACCACTGTTTTAGGACATGGGATTGGACAATACTGTTTTTTAACACTATCAGTGGATAGCTATCAGTGTTTTGAAAAGGCGGTAAAAATGGAAATCAGAGGATACACTTTAACAGTGGATAAGATTTTGAAGCCTATCAGAGGTTTTGAGCAATCAGATGTTATGATCAGACTTCTAAAGATTTATTGAAAAATTCAATTTAAACTATTTTTAAGGATGAGGTTTTGGTTTTCTGAAAACATTTTTTTGATATGTAAGCATGAATTTACAAGAAACCTTGTTTTTAATCAATGTTTCGCATTCCAATTATTGGGATCAACTTTTCAAAGGTAGATGTATCCAATGCCTTGGTCAAAACATCTGCCCATTGATCTGAAGTATGGACATGATGCAAAGAAATCAAACCTTTTTCATAGCAATCTCTCACAAAGTGATGTCTGATGTCAATGTGCTTTGTAGTTGAATGAGAAACTGGATTTTTAATGATGTTTTCAGCAGCTTGACTGTCCAATTTGAGTGGAGTCTTTAGTGCAGTTACACCAAAATCCAGCAACTGGTTTTGAAGCCACAAGAGTTGAGCAGTGCAGCTAGCAGCAGCAATATACTCTACCTCAGCAGTGGATGTTGAAACTGCAACCTGCTTTTTGCTTGCCAAGACACTAGACAATCACCTAGGAATTGACATCCTCCTGATGTGGACTTCCTTGTAGTTTTGCACCCAGCAAAGTCACTATCTGAAAATCCCGGCTCTTGGTGCTTGTTTCAAGCCATACAATGCTTTGTTGAGCTTGTAGACATGATCAGGATGGAATGCATCTTCAAAACCTGCAGGTTGACAGACATACACCTCTTCTTTGATTTTTCCATACAAAAAGCACTCTTTATATCCATTTGAAACACCTTTATGTTGTGGTTAGCTGCAAAAGCTAAGAACAGGCGAATAGCTTCCAACCTTGCTACAGGAGCAAAGGTCTCATCATAGTCTATACCTTCTTCCTGTCTGTAGCCATGAACCACGAGCCTTGCTTTGTTTTTGACAACAATACCCCTTTCATCAGTTTTGTTTTTGAAGACCCACTTTTGCCAATTGGACTTACATCTTTTGGCAGTGGCACAAGCTCCTAAACTTGTTGTCTTTTGGACTGAAGGAGTTCTTCTTGCATGGCCTCTACCCAGCTGTTGTCTTTCAGTGCCTCTTGGTACTTGACTGGCTGTATGAGTGATAGAAAACCAACAAAAAGACAAATATTTTAGGATTGGCTCCGTGTGAGCACCCCAGATTTGATGTTTCCAATAACTTGATCTGCTGGATGGCTTTTGAGATAAATCAGATTACCTTGGTATGGAACAATAGCATTTTGAGGTGATGGCTGCAAACGTGTATCATCTGAGCTAACCTCTGCTGGTGAATTTGAAGTATCAGCCACTGATGAGAATGGAGGTGGAGGTATTGGGGGTATAGAGGTAACATTCTGATGATTTTGGTGACCAAAAGTAGGACTTTTATCAACAGATGTTTTTGTGAACTGATAGAGGTTTGAGGATCAACCACTGTTGACCCAGAAATGGCAGAGTTTACACAAGAGCTTGTAGCACATGATCCTCTTTTGGAAGAATAGACTTTTGTTTGTGGAAGCAAACAATCATACCCTTGATCTTGATCTTCTTCAGATGGTTGTGGTGTACCTGCATTGTCTAGCTTGATAGAAACATCAGCAAATGTGAATTTATCTAAATCAAAAAGCTCTGCAGGATTTGCTAGGATTTTCAGTGATGAAAGTTCATTGAACTTGAAATTCAAAGTTTCTTCAACACAATTGGTCCTAGAGTTGAAAACTCTATAGGCTTTAGCAGTGGTTGAGTATCCCAGAAAATAACCATAATCAACTTTGCCTGCAAACTTAGATATAGAATCTTTTAAGTTCAAAATGAAGCATGGACAGCCAAAAACTTTAAAGGAAATCAGAGGTTTGATTTTATACAAAATCTCATAGGAAGTCTTTTGATGCCTGTGGTTAATCAAAACACTGTTTGGAACATAGCAAGCAGTGTTTATGGCCTCTGCCCAGAAAGACAAAGGTAAACCAGAATCTGCTAGCATAGTCCTTGCTGATTCAATTAAAATTCTATTTTCCTTTCAACCACCCCATTTTGCTCTGAGTTATTGGAATGCTATATTGTCTAACAATTCCTTTTGACTCACAAAAAGCATCCAACTCCCTATTTTTAAACTTTGTTCCATTGTTACTCCTAAAAATTTTTACTGGAAGATCAAATTGCTTTTCAACTTGTTTGACAAAGTTTTACAAAATGCCTGCAGTTTCATCCTTAGAGTGGAGAAAGAAGGTCCATGTAAACCTAAAGAAATCATCAACTATCACTAGGCAATACCTTTTGTGTTTTAAGGTCATGATTTGCACTGGGCTAAACAAGTCCATGTGAAGCAATTGTAAACACTGGCTTGTTTTGCACTCTTCAATTGATTTGAAAGAACTTTTATGTTGTTTGCCTTTTAAACAGGAAACACAATGTTCATCACAGGAAAATTGCTTGTGAGGCAAACCTCTTACAAGACTTTGTCTTAAGAGTGTGGTGATAGTTTTAAGATTTGTGTGTCCAAGTCTTCTATACCATAACTCAATCTCTTTGCTAGAAGCAACTGAGAATAAGCATGTTCCAGACATATGATTATTGTTTAGCATATCTACCACATATACATTCCCACTTCTGTGTGCAGTTAGTTGTGCTTAGCTCTCAATAATGATTTGATCAATCTTTTTAACAACCTCTGGTCCTATAATTTGACAAGTTTTTTTAGTGAAGAAGGATCCATATCCTCTGTCACTCATTTATGAGACACTCAGCAGGTTAAATTTTAGATTGTCAATAAATTCACATTTTCAAACTTGAGTTTACCCGCCAGAACCGACCCCGGCCCTAAAACCTTTCCCTTTGAGTTAATACCAAAAGATATATCACCCCCCATGAGCCATGAAGTCCTTGAGAAGGGCTCTACATCCGGTCATGTGCCTGGAACCTCCACTATCTACATACCATAAGCTATCAAGGCAAGTAGAGGGTCCCTGCACATCAAGTAAATAGATCAGTTAAGATTGGTCTCCAAAGTCAAAATGGCTTTGGATGGGGTCACAGATGGTCCAGCCTCAAGTCTAGGACAATGGTCAGTGGTTTTGAAATTTTCTTGTAACATCTGCTCTTGACCAATTCCTATCAGATGATTGTATCCATAAAGGTGCATGTTTATTCTTTGCTTTGAAGGCTTTTTGTAACCTTCATAAGTATGAGGAACCTTTTTATAAGCAGGTTGGCCATACCCTGTTGGAAATGAGTTTGATGGTGGGGCATTTGTCACTTTCACCTCTCTTTGAACAGAGGTTTTATAAGCAGGTTGGCCATACCCTCTTGGAAATGAGTTTGATGGTGGGGCATCTGTCACTTGCACCTCTCTTTGAACAGAGGTTTTGGTTAAGGCTTTTGCAACAGATGTTTCAATTGGTTCAAAACTCTGCTTAGATTTATTTCCAGCAGAACTTGAACTTTCTCTTTCTAGTGCTTTTGCCTTGATCTCTTTTACCTCTTGTTCATAGTTTTTGAGATAGGCACACTGTTGAGTTGAGTGATTTGTTTTGTTGCAGTTGGTGTAAGGAACACCAACAGAAGATGAGTGAACCTTTGCATTTTTCCAAAAATCTCTAAGAGAATCAATAAAAATTGTGGCTTTGACTGTTAACATGTGCTTGAATATCGACTTTTGCAAAATTCGAATCATTGGATATAACGAGTATTGGCATCGGTTTCTTCAAGTATGGCGATATAATTATGTGGGGTTTTGATTATGAGAGTGAAGGGTGGAAGTTCTTGTGTTGATTTCTTCAAAAATTTTGATTTGGGAGCCATGGTGTTAGAGAGAAAATCTATTTTGAGATTTTTGTAATCGACATAGTTTAGGGTAAACACTGATAAAGGATAGAACAGGGGTTTTATAGGGTTTTGAAAAAGTGAACAAGACGTGGCATCTGTTGCAATATCTGATGGCTAACATCTGTCCACGTGTAACCTCTGATGAGAAAAGTAACCGTTGAGGTGGCACACCACTGTTTTAGGACAGGGGATTGGACAATACTGATTTTTAACACTATCAGTGGATAGCTATCAGTGTTTTGAAAAGGCGGTAAAAATGGAAATCAGAGGATACACTTTAAGAGTGGATAAGATTTTGAAGCCTATCAGAGGTTTTGAGCAATCAGACTTCTAAAGATTTATTGAAAAATTCAATTTAAACTATTTTTAAGGATGAGTTTTTGATTTTCTGAAAACATTTTTATGCTATGTATGCATGAATTTACAAGAAACCTTGTTTTTAATCCATGTTTAGTATTCCAATTATTGAGATTAATTTTTCAACGGTAGATGTATCTAATGCCTTGGTTAAAACATCCGCCCATTGATCTGAAGTATGAACATGATGCAAAGAAATCAAACCTTTTTTATAGCAATCTCTCAGAAAGTGATGTCTGATGTCAA
This sequence comes from Scalesia atractyloides, assembly GCA_947069175.1. Lineage (NCBI taxonomy): Eukaryota > Viridiplantae > Streptophyta > Magnoliopsida > Asterales > Asteraceae > Scalesia > Scalesia atractyloides. The sequence goes on from CAMTDV010000025.1 coordinate 45,783,396, forward strand.
TATGCTTTGTAGTTGAATGAGAAACTTGATTTTTAATGATGTTTTCAGCAGCTTGACTCTCCAATTTGAGTGGAGTCTTTAGTACAGTTACACCAAAATCCAGCAACTGGTTTTGAAGCCACAAGAGTTGAGCAGTGCAGCTAGCAGCAGCAATATACTCTGCCTCAGCAATGGACGTTGAAACTGCAACCTACTTTTTGCTTTGCCAAGACACTAGACAATCACCTAGGAATTGACATCCTCCTGATGTGGACTTCCTTGTAGTTTTGCACCCAGTAAAGTTACTATCTGAAAAACCAGGCTCTTGGTGCTTGTTTCAAGCTATACAATGCTTTGTTGAGCTTGTAGACATGATCAGGATGGAATGCATCTTCAAAACCTGGAGGTTGACAGACATACACCTCTTCTTTTATTTTTCCATACAAAAATGCACTCTTTATATCCATTTGAAACACCTTTATGTTGTGGTTAGCAGCAATAGCTAAGAACAGGAGAATAGCTTCCAACCTTGCTACAGGAACAAAGGTCTCGTCATAGTCTGTACCTTCTTCCTGTCTGTAGCCTTGAGAACCACGACCCTTGCATGTTTTTTACAACAATACCCCTTTCATCAGTTTTGTTTTCGAAGACCCACTTTGTGCCAATTGGACTTACATCTTTTGCAGTGGCACAAGCTCCCAAACTTGTTGTCTTTTGAACTGAAGGAGTTCTTCTTGCATGGCTTCTACCCAGCTGTTGTCTCTTAGTGCCTCTTGGTACTTGACTGGTTGTATGAGTGATAGAAAACCAGCAAAAAGATAAATATTTTAGGATTGGCTCCGTGTGAGCACCCCGGATTTGATGTTTCCAATAACTTGATTTGCTGGATGGCTTTTGAGATAAATCAGATTACCTTGGTGTGGAACAATAGCATTTTGAGGTGATGGCTGCAAATGTGTATCATCTGAGCTAACCTCTGCTGGTGAATTTGAAGTATCAGCCACTGATGAGAATGGAGGTGGAGGTATTGGGGTATAGAGGTAACATTCTGATGATTTTGGGGACCAAAAGTAGGACTTTTATCAACAGATTTTCCATTTTTTGAACTGACAGAGGTTTGAGGATCAACCACTGTTGGAAGAATAGACTTTTGTTTGTGGAAGCACACAGTCATATCCTTAATCTTGATCTTCTTCAGATGGTTGTGGTGTACCTGCATTGTCTAGCTTGATAGAAACATCAGCAAATGTGAATTTATCTAAATCAAAAAGCTCTGCAGGATTTGCTGGGATTTTCAGTGATGAAAGTTCATTGAACATGACATTCAATGTTTCTTCAACACACTTGGTCCTAGAGTTGAAAACTCTGTAGTCTTTAGCAGTGGTTGAGTATCCCAGAAAATAACCATTATCAACTTTGCCTGCAAACTTAGATATAGAATCTTTTAAGTTCAAAATGAAGCATGGACAGCTAAAAACTTTAAAAATAGGAAACCAGAGGTTTGATTTTATACAAAACCTCATAGGAAGTCTTTTGATGCTTGTGGTTAATCAAAACTCTGTTTTGAACATAGCAAGCAGTGTTTACAGCCTCTGCCAGAAAGACAAAGGTAACCAGAATCTGCTAGCATAGTCCTTGCTGATTCAATTAAAGTTCTATTTTTCCTTTCAACCACCCCATTTTGCTCTGGAGTTCTTGGAATGCTATATTGTCTAACAATTCCTTTTGACACACAAAAAGCAACCAACTCCCTATTTTTAAACTCTGTTCCATTGTCACTCCTAAAATTTTTTACTAGAAGATCAAATTGCTTTTCAACTTGTTTGTCAAAGTTTTGCAAAATGCCTGCAGTTTCATCCTTAGAGTGGAGAAAGAAGGTCCATGTAAACCTAGAGAAATCATCAATTATCACTAGGCAATACCTTTTGTGTTTTAAGCTCATGATTTGGGCCAAACAAGTCCATGTGAAGCAATTGTAAACACTGGCTTGTTTTGGACTCTTCAATTGATTTAAAAGAACTTTTATGTTGTTTACGTCTTAAACAGGAAACACAATGTTCATCACAGGAAAATTTCTTGTGAGGCAAACCTCTTACAAGACTTTGTCTTGAGAGTGTGGTGATAGTTTTAAGATTTGTGTGTCCAAGTCTTCTATGTCATAACTCAGTCTCTTTGCTAGAAGCAACTGAGAATAAGCATGTTCCAGACATATGATTATTGTTTAGCATATCTACCACATATACATTCCCATTTCTGTGTGCAGTTAGTTGTGCTTAGCTCTCAACAATGATTTGATCAATCTTTTTAACAACCTCTGGTCCTATAATTTGACAAGTCTTTTTAGTGAAGAAGGATCCATATCCTCTGTCACTCATTTGTGAGACACTCGGCAGGTTAAATTTTAGATTGTCAATTAAATTCACATTTCAAACTTGAGTTTACCCGCCAGAACCGACCCCGGCCCTAAAACCTTTCCCTTTGAGTTAATACCAAAAGATATATCACCCCCCATGAGCCATGAAGTCCTTGAGAAGGGCTCTACATCCGGTTATGTACCTGGAACCTCCACTATCTACATACCATAAGCTATCAAGGCAAGTAGAGGGTCCCTGCACATCAAGTAAATAGATCAGTTAAGATTGGTCTCCAAAGCCAAAATGGCTTTGGATGGGGTCAGTGGTTTTGAAATTTTCTTATAACATCTGCTCTTCACCATTTCCTATTAGATGATTGTATTCATAAGGGTGCATGTTTACTCTTTGCTTTGAAGGCTTTTTGTAACCTTCATAAGCATGAGGAACCTTTTTATAAGCAGGTTGGCCGTACCCTCTTGGAAATGAGTTTGATGGTGGGGTATCTGTCACTTGCACCTCTCTTTGAACAGAGGTTTTGGTTAAGGCTTTTGCAACAGATGTTTCAATTGGTTCAAAACTCTGCTTAGATTTATTTCCAGTAGAACTTGAACTTTCTCTTTCTAGTGCTTTTGCCTTGATCTCTTTTACCTCTTGTTCAGATAGGCACACTATTGAGTTGAGTGATTTGTTTTGTTGCAGATGGTGCATTTTGAAGAGCTTTTGATAACACAAGTTTTGTTAATGTCATAGGCTTTTAAAAGAAAACAATCTGCAGCCACATGATTTCTTTTCTCACAAAATTCACAAAACAAGTTTTAAATCTTTACTCTTCTTTTCATATCAGATTTTTTATCAGCAGTGGTTGTAACCTCTGCTGGTACATCCTTGATAGGGATCACCAGTGCTTTTGGGGCTTTAATACCATTAGTGGTTGTGAAGTCCATTGGCTTAAAGTTTTCTAAGATATCACATTCATCTGACCAGGTTGCTTTAAATTGATATTTTTTCAATTTCTTTATCTTTTGTTGAAACCTCTGTTTTTCCAAAACAATTTTGTTTCCAGCTTTATTTGTGATTTTTATCTCTTCACCAGCCAAATTTTTGGGGACCACTTCAACCAACTCAGAATCAATTTCAGCAGCATTTTTCTCAATTTGTTCATAGGTTCTAAAACCTACACCAAACTTAATGTTGCTCTTGATCTGAGCATCAAGCATAATCTCGTAACCTTTACAGGACTCAACCCTTTTTTCACAAGTGATTTGGGTTTCTTCTAACTCCTTTTTACAAACTTGGTATTTTTCTACCATAGTTTAGAGTTGGTCCTTGGTTATGCTTGATTCAGGTCTCAGGCTACTCATTTCAGAATCTTTTTCACTTAACATGTATTTTAACTCTTTAATCAGTTTTTCAAAATTAAGTTCATCTTCTAAAATTTTGTTTCTCAGGTTTTCGTTCACCTTCTTAATGTTTGCAAAAGCAATGATGCATTTGTCAGAACATAGATCTTTAAGGATCTGAGGTGATACCTTTGTAGCCGCCATGAGAGCACAATCACACTCATCTTCACACACATCAACATTCCATTGGCCAGAAGGAGAGTTCTTTTCCATATCAGCAGTATTTTCTTTTTCTTCACTTGAAGCCACTGTTTCATCACAAACTTAAACTTCATCAGTTTTTGACACTATCCCCACAGATTCAACACCTTCAGCAATTGTCTCTAAGGAACATTAAACAAAATTCTTGTTCAACATCATTTTTGGCCATTAAATCAAAGTTTTCATTAGTCAAATCCTCAAGCAAGTTGCTCCAGTCAACATAACTTTGTGTGAAAAAGCTTTGTTGACCAACCTCTGCTGGACTAGCAGTGGTTTGAGCAGGTTGTGTAACAATGGGTGCTTGTTGTACAAGCACTTGAGGATGTGATGGTGCCTGAACATATTGAATTTGTGGAGCAGTGGATTGAAAATAATGCACTGGAACAGTGGTAGCAGGATGTGCAAAGTGGGCAGTGTTTTGAACATGTTGAGCAAGGACATATCAGGAATAATGAGCAGTGTTTTGTGTGTGCTGAGGTCTAGGGCCAGGATGAGTCACTATTGGTCTAGAATTTTGAGACCTGCACTCTCTGGCAAAGTGTCCTAGCCTATTACACCTATAACACTTGACTTTTGATTTATCCAGCCCAACCTTCAACCCCCCATGCAAACCTGGGAATTTTCTACCAGTTCTCTTATAGAATTTACTAGCCCTAACACTCAATAAGGCTAGTTGATGCAAAATATCCATTTCTTCAAGATCAGAAGGTTCAAAGTGTTGCAAGTCATTCAGTTCAAAGGATAGATTGTCAGAGGTTTGGCTTTCCCCACTAGTAGTAAAAGCATATTGGGTGCATATGTTTCAGATCCAAAGTTCTCACCAGATGTAATATCTATATAGTGATCATAACTTTGGTCCTTACTGCTGCCAGATCCCTCTTCTTGGCCAAAAAAGAGGTGTATTACCCAATGAGTAATCATCAGTCATTTTGCCTGAATCTTGCAATTTCTTTTTCTGGTTTAACTCTCTCTCATAAGTGAGGAGTATCCCATGAAGTTGTGTCAGCGATATTTCTTTAAACCCAACATATTTTCTCGTTACATAAGCTACAGTCTCCCACTTATATGGTAACGATCTAAGGAAACGACTATTGACAGTCGAATTAGATAGAACCACGTTAACCAGTCTAAGTTCACTGATGAGACAGCTGTAACGTCGAACTGTTGTGTTAGAGACTCTCCTTTAAGTGGCAAAACGTTTCATACTGCTGATTTAGAACTTCTCTATTACTTTCTATCACTTCCTCAGTCCCATCGAATTGCTCTTTAAGTGCATCCCATAACTCATTTGTACTATTGCAATGGAGTAGACCAGCATAAATTTCATTGGGTAAGGCTAAAGCAACTATGCTAAATGCCTTAGCATTCAATTCAATTTTCTGGAAATCCTGCTCAAAAAAGTTTTCACGATTTTTTGGCACTTGTTTAGTTGGATCCTTTGTGCTTGGAACCATTGGAACGTGAGGTCCATAAGCAACAGATCTCCAGCAACCGGTGTTTTGCTGAGCAAGGATGTGACCCATCCGTCGTTGTCAAATGAAATATTCATTTCTTTTGAGCATTGTCGGTTTAAACAAGGATCCCGAATTGGTATCCTGTGTGTTTTGAGACATTTTCAGATGATTTTTACAGATTTTGTTTTAAAAACTTTGAACGTAATAAAACTCTGAATATCTAGCTAAAACAACCAAACTGATTAGCAGGAGAGCTGACCTGTTCGAACCAAATAGATTGTTAGATCGAATTTGATGAATCAAGCTCTGATAACAATTGTTAGGATCCCCTGAGTTTGAATTACTTGTAGTTTTTGTTTCATAAATGGAAAATTATTGAATTAAAAGAGATTTGCAGCGGAATAAGATGGAAAACTTTTACTACAAGCAATGCTCGTTTGTTTTCATCATTATCATGCTTTCAAGTTGATTAACTTGCATGTGATTTACAAACTCCCCCTCAGCCTTTGCAATTACAGTTTGGTAATAAGAAAATGCAGAGAAGATGATATGCGAAAGTTGATCTTTTAATAGACAAATTTAAACTGTTACAGAAGTTACCTATTTATACTAACTATCTAACCTCTGAGCATCTTTGATGACGTCAGGGTTGATAGTGACAGGAAACTAATTGTAACTAACTGAAAACACTGCTAATACTAACTATCAGTGCTTAGCACTGTTACATTGATTTACTAAACCAATGACTAAACTCTGATCTCTATCCTCTGACCATTGGAACTCCGGCTGACCTTTGAAGCTTTGTGAAGGCAGATGATAGGATGAGCAGTCTTTAGGGAAAACAGTGTAGGTACATCAGAGGTTTTAACCTCTGATATTTTAACTAAAGCTCGGATAGTGTTACTTGGCTTTATATCGTCAGTTCCTTTCATTGGGTTCAATCCCAACAATCTCCCCGTGGAATTGATGATGCCAAAAACACTTTATTCTTGGTCTTTATTCCTCAGAAGGAATTCTCTTATTTGACCTTTGAATTGAAGTTCAAAGTTAAGAGATTCCATGTCATCAGCTTCCTTCTCCAGCTCTAAACATAGTAGTTCTTGGAAGTCTTCTACTACAAGCTCATAAGCAGCTTCCATGGATAGTTTAGTGGCTGCACCATCAGAATTGAGCAGTGTCAATTCATGGGTGTCTTTGTCGACCTTCCATTTTAGAATTTTTGGGTCTGATGGTTTTCTTGAAGGAGCTTTTGTTGCTGAGGTTTGAGCAGGAGCTTTTTTTGATAGATCTTTAGCTAGCTTGGCAGTTCTATCATCTGTTGGATAATCAATCATGTTCTGTATGCCTTCTTTGATAAATGTATCCTCAAACTCTTTATCAGACCTTTCAGACATACCCTCTTGCCTTTTTATGTGTAACAGGGCAAGTGTGGAATGGGCAGATGTTGAGCTGGACTTTTTGGAGAGTTGAGCTCTGAGGATAGCATCTTCTTTTGAATAATCAGGATTAGGAGGCATGGATGGATCCTTTCTCCTTCTTTCTTCCAAACTTTTGTAGGTTTCTATCACCCTCACCTCACCCCATCTCATCACTTGGTTTTTGGAACCATAATGGTTCTGAATTAGTTCTTGCTTCATTCTTTTCAACTTCAAGGCACTTTCAGTCATATCTTTCTTGTATAAATCCCAGTTGAGAGGAGTTGGCTTTTTGAGAGGGTCTTTCAACATTTCTTGCATTCTGTTGATTTCTTCTCTTAGCTCATCTATGCTCCAGTCCCTGAACTGTGCCCTTGTATCCTTTACATCTTCTTTTCCATGATATACTCAATGAGTTCATTTTTGAGCAGCCTATCTTCCCTTACTAACAACTGGTTGCTCAGATCTTTGACAAAGTTTTGTAAAATGGTGACTTTACTCAGTTGAAAGGACATGACAAACTTCATTTCGCTATCATTTTTACCAGCTGATTCTCTTTTCGCAATATCCTCTGCTTGCTTTGTTTCAATTCCAGGTAATCATCAACATTTGCAGGTCTTGGATGGCCATCAAAGGATAGGATTGTTCTTTTGTCAGGGTCATCCTCTGAAAAGAAATTTAGGATCTCTTCCCTGACTGCTGGTAAACCAAGAGGATATAACTTTGATGCAAGAGTGACTGTAAGAGTTGAAGATGTTGTAAGCACTGATGTGGAGGTCACTGGTGTTGATGATATTGGCAGAGGTGCAGAGATCTCATCATCATTGATCACTTTTGTGATTTTTCTCCTTTTGAACCTTAGAGTGGGTGATGGTGGTTGTGTGGATAATGGTTGAGTTGATGTGGGAAATGTGATCATGGCAATGGATAGATTTGCATTTGTTGCAACCTCTGCTGTATCAACAGATATTGACACAACAGGTGCTTAACATCTGCTTGTGTGGATGTGGGTTGTGATTTGGAAAATGTGATAGGTTTTTGAGGGGCAGAGGTTTTAATGGTTGGATTGGTTGCAGGCTTAGTTTTACGAGGCGTGGATGTTGGTTTCCTAGCTTTTCTAGCAGGTATCCTTTTTGATGAAGTACCAAGCTCTCCTTTTTCTTTTTACTGTTCAATCTTTTTCTCAACCAACACTCTGCTCTCCTTAATCACTGTCTTCTTGTGTCTGGCCCTTGCCTTGGCACAATTTCATCAGTTAAATCAATCTTCTTTGAACCATCAGGCCTTGGAATATTTATGGTAGGTCTGGCCTTATCATCATCTATTGTTAAATTCTTTGGACCCAAAGGTTTCTCCCCCTTTTTGGCTTCATCTGTTGTAACAAATATAACCGTTGGAGGTGCATGGCTAGTGGTTGTGAGTAGATGTGCTTTGATGGCTTCAATGTCTGCTAGTAGTGTCTTGATACCTTGATTCAAACATTTTCCTAACATCATTCATCTGATGCATGTGTTGTAGATCTAAATAATGTTGTTGATGTTGAAACAGAGGGTTAAGAGCTTCTTTGAGATTTAGAGTGGATAGAATAGAGGGTTGACTTTTGGTAGCTATCATCTGCTTCAGAAACTTTTGATTTCATCAATAGAACTTTCTATCCTTGTCACTCTCTCCGTCAAATCCTGATATTTTTGCTAATCACCTAATTTAATAGGATCATCTGAACTCCTACCAGTGGTGGTAGTTATATCGATGTCATCATGAGAAGTGGTTTTAGGACCAGCTTCAAACATAGATGCCCCTTTGTCTTGGTACTGGGGACTTCCCAAAACAGAGCTAACAGTTGTTGCCTCAACAGTGGTTGCCTTCAACCAAGTCTTATTAATGAAACCAGTGTCCAACTGAGAACTTGGAGTTTAGCAATTGTAGTGGCTGCTTGTGTTGAACTATCACCAAGGGTTACATGTAACCGAAGGGATGTAGCCTTTTCATTTGTTGATGGGCTAGCAATGAATAAAGAATCAGACCCATCCTCTTGATGAAGTATATTCTCAGTAATAGGTTGTTGAGAAGTGTTGGTTTGTGTCTGAACTAATTCAATTGCATTCAGCAATGGTACAATTGTGGATGGAAGTGAAGGTATTGGTGAAAGTGGCTGTGTAGAAAGCGACATTGCCCTGGGAGAAGGGCTGTGGAAGATATGGCCAAGTGGATCTAGAGCTTCATAAAGTGGTGTCCCTGTGTCTACAACCTTTTCCTTTTATGAGGAAGAAAGAGGAGTTTCAAAGCCGGTTGGATATCTTTGAACCATCTGATGTGAAGAAGTAGCAGCAGTGCTTTGTGACTTTGGTGCTGTCATTTGGTTAACCTCTGGGATCTCATCTTCCAGAGGACCCTTTTAAGGTTTGGTTCACTTTTTGGAAATCGTTTTGGTTTTCTTTTTGGTGATTTTTGAGTGGGTTTCATAGCAGCGGTTGTGGTGCCCTGATCACCAAGAGCAGTGGGCTTAGTAGCAAGAGGTTGAGTTTGAACATTTGTTTAGGTAAAACTTGCTCAACCTCCTCTACTTGTATTTTCACAACTTTATCTTGGATTGTTATTCTGGTGAAAGTTTCATGATTAAGGCGGCCTGGGTTAATCCAGCGCCTTGTTTACTTTCAGGACCTTTAATTTGATCATGTAAGTAAACACTCAGGAAACGCGGATGCATCAAAAAGGCTTTTCTTTTTTCAATATTTTTAAAATTGTTCACAAGATCATTGAACAATATCTGGGAGTAGTTTAAATCTGTGTCAATTAAAATTACATACCCTAGATATTGCATGTTCAATGGGATTTCATTAAAACCAGTGGTTTTTGCTGAGAGACAAGTAAGAATTTGTGAAAGAAAAATCTCATCTCAACAGGAAAGTTAGGTTTAAAAATTTTCATACCTTTCATCTAGCCTTCATAACCTCTTTCCAAAAATTTTGCTTGGATCTCATTTTGAGGAAATGACACAGGGTGTTGTATGTCATTTAACTTGAAAATCTGACAGATTGATTGAGGGCTAATTTGCATCAACACTCCCCCTACTCTTGAGATTATTGTGTAAGGAACACCAACATGAGTGAACCTTTGCATTTTTCCAAAAATCTCTAAGAGAATCAATATAAATTGGGGCTTTGACTGTTAACAAGTGCTTGAATTTCGACTTTTGTAAAATTCAAATCATTGGATGATAACGAGTATTGGCGTCGGTTTCTTCAAGTATGGCGATATAATTATGTGGGGTTTTGATTATGAGAGTGAAGGCTGGAAGTTCTTGTTTGATTTCTTCAAAGATTTTGGTTTGGGAGCCATGGTATTAGAGAGAAAATATGTTTTGAGATTTTTGTAGTCGACACAGTTTAGGGTAAACACTGATAAAGGATAGAACAGGGGTTTTATAGGGTTTTGAAAAAGTGAACAAGACGTGGCATCTGTTGCAAGATCTGATTGCTAACATCTGTACACGTGTAACCTCTGATGAGAAAAGTAACCGTTGAGGTGGCAAACCACTGTTTTAGGACAGGGGATTGGACAATACTGATTTTTAACACTATTAGTGTATAGCTATCAGTGTTTTGAAAAGGCGTTAAAAATGGAAATCAGAGGATACACTTTAACAGTGGATAAGATTTTGAAGCCTATCAGAGGTTTTGAGCAATCAGATGTTATGATCAGACTTCTAAAGATTTATTGAAAAATTCAATTTAAACTATTTTTAAGGATGAGTTTCTGATTTTCTGAAAACATTTTTATGCTATGTATGCATGAATTTACAAGAAACCTTGTTTTTAATCCATGTTTAGCATTCCAATTATTGAGATCAAATTTTCAAAGATATATGTATCCAATGCCTTGGTTAAAACATCTGCCCATTGATCTGAAGTATGAACATGATGCAAAGAAATCAAACCTTTTTCATAGCAATCTCTCAGAAAGTGATGTCTAATGTCAATGTGCTTTGTAGTTGAATGAGAAACTTGATTTTTAATGATGTTTTCAGCAGCTTGACTCTCCAATTTGAGTGGAGTCTTTAGTGCAGTTACACCAAAATCCAGCAACTGGTTTTGAAGCAACAAGAGTTGAGCAGTGCAGCTAGCAGCAGCAATATACTCTGCCTCAGTAGTGGACGTTGAAACTGCAACCTACTTTTTGCTTTGCCAAGACACTAGACAATCACCTAGGAATTGACATCCTCCTGATGTGGACTTCCTTGTAGTTTTGCACCCAGTAAAGTCACTATCTGAAAAACCAGGCTCTTGGTGCTTGTTTCAAGCTATACAATGCTTTGTTGAGCTTGTAGACATGATCAGGATGGAATGCATCTCAAAACCTGGAGGTTGACAGACATACACCTCTTCTTTTATTTTTCCATACAAAAATGCACTCTTTATATCCATTTGAAACACCTTTATGTTGTGGTTAGCAGCAAAAGCTAAGAACAGGCGAATAGCTTCCAACCTTGCTACAGGAACAAAGGTCTCATCATAGTCTATACCTTCTTCCTGTCTGTAGCCTTGAGAACCATGAACCTTGCTTTGTTTTTGACAACAATACCCCTTTCATCAGTTTTGTTTTCGAAGACCCACTTTGTGCCAATTGGACTTACATCTTTTGGCAGTGGCACAAGCTCCCAAACTTGTTGTCTTTTGAAATGAAGGAGTTCTTCTTGCATGGCTTCTACCCAGCTGTTGTCTTTTAGTGCCTCTTGGTACTTGACTCGCTGTATGAGTGATAGAAAACCAGCAAAAAGACAAATATTTTGGGATTGGCTCCTTGTGAGCACCCCAGATTTGATGTTTCCAATAACGTGATTTGCTGGATGGCTTTTGAGATAAATCTGATTACCTTGGTGTGGAACAATAGCATTTTGAGGTGATGGCTGCAAATGTGTATCATCTGAGCTAACCTCTGCTGGTGAATTTGAAGTATCAGTGTAACATCCGTAAAAAACGGATTTACCAAATCCGCTCCGTTGATCAACCGAACAGTCAATTAAAATTTTCGTTGCGAATTAAATGCCCAAAATAATTTTAAACGATACATAATCAATTATTATACGGGAATATATATTTAGTTTTTGAAAAACTATTGAAAATCACAAAATAAAAATAAAATGTTCTTGCCGGGTTTCGAACCCGGGTCAGTCGCCGAGTCACTGTACGCCCAGACTTAACACATGACACTTGAACCACTGCGCCACGGATGTTGTTTGTTAAATATTAGAATCACTTAATTGATATTATGACGTTACGAATTCAAAACCGGCGCCCAAAAAGTTCAGTCGTCGGAATCCCGGAAATCTCGCGAGTATTTAACGAATCCTTCCGTTATAACGTAAACTTTAAACCTATATCGGTTATAACCGACGTTTGAGTCCGCGACACCTTCTATAACCGTCGGAGTTTTTATAACTTATGAATCCAGTTGAAAATCGGGCCAAATACATCTCGGTTTCTTCCTATATATTCACCCAAAACCCACGGCAAGCTTTTTCGCTCAAAACCACACCTTTACCGGACGTAATTCCACTCGCCGGAATTATTCTGTTCGTCGCCGGAAAACCGGTTTCCTCATTTCCGAGCCTTATTGAACCTCCTAAGCTTATACCGAAGTGACCCATACCTTTTCCAAGCTTTCTGGAGACTCGCTGCTGCAAGACACTCGTCGCCGGAAGGGATTGCTGTCGCCGGAGTTCTGCCGGAAAACAGAGGGTCCAGTCGGTATACCTCTTCGCCTAATTTCTTTTTTTTCTTTTCACCTTTATCTCACCGTAATGAACTGAAACACACTAATAAACCGATTAAAACTCCGAACAAGTCTGTTATCGATTCTGGTTATAACAACGAAGAAGATGAAGTCGGTAAACACATAAGTATAATTTAAATCAACTTATTAATCGGGTTAGACACACAGTCCAGCGGTGGACTGTGTGCACAATAAACACAAAGGTCTCGAGTTCGAATCTTGTTCCACACACGCCGCCTTAATAAAACGTTTTTGTTTGTTAACCGAACCGGAAGTCTCACTGTTATATGTTAAGTATATTGATAACCGGAATAATAACCAAGTTAGACACACAGTCCAGTGGTGGACTGTGTGTATGTTTATAGCACAGGTCATGAGTTCGAGTCCGGGCTACTGCACCGACTCGGACAATTATCTATTTTTTTAATTAAGACAGAAAAGGAAATAACTAATTTGTGTTTAAGTACAATAAAAATCAGTAAAGTTAACAAGTTGCACACACAGTCCAGCGGTGGACTGTGTGTTAGTTTAAGCCACAGGTCCCGGGTTCGAGACCTGTGGAGCGCACCATCCGATTCACTTAAATTGTTTTTAAAATAAAAGGATTTTCGGTTTAACGTAATTAATATATATATATAATTAAAAACGGATATATAACGGGTTAGACACGTAGCTCAGTTGGTAGAGCTGCGTGCACGCGTACGGGAGGTCTCGGGTTCGAACCTCACTCAGCGCACTTATATACACGATTCGAACCGGTCAACGGTCAGTCAACGGTCAACGGTCAGAAAAAAATCAAATTTTTTTATTATTTTTATTTAATTATTTTAATTAAAAATCAATTAAAAATACTTAAAAATAACATTTTTAAGGTTAGAAAATAGCCTCAAACTCACAAAAATACACCCAACAATCCTACTAAAATAGATTAATAAAATCCGTTTACTTACCAAACCATAATGCGATTTATCTAGGTTAATCTCACTCGTGGTTAAAACCACTTCGCGTGCATTCAACCTCATCAACCGAACGCACCCACTGTGAGTGAATCTTACAACTCCCCCTTTTAAATTACACGTTTTGGGGTGTGTCATGTGTTATAAAAATAATTAACTTGTTTATTTAAACTTGTGCCATACCACATCATGATCTAAACTTAGATTGTTATATTGTTGTGATTACTTATTTCCTTTTGTCAAATTATATGAAACTCATTCATTAAGCCCATCAGTTCCTCGTGGGAGACGAGTTGAACAACGCGTGCCTCAAATCAAATTCATTATTGTTCATGTGTGTATCATTGAGTTTATATTGTTTGTAGTTGTGTCATTCATATTATCATGTTTATGCAATTCATTCATTAGGCCCCTCAGTTCCTCGTGAGAGACGAGTTGAGCATCGCGTGCCTCTAAATGTTCCATTATTGTTCATGTGTGTTTTATTTAATATCTTATGATTGTTGAATAAGTTTACATCTACTTTTACTCATGTTTGGTTGTGCACATATTTCATAATCAATTTAAATAAACTTGTTCAAATGTTTTCCATAGGATTCACTCGCCAACTTTATGTTGATCCAAAACCTTTTTACACACGATACAGGTGAACAGGTTGAAGCAAAGAAAACATAGGAAATGCCTTAGAAGAGAACAAAGATGCTTAGATTGATAGCTAGAACATATTGTAACATTTATTGTAAATTTCCATTAAATTGTATTTAATGAATATGAAACGCATAATAAATGTCATGAGCTTTGATGATAACCCAATCATGCCCCGATCACCTTTTCCGCTGCGGGTCGGGGTGTGACAGATTGGTATCAGAGCCATTACTATAGGGATATAGGATAGGTTATTAGACCCTTAGAGCCTATACTATAGTCTGCCTAAATTTTAATTGATTAGGTGGTTACATACAAACTTGTGATATTTATTTGTTTCATATTTGTTTACATTTAAAGTCAAACATACATGCTTATATACATATTCATTATACATATATACATATTCATTATACATATATCGATGTTCGTGTATTCAATTTATTTTCATACTCTCATTATCCAAAGATTTTGTGCAATTTTCAAATCTCATCAAAGTAAGTTCTGCGACGGGCATGTAGTAACTGGAAGGGTACAAGTACCGGTAGTTGGAACGTCCTGTCTAGGTTGGCATTCGTATAAATCCAATATAACGGACCAGTTTGCCTACCTGGGGACTAACGATGAGAGTACGAAGGACCTATTAGGCCAAAGCATGCCACACCAAACGTCGTTCGAACTAACCTACTTTGAGGTGTCACCGTGTCTACACATGGACACATTCCGAATATCACACGTTGTATACATATTCTCGATTTTCTCCGGGTTTTGTGTACGCAACCTGGCAAACCCGTGCGAACCATATGAAAAACCGGTATCATGGGGGCCCACATGATTACACAGGTAAAGTATGGCGGCATGTAGGGCCTAACAGCGAGCAAAGCCCAAGACATCCTATGGATGTAGTATTTTTCTATAATTATTTTATGAATGTTCATTCCTAATGCGACCCATGATCCCAAATCGTTCAACATATGGCTGCCGTAATACCCAACATAGTAATCCAAGTTCAACAAGCACTCACCGATAATCCTGTCAATCAAGCAAACCAAAACATTGTCAACTCTTCCTCAAATATCACTAAATGCACCTACAAGCATTTCAAATCATGCGATCCTCCGAAATACAAAGGGACTGAAGGTGTCACCGCTCTCCTCCATTGGTTTGAAGAAATGGAGAACACTTTTCTAAATTGCGATTGCCCTGACGATCGTAAAGTGCGATATGCTACCGGTCGATTATATGGGATAGCACTTACTTGGTGGAATACAGAGAAGGCCAAACGAGGCGTCGACGATGCTATGACCTTAACTTGGAACGAATTGAAGGAAATCATGACCAGACGATTTTGCCCAAGGAGTGAAATCAAGAAATTAGAAGATGAATTTTACTCGTTGAAGCAAAAGGAAGGAGACCACACTACATACAACAAAAGATTCCTCGAATTACATCAAATGGTTCCCAACATGTTCACTCCCCTCTACCGTTTGGTCGAGCACTACATTCGTGGTCTTCCGTCAAAGATTCAAGACCCTGTAATAAGTACCAAGCCTGCAACTTTGGGAGCAGCAATGGAGTAGCAACAGAGCTTACCGAGAACCGAATCCGAAACGAAGACTTCAAGGAGGAGAAGAAGAAGGATAAAGAATCGACTGAAACCTCCGACTACACCCAAACCGAATCCCCTTCTCAACCCAATCCTAAGAGAAAAAGAGATGGGCAACTTTTCGCTGCTACCCAACGAAATCAACCAGTTTTACACGCCATACCCATCCAAGCTATCCCAATCACCCAAGTGGCACCCAACTCAACTTACCCAAATAAGAAGCCATATCTTGGACCTCACCTCGATGCAACAACTGTTTTTATCACCATCCCCTTACCTTACCTTGTCGACTATGTACAACTTGTGGACGCTATGGTCATTTGAGCAAGGTTTGTCGCACCTTTCAAAACCAAACCTCTTCCCCTACTCAAAACATGGCCCAAACTTATCATCAACCCCAATACCCCGTGTTCCCATATGCTCGAGCTTGTTTCAATTGTGGCGACCCTACCCACTTTAGAAACACATGCCCTCAAATGGTTAACGTCATCAACACTCAAGCCCAATCAAACCCAGTTAACCAAGTAAACCAAGAAAACCCAACCACTATGCCACCAGCAAGAGGAAGAGTCTTCAACATCAATGCCAATCCGGTCGAAGATAATGACGGCCCAAGTGAAGATACTCAGCTAGTCCTCTTCGCCGAAGATCCAGATTCAACTTCTATCGTTTAGTTTTATGTTTTTCTTTATCACATCGAACCAATCATAACTTAAGGATAAAGCCAATGAAACTCTGACAAGAGTACGGTGGATACGCCGCTGGTACTTCCTATATATAAGTATTCTTTTCAAATGATCGGAGGCATTATCAGGCGGTTATGAGAGGTTCCATGCATAGGCTGTTTGTGTGATTGTTGTTTAGATTAAGTTGTTCATTTTCAGTACATTCAATACGTTCGGCTCTGTTTGATTGAGCCTTGAGCGCACATACAATTTCATTTTCAGTACATGCAATACGTTCGGCTCCGTTTGATTGAGCCTTGAGCGCACAGACAATTTCATTATCAGTATCTTGTGGTTGTTGTGTTTGTTGTAGAGTCGCATAGAACTTATCATAACTTGCGGATAAAGTCAATGTGAATTTGACAAGGATATGGTGGATACGCCGCTGGTACTTCCTATATATAAGTATTCTTGTCAAATGATCGGAGGCATTATCAGGCGGTTATGAGAGGTTCCATGCATAGGCTGTTTGTGTGATTGTTGTTTAGATTAAGTTGTTCATTTTCAGTACATGCAATACGTTCGGCTCCGTTTGATTGAGCCTTGAGCGCACATACAATTTCATTTTCAGTACATGCAATACGTTCGGCTCCGTTTGATTGAGCCTTGAGCGCACAGACAATTTCATTATCAGTATCTGTGGTTGGTGTGTTTGTTGTAGAGTCGCATAGAACTAATCATAACTTGCGGATAAAGTCAATGAGAATTTGACAAGGATATGGTGGATACGCCGCTGGTACTTCCTATATATAAGTATTCTTGTCAAATGATCGGAGGCATTATCAGGCGGTTATGAGAGGTTCCATGCATAGGGTGTTTGTGTGATTAAGTTATTCATTTTCAGTACATTCAATACGCTCGGCTCCGTTTGATTGAGCCTTGAGCACACAGACAATTTCATTTTCAGTACATTCAATACGTTCAGCTCCGTTTGATTGAGCCTTGAGCGCACAGATATTTCAATTTTCAGTACATGCAATACGATCGGCTCCGTTTGATTGAGCCTTGATCGCACAGTTATATTTCATTTCAGTATTTTATGTTTGTTGTATTGGTTGTAGAGTTATAGGACTAATCATAAATCACTGATAGAACCAATGAAAATTTGACAAGAATATGGTGGATACGCCGCTGGTACTTCCTATATATAAGTATTCTTGTCAAAGGATCAGAGGCATTGTCGGACGGTTATGAGAAGTTCTATGTAGGATTTATTAGTTTCTTGGTAACTAATCATAATTTGTGGATAAAACTAATGAAAATTTGCAAGAATACGGTGGATACGCCGCTGGTACTTCCTATATATAAGTATTCTTGCCAAAGGATCAGAGGCATTATCAGACGGTTATGAGAAGTTCCATGTAGGATTTAGTATTGCCTTGGTTGGAATTTGTGTTACATTATTATCATCTTGCTATTTAAAGAGATTTGATTGTGTTCCATTTCTACATAAACTAACCTCTCCATCATAACAAACGAGAGAGGAACTTCCACCATTCAAACATATATGCTATCAGAATGTGGATTCAAATATTAGCTGTTGTGCTTATTTATGTTCAAATATTAGCTGTTGTGTTTAATTATGTTCAAATATTAGCTGTTGTGTTTAATTATGTTCAAATATCAGCTGTTGTGTTTTATTTATGTTTCCATGTAGGTTGTAGTGTTAGAAGTTTTGCCTTAGGATATAACCATACTTTTCCAAACGTACCTAAACTCTTATGCATGATATCATTTTTAGCGAATCATTCCTGCTTATCAATACTTATACAGTAGGCAACAAAAAGCGATTCCTGTAATAGGGTACTTAACCCTTACAAGGAACGTTACCGCCTCAAACAAAAAACTCAAACCCTTACTTTTTCTAAGCAAGTAACTGACAAACTAAACACCATCATTCTTTTAGTCAAATATAACACTATTTAAATTTCGGGACGAAATTTCTAAAAAGCAGGGGATACTGTAACATCCGTCAAAAACGGATTTACCAAACCCGCTACGTTTATCAACCGAACAGTCAGTTAAAATTTTCGTTGCGAATTAAATGCCCAAAATAATTTTAAACGATACATAATCAATTATTATACGGGAATATATATTTAGTTTTTGAAAAACTGTTGAAAATCGCAAAATAAAAATAAAATGTTCCTGCGGGTTTCGAACCCGGGTCAGTCGCCGAGTCTGTGTACGCCCAGACTTAACACATGACACTTGAACCACTGCGCCACGGATGTTGTTTGTTAAATATTAGAATCACTTAATTGATATTATGACGTTACGAATTCAAAACCGGCGCCCAAAAAGTTCAGTCGTCGGAATCCCGGAAATCTCGCGAGTATTTAACGAATCCTTCCGTTATAACGTAAACTTTAAACCTATATCGGTTATAACCGACGTTTGAGTCCGCGACACCTTCTATAACCGCCGGAGTTTTTATAACTTATGAATCCAGTTGAAAATCGGGCCAAATACATCTCGGTTTCTTCCTATAAATTCACCCACAACCCACTGCAAGCTTTTTCGCTCAAAACCACACCTTTACCGGACGTAATTCCACTCGCCGGAATTATTCAGTTCGTCGCCGGAAAACTGGTTTCCTCATTTCCGAGCCTTATTGAACCTCCTAAGCTTATACCGAAGTCACCCATACCTTTTCCAAGCTTTCTGGAGACTCGCTGCTGCAAGACACTCGTCGCCGGAAGGGATTGCTGTCGCCGGAGTTCTGCCAGAAAACAGAGGGTCCAATCGGTATACCTCTTCGCCTAATTTCTTTTTTTTCTTTTCACCTTTATCTCACCGTAATGAACTGAAACACACTAATAAACCGATTAAAACTCCGAACAAGTCTGTTATCGATTCTGGTTATAACAACGAAGAAGATGAAGTCGGTAAACACATAAGTATAATTTAAATCAACTTATTAATCGGGTTAGACACACAGTCCAGCGGTGGACTGTGTGCACAAAAACACAAAGGTCTCGAGTTCGAATCTTGTTCCACACACGCCGCCTTAATAAAACGTTTTGGTTTGTTAACCGAACCGGAAGTCTCACTGTTATATGTTAAGTATATTGATAACCGGAATAATAACCAAGTTAGACACACAGTCCAGTGGTGGACTGTGTGTATGTTTATAGCACAGGTCACGAGTTCGAGTCCGGGCTACTGCACCGACTCGGACAATTATCTATTTTTTTAATTAAGACAGAAAAGGAAATAACTAATTTGTGTTTAAGTATAATAAAAATCAGTAAAGTTAACAAGTTGCACACACAGTCCAGCGGTGGACTGTGTGTTAGTTTAAGCCACAGGTCCCGGGTTCGAGACCTGTGGAGCGCACCATCCGATTCACTTAAATTGTTTTTAAAATAAAAGGATTTTCGGTTTAACGTAATTAATATATATATATAATTAAAAACGGATATATAACGGGTTAGACACGTAGCTCAGTTGGTAGAGCTGCGTGCACGCGTACGAGAGGTCTCGGGTTCGAGCCTCACTCAGCGCACTTATATACACGATTCGAACCGGTCAACGGTCAGTCAACGGTCAGAAAAAAATCAAATTTTTTTATTATTTTTATTTAATTATTTTAATTAAAAATACTTAAAAATAACATTTTTAAGGTTAGAAAATAGCCTCAAACTCACAAAAATACACCCAACAATCCTACTAAAATAGATTAATAAAATCCGTTTACTTACCAAACCATAATGCGATTTATCTAGGTTAATCTCACTCGTGGTTAAAACCACTTCGCGTGCATTCAACCTCATCAACCGAACGCACCCACTGTGAGTGAATCTTACAACTCCCCCTTTTAAATTACACGTTTTGGGGTGTGTCATGTGTTATAAAAATAATTAACTTGTTTATTTAAACTTGTGCCATACCACATCATGATCTAAACTTAGATTGTTATATTGTTGTGATTACTTATTTCCTTTTGTCAAATTATATGAAACTCATTCATTAAGCCCATCAGTTCCTCGTGGGAGACGAGTTGAACAACGCGTGCCTCAAATCAAATTCATTATTGTTCATGTGTGTATCATTGAGTTTATATTGTTTGTAGTTGTGTCATTCATATTATCATGTTTATGCAATTCATTCATTAGGCCCCTCAGTTCTCGTGAGAGACGAGTTGAGCATCGCGTGCCTCTAAATGTTCCATTATTGTTCATGTGTGTTTTATTTAATATCTTATGATTGTTGAATAAGTTTACATCTACTTTTACTCATGTTTGGTTGTGCACATATTTCATAATCAATTTAAATAAACTTGTTCAAATGTTTTCCATAGGATTCACTCGCCAACTTTATGTTGATCCAAAACCTTTTTACACATGATACAGGTGAACAGGTTGAAGCAAAGGAAACATAGGAAATGCCTTAGAAGAGAACAAAGATGCTTAGATTGATAGCTAGAACATATTGTAACATTTATTGTAAATTTCCATTAAATTGTATTTAATGAATACGAAACGCATAATAAATGTCATGAGCTTTGATGATAACCCAATCATGCCCCGATCACCTTTTCCGCTGCGGGTCGGGGTGTGACAATCAGCCACTGATGAGAATGGAGGTGGATGTATTGGGGGTATAGAGGTAACATTCTGATGATTTTGGTGACCAAAAGTAGGACTTTTATCAACAGATTTTTGATTTTGTGAACTGACAGAGGTTTGAGGATCAACCACTGTTGGAAGAATAGACTTTTGTTTGTGGAAGCACATAGTCATATACTTAATCTTGATCTTCTTCAGATGGTTATGGTGTACCTGCATTGTCTAGCTTGATAAAACATCAGCAAATGTGAATTTATCTAAACAAAAAGCCCTGCAGGATTTGCTGGGATTTTCAGTGATGAAAGTTCATTGAACATGACATTCAATGTTTCTTCAACACACTTGGTCCTAGAGTTGAAAACTCTGTAGGCTTTAGCAGTGGTTGAGTATCCCAGAAAATAACCACAATCAACTTTGCCTGCAAACTTAGATATAGAATCTTTTAAGTTCAAAATGAAGCATGGACAGCCAAAAACTATAAAAATAGGAAATCAGAGCTTTGATTTTATACAAAATCTCATAGGAAGTCTTTTGATGCTTGTGGTTAATCAAAACTCTGTTTTGAACATAGCAAGCAGTGTTTACAGCCTCTGCCAGAAAGACAAAGGTAAACCAGAATCTGCTAGCATAGTCCTTGCTGATTCAATTAAAGTTCTATTTTTCCTTTCAACCACCCCATTTTGCTCTGGAGTTCTTGGAATGCTATATTGTCTAACAATTCCTTTTGACACACAAAAAGCATCCAACTCCCTATTTTTAAACTCTGTTCCATTGTCACTCTTAAAATATTTTACTAGAAGATCAAATTGCTTTTCAACTTGTTTCACAAAGTTTTGCAAAATGCCTGCAGTTTCATCCTTAGAGTGGAGAAAGAAGGTCCATGTAAACCTAGAGAAATCATCAATTATCACTAGGCAATACCTTTTGTGTTTTAAGCTCATGATTTGCACTGGGCCAAACAAGTCCATATGAAGCAATTGTAAACACTGGCTTGTTTTGGACTTTTCAATTGATTTAAAGGAACTTTTATGTTGTTTACTTTTTAAACAGGAAACACAATGTTCATCACAGGAAAATTGCTTATGCGGCAAACCTCTTACAAGACTTTGTCTTGAGAGTGTGGTGATAGTTTTAAGATTTGTGTGTCCAAGTCTTCTATGTCATAACTCAATCTCTTTGCTAGAAGCAACTGAGAATAAGCATGTTCCAGACATAGAATTATCTTTTAGCATATCTACCACATACACATTCCCACTTTTGTGTGCAGTGAGTTATGATTTTCTCTCAGCAATGATTTGATCAATCTTTTTAACAACCTCTGGTCCCACAATTTGACAAGTTTTCTTAGTGAAGAAGGATCCAAATCCTCTGTCACTCATTTGTGAGACACTCAGCAGGTTAAATTTCAGATTGTCAATTAAATTCACATTTTCAAACTTGAGTTTACCCGCCAGAACCGACCCCGACCCTAAAACCTTTCCCTTTGAGTTATTACCAAAGATATATCACCCCCCATGAGCCATGAAGTCCTTGAGAAGGGCTCTGCATCCTGTCATGTGCCTGGAACCTCCACTATCTACATAACATAAGCTATCAAGGCAAGTAGAGGGTCCCTGCACATCAAGTAAATAGATCAGTTAAGATTGGTCTCCAAAGCCAAAATGGCTTTGGATGGGCTGAGTGGTTTTGAAATTTTCTTGTAACATCTGCTCTTCACCATTTCTTATCAGATGATTGTATTCATAAGGGTGCATGTTTACTCTTTGCTTTGAAGGCTTTTTGTAACCTTCATAAGCATGAGGAACCTTTTTATAAGTAGGTTGGCCATACCCTCTTGGAAATGAGTTTGATGGTGGGGCATCTGTCACTTGCACCTCTCTTTGAACAGAGGTTTTGGTTAAGGCTTTTGCAACAGATGTTTCAATTGGTTCAAAACTCTGCTTAGATTTATTTCCAGCAGAACTTGAACATTCTCTTTCTAGTGCTTTTGCCTTGATCTCTTTTACCTCTTGTTCATAGTTTTTGAGATAGGTACACTATTGAGTTGAGTGATTTGTTTTCTTGCAGATGGTGCATTTTGAAGAGCTTTTGATAACACAAGTTTTGTTAATGTCATAGGCTTTTAAAAGAAAACAATCTGCAGCCACATGATTTCTTTTCTCACAAAATTCACAAAACAAGTTTTTAATCTTTACTCTTCTTTTCATATCAGATTTTTTATCAGCAGTGGTTGTAACCTCTGCTGGTACATCCTTGATAGGGATCACCAGTGCTTTTGGTGCTTTAATACCATTAGTGGTTGTGAAGTCCGTTGGCTTAAAGTTTTCTAAGATATCACATTCATCTGACCAGGTTGGTTTAAATTGATATTTTTCAATTTCTTTATCTTTTGTTGAAACCTCTGTTTTCCAAAACAATTTGTTTCCAGCTTTATCTGTGATTTTTATCTCTTCACCAGCCAAATTTTTGGGGACCACTTCAACCAACTCAGAATCAATTTCAGCAGCATTTTTCTCAATTTGTTCAAAGGTTCTAAAACCTACACCAAACTTAATATTGCTCTTGATCTGAGCATCAAGCGTAATCTCGTAACCTTTACAGGACTCAACCCATTTTTCACAAGTGATTTGGGTTTCTTCTAACTCCTTTTTACAAACTTGGTATTTTTCTACCATAGTTTAGAGTTGGTCCTTGGTTATACTTGATTCACGTCTCAGGCTACTCATTTCAGAATCTTTTTCACTTAACATGTATTTTAACTCTTTAATCAGTTTTTCAAAATTAAGTTCATCTTCTAAAATTTTGTTTCTCAGGTTTTCATTCACCTTCTTGATGTTTGCAAAAGCAATGATGCATTTGTCAGAACATAGATCTTTAACGATTTGAGGTGATACCTTTGTAGCAGCCATGAGAGCACAATCACACTCATCTTCACACACATCAACATTCCATGGACAAGAAGGAGACTACTTTTCCTTATCAGCAGTATTTTCTTTTTCTTCAATTGAAGCCACTATTTCATCACAAACTTGAACTTCATCAGTTTTTGACACTATCCCCACAGATTCAACACCTTCAGCAATTGTCTCTAAGGAACATTAAACAAAATTCTTGTTCAACATCATTTTTGGCCATTAAATCAAAGTTTTCATTAGTCAAATCCTCAAGCAAGTTGCTCCAGTAAACATAACTTTGTGTGAAAAAGTTTTGTTGACCAACCTCTGCTGGACTAGCAGTGGTTTGAGCAGGTTGTGTAACAATAGGTGCTTGTTGTACAAGCACTTGAGGATGTGATGGTGCCTGAACATATTGAATTTATGGAGCAGTGGATTGAACATAATGCACTAGAACAGTGGTAGCAGGATGTGCAAGTGGGCAATGTTTTGAACATGTTGAGCAGGGGCATATTGGGAATAATGAGCAGTGTTTTGTGTGTGCTGAGGTCTAGGGCCAGGATGAGTCACTATTTGCCCCGAATTTTGAGACCTGCATTCTCTGGCAAAGTATCCTACCCTATTACACTTATAACACTTGACTTTTGATTTATCCAGCCCAACCTTCAACCCCCCATGCAAACCTTGGAATTTTCTACCAGTTCTCTTATAGAATTTACTAGCCCTAACACTCAATAAGGCTAGTTGATGCAAAATATCCATTTCTTCAAGATCAGAAGGTTCAAAGTGTTGCAAGTCATTCAGCTCAAAGGATAGATTGTCAGAGGTTTGGCTTTCCCCACTAGTAGTAAAAGCATAGTTGGGTGCATATGTTTCAGATCCAAAGTTCCCACCAGATGTAATATCTATATAGTGATCATAACTTTGGTCCTTACTGCTGCCAGATCCCTCTTCTTGGCCAAAAAAGAGCTGTATTACCCAATGAGTAATCATCAGTCATTTTGCCTGAATCTTGCAACTTCTTTTTCTGGTTTAATTCTCTCTCATAAGTGAGGAGTATCCCATGAAGTTGTGTCAGCGACATTTCTTTAAACCCAACAGATTTTCTCGTTACATAAGCTACAGTCTCCCACTTACATGGTAACGATCTAAGGAAACGACTATTGACAGTCGAATTAGATAGAACCACGTTAACCAGTCTAGGTTCACTGATGAGACAGCTGTAACGTCGAACTGTTGTGTTAGAGACTCTCCTTCAAGTGACAAAACGTTTCATACTGCTGATTTAGAACTTCTCTATTACTTTCTACCACTTCCTCAGTCCGACCGAATTGCTCTTTAAGTGCATCCCATAACTCCTTTGCACTATTGCAATGGAGTAGACCAGCATAAATTTTATTGGGTAAGGCCAAAGCAACTATGCTAAATGCCTTAGCATTCAATTCAATTTTCTGGAAATTCTGCTCAGAAAAGTTTTCAGGATTTTTTGGCACTTGTTTAGTTGGATCCTCTGTGCTTGGAACCATTGGAACATGAGGTCCATAAGCAACAGATCTCTAGCAACCGGTGTTTTGCTGAGCAAGGATGTGACCCATCCGTCATTGCCAAATGAAATATTCATTTCTTTTGAGCATCGGTTGTTTAAACAAGGATCCAGAATTGGTATCCTGTGTGTTTTGAGACATTTTCAGATGATTTTTACAGATTTTGTTTTAAAAACTTTGAACGTAATAACACTCTGAATATCTAGCTAAAACAACCAAACTGATTAGCAGGAGAGCTGACCTGTTCGAACCAAATAGATTGTTAGATCGAATTTGATGAATCAAGCTCTGATAACAATTGTTAGGATCCCCTGAGTTTGAATTACTTGTAGTTTTTGTTTCATAAATGGAAAATTATTGAATTAAAAGAGATTTGCAGCGAAATAAGATGGAAAACTTTTACTACAAGCAATGGTCGTTTGTTTTCATCATCATCATGCTATCAAGTTGATTAACTTGCATGTGATTTACAAACTCCCCCTCAGCCTTTGCAATTACAGTTTGGTAATAAGAAAATGCAGAGAAGATGATATGCGAAAGTTGATCTTTTAATAGACAAATTTAAACTGTTATAGAAGTTACCTATTTATACTAACTATCTAACCTCTGAGCATCTTTGATGACGTCAGGGTTGATAGTGACAGGAAACTAATTGTAACTAACTGAAAACACTGCTAATACTAACTATCAGTGCTTAGCACTGTTACATTGATTTACTAAACTAATGACTAAACTCTGATCTCTATCCTCTGACCATTGGAACTTCGGCTGACCTTTGAAGCTTTGTGAAGGCAGATGATAGGATGAGCAGTCTTTAGGGAAAGCAGTGTAGGTACATCAGAGGTTGTATCCTCTGATAGTTTAACTAAAGCTCGGATAGTGTTACTTGGCTTTGTATCGTCTGTTCCTTTCATTGGGTTCAATCCCAACAATCTCCCCGTGGAATTGATGATGCCAAAAACACTTTATTCTTGGTCTTTATTCCTCAGAAGGAATTCTCTTATTTGACCTTTGAATTGAAGTTCAAAGTTAAGAGATTCCATGTCATCAGCTTCCTTCTCCAGCTCTAAACATAGTAGTTCTTGGAAGTCTTCTACTACAAACTCATAAGCAGCTTCCATGGATAGTTTAGTGGCTGCACCATCAGAATTGAGCAGTGTCAATTCATGGGTGTCTTTGTCGACCTTCCATTTTAGAATTTTTGGGTCTGATGGTTTTCTTGAAGGAGCTTTTGTTGCTGAGGTTTGAGCAGGAGCTTTTTTTGATAGATCTTTAGCTAGCTTGGCAGTTCATTCATCTGTTGGATAATCAATCATGTTCTGTATGCCTTCTTTGATAAATGTATCCTCAAACTCTTTATCAGTCTTTTCAGACATACCCTCTTGCCTTTTTATGTGTAACAGGGCAAGTGTGGAAAGGGCAGATGTTGAGCTGGACTTTTTGGAGAGTTGAGCTCTGAGGATAGCATCTTCTTTTGAATAATCAAGATTAGGAGGCATGGATGGATCCTTTTTCCTTCTTTCTTCCAAACTTTTGTAGGTTTCTATCACCCTCACCTCACCCCATCTCATCACTTGGTTTTTGGAACCATAATGGTTCTGAATTAGTTCTTGCTTCATTCTCTTCAACTTCAAGGCACTTTCAGTCATATCTTTCTTGTATAAATCCCAGTTGGGAGGAGTTGGCTTTTTGAGAGGGTCTTTCAACATTTCTTGCATTCTGTTGATTTCTTCTCTTAGCTCATCTATGCTCCAGTCCCTGAACTGTGCCCTTGTAGCCTTTACATTTTCTTTTCCATGATATACTCAATGAGTTCATTTTTGAGCAGCTTATCTTCCCTTACTAACAACTGGTTGCTCAGATCTTTGACAAAGTTTTGTAAAATGGTGACTTTACTCAGTTGAAAGGACATGACAATCTGTATTTCTCTATCATTTTTACCAGCTGATTCTCTTTTTTCAATATCATCGGCTTGCTTCCGTTTCAATTCCAGGTAATCATCAACATTTGAAGGTCTTGGATAGCCATCAAGGGATACGATTGTTCTTTTGTCAGGGTCATCCTCTAAAAAGAAACTTAGGATCTCTTCCCTGCCTACTGGTAAATAAAGAGGATACAACTTTGATACAAGAGTGACTTTAAGAGTTGGAGATGTTGTAAGCACTGATGTGGAGTTCACTAGTGTTGATGATATTGGAAGAGGTGCAGAGATCTCATCATCATTGATCACTTTTGTGATTTTTCTCCTTTTGAACCTTAGAGTGGGTGATGGTGGTTGTGGGATTTTTGGTGGTGTGGATAATGGTTGAGTTGATTTGGGAAATGTGATCATGGCAGTGGATAGAGTTGCATTTGTTGCAACCTCTGCTGTATCAACAGATGTTGACACAACAGGTGTTGTAACATCTGCTTGTGTGAATGTGGGTTGTGATTTGGAAAATGTGATAGGTGTTTGAGAGGCAGAGGTTTTAATGGTTGGATTGGTTGCAGGCTTAGTTTTAGGGGTTGTGGATGTTGGTTGCCTAGCTTTTCTAGCAGGTATCTTTTTTGATGAAGTACCAACCTCTCCTTTTTCTTTTTGCTGTTCAATATTTTTCTCAACCAACACTCTGCTCTCCTCAATCACTGTCTTCTTGTGACTGGCCCTTGCCTTGGCCACAATTTCATCTGTTAAATCAATCTTCTTTGAACCATCAGGCCTTGGAATATTTATGGTAGGTCTGGCCTTATCATCATTTATTGTTAACTTCTTTGGCCCAAAAGGTTTCTCCCCCTTTTAGGTTCATCTGTTGTAACAAATATAGTTGGAGGTGCATGGCCAGTGGTTGTGAGTAGATGTGCTTTGATGGCTTTAATGTCTGCAGCAGTGTCTTAATACCTTGATTCAAACATGTTCCTAACATCATTCATCTGATGCTTGTCTTGTAGATCTAAATAATGTTGTTAATGTTGAAACAGAGGGTTAAGAGCTTCTTTGAGATCAGCAGTGGATAGAACAGAGGGTTGACTTTTGGTAGCTATCATCTGCTTCAGTAAACTTTTGATTTCATCAATAGAACTTTCTATTCTTGTCACTCTCTCCGTCAAATCCTGATATTTTAGCTCATCACCTAATTTAATAGGATCATCTGAACTCCTACAAGTGGTGGTAGTTATATCAGTGTCATCATGAGCAGTGGTTTTAGGACTAGCTTCAAACATAGATGCCCCTTCGTCTTGGTACTGGGGACTTCCCACAACAGAGGTAATAGTTGTTGCCTCAACAGTGGTTGCCTTCAACCAAGTCTTATTAATGAAACCACTGTCCAACTGAGAACTTAGGAGTTTAGCAATTGTAGTGGTTGCTTGTGTTGAACTATCACCAAGGGTTACATGTAACTGAAGGGATGTAGCCTCTTCATTTATTGATGTGCTAGCAATGAATAAAGAATCAGACCCAGCCTCTTGATGAAGTATATTCTCAGTAACCGGTTGTTGAGACTTGCTGGTTTGTGTCTGAACTAATTCAATTGCATTCAGCAATGGTACAAATGTGGATGGAAGTGAAGGTATTGGTGAAAGTGGTTGTGCAGAAACCGACATTGCCCTGGGATAGGGGCTGTGGAAGATAGAGCCAAGTAGATCTAGAGCTTCATAAAGTGGTGTCCCTGTGTCTACAACCTTTTCCTTTTATGAGGAAGAAAGAGGAGTTTCAAAGCCGGTTGGATATCTTTGAACCATCTGATGTGAAGAAGTAGCAGCAGTGGTTTGTGACTTTGGTGCTGTCACTGGGTTAACATCTGGGATCTCATCTTCCAGAGGACCCTTTTTGGGTTTGGTGGGCTTTTTGGAATTATTTTTGTTTTCTTTTTGGAGATTTTTGGTGTGGGCTTCAGAGCAGCGGTTGTGGTGCCCTGATCACCAAGAGCAGTGGGCTCAGTAGGAAGAGGTTGAGTTTGAACATTTTGTTCAGGTAAAACTTGCACAACCTCCTCTACTTGTGTTTTCACAACTTTATCTTGGTTTGTTATTATGGTGAAAGTTTCATGACTAAGGCGGCCTGGGTTAATCACAGCGCCTTGTTTACTTTCAGGAACTTTAATTTGATCCTATAAGTAAACACTCAGGAAACGTGGATGCATCAAAAAGGCTTTTCTTTTTTCAATATTTTTAAAATTGTTCACAAGATCATTGAACAATATCTGGGAGTAGTTTAAATCTGTGTCAGTTAAAATTGTATACCCCAGGTATTGCATGTTTAATGGGATTTCATTGAAACTAGTGGTTTTTGCTGAGAGACAAGTAAGAATTGTGTGAAAGAAAAATCCTATCTCAGCAGGAAAGTTAGGTTTAAAAATTGTCATACCTTTCATCTGGCCTTCATAACCTCTTTCCAAAAATTATGCTTGGATCTCATTTTGAGAAAATGACACAGGGTGTTGTATGTCATTTAACTTGAACTTGAGAGATCGATTGGGGCTAATTTGCATCAACACTCCCCCTACTCTTGAGATTATTGTGTAGGGAACACCAGCAGCAGATGAGTGAACCTTCGCATTTTTCCAAAAATCTCTAAGAGAATCAATGTAAATTGGGGCTTTGACTGTTAACATGTTTCTCATTGCCCTTGGTCGCTTCATTATCAATGTAATGTCTTTCTCCCCTGTTTTCTTGTTTGTCTAGATTCGGCGACCTGGAATGAATGGCTTCCAATATCTGAATCCTTTGACCACTCCATACTTTATGAACTTCCAAAGTAACTGATCAATCACTTTCATGTGGTATGTAACATTAATGGTCTGAACCGGCTCTTCCACATCCCAATATGGTAACGTCTTGAAATCAGCAAGATACTTGAAGTATTGCACTCCAAATTCTCTTTTGATTGCATATACGTTCAGTTCCTTGAACCAACCCCAGCTTAAGATATCCCTCAATGACACATCTTTGTCTCTGCTAAAGAATGTTAGAGGACGTCGAAACTTACGTTCACGCGGCATCTCTTTAAACCAAGACTTTTTCACTTGAGCTATCTCTTCTTTTGTCCTCAGCTTTGGTACTTTACCTTCTCGAACTGGTTCCTCTATCTTTTCTTTTAACATGTTTTCGTCTAGCTGCTTGTACATCTCCTCAAATGTAGGAAAACTATCAGTATTAGGACCAATGTACTTCGCAGTTTGATCTGTTTCATCATCAGGATACCAATCTTCCACAATCACTCTATTATACTCGTCAGCTTCAAATCTTCTAACATACTGATAATCATTCGGCTCAAAAGTGTTAACATTCAACACGTCCTCTTCAAAATCAAATTCTAGATCTTCAGCATCAACTTCAACTAACTTTGCAAGATCTTCCTTAGTATAATTCTGCACAT
Organism: Scalesia atractyloides; assembly: GCA_947069175.1. NCBI lineage: Eukaryota > Viridiplantae > Streptophyta > Magnoliopsida > Asterales > Asteraceae > Scalesia > Scalesia atractyloides. The sequence goes on from CAMTDV010000025.1 coordinate 45,814,268, forward strand.
ACTCGCCTTCCTCCATGTTATGTTCAAGCATCAACAATATGGGATTAGTAGGTACTGCAGCAACCGGCTTTACAAATCTTTCAACGTTAGACATATCAATCTCATCAGATGGCCCTGTCTTCCCTGACTCCCCCTCAATCTTATCATCCATCCTGTTTGATTCATCATCTATCAACGAAGAGAAATCAAATTCACCTGAGACTTTAGCTTCAATAATTTTCAGACCAACACCACCCTGATCATCATCATCATCGTCAGAAACATTCCAATCTTCATACTCCAAATCATCTTTTTCATCATCTTCCTTATCCTCTTTCTCTGCTTCTTCATCGTCCTTTTCTTCAGAAACAACGATAGGATCAGAAGGCTTGACAGATTCGTCAACCTTGGAATATCTGACTCAGAAGCTTTAGTAACATCTTCAACACACTTCTCTGCAGCTTCAGAAGAAGTAGGTGCTTCACCTTCAACATTCTTACCTTTACCACTCGCTGCTAGTTCTTTCTCAGCTCGTTCTTTAGCTTCTTGTTGATCCAGACGGTCATATTCTTTGATGAAATCAATTCCCAGAGAGTTAGATAAAGCTTTCTGCATCCTGGAGAATCTTCGATCATTTAGGGCTTGAATTGACTTTAAATCTGTAATTTCCGTCTGCAGCTTCTCATTTGCATCTTGCAGACTCTCAATCAGTGCTTTGAAATATTCTCGTTCATTCTCCAACACTTTGACCTTATCGTCCAACATCTCTTTCTCAACTGAACTTTGATTTATTTTCTTTATCAACTCAGCTTTTTCTGCTTCATTTTGTTGAACTTTTTCTTCTAACACCTTCCCACACTTTTCAAGAAGTTCAACATCCATTTCTTGAAAGAAATCATTCAGATCTTGAAGTCTTATTGGATCATTTTGCATATCACCAAACAGATTAGGCCCTAGAGTAGACTTTGGAGTAGCAGTCTGCGGTGTAGTCTTCTTTGGAGTAGACACAGGAGGTTCTTGTGTGGCTCCTTGCCTTTCAACTTCAGATGAGATAATCATAGGAGGTTCTTGTGTGACTCCAGGACATTCAGCTTCACTTGTAACTACTACAGGAGGTTCTTGTGTAGGAGGTTCTTGTGTAGGAGGTTCTTGTGTAGGAGGTTCTTGTGTAACTCCTCTCTTCTGTGCGTCAGAAGGTTCTTGTGTAACTTTTGCGCTCTTCAGCTTTCCTTTATATCATTTACTGACTGCCTTTTGAACTGTTAGGATCTGAGTTTGAATAAATTGTAGTTTTTGTTTCAAAAATGGAAAATGATTGAATTAAAAGAGATTTGCAGCGGAATAAGATGGAAAACTTTTACTACAAGCAATGGTCATTTGTTTTCATCATCATCTTGCTTTCAAGTTGATTAATTTGCATGTGATTTACAAACTCCCCCTCAGCCTTTGCAATTACAGTTTGGTAATAAGAAAATGCAGAGAAGATGATATGCGAAAGTTGATTTTTTATAGACAAATTTAAACTGTTACAGAAGTTACCTATTTATACTAACTATCTAACCTCTGAGCATCTATGATGATATCAGGGTTGATAGTGACAGGAAACTAATTGTAACTAATTGAAAACACTGCTAATACTAACTATCAGTGCTTAGCACTGTTACATTGATTTAGTAAACTAATGACTAAACTCTAATCTCTATCCCTGACCCTTGGAACTTTGGCAGACCTTTGAAGGTTTGTGAAGGCAGATGATAGGATGAGCAGTCTTTAGGGAAAGTAGGTACATCAGAGGTGGTAACCTCTGATAGTTTAACCAAAGCTCAGAAAGTGTTATTTGGCTTTGTATCATCTGTTCCTTTCATTGGGTTCAATCCCAACATGAACTTTCTTTTTCTTCTTGCCCTTTGTCTGAGGAGACCCTGTAGTTTTTATTGGGCCTTTCTTCGTCAGACTCTTTCTCTAGATTTGGATCAAAATCAGCATCCATTTCTTTCTCCTTCTCTGCTCTAATTTCAGCTTCTGACTTTTCTGGATCTTTTACAGGAGTTTCATCAGAATCTTCATCATTTTCTGATTTAGCAGAAATAACATCTTCTTGTGTTGACCTTTCAATCTCTTGACTTTTAACAACTACCTCAGCACTCGAACCTGCTTCAGCTTGAATATTTTCTGGTTCTTCTTAATCTATGAGCATTGTATCGACTTTCTTTACAGCTCGTTTCTTTTTCGGCTTTTCAACTTCGCCCTTTAAGAACCATTCACTCCGAGACTTAGGCTTGAAATCTTTGAACCACTCTTTTTCTGCGTTAAACTCTTTCTCATCACCACTTCCGTCTTTCCTCCACTTGTTGTCAGACGGAGCAACATAATTTGAATCTTTAATCGCTCCAAACACTTGCTTAGCAAAAGGAGTTGTCGCTTGCTTCTGAAACTTTAAGAGCTTCTTCACCGTTGTATCATCAAGGTGACTAAGATAAAGCACATCATTCGGATCTATTAGCATTTGCACGAACCTCGGATATAGACATAACCTTGAATCATCCATGTTTTTCGACATAAGAGTGAAAACAAGCTTTGAGTAGTTAAACGGCTTCTTCCGAATCCGTGCCGTTGTCATACAGGCCATATAACCTTGCAAGTCATCAAGGCCTGCCTTTCGGTGACTGAAAGTGTGGATAATCGCATGCATTAGGAGCTTGTAGGGGTTTGGCACTTCCCCTTTTTTTCAATGTCGGCTTATTCACGCTCCCCTTGTAACCCATTCTATAAAAACAACCTCTGACCATCTTTTAATCAAGAAATATCGGATCGTCTTTATTATCGTTGAACTATAGGATCCGTCGAATATCGTCTTCTGTAACTGTAATAGGTTTGACTTCATTTCCCACTTGCACAGAAGATGTAATGGTTTTTTTTATCTTCACTGGGACTCGCTTTCGTCCAGAAATGGTACGTGTGAGATCTATAAGACATTGTGCGCTCCGTGATCGCTCCATGAATAGGACTTTCCTTTAAAAACTTCAAGATACTGTCGTATTCTTTCAAAGATGGACATATCGTCTTGTCGAGCGTAATGCACGTGTTATGGAATTTTGAGAAATCCAGAGCAATCACCCTGCTGGTTCTTGAACCTGAAAAACGACTCAAAAACAATTAGCACGTAATACGAGAAAAATGTTTCAAAAATTTTCCAACATATTTTTTTATCAAGTTCGGGCGAACTTGATGTGTGTTATAACAATATGGTTTTATCAAGTTCGCCCGAACATGTACAATATACATGTTCATTTATTCATTCACAAGTTCGGGCGAACTTGTAATTACATTTCAGTTTTTTTCCTTCCTAAGTTCGAGCGAACATCCTAAATTTTTAACAATTCATATTTCAAACAAAGTTTGGTCGAACTTATGGTTTAAACAAGGATTATATTGTTTTAAGATGCAAGTTCGGCCGGACTTGATGAACAAGTTCGGGCGAACTTGTCATCATCTTCATCAAACATTACAACAACACGTTATGACCATTCTGTCCAAATTTACTCTGAATCCATGGTCGGTTTTCATTGATTATGCCAATCTTAGGTTCAATTTTGTGACATCCCGGTTTTTCGGATAACTTAAACGCAATACTTGTCGAATAAATTATGTGCTACGTTATTATGTGATATCCGAGTTCGTGCTTTATGTTAGTTATAATGTATAGACGTAATAAATAAACAAATGAATCGAGCCGAACCGCGACACGAGCCGGCCTCTTTTTCTTGCGACTCAAGGAACTAAGCTTGGGGATCAAGTTTAGAACCTAAACCTTAAACCCAAACCATGTCGCGAGCAAACAACCCGAACCGACCCACCCAAGCCCTCGGCCGTGAGACACCCAAACCGTAACCTCTTCATCTCTTGCGCCTATATATACAAACACATGCATGCTTTCTTCACAACACACAAAACCCTAGCATCTAATCAGCCGCCGGCAGCCTTACGCTTGTTCCATTGATCGCGAGCAGCCCTTGTTCATCTCTTCGATCGCAAACAGCCCTCTTGTCCCTTTGATCGCGAGCAGCCCTCCTTTCAATCCCTCGACCGCAAGCAGCTTGTTACAACTCCATCTTCATCTTCTCGGTCGCAATTATCTTTGATCAATCGGTTCCTCATCTCAATAACGGTTCGTTTACCTTATCATTAAAGATTAGAATTTATCATTTTTAATTGGAATTTTGTTAATTGGACGATCAGTGATTTTTAAATAAATTCTTCCGTGACTGCAGTCAGAAAGCGACGAATCTGACTACAGCCTAGTATATTAATATTTATGGTTAATTGGTAAAGAAGTAGGACTTGAAAAATTTATATAAATTTCTACAGTATAGTTGTCACCTGCTGTAAAATAATTGGAATTTTTGGAACGTTGGAACTATTTTATAAAAATCCTAGAAAACAGCCGAACTATGAGTATGTAAGCTGAAATTTGATAACTTGTGATTGTGTGCACCAAAGTGTTGCATGGTTGGATTATGTTCATGATAAATTGTTTTGATTACTATGTTCACATGAGGATACTTGCATGCATGTTTGAGTGTTAGGAATTTTGATTGTAGGTATCACTTTGTGCGTAAATTATGTGTAGAATTTTTATTAGTGTGTTCACACACTGACTTGGAAACAATTGGTTTATTAGGACGCAATTAGCGGTCCCATCATTTGCAACTTCTATGTTACACTAACCGAGCAACTAAAGGTGAGTTCATGGCCCCTAACTTTATCCGGTTTTTAAACAACAGGGGGAGAAACATGTATACACTCTTCAAACTCAATCTCTTTACGTTATACGAAATTAACGTCACATAACTATTCGGTAACTAAGTTGATGTTAATGTAATGTTATGGTCACTAAGCAGCTATATCACATAAGTCCTCGACAATCTCTCGGATCGTTAGTATTGGGTTTTAATAGCGGGGAAATTATAAGTAGTACTACTGGGCCCGACAAGCCCCATCCGAGCTAGTCGCGCTAGCCGACCGGGTATGGTCAACGGGTGAATAATTTGGCCTAACTTCGCCATGGTCAGTGATAGGCCTGGCAACACGGAGGCACAACAGTCAGCTTCGATCGCGAACACTTACGTGACATAACTTTAGGCTAGCTACCTATATATGTTAACATTGAACTTAATTACGAATCAACTATATTATCCCGGGTTGGGGATAATGGAAACAACAACTTTATTATTCCGGGTTGGGAATAATGGAACTAAATCGTTATCCCGGGTTAGGGATAACGGGGGAAACAAACTCATAACCGAACAAACAAATTTATGAAAACCTGTGAACTCACTCATCTTTAATGTTGACACTTGTTTCTTTACATGTTTCTCAGGACGCTAGGAGCTCTAGGTGCACTCACTTGCATTGATCAAGACATCATTTATCGAGTCTCATTTACAAACATTGTTTTGGGTTTTTCATTTGTTTTGGCGTTTGTGTTGGCGCCCGTTTCACTACTTATTCTATGCTTCCGCTCAACCATAAAAACTAATGCTTCCGCTAAACATTGGTAACTAACTAAGACAATATAAAATCTATGATGAATGGTTAAACAAATAATTTTTGGTAAATGTATTATCAAATCATATAGAGTCGTTCGACGTACTAGTGTTTCAGATTCTGGTTTGTTCACACGCCTCGCGGTAAAACTCCGCAAGTGGAAATTGAGGGTGTGACAGATGGGTATCAGAGCCACTAGCTATAGAGAACCAGGTTTGCATTAGAAGTAGACCTAAACTATAGCTGAATATACGACACTAGACGTAGTTTGGCACCGAACTGTTATATCTTGTTATGCGATGTACCACAACTGTGTTATGTAGATTATGACTTCATAATAAGAAATGAAAACAACTCGTAACTAACTACACAACCTAACATGCAATGTCATCATCATCATCGTCATCATCATCCGACAAACTTACGCCACCAAGAGCGCCAGGAAAGGCACCTATGGTGGAACCCTTACCATCTTATGGTGTGGAGACACGCTCAGCTGCGAAGAAAAGGCTCGCTCTGGGGGAGGAGTCGTCATCACCCCCAACCATCGCTGTGCCGGTCAAACCGGTTAACTCTGTAGAGGTAGGAAATGACCTACTTAGAAATATGATACAGAAACAACAAGAACAATTGGAAAGAATGCAGGAAACCATCCTAGCACAAGGATGGATGATCCGACAACTGACAGGTAAAACCGACTCGCTCGAGGAAGAGCAACATACGAGTAAGATAGCTCGTAACACCTTAGCCAGAGATCTGCGTGCTGAGCAGATAAGAGCCGACTGGCTCGAAGACAGAGTCCTGGAAAATAGTTGGAGAATTCAGGAGCTAGAGCAAAATCAAGCACCTGCACCAGCACCGGCCCCTCCAGTGCCGGTAGAGGAGGATCCGGAAGAGGATCCGGAAGAGGATCCAGAGGAGGATCCGGAGGAGGACCCAGCTGTAGAAGCCGGAAATGCCACGCAGGATGACGGCAACCACAGTGATTTGGGGGATGGAGACGTAGACGACTAACACGTCTCGCTTACTTTATTTACTTTCCTTCAGTCTATTTATTTTCCCACTTGTGTTTAAACTTGAGACTTTATAGTGAATTCATATGTTTGGTTGGCACTTTGTAAGATGTTGAAACTTCATTTAATCAAGTATTTCTTTTGACTATTTAATATATTTGAGTTGACATGACTTGATAATTATTTAAGTACGAAGTAGGATAACTATATTGGATATATAGACTTATCGGGGTGTGTTTATGTTGTTTTTCGAAGATCTAAATGGCAACTGGACGACGTGGAAACCTTAACATGACGCCCGAAGAACTAGCTGCCATGATTCAAGAGTACGTGAACGCAGCTCTAGCGGGTGTTCAGAACCAACTTGCAGGTAACTATTATTAAATTTTCAGGAGAAAATCTAATAGTTGGGCTAGTAGAATTCCTCGCTGACTACCTATTCTCTGTCAGCAGGAGGGGGTTTTAACCCCTACAAGATGTTCCTCGACGCGAAACCAAGCAAATTCTCGGGGGCAGAAGGACCCATAGGACTGGTCCGCTGGATCGAAAAATCTGAATCATTATTTGAAATGTGCAACTGTCTAGAGGCCAACAAGGTCAAGTACGCAACCTCAACACTGGAAGATGGGGCACTAACTTGGTGGAATGCACAAGTCCAAACGCGCGGACTTATTGCTACAAATGCAATGGCCTGGGCCGAGTTTAAGGCCCTAATCAAAGAAGAGTACTGTCCGCGAGACAGAGTGCAACAGTTGGAGCAAACCTTATGGAACCACAAGATGGTGGGATCTGAAATAGAGGCATACACAGCAAAACATCATGACTTGGTATTTCTATGTCCCGATCTGGCCAACACTGTGGAGAAACGACTCGAGTTCTACCTTGGGGGTCTGGTTCCGGAGATTCAGGGTATGGTAATGGCTAGTAACCCTGTAACTGAGCATCAAGCAATCCGATTGGCGTACAAACTCACCGATAAGGTGGTGGAACAAAAGAAGTTGCCAACTCGGGGTACAACTGAAGTGGCCCCTGATAATAAAAGAAAGTTTGAAGACTAGTCTGTTCGGCAGTCTTCGTCATCCCAGCCACAACAGGGGAACTAGAAACGGTTCAATCATTACAACAGCCACCGGGGTCACCAAAATCAGCCCGCCAACAACAACAACAACCAGAACGCAAGCGGCTATGTAGGTCGAAAGCCGCCGTGCAATCGCTGTAATCTTCATCATCACGGCCCTTGTGCCGGGAATCGCTGCCAACGATGTGGCAAGATGGGACATGCGGCAAAGGATTGTCGTGGGGAAATCCTGTCCCGACAGAACCAAAATCAACCCCAAGGCCCACAATAGGGTGTTAACCGGGGATTCTATCAGTGTGGTAGCACTGCCCACTTCAAAAGAGACTGCCCACAGCTGCGTAACAACAACAACAATGGTGGGAACAACCACAACCACAATAACCACAACAACAACAATAATGGAAATGGTGGCACAGGAGGTGCCAAAGGTCGCGCATTTACATTGGGCCGCGGAGAGGCCAGAAACGACTCGAACGTGGTCACCGGTAAGTTTCCCCTTAATGAACATTTTGCTACTGTGCTTTTTGATACGGGTGCGGATAGGAGCTTTATATCTGAGTCTTTTAGGAAGAACCTAAATCTCACGCCTAAACCCTTAGAGACCCCTTATGTCATAGAACTAGCAGATGGTAAATCCGTAGATGTGACCCATATAGTATCCGGCTGTCAACTCAAACTCGCGGGTCACACCTTTACCATTGATCTGATGACAACTACCCTGGGTAGTTTTGACGTGGTAGTCGGAATGGACTGGCTATCCGACGTCCGAGCTGAAGTCCTCTGCTTCGAAAAATCTATCCGTATTCCGCTCTCTAACGACGAAATCTTGACGGTGCAAGGCGAGAAGGCAGGCGCCGTCACAAACATCATCTCTTACATGCAAGCGCAGAAGTATCTTCGGAGAAAGAACTCCTTCGCTTTACTCGCACTGATTACCGAACAGCCTAAGGACGAGAAACGTATAGAAGACATCCCTGTCGTCCGTGATTTTTCCGATGTATTCCCAGAGGAATTACCTGGTCTTCCACCCCATCGACAATTGGAGTTTGAAATCGAATTGGCGAACCATGCAACTCCTATCGCCAAGGCTCCATACCGCCTAGCTCCAGCCGAACTGCAGGAGCTGTCTACCCAACTTCAGGAGCTGCTAGGAAAGGGATTTATCCGACCAAGCGCTTAGCCATGGGGAGCTCCAGTCCTTTTTGTCAAGAAGAAGGACGGGACCTTCCGCATGTGCATCGACTACAGGGAACTCAACAAGGTTACTGTCAAGAACCGATACCCGTTACCTCACATCGACGATCTCTTCGACCAACTTCAAGGGTCAAGCTACTACTCCAAGATTGATCTACGGTCCGGTTACCATCAGCTACGCGTCAGGGAGGAGGATATCGCTAAGACGGCATTTCGTACTCGGTATGGCCATTATGAGTTCTTGGTCATGCCCTTCGGTCTCACCAACGCACCCGCGGTGTTCATGGACCTCATGAACCGCGTGTGTAAACCATACCTCGACAAATTTGTCATTGTGTTCATCGATGACATACTCATCTACTCTAAAAGTGAAGAAGAACATGCTGAACATCTACGATTACTGCTAGGATTACTTCAACAGGAGAAGCTATATGCCAAGCTTTCGAAGTGTGATTTCTGGGTTCGGGAAGTTCAGTTTCTCGGGCATATCGTAAATGAAAAGGGTATCCATGTCGACCCTGCCAAGATAGAAGCTATCAAAAACTGGGAAGCACCCAGGACACCAACAGAGATCCGCCAATTTTTGGGTTTGGCTGGTTACTACAGACGCTTCATCGAGGATTTTCAAAGATCGCACAACCGCTTACTACCCTCACCCAGAAAGGCATCAAGTATGCTTGGGGTGACAAGCAAGAAGCAGCATTTCAATTGCTAAAGCAGAAACTTTGCAGTGCACCCATTCTGTCCTTGCCGGAAGGGACAGATGACTTTGTAGTATATTGTGATGCTTCCATTCCGGGGTTGGGATGCGTACTCATGCAACGCGATAAGGTCATCGCGTATGCGTCCCGCCAATTGAAGGTTCACGAGAAAAACTACACGACGCATGACCTGGAATTAGGAGCAGTAGTGTTTGCACTTAAGATTTGGAGACACTACCTCTATGGAACGAAGTGCACAATCTTCACAGACCACAAGAGCCTTCAACACATCTTTGATCAGAAGGAGTTGAACATGCGACAGCGTCGCTGGGTCGAACTCTTAAACGATTATGAGTGTGCCATTCGGTATCACCCGGGTAAAGCTAACGTGGTAGCTGATGCCCTCAGTAGGAAAGAACACTTGAAACCTCGTCGTGTACGAGCATTACAACTCACTATTCATTCGGGGCTACCCGAACAAATACGCGACGCCCAGTTAGAAGCAGTTAAGGAGGAAAACATCAAGGCCGAATTGGTGGGAAAAATGAAACGCGATTGGGAAGTAAAACCCAATGGAGCCCGGTATTTCATGAATCGCATATGGGTACCTCTCTACGGAAATCTCAGAGAGCTAGTCATGGACGAAGCTCACAAATCCCGATACTCTGTCCATCCGGGTTCGGATAAGATGTATCAAGACCTTAAAGCTGCGTATTGGTGGCCCAACATGAAAGCTGATATAGCCACCTACGTGAGTAAGTGTTTGACTTGTGAAAAAGTCAAGGTAGAGTATCAAAAGCCATCGGGGCTGCTCCAACAACCTGAGATCCCAGTGTGGAAATGGGATCAGATCTCGATGGACTTCATCACTAAACTCCCGCGAACTTTGGGTGGTTGCGATACCATCTGGGTGTTTGTGGATCGTTTAACTAAGTCCGCACACTTCCTAGCTATTAAAGAAACAGATAAGATGGAGAAGTTGACTCGCATCTACATTAAGGAAGTAGTTTCTCGGCACGGAGTGCCAACGTCCATCATCTCAGACAGAGATGCTCGCTTCACGTCCAACTTCTGGCAGTCACTCCAGAAAGCGTTGGGCACACGCTTAGATATGAGCACAGCCTATCACCCTCAGACTGATGGTCAAAGCGAAAGGACCATACAGACCTTGGAAGACATGCTTAGGGCATGCGTAGTAGACTTCAGAAATAGTTGGGAAATCCACCTGCCTTTAGTGGAATTCTCATATAACAACAGTTATCACACGAGTATTTCGGCAGCACCGTTTGAGGCATTATACGATCGTAAATGTAGATCACCGGTCTGTTGGGCAGAAGTCGGTGACAGTCAACTCACAGGCTCTGAGTTAATACTTGAGGCTACTGAAAAGATTGTACAAATCAGAAACCGCATGGCGGCGGCACGAGATCGACAGAAAAGCTACGCTGATCAACGACGCAAACAGCTCGAATTTCAAGTAGGCGACCGCGTCCTACTGAAGGTGTCACCCTGGAAGGGTGTAATCCGCTTCGGAAAACGGGGCAAACTAAACCCAAGGTACGTAGGTCCGTTTGTGATCTTGAAACGTATCGGACCCGTAGCTTATCAATTAGACCTTCCTGCCGAACTCAGTGGAGTTCACAACGTATTTCACGTGTCAAATCTGAAGAAGTGTCTATCAGATGAAACTCTAGTCATTCCATTGGATGAGATTCAAGTGGATGAACAACTTCACTTTGTGGAACAGCCTATCGAGTCATGGATCGTGAGATCAAGACTCGAAGGCACAGCAAGATTCCGATCGTTAAGGTTCGTTGGGACTCTAAGCGTGGACCGGAGTTCACGTGGGAAAGAGAGGACCAAATGAAAAGCAAATACCCACACCTCTTCGCAACTGAGCAGCAAACTAACGATACCAGTAACTAAATTTTCGGGACGAAAATTCTTTCAACATGGGGATGATGTGACAACCTGGAAATTTCTCATACTTTCGCGTACCATTGTTAACTAAATCTTTGTGCATGGCACTTGGGAATCTTTGTGCATGGCACTTGGGAACTTCTTGTAACTTCGCATACCATCGTAAACGTACTAACTCTTTGTGCGTGGCACTCTAAACATGTACGCTACATTCTAAACCACATTTACTCAATTTTCGGGACGAAAATTCTTTCAACATGGGGATAATGTGACATCCCGGCTTTTCGGATAACTTAAACGCAATACTTGTCGAATAAATTATGTGCTACGTTATTATGTGATATCCGAGTTCGTGCTTTATGTTAGTTATAATGTATAGACGTAATAAATAAACAAATGAATCGAGCCGAACCGCGACAAGAGCCGGCCTCTTTTTCTTGCGACTCAAGGAACTAAGCTTGGGGATCAAGTTTAGAACCTAAACCTTAAACCCAAACCATGTCGCGAGCAAACAACCCAAACCGACCCACCCAAGCCCTCGGCCGCGAGACACCCAAACCGTAACCTCTTCATCTCTTGCGCCTATATATACAAACACATGCATGCTTTCTTCACAACACACAAAACCCTAGCATCTAATCAGCCGTCGGCAGCCTTACGCTTGTTCCATTGATCGCGAGCAGCCCTTGTTCATCTCTTCGATCGCAAACAGCCCTCTTGTCCCTTTGATCGCGAGCAGCCCTCCTTTCAATCCCTCGACCGCAAGCAGCTTGTTACAACTCCATCTTCATCTTCTCGGTTGCAATTATCTTAGATCAATCGGTTCCTCATCTCACTCACGGTTCGTTTACCTTATCATTAAAGATTAGAATTTATCATTTTTACAAGATCATATTCGGATATAGGTGTTTGAATGAAGTGATTGTGTTGTTTTCGGATTGTTAATGCTAGATTGAAAGTTTGATGTTTGTTCGAAATCTGGAAAACATAGGCTGTGTTTTGCTTATAAAAACTAGAGATTATGATTAGGGTTTGCATGGATATGATATATGTATTGATCTATGATTGGAAAAATCAGTTCTTGATCGCCTAGGTTCATTGTATCGACGGTTATTGCGAATTAGTTGTGATAAAATGCTGAAACAGTTTGCTGAATGATAGTTACAGCCGACTTCAACTGGCTGTAACTCGGTCGTTAGTTGTCGAAAAACGGATTTTCTGAAGTCTAAAACGTAGAGATTTGAATAACGAATCTAATGGCGCTGGATTCATAGTTTTCTGAAGTCGTTTGATATTTTTAAGTGGCCAAATAAGTTCAGTAACTAAAGCTGTGAAAATCCTGAAATTTTTTTAGTTGTTTATCGACTTGGATTTCATAATCAGTAGGGAGTAGAATCATGAAATTTGTACATCAACTAGGTATGGAACTTTCCGGGCAACTCCCACTGGAATTTTGTTAATTGGACGATCAGTGATTTTTAAATAAATTCTTCCGTGGACTGCAGTCAGAAAGCGACGAATCTGACTGCAGCCTAGTATATTAATATTTATGGTTAATTGGTAAAGAATTAGGACTTGAAAAATTTATATAATTTTCTACAGTATAGTTGTCAACTGCTGTAAAATAATTGGAATTTTTGGAACGTTGGAACTATTTTATAAAAATCTTAGAAAACAGCCGAATTATGAGTATGTAAGCTGAAATTTGATAACTTGTGATTGTGTGCACCAAAGTGTTGCATGGATTGGATTATGTTCATGATAAATTGTTTTGATTACTATGTTCACATGAGGATACTTGCATGCATGTTTGAGTGTTAGGAATTTTGATTGTAGGTATCACTTTGTGCGTAAATTATGTGTAGAATTTGTATTAGTGTGTTCACACACTGACTTGGAAACAATTGGTTTATTAGGACGCAATTAGCGGTCCCATCATTTGCAACTTCTGTGTTACACTAACCGAGCAACTAAAGTTGAGTTCACGGCCCCTAACTTTATCCGGTTTTTAAACAACAGGGGGAGAAACATGTATACACTCTTCAAACTCAATCTCTTTACGTTATACGAAATTAACGTCACATAACAATTTGGTAACTAAGTTGATGTTAATGTAATGTTATGGTCACTAAGCAGCTATATCACATAAGTCCTCGACAATCTCTCGGATCGTTAGTATTGGGTTTTAATAGCGGGGAAATTATAAGTAGTACTACTGGGCCCGACAAGCCCCATCCGAGCTAGTCGCGCTAGCCGACCGGGTATGGTCAACGGGTGAATAATTTGGCCTAACTTCGCCATGGTCAGTGATAGGCCTGGCAACACGGAGGCACAACAGTCAGCTTCGATCGCGAACACTTACGTGACATAACTTTAGGCTAGCTACCTATATATGTTAACATTGAACTTAATTACGAATCAACTATATTATCCCGGGTTGGGAATAACGGAAACAACAACTTTATTATTCCGGGTTTGGAATAATGGAACCAACATCATTATTATTCCGGTTAAGGAATAATGGAACTATCGGTATTATTCCGGGTTGGGAATAATGGAACTAAATCGTTATCCCGGGTTAGGGATTACGGGGGAAACAAACTCATAACCGAACAAACGAATTTATGAAAACCTGTGAACTTACTCATCTTTAATGTTGACACTTGTTTCTTTACATGTTTCTCAGGACGCTAGGAGCTCTAGGTGCACTCACTTGCATTGATCAAGACATCTTTTATCGAGTCTCATTTACAAACATTGTTTTGGGTTTTTCATTTGTTTTGGCGTTTGTGTTGGCGCCCGTTTCACTACTTATTCTATGCTTCCGCTCAACCATAAAAACTAATGCTTCCGCTAAACATTGGTAACTAACTAAGACAATATAAAATCTACGATGAATGGTTCAATAAATGACTTTTGGAAAACGTATTATCAAATCATATAGAGTCGTTCGACGTACTAGTGTTTCAGATTCTGGTTTGTTCACACGCCTCGCGGTAAAACTCCGCAAGTGAAAATTGAGGGTGTGACAAATTTGTCCAAACATCTCCTAAATTTATCAATTTTAACTTATTCAGATCTAGATATTCAATTAACGGTCCAAAACACAAATTTATACCTCAGCCATTGTAGATCGTGTGCAAATCACCAAAATCAATTGAAAATCGGGCAGCATATCGGTATAATCTTGCCAAAATCACAAATTCGCTCAAAGTTCTTAAGTTCGCTCAGAGTTTTGATAGCTGATGAATGAGTTCGGCCGAACTTGCTAGGTTTATACCCTGGCAAGTTCGGGCGAACTTGCAGGCCCAAAGTGTGAAGCCCATTCAAGTCCGGGCGAACTTAAGTTTTCTCAAAAACAGCCAATCACTTGCAAGTTCGGTCGAACTTGCTGTAATGATAAACTATATTCAGTTAAGCAAGTTCGGCTAAACTTGCCAAACCCCAATTCAAACATTTTTCAAATTTTACAATTTAACCCCTGAACTTTCCAACTTTTACCTGTTATGAAAATCCACTCAGTTGACCAAGTCCAAGTTAATGACCTTAGTTAACCTATTTGTCTGCCGAGTCCAAGTTAATGACCCCGGTTTGACCCATTACGAACAAACTGTTGATATTTTCAAAAACAAAGTTTCAAATTAATGAACTTTTTATCGTTTTAGCTTTTCAGATTTTGTAGATTAGCTCCCAGCCCGTTGTCAAAGAGATACCCACCGGTTCTAGCATCTTACCAGACTTCGAATACCCGTCTTCCAACATTGGTTTGCTGAAAACAATGTAGAAACAAAATCTTTTTTGTATTTTTGTAAGTTTATGCTAAAACACTTTGAAAATCTTTTTGGTTTTAATCTGTAAAGCTGATAAACTGTTCACAGGACAATGTAAACTATGTACAAACATATTTACAGACATATTTTTGTGAATTCGTGTCTAAGGATCATATCAGTTGATTGAGACATACCACTAGTAACGTTGACCTTTTGATGACTTTAAGTTTTAAACTTGTTTACCTAGATTGTCGATATGTTTATCCACTTAAACTTTACTGCGTTTCTCAACTGTTTCAAGATATGTTAAGGTAAGATTTATGAAACTTGACTTATCTGCAGCTCCCACTTCTTGAATATACTCCCGTATCAAGATTCCCTAGATTTCATCTTACATGTGAATATAGCTTAATTGATATCTGTATCTGGGTTATGCGATGCCTTGGGAGCTCAGGTTAGTACTACCGTACAGACAAAGAGATGAAGGCTCGACTTTAAGGTGTGTTCCACTTAAGGAATCTTTTCAGCACTGCAAATGATTAGATCTTTTGATATTTTTCAAGTTTGCAAGCAGTTTGGGGGTTTATAGCGAAAGTATTATAGAAGTTCTAGGCTATTGCTTCCGAGAAATCAGAAAAACTTGTATAATACCCTAGATATCAACTATCTATAAAGACCTTGTATCTCAGAATCAGGCAATCTCTCAAACGAAATTTCAAACTAAGTCCATATATCTAAGATGTGTTAATCCACAAGATTAAGCAGTTGTAAAATTTAGTTTATATCTCAAAAACAGTTTACTGAACGTGTTAAGCCTATCGACACATCCACAGTAAGACTTGTTTATCACTTTTAAACTTTCCATTTCTCTAGCATACTGTGATAATCCACTAATGTACTATCATTTCATATTTGTGACACGAAATTCTTTTTGACTTTTTCAATGTTTTTGTACATTTTTAAAATTTTTCATATGTTTTTGTATTTTCCCAAATATTTCTCCCCCTAAAACGAAAAAGATATTTTTGGATTTTAGATTTTTAAGAAATACCAAAGTAGAAATATATTTACAAACCATACAAACCAATGCAGATTACGTGAACTTGTCGTCCGATCCGTATTCAACTTTAACTTCCGCACCTGTAAGCAAATTTTTAATACCGTTAAGCCGTATTATATATTTAAATCTTGTTAATGGAAATGCTTTGGTATAAAAATCAGCCCTTTGTTCGTCAGTGTGGATTTTTTCTATTCGGACCAATTTCTTTTCGTAGCAATCACGAATGAAATGGTATCGAGTTTCAATGTGTTTTGTACGTGAGTGATGAACTAGATTTTTAGTTATATTGATGGCTGCTTTGTTATCTACAAATAAAGGCGTGTCAAGAAACTGCAGACCATAATCCCTCATCTGTTGCTGAATCCAGAGGATTTGTGAGCAACAGCTGGAAGCAGAAATGTATTTCGCTTCACAGGTTGAGAGAGAGACCGTGGTCTGTTTCTTACACTTCCACGTTACCAAACGCGTGCCAAAGAACTGGCATCCTGCAGTTGTAGATTTCGAGTTCAGCTTGTCCACTCCGAAGTCTGAGTCAGGGTACCTAATTAAGTCGAAGTTGTCGTTTTTAGGGTACCATAATCCCGTGCTAGGACATCCCTTTAAGTAACGGAAGATTTGCTTGACTATCTGCATGTGTGACATTCGAGGACTTGACTGATATCTCGCACATAAGCAAGTAGGTTACATGATGTCTGGGCGCGATGCCGTTAGATACATCAATGAACCTATCATCAATCGATAAAGTGTTTCATCAACTTTCGTTCCCGCCTCGTCTACGCAAATCCCATGGTTCAATGCCACGGTGTCGTAAGCGGCTTCAAGCTATCCATTTCAAACTTTTTGAGAATGTCGTGAACATACTTAGTCTGATGAATGAATATCCCGTCTGGAAGCTGATCCACTTGAAGACCTAAGAAGAATTTCATTTCGCCCATCGAGGACATCTCGAATTTCTTTTTCATGATTTTTTCAAACTCTTTGCACAGACTATCATCCGTAGAACCGAAAATGATATCATCCACATAGATTTGTACAATTATCAGATGCGATCCAACTTCTCTGGTAAACAAAGTGCTGTCCACTGTGCCTCTCATAAAGCCATTTCCAGTGAGATGTTGCGATAACGTCTTGTACCAAGCTCTCGGGGCTTGGTGTAGTCCGTATAAGGCTTTATCCAGGAGATATGCTTTGTTCTTGTTCAGTGGATTGACCAAACCCGGTGGTTGGCCGACATACACATGTTCACGAAGTCTACCGTAGAGAAATGCAGATTTTACATCCAACTGGTACACCTTAAATCCTTTCCAAGCTGCGAACGCTAGGAAAATGCGGATAGACTCTAATCGTGTAACTGGTGCGCATACCTCTGTGTAATCTATACCTTCCTGCTGGTGGAATCCCTTGACAACCAACCGAGCTTTATTTCTGACTATAACACCCCGATCGTCTCTTTTACACTTGAAGACCCACTTTGTGTCAATAGCTTTCTGTTTCGGTGGCAAGTCTACAAGATTCTAAACACGCAACTTCTCGAACTGTAACAATTCTTCTTACATTGCTATTACCCAATTCACGTCAGCCAGAGCCTCATTAACTGTCTTTGGCTCTATTTGAGAAATGAAACATGAGTAGTAGCAGTAATTCTGAGTTGGTGCAACTCGGGTGTAGAAACAACTAAGTGCTTTATTGATTTGGCTTCGTGTATGCACACCAGTTTGTAGTTTTCCTATAATATTCGTTGAAGGATGGTAAGAATGTGATCGCGGCATTTCTTCTGTTGGAAAATCAACTGAGCTTTACTGATTTGAAACAATCAGATCACTGTTCACATCAACATTAGGAGTTCTTGATGAAGCTTCGTTCTGATTTCTCGGACTAGCAGATTGATTCAACAAGTTAGATATCTGCTCAACTTCTTCATCCGATGAAGTTTCACCATCAGCATCAAATGTCGGTGCTTCATCTGAGTCAGAATTCTGATTCTGATGCATGTTGGGATCTGATGTTGTAGTTCCTGGTTCATTAGAAGCATTCACTAAAGGTGTAGCAGGTGTTACTTCTGCTTCAGAAATATTTTCAACTTGAACACCACTACAATTGCTTGGACCTGCTTCGGAAGATGAAGAATCCAACGTGGGTTGATTAACCACAATTGGTCTAATGATTTGTTCTTCATTCACCGACTGTTGAAGATAGTATAACGCTGCAATTTCTTCTTCAAACGGTTCTTCCGGCAAGTCGAATGACTTCCAAAGGTCTTGATAGTTAAACAGCCACGCGTCACCTCTCCTTTGAATAGGATCCGTATAGTTAAAACAATCCACGTGTTGTGCTTCAATAACCTTTCTCAACGAAGGAAAATATACTCTTCTTAGCGGACTCACGTATCCGACAAAGAAACCTTCAAGATATTTAGCTCCGAATTTGCCATCTTGATCGATTACAATACATGGCGCACCAAATGGTTCTAAAAATTTCAAAATTGGCTTCCGTCGGTTTATCATCTCAAAACATATTTTCTTTGTTGGTTTTGACAGTGAGAACTCTATTTAGCGTGTAGCAAGCGGCAGCAACCGCTTTACTCCAGAAGCTGACTGGAAGTTTAGAATCTGCAATCATGGTTCTCGCAGTTTCAATCAAAGTTCTGTTCTTCTGTTCAGCAACACCGTTTTGCTGTGGAGGATAGGGAGCACTAAACTCGTGCAGAATCCCTTTAGTGTTGCAGAATTCCTTCATTTTGTTATTCTTAAACTTTGTGCCGTTGTCACTTCTAACGTGTCTGACTGGCAGATGATAAAGATTCTCGAGTTTCTTAAACAAAATCACCAAATTATCGAACGTTTCGTCTTTTGATTCCTGAAAGAATACCCACGAATATCTGGAATAGTCATCTGTCATGACCAAGCAATATAGTCTCCTGCGATGCTTCGAACATTTACAGGACCAAATAAATCCATGTGGAGACGTTCTAATGCCAACTTGATTGATTTCAGAATTTTCTTCGGATGAGATTTCTTGATCCGCTTTCCGTTTTTACATTCTAAGTAGTGATCAGACATATGAAAACTCCGAAGATTTACACCTTCTACCAGATCATTATGAACCAAGAAATTCGTTTTTCTCAAATGAATATGCCCCATCTTACGATGCCAAAGAATAGAATCTTTTTTAGTAGCCTTTGTCACAAAACATTACGCTGATTTTGATAAAGTGGTAGCGACGCCCGTATCAAGAACATATAAATCATTCTCTCGTGGTGCTCGCATCAGAATCCACTCATCTGGTATTTTGAAACCCGGCTTCAAGATAATACATTCTATGTCGTTGAAATGCATCGTGAACTTCTTGTCGCAAATCTGCGATATGCTTAGAAGATTATTCTCAAACTCTGCAATATAATTCACGCGATCGAATGAAACAACGCCATTAGAGAGTTTTCCCTCGGCGACTATCCTTCCACCCTGGTTACCCGCAAATCCAACATATCCACCATTGATAGCTTTTATGTCGAATAGCAACGCTCTCATTCCCGTCATATGCCTGGATGCTCCACTATCCAGAATCCACTTGGAAAGAACGGATCTCTGGAGCCCCTGCACATGTCAACAATTAGTTAAACAGCACGACCCAAGCCTTTTTGGTTTTGGGTTGAATTGGATAACCATCATCGTAATCAAACTCACATTCGTCAGCATAATCAAATTCATATTCATCTTCTGGATTTTCTACATGTTTATGTTTGAAAACTTCACTTTCTGTTTATCTTTTGAAATAATACCACTTGTGGATTTGACAATGTTGGTTTCAATTTTAGATTTGATTCTTTTGTGTTATCAGTCTTTACAGGCTTAGACTTAATAACATCGGATGTTGTTGACCGTTTCTTTGCAATCCAGGCTTGAGATTTGATGTTAGCTTTTTGATGTAAAACTTGTTTTCATTAGCTTTTGAAGTTTCACCTTTTACGAAAGTTGAATTTTCAAACTTGTTATCTGTATTAGGTTTAACTTCAGCTTTTGATTCGTTTCTTTTCAAAATCTTTGCAGGTTTTACAAACTCTGGTTGCTTCAGTTTCACAACATTTGAACTTTCTTTCCTTCAAAGATAAGCCGGCTTTGATTTCAGACATTGGCATGCAATATGACCAATTTCGTTGCACTTGAAACAAGTCCGAGAATCATGTGGATGTCCTTTAGTGGGTTTTACACCACTTGCAATTTTGGCTTTATCTCAAAGTTCTTTCTTTTCTTAAACTCATCATTTGATTGTTTTACCAAACAAACTTTCCTCATGAACCGTGCTCGTCTCATATACAAAATTCATGTTTTGATTCTTGTATTCGTGATATGGTGACGCTTTCTTTTTAGGTTCATCTGATTCCTCTAATCCCAACCCAGCTCTCCGGTTTTCCGGATGATCACCACCATTCCTTCGGTAATTGTTTCTTTTAGGTTTGGAATAGAATTTTTTTCATTGATCTCTAGATCATCTGATGTGACTTCCACGAGTTTAAAGAAGTTGTCTAGCAACTCTTCCTTCACATTCTGAATCGGAAAACTATCATCAAAGTACAATCTATCAGAATCCTTAACCTTGTACATAACAACGTTAGGATCATCACTTAGATCGTCATCCGATGATTTATCGTCATCTTCGGACTGTGAATCAGAATTCTTTGAACTCGAGTAAGCTTAAAGCTGCTTTCATCAGAATCATTCAGAACATTTTCAACCACATTCTTAACCATAGCATTGTCATCATCTGTTTTAGTATAGATTACATCAATGTTCTCTGGCAACTCAATTTTCTTTTCAGATAACAACTCAATGTTGAGTGCCTTATCCATCCCATCAGCGGATTTGCGACAATACTTCTCGCATAGTGGTGGAGGAACATTGCTATATTCTTTACCAATTTTCTTTTTAGTTTTTTCTTCTGATAGAATTGTCGGAAGGATGTGATCGATGACATATGCGTTACAAGTGTAACTTCTCAAAAGTTGTTGAACACGCTCTGTTTCAATTTTCATGTCCTGGAGTTGTTGCTTAGTTTCAGCAATGGTGTTAATATAGATATTAATCGCTTTTTGCTTATCCATTACTGTTCCTTTCAACATTCTCACATATCATGTTGTTCAATATTGTTTCGATCGAGCCTGCCGTAATCATCTTTCATTTTGTCACACGCTTCCTTCATTGTGCGAGAATCGTATTTTAAAAGTTCATTATGCACATTGATTTCAGCAATGACCTTTTGATTTTTCGGCACATTCGATACATGATTCGGTACATTTTGTACAATGTTTCTCAACCTCTACAACTTGTACTTTGACAACTTCATTTACCTCTAGACCTACCTTGGTTAGATTTGCCATTAAATCTTTATCAGCAATGTCCTTGAGGTTTTCGGCGTTCACTTCTTGAGTAACATCAATGATTTTTTCAGCAATAGATTTTTCCTCAGCAACTTGTTCCTAGAACTTCCATCAAAGTGACCTGCAAAACTATCACAAGAGTTAGGAGATAAAATTCCTTGTTTCTTCATGTGGATATACTCCTCTTCCTCCTGTTGTTGTTACAAATACTGTTCCAGTAAGATGTTCTCTAGAACTGTTGCGTCTTCGGCAGACGTATCTTCAACAATTTGTGTCATCAATGCAACTCCGGTCTTCTTACCGATATAAGAATTCCAGTCGAAACCATCATCTTCATTTGCTGCAACCATCGCTTTCTCAATTAGATGCTATTTGGCTTCTCTTGGATTTCAACCTGAGTCTTCTTCGGGAAAGGCTTGTACTGAAGTGACTTCTTGTAATACTCGTTTCATCCTCCAAATGGACTTAGATTTCCTGTTGCTTCAAGGTTTTTGCATTCTCTCTTGAAATACCCTTTCTGTCGGCATCTGAAGCAAGTCACTTTTGTTTTATAAAACCCTAGCTTATTGCTTGAATTTTTGATATCTCGGCCTATGAGAACAACAAACTTTGTAACTTTTCGGATGATAGAAGCTAAACAACACTTTATATCCATGAGCTCCAGCTCTTCTTCGTCCACCTGATCGTAGTCTTCGGCGGTCATCTCGGGATTACCGATTTTCCCTGCTATAAGACATTCATACTATTCTAGAACATGGGCGTGAAGTGCCATATGTTGCTTAGCAGTTTGCTCAGAAACAGCATTATTCAAATTAACAGCGATGTTACATTTGAATACATTCGAATCAGAATTTATTTGTTGATTCTGATTTGCTTGACTCTGATAAGATGAATTTGAACCGGTGCTTGAGAATGAAGACTGTGGACTTTGATCATATTGAGGATATGATTAATTCTGATTCTGCTGCGAATCGTTTGAAGAATTCACACTTGCATTGAATGTTGTCTGAATCTTTGGGCTTGAAATATTATCTTGCATTCCACTCTTATAGTACAAACCAACGTCTTGAACAACATTAGCGTTCTTTGACTTTGCAATCTTCAGAAGTTCCATTTCATGGCCTTCGAGTTTATCGACAAATGTTGACAGCTTGAAGAATTCCCATTTTTCACTTTCCTATAGAACCATTAGGTAAGTAGTCCATTCTCCATCTGGTAGAGCGTCAGCAAGCTTGTCGATGTACTCTTGTTCCGTCTTCTCAAGACCGTGTCTTCGCATTTGGACTTTAAGATAACCGAAACGTTCAATCATCTGCTTCATGGTCTCACCCTTCAGCATGTTGAAGATTGTCACACCCTCAATTTCCACTTGCGGAGTTTTACCGCGAGGCGTGTGAACAAACCAGAATCCGAGACACTAGTAATATCGAACGACTCTATATGATTTATTTAAACGTTTTCCAAAAACATTTGTTTAACCATTCATAGTTATTTTCAAATTGTCTTAGTTTAGTTTCAAAGTTTAGCGGAAGCATTAGTTTCTAAGTTGTGCGGAAGCATTAAAGTAAAGTAAAGTAACGGGCGCCAACATAAACGCCAAAACCAAAATCCCAAACAATATTCATAAATGAGACTCGATAAAAAAATGTCTTGATCAATGCAAGTGAGTGTACCTAGAGCTCTTAGCGTCCTGAGAAACATGTTAAGAAACAAGTGTCAACATTAAAGAAGAGTGAGTTCACAGGTTTTTATAAGTTCACAAGTTCGGTTAGAAGTTTGTTTCCCCGTTATCCCTAACCCGGGATAACGATATAGTTCCATTATCCCTAACCCGGAATAATAATGTTGGTTCCATTATTCCTAGCCCGGAATAATAATGTTGGTTCGTAATTAAGTTCAATGTTAACATGTAGGTAGCGAGCCTAAAGTTACGTCACATAAGAGTTCGCGATCGAAGCTGACTGTTGTGCCTCCGTGTTGCCAGGCCTATCACTGACCATGGTGAAAGTTAGGCCAAATTAATCACCCGTTGACCATACCCGGTCGGCTAGCGCGACTAGCTCGGGTGGGGCTTGTCGGGCCCAGTAGTACTACTTATAATTTCCCCGCTATCTAACCCAATACTAACGATCCGAGAGTTTGTCGAGGACTTCCGTGATATAGCTGCTTAGTGACCATAACGTACATTAACATTAACTTAGTTACCGAGTAGTTTAACGACGTTAATTTCGCATAATGTAAAAAGATACAGTTATAGAATGTATACAAGTTTCTCCCCCTGTTGTTTAAAACTGGATAAAATAGGGGCCGTGAACTCACCTTTAATTGCTCGGTTAGTGTAACACAGAAGTAGCAAATGATGGGACCGCTAATTGTGTCCTAACATGTCAATCGATTTAAAGTTAGTGTGTGAACACACTGATACAAACCCTACGCATAACTAACACACAATGAGGCACACATAATAACAAATTTGAAAACACAATCATGCATGCAAAGTATCATCATACCAAAATAGTGATAAAACCAACTTGTCATAAACACAGATCAACTCATAAAAAACACTTTGGTACACACATACGTAAGTTATCATGTTTCAGCTTGTATGCTCATAACTAGTCTGTTTTCGAGGATTTTTATAAAATAGTTCCAACGTTCTAAAAATTCTAATTTTTTACAGGAGGTGTCAACTAAACTGTAGAATTTTAGGTATATTTTTCAAGTCCTAACACTTTACCAATTATTTATAAACATTTATATACTAGGCTGCAGTCAGATTCGTCGCTTTCTGACTGCAGTCCACGGGAAAAATTATTTAAAATCATCGTTCATCCAATTATCAAAATTCCAGTGGGATTTTTCCGGAAATTCCCGTCTCCAGTTACTGCAAAATTTTCGTGACCCAACCCTCTACAGATTATGAGATCCGACTCGATAAACAACTAGCAAATATTCAGAATTTACCCAGCTTCAGCTGCTGCACTTAAATGACCATTTAAAAATAGAAACGACCTCAGAAAAATATGAATCCAGCGCCATTAGAAGCGTTTTTCAAAAATACACGTTTTAGGCTTCAGAAAATCCACTTTTCGATAAATAATGATCAGGTTACAGCCAATTGAAGTTGGCTGTAAATGCCATTCAGCAAACTGTTTTCGACTTTTATCACAATAGAACACGCTTAAACGATCAAGACGCTAAATAATAATGATCAAGAACAGGTTTATTTGTCACATATCATCATGTACATCAATATTCATGCAAACCCTAATCATATAATATGATTTTTATCGCTAAAACGCAGCCTATGATTTTTGTATTCATCCTAAGATCACAATCGCAAAAACTCGCACAATTATCCGAACTAATCATAAATCATAACACTTTTCATACCAATGATCCTAACAATACATATAATCACGATCAAGATTACACAAACCCTAATGTGATTTGTAAAACAATTAAAACCCTAACCTTGAAACGATGAAGATTAGCGAACCGGGACAAGATTGGAAATCAATCCAGGGTTGGAGGCTTGTGCGATCGAGAGAGGGGGGGGGGGCTGCCGTCGGCTCTCTTGATGCTAGGGTTCCTTGTTTTTTTTTAAACATAACTCATGCATACATGTATATATATAGCACAAGGGAAAAAGAAGGAGAAAGGGGGTGGGGGGGCGGGGGCGCGTGCGACCGCAAGGGGGGGCGGTTTGGGTCATTAGCTTGGGCCTCAAGTTTAGGTTAGTTCCTTGGGGCACAAGGAGGTGAGGTTGACACATTTCGCGGCTCGGTTTGGTTCGGCTATTTACTTTATATTTTTTTTATAAAACTAATAATCGCGAAACCAAAACGTGATATAATAATTCACAAAATTTACAAACGTCTAATAACACATAGCACGTAATTTACCCAATGCATTCAAAAGTTAGCGTAGTTATTGCGAGCGTGTAATTTAATTCTCCGAATCAAATTATAGCGTAGGAATGAATAACCGTGCAGTAGCGCGTTTAGGATACCTGAAAAGCCGGGATGTCACATTATCCCCATGTTGAAAGAATTTTCGTCCCGAAAATTGAGTAAACGCGGTTTAGAATGCAACCACAAAGATTCAGTTTGTTAGCAATGGTACAAGAAATTCCCAGGCTGTCACATCATCCCCATGTTGAAAGAATTTCGTCCCGAAATTTAGTTGGTGGTAACGTTAGATTGCTGCTCAGCTGCAAAAAGGTGTGGGTATTTGCTTTTCATTTGGTCCTCTCTTTCCCACGTGAACTCCGGTCAACGCTTAGAATCCCAACGAACCTTGACGATCGGTATCTTGCTGTGCCTTCGAGTCTTGATCTCGATAGGTTGTTCCACAAAGTGCAGTTGTTCATCCACTTGAATCTCATCCAATGGAATGACTAGGGCCTCATCTGATACACACTTCTTCAGATTTGACACGTGAAAAACGTTGTGAACTCCACTGAGTTCGGCAGGAAGGTCTAATTGATAAGCCACGGGCCCGATACGCTTCAAGATCACAAATGGGCCTACGTACCGTGGGTTTAGTTTGCCTCGTTTCCCAAAATGGATTACACCCTTCCAGGGTGACACCTTCAGTAGGACGCGGTCGCCTACTTGAAATTCGAGCGGTTTGCGTCGTTGATCAGCGTAGCTTTTCTGTCGATCTCGTGCCGCTGCCATGCGGTTTCTGATTTGCACAATCTTTTCAGTAGCCTCAAGTATCAACTCAGGACCTGTGAGTTGACTGTCACCGACTTCTGCCCAACAGACCGGTGATCTACATTTGTGACCATATAATGCTTCAAACGGTGCCGCTTGAATACTCGTATGGTAGCTGTTGTTATACGAGAATTCCACTAAAGGAAGATGGATTTCCCAACTGTTCCCGAAGTCTACCACACATGCCCTAAGCATGTCTTCCAAGGTCTGAATGGTCCTTTCACTTTGACCATCCGTCTGAGGGTGATAAGCTGTGCTCATATCTAAGCGTGTACCCAATGCTTTCTGAAGTGACTGCCAAAAGTTGGACGTGAAAAGAGCATCTCTGTCTGAGATGATGGACGTTGGCACTCCATGCCGAGAAACTACTTCCTTAATGTAGATGCGAGTCAACTTATCCATCTTATATGTTTCTTTGATCGCTAGGAAGTGTGCGGACTTAGTTAAACGATCCACGATTACCTAGATGGTATCGCAACCACCCGGAGTTCGCGGGAGTTTAGTGATAAAGTCCATCGAGATCTGATCCCATTTCCACACTGGGATCTCAGGTTGTTGAAGTAGCCCTGATGGCTTCTGGTATTCCACCTTGATTTTGCACAAGTCAAACACTTGCTCACGTAGGTGGCTATATCCGCTTTCAAGTTGGGCCACCAGTACGCGGCTTTAAGGTCTTGATACATCTTATCCGAACCAGGATGGACAGAGTATCGGGATTTGTGAGCTTCGTCCATAACTAGCTTCCTGAGGTCTCCGTAGAGAGGTACCCATATACGATTCATGAAATACCGGGCACCATTGGGTTTTACTTCCCAATCGCGTTGCCATCTTTTCCACAGATTCGGCCTTGATGTTTTCTTCCTTAACTGCTTCTAGCTGCGTATCGCGTATCTGTTCGGGTAACCCCGAATGAATGGTGAACTGTAGTGCTCGTACCCGACGAGGTTTCAAGTGCTCCTTCCTACTGCAGGGCATCAGCTACCACGTTATCTTTACCGGGTGATACCGAATGGCACATTCATAATCGTTCAGGAGTTCGACCCAGCGACGCTGTCGCATGTTCAACTCCTTCTGGTCAAATATATGCTGGAGGCTCTTGTGATCCGTGTAGATTGTGCACTTTGTTCTATATAGATAGTGTCTCCAAATCTTAAGTGCAAACACAACTGCTCCCAATTCCAGGTCATGTGTTGTGTAGTTTTTCTCGTGAATCTTCAACTGTCGGGAAGCATACGCGATGACCTTATCACGTTGCATGAGTACGCATCCCAATCCCTGAATGGAAGCGTCACAATATACCACAAAATCATCTGTCCCTTCTGGCAAGGACAAAATGGGTGCACTGCAAAGTTTTTGCTTCAGCAATTGAAATGCTCCTTCCTGCTTGTAACCCCAAGCATACTTGGTGCCCTTCTGGGTGAGAGGGGTAAGCGGTTGTGCGATCTTTGAAAATCCCTCGATGAAACGTCTGTAGTAACCAGCCAAACCCAAAAATTGGCGAATCTCTGTCGGTGTCCTGGGTGCTTCCCAGTTCTTGATAGCATCGATCTTGGCGGGATCAACGTGTATACCCTTTTCATTCACGATATGCCCGAGGAACTGAACTTCCCGAATCCAGAAATCACACTTTGAAAGCTTGGCATATAGTTTCTCCTGTTGAAGTAATTCCAGCAATAATCGTAGATGCTCAGCATGTTCTTCTTCACCCTTAGAGTAGATGAGTATATCATCGATGAACACGATAACGAACTTGTCGAGATACGGCTTACACACACGGTTCATGAGGTCCATGAACACCGCGGGTGCGTTGGTGAGACCGAAGGGCATGACCAAGAACTCATAATGGCCATACCGAGTACGAAATGCCGTCTTGGAGATATCCTCCTCCCTGACGCGTAACTGGTGATAACCGGACCGTAGATCGATCTTGGAGTAGTAGCTTGACCCTTGAAGCTGGTCGAAGAGATCGTCGATGCGAGGTAATGGGTATCGGTTCTTGACGGTAACCTTATTGAGTTCCCTGTAGTCGATGCACATGCGGAAGGTCCCGTCCTTCTTCTTGACAAAAAGGACCGGAGCTCCCCATGGTGAAGTACTGGGTCGGATAAATCCTTTTTCCAACAATTCCTAAAGTTGGGTAGACAGCTCTTGCAGCTCTGCTGGAGCTAGGCGGTACGGGGCCTTGGTGATAGGAGTTGCATGGTTCGCCAATTCAATTTCAAACTCCACTTGTCGATGTGGTGGAAGACCAGGTAACTCCTCTGGAAACACATCGGAAAAGTCACGGACGACGGGGATATCTTCAATCCGCTTCTCGTCCTTAGGCTGCTCGGTGACCAGTGCGAGCAAAGCGAAGGAGTTCTTTCTCCGAAGATACTTCTGAGCTTGCATGTAAGAGATGATGTTTGTGACGGCGCCTGCCTTCTCGCCTTGCACCATCAAGACTTCGTCGTTAGAGAGCGGAATACGGATAGCTTTCTCGAAACAGAGAACTTAAGCTCGGACGTCGGATAGCCAGTCCATTCCGGCTACCACGTCAAAACTACCCAGGGTAGTTGTCATCAGATCAATGGTAAAGGTGTGGCCCGCGAGTTTAAGTTGACAGCCGGTTACTAAATGGGTCACATCTACAGATTTACCATCGGCTAGTTCTATGACGTAAGGGGTCTCTAGGGGTTTAGGCGTGAAATTTAGGTTCTTCCTAAAAGACTCAGATATAAAACTCCTATCCGCACCCGTATCAAAAAGTACAGTAGCAAAATGATCGTTAAGGGGAAACTTACCGGTGACCACGTTCGAGTCGTTTCTGGCCTCTCCGCGGCCTAGCGTGAATGCACGACCTTTGGCACCTCCTGTGCCACCATTTCCATTGTTGTTATTATTGTTGTTGTTGTTGTGGTTGTTGTTGTTGTTGTTGTTGTTCCCACCATTGTTGTTGTTGTTGCGAAGTTACGGGCAGTCTCACTTGAAATGGGTAGTGCTACCGCACTGATAGCACCCCCGGTTAATACCTTGCTGTTGAATCTGGTGCTGATTTTTTGATTTTGTCGAGACACGATTTCCCGCGACAATCCTTTGCCGCATGTCCCACTTTGCCACATCGTTGGCAGCGATTTCCGGCACAAGGGCCGTGATGATGGAGGTTACAACGATTACATTATGGCTTTCGACCCACATAGCCGCTTGAGTTCTGGGTGTTGTTGGCGGACTGATTATTGTGACCCCGATTGTTGTTGAAATTGTTGGACCGTTTCTGGTTTCCTTGTTATGGCTAGGCTGACGAAGGCTGTCGAGCAGGTGAGTCTTCAAATTTTCTTTTGTTATCAGGGACAACTTCAGTTGCACCCCGAGATGGCAACTTCCTTTGCTCCACCGCCTTATCTGTGAGTTTGTGCGCCAACCTGATCACTTGATGTTCCGTCGCAGGGTTGCTAGACATTACCATGCCCTGGATCTCAGGGACCAGACCCCCAAGATAAAACTCAAGTCGTTTTTCGACGGTGTTAGCCAGATCGGGACATAGGAACGCCAGATCATGATGCTTTGCCGTGTATGCTTCAATTTCATACCCTACCATCTTGCGGTTCCATAACGCTTGCTCCAACTGCTGAACTCTGTCTCGCGGACAGTACTCCTCTTTGATTAGGGCCTTAAACTCGGCCCAGGCCATTGCGTTCGCAGCAATAAGTCCACGTGTTTGGACTTGTGCGTTCCACCAGGTTAATGCCCCATCTTCCAGCGTCGAGGCAGCATACTTGACCTTATTGGCCTCAAGGCAATTGCACATCTCGAACACCGATTCAGACTTTTCAATCCAACGGACCAGTCCTATGGGTCCTTCTGCACCCGTGAATTTGCTCGGTTTCGCATCGAGGAACATCTTGTAGGGGTTAAGACCCCCTCCTGAAGACAGAGGATTAGTAGTCAGCGAGAAAGTCTACTAGCCCAACTATTAGATTTTCCCATGAAAATTTAATAATGGTTACCTACTGGTGTGTTTTGAACACCTGCCGGAGCAGCATTCACGTGTTCTTGGATCATTGCGGCTAATTCTTCAGGTGTCATGTTGAGGTTTCCGCGACGTCCAGTTGCCATTTCAGATCTTTGCAAGACAACACAAACACACACCGGTAAGTATATAGATCCAATATAGTTATCATATTCACACTTCAATCATCACACAAGTTATGTCAACCCAACTAATTAAACAATAAAAAGGAACATTCGATTAAATAAAATGCAATGTCTCCCAAAATACCAACCAAACATCTCAGTTTAATTATAAAGTTTCAAGTTCAAACATAAGTGGAAAATGAACAAACTAAAGAAAACAAAGCGGGGATTGGCGAGACGAGTCAGTCTTCTACGTCTCCGTCTCCCAAGTCGCTATTTCAGCTTCAACAGCCGGTTCCTCTTCCGGCTCCTCTTCCTCCGGATCCTCCTCTTCTTCCTCTACTTGCGATGGAGGGGCCGGTGCTGGGGCGGGTACTGGGACAGGTGCTTGATTCTGCTCCAGTTCTTGAATCCTCCAACTGGACTCAAGAACTCTGTCTTCGAGCCAGTCAGTCCTCAGCTGCTCAGCACGAAGATCCTTAGCTAAAATATTTCGAACTTTCCTATTCTCATGTTGCTCTTCCTCGAGCCTTCCAGTTTTACCAGTTAGTTGACGTATCATCCATCCCTGTGCTTCGATAGTCTCCTGCATTCTCTCTAGTTGTTCCTGTTGTTTTCTTAACATATCCCTAAGTAGGTCGTCCCCTACTTCTAACGAGTTGACCGGTTCGAGCGGCATAGCGGTGGTCGGACGGGAGGACGACTCCTCTCCTAGAGCGAGTCTTTTCCTTGCAACTGAGCGTGTCTCCACGCCATGAGGTGGTGAGGTTCGACCATGGGTGCCTTCCCCGGCGCCCTTGGTTGTCGAGATTTGTCAGATGATGATGATGACATTGCCTGTTGGGTTGTGTAGTTAGTTACGAGTTGCATGCATCACAATATACACATATATCTTACATAAAACAGTTGTAGTATAACACATAACAAGATATCACAGTTCAGTGCCAACTAAGTCTAGTGTCGTGTAACAGCGATAGTTTAGGTCTACTTTTAATGCAAACCTGGTTCTCTATAGCTAGAGGCTCTGATAACAATCTGTCACACCCTCAATTTCCACTTGCGGAGTTTTACCGCGAGTCGTGTGAACAAACCAGAATCTGAGACACTAGTAATATCGAACGACTCTATATGATTTATTTAAACGTTTTCCAAAAACATTTGTTTAACCATTCATAGTTATTTTCAAATTGTCTTAGTTTAGTTTCAAAGTTTAGCGGAAGCATTAGTTTCTAAGTTATGCGGAAGCATTAAAGTAAAGTAAAGTAACGGGCGCCAACATAAACGCCAAAACCAAAAATCCCAACAATATTCGTAAATGAGACTCGATAAAAAAATGTCTTGATCAATGCAAGTGAGTGCACCTAGCGCTCCTAGCGTCCTGAGAAACATGTAAAGAAACAAGTGTCAACATTAAAGAAGAGTGAGTTCACAGGTTTTTATAAGTTCACAAGTTCGGTTAGAAGTTTGTTTCCCCCGTTATCCTAACCCGGGATAACGATATAGTTCCATTATCCCTAACCCGGAATAATAATGTTGGTTCCATTATTCCTAACCCGGAATAATAATGTTGGTTCGTAATTAAATTCAATGTTAACATGTAGGTAGCGAGCCTAAAGTTACGTCACATAAGAGTTCGCGATCGAAGCTGACTGTTGTGCCTCCGTGTTGCCAGGCCTATCACTGACCATGGCGAAAGTTAGGCCAAATTAATCACCCGTTGACCATACCCGGTCGGCTAGCGCGACTAGCTCGGGTGGGGCTTGTCGGGCCCAGTAGTACTACTTATAATTTCCCCGCTATCTAACCCAATACTAATGATCCGAGAGTTTGTTGAGGACTTCCGTGATATAGCTGCTTAGTGACCATAACGTACATTAACATTAACTTAGTTACCGAGTAGTTTAACGACGTTAATTTCACATAACGTAAAAAGATAGAGTTATAGAATGTATACATGTTTCTCCCCCTGTTGTTTAAAACCGGATAAAATAGGGGCCGTGAACTCACCTTTAATTGCTCGGTTAGTGTAACACAAAAGTAGCAAATTATGGGACCACTAATTGTGTCCTAACATGTCAATCGATTTAAAGTTAGTGTGTGAACACACTGATACAAACCCTACGCATAACTAACACACAATGTGGCACACATAATAACAAATTCGAAAACACAATCATGCATGCAAAGTATCATCATACCAAAATAGTGATCAAACCAACTTGTCATAAACACAGATCAACTCATACAACACTTTGGTACACACATACGTAAGTTATCATGTTTCAGCTTGTACGCTCATAACTAGGCTGTTTACGAGGATTTTTATAAAATAGTTCCAACGTTCTAAAAATTCCAAATTTTTTACAACAGGTGTCAACTAAACTGTAAAATTTTATATAAACTTTTCAAGTCCTAACAGTTTACCAATTATTTATAAACATTTATATACTAGGCTGCAGTCAGATTCGTCGCTTTCTGACTGCAGTCCACGGGAAAAATTATTTAAAAATCATCGTTCATCCAATTAACAAAATTCCAGTGGGAGTTTTCTGGAAATTTCCGTCTCCAGTTACTGTACAAATTTCGTGACCCAACCCTCTACAGATTATGAGGTCTGACTCGATAAACAACTAGCAAATTTTCAGAATTTACGCAGCTTCAGCTGCTGCACTTAAATGACCATCTAAAAATAGAAAACGACCTCAGAAAAATATGAATCCGGCGCCGTTAGAAGCTTTTTAAAAAAATACACGTTTTAGGCTTCAAAAAATCCACTTTCCGATAAATAATGATCAGGTTACAGCCAATTGAAGTTGGCTGTAAATGCCATTCAGCAACCTGTTTTCGACTTTTATCGCAATAGAACACGCTTAAACGATCAAGACGCCAAATAATAATGATCAAGAAAAGGTTTATTTGTCACATATCATCATGTACATCAATATTCATGCAAACCCTAATCATATAATATGATTTTTATTGCTAAAACGCAGCCTATGATTTTTGTATTCATCCTAAGATCACAATTACTGAAACTCGCACAATTATCCGAACTAATCATAAATCATAACACTTTTCATACCAATGATCCTAACAATACATATAATCATGATCAAGATTACACAAACCCTAATGTGATTTGTAAAACAATTAAAACCCTAACCTTGAAACGATGAAGATTAGCGAACCGGTACAAGATTGGAAATCACTCCGGGGTTGGAGGCTTGTGCGATCGAGAGAGGGGGGAGGCTGCCGTCGGCTCTCTTGGTGTTAGGGTTCCTTGTTGTTTTTTTTAAACATAACTCATGCATACATGTATATATATAGCACAAGGGAAAAAGAAGGAGAAAAGGCGTGGGGGGGGGGGCGCGTGCGACCGCAAGGGGGGGGTTGGGTCATTAGCTTGGGCCTCAAGTTTAGGTTAGTTCCTTGGGCCACAAGGGTTGAGGTCACGTGTCGCGGCTCGGTTTGGTTCGGCTATTTACTTTATATTTTTTTATAAAACTAATAATCGCGGAATCAAACCGTGATATAATAATTCACAAAATTTACAAACGTCTAATAACACATCGCACGTAATTTACCCAATGCATTCAAAATTTAGCGTAGTTATTGCGAGCGTGTAACTTAATTCTCCTGAATCAAATTAGCGTAGGAATGAATAACCGTGCAGTAGCGTGTTTAAGATACCTGAAAAGCCTGGATGTCACAAAGATATCGAACTCTTTCATAATGAGAGCTTTCTTGCTCTTGATCATCTTCGTGCTTCCTTGTTATTTCTTTCGCAATGAAAGCCAGAGATCTCTCGCAGTCGTATATTCTGGTAGCAAGACGAGAATATCTTCTTTAACAGATTGTTGGATAAGACGGATCATCTTTTTCTCAGCAATGTATTCTTCTTTCTGTGTCGTGGAGTACTTGTATTTCTCCAAAACTTGCTGATGTTCGTCCAACGGAACTGTATAACCTCTCTCGATCGACACCTAGTCTAGGAAGTGCATGGCTTGAACCCAATATGTAAACTTCTCCTTCCATCCTTCATACTCGTTCATGCTCATTAGCTTTGGCGGTTTAACAGTCATGCCCATCTCGTTGTCATGATTGACATGTTGGATCACGTTGGCATTTGACCAACTCGCTGCTGTCATATATGCTCTTTGTAGATCATCCATCATGAATAACGAGACGTGTATCTGAAATCACTTGAAAACTCTGAAAACAATTAGTTTTACTACAAGTTCGGTTGAACTTGTAGCTACAATGTAGAATTCTCAAAAATTATCACAAGTTCGGTCGAAGTTGTGATTTCAGATTTGAAAAATATTTCTTTTAACTTCGGTCGAACTTGCAACAGTTTTTGGAATAAACCTGAGGTAACTTCGAGCGATCTTATCAAATGAATTTGATGAGAAACTAGCAAGTTCAGGCGAACTGAGCTAAACTTCTTGAATTTATATCAAGTTCGGTCGAACTTGACAAAATATCAATAGAAATCTAGCAACTTCGAGCGAACTTCACCAAATTTCCTCAAAAATTCACTCAAGTTCGAGCGAACTTGGTAAAAAATCACTGAAAAAGTAACTTTTTAGCACAAGTTCGGCCGAACTTGGCTAACAAGTTCAATGGAAAGTGTTTTGTCAAACATGGTTTTTGCAACATTTTGACACCAATTCGATTGATTTTGGTCTCCAATCTTTCAAGGTTTTATCTTTGTTGTATTTTACCGTGAATTCTTCATTTTTTTGTGAAAAAGTAATGAATAATAGAAGAATGGAGATGAAATAGAAGTGTTCTTGTCTTGATTACTATCAAATCAGGATGTTCTAGCTCTGATACCACTTGTAGGTCTGTTGTACGGATCGTTCGAGCACTAATCTGTCAAACCTAAGGTAAACGTGCGGAATCCGTTTGCTTAGCCGACATTGGATACACTCATTTGTTTCTATTTAATCACCGTTTCATTAATATTCAACGTTACAGAACCTGGAAACACTTGGACAGAGCTTCGCCTCTGTCGTGACAAAATCTCTGAATGTTCAAATGAAATCACAAGCTACCTATTTATAGGTAAACAAGTTCGCTGGTGGGAGACCAAGTTCAGGCAAACTTGCATAGACAAGTTCGGCCGAACTTGTCTAAACCATAACAAACTCAAGCGAACTTGTTAACCTATTTACATAAACTTCGACATTTTGCTCCTAAGTATAGACTCAATATTATATGATGACGTAGGCAACAGACATATGCATCAACAGACTCCCCCTTGGATGTTGCCGTAGTCATCATCCTTCAAATAAGTTCCTGCGTCTTTAATGTTCTCTTGATCTTTATTTCTCGAATAACTTTATCATCCATGCTCCCCCTTACTTTAAGTTTTCGTTATCTTCAATCAACATGTTATCTAGGTCCCCCTCAAATGATGCTCCGAATCTCTAAGATTTGACGATTAAGAATAATCACACGTATCCACACACAAACAGTTTCTTAATAATCTCGTTGGTCCGGCTCACATTCAACATTATCAAGTTACCATGGAAGATTTGAAAGAAAATCTTTTTGGTTTTTTAATATTGAATGCAAAAATGTAAACAAACTGAAATATAATTTTTACAGTTTATATTTTTCTGAGAAAACGTACCAGAGGATTGTCGGTATTGTTGTCCACTTAAACTCAATCTAAAGACTTTCATAATGCTTACCGATATGTTAAGGTACATTAATGTGCACTAAATTCTTATGGACCCCACGATCTCAGCATATCCCCTCATCATGTAATACACTAACTCAAGTAATGCCTTTAAACTTTCATCAACTGTGAATTGTGTGAAAATAGCGCAGAATGTTTTAACATTAACAATCAGGTCGATCTTTCGATATGCAGAGAAAGTCCAATGTTTAAACAAAATAAGAAATGAAAAACAAGTTGAAATTGTTTAGATCTTAACCACCAGATCGATATTCTCATATACGCAGAGGTGATCCAAGATTTAAACGAAACACCAAGTAAAATACAGCAGAAACGTTCGGGCACTAACATCCAGTTCGATACTTTCGTATACACAGGGGATGTCCAATGCTCAATGAAAATAAAGAAATAAAAACAAGTTTAAATGTTTTGAAAATGAAAACCCAATCACAGTGACTTTTTAGTAAGTTGTGAAAGTTCACAAACTGACCAGTTTTTATACTTTGCAACATTCAGCGATTACCGAGTAGGTACACAGTCATGTTTCCCACTAGAACTAGGCTTTTCTATTTAATTTGTATCGTTTTCGCAAAACTACTTGTCTAGCTGAGTCTACCGACACATCTTTAGTGAGATTGTTTAACCATTTTAAACAATACGGTTCAGAAAGATTCTATTTAGAATCCATTAAACCGAACGACAACTGGTCTGGACCTGCTTCGGAAGATGAAGAATCAACGCCTGAGGGAGACCTAAGTTCGCCCGAATTGCCTAGGCAAGTTCGGCCGAACTTGACTCAACATGTCAATCATGGGCGAACTTGTATCAACATTACATAAATACAATGTTTTGCTAGCCTATTCAACTATATACTATACAGACTCGATATAAGACTAAGACATAGACATTATGCACCAACACAAAATTGGTATTTCCAATTGTTGTAACAGGCCTGAATGTTTCTGATGTTCAGCTTTAACCTGTGAACATGTTAGACATTTAGCAACATAGCTTGCTACATCCTTTTTCATTCCTATCCACCAGAAATTCTTTCTTATGTCTTTATACATCTTATCGCTTCCCGAATGCATTGTATACTTAGTCTTATGGGCTTCCACTAAAATTTGATTTTGTAGGTCTTCTTGTATCGGAATCCAGATCCTTTTCTTATGGAATCTCCAAATTCCATCTGTTCATTTGTCTAATTCCTTAATCATTACTGTTAATCCTTCAGCATCATCCTCAATTGCTGTTTCCTGTGTTTGTTTAATTTGCTTGTTTAAATCTATTTGCAGGTTTAGTCTAAGAGAGCGTACTCTTTTTGGCTTCTCATGATATTTTCGGCTTAAAGCGTCTGCTACTACGTTAGCTTTTCCTGCATGATACTGGATGTCACAATCATAATCACTAAGGATTTCCATCCATCATCTCTATCTCCCGTTTAGTTCCTTTTGTCCAAAGACATATCTTAAACTCTTATGATCTGTGAATACCACGAACTTACTATCGTAAAGATAGTATCTCCAAATCTTAAGGGCAAAAATTATTGCTCCTAACTCTAAATCATGGGTTGTATAATTATGTTCAAGCTACTTAAGTTGTCTGGAGGCATAAGCAATTACTTTTTGAAGTTGCATCAGCACACATCCATATCCTAACTTTGACGTATCACAATAGACTACAAAATCTTCAGTCCCTTCTGGCAAAGCGAGTATTGGTGCGTTGGTTAACTTTTGCTTCAAAATCCTGAATGCTTTTTCCTGCTTTGGTCCTCATTCAAACTTAACTGATTTGCAAGTTAGCTTGGTTAATGGGATGGCTATTCTAGAAAAATCTTGAATAAAACGTCTATAATATCCTGCCAATCCAAGATAACTTCTTACTTCCGTTGGTGATTCTGGGACTTTCCGTTTGGTAATTGCTTCGATCTTTGTGGGGTCCGCATGAATTCCTTCGTGGTTTACCAGATGTCCAAGGAATTGTACTTCTTGTAACAAGAATTCACATTTTGAGAATTTCGCATAAAGTTTTTCATTTCTTAGCAATAACAGGAGTATACGCAAATGCTCTGCTTGATCTTCCTTACTCTTAGAGTAAATTAGAATATTATCTATAAAGACAATTATGAATTTGTGTAGCTATGCTTTACATATCCTATTCATAATGTCCATAAATGCAGCTAGGGCATTGGTTAAACCAAATGGCATCACTGTAAATTCATAATGACCGTACATTGTTCTGAAAGCAGTTTTAGGAATGTCCTCTTCCTGTACTTTCAACTGATGATATCCTGAGCGTAAGTCGATCTTAGAAAAGAATCGGGCTCCTTGGAGTTGGTCATACAAATCGCCAATTCTTGGTAACGGGTACCGATATTCGATTGTCACTTTGTTCAATTCTCGGTAATCAATGCACATACGCATTGATCCGTCTTTCTTCTTAACAAATAACACCGGTGCTCCCCATGGCGATGAGCTAGGTTGTATGAAACCTTTCTCGAGTAATTCATCCAGTTGTTTCTTCAGTTCTTGCATCTCCGTCGGTGTTAGGCGATAGGGTGCTTTGGCAATCGGTGTCGTTCCTGGTATTAGGTGAATTCTAAATTCAACCTTTCGATCTGGCAGTAATCCAGGCAACTCCTCTGGGAAAACCTAAGAGAATTCAGATATTACGGGAATATCCTTTAATTCTTTTCCTTTAGTGTTAATGATTAGGGAAATCATATACACTATTCCTCCTTTCCGTATATAGCTTGCAGCTTTCATCACATAGATGAATTTTGTTGACCTTGTCGACTTATCTCCTTTAATTGTGATCCTTTCGCCAGATGGCGCATTTACTTCTATAGACTTCTGATCACATACTATTTATGCCTGATTAGCTACTAACCAGTCCATTCCTAACACGACATCAAATCCGGCTAGATCCATGGGAAAAAGGTTAGCAGTAAAATTATGACTTAAAGTTTCTATCTTTACTCCTTGTAGGATTTCGCTTATTTTGATAAAAGATCCATTTTCCGTTTCCACCAGACAGTCTTGGTGAAGTCTAGTAAATGGTTGATTAAGAAAATTGCAGAAGGAAGTATTTATGAAACTTTGGTTTGCACCAGAGTCAAATAATACTTTTGCGTCAACATCATTAATTAAAAACAAACCGGCAATCACATCCGGAATCATCTTGGCATCCTCGGCGGTCAGCACAAATGCTCTGGCATTTCTCTTAGGCCCTTCTGTCACCTTCGCTTTGTTGTTTGCCGCTTGAGCTAATTTCGGACAGATGGTTTTAATATGATCGGCTTCTCCGCAATTGTAGCACAACCTATTGCTAACTTTCTTTCTGCAGTCTTCTTCCTTATGTCCTGGGAATTTGGAGAAATTGTAGTATGTAGAGCATTTCACTGAATGTTTCCTTTTGTAGTACTTACACGGGGTGAAGAAGAACTTGCCTCTTTCCCGCGATTGGAATTACCATAACATAGTTCCTGGGAAATCTTTTGCTAGGTTCCTTTTCTGGTTTTCTTCTAGCGTACGTACCAATTCATCTGTCAAAGTGTTTGCTAGCTCTACTGCTTCTTCTATGATGTGTGGTCTAGCTTCTTTGACTACATGTCTGATCTCACTGATCAATCCCCAGATGTAACGGGAGATTAATACTGGTTCTGGTGAGGCCAGGGTTGGTACAATCCTTGCGTATTCAAAGAATGTGGTAGTATATTCTGTACAATCTACCCCGATCATTAGGAATTTATTAGTAGTCTGTTCCTTTTCATTAGGAGGACATAATTTCCTTTCAACTATTTCCTTAAAGTTGTTCCATTCCATTCTCTAAACCTTGTTACTTCCTCTGGACTGAAGAATGGTATTCTACCACTCTAAAGCTGCATCTTTAAAAAGATTAGAAGCATACATGACTTTATTTTGATTTGCACACTTACTTATCTTTAGGACTGCTTCTGTCTTTTCGATCCAGCGCAAGGCTGAAATAGCTCCTTCATTGCCTGAGAATTCTATCGGTTTGCATGGTAAGATTATTTATAAGAACAACCATATGAGATGGTTCTTCTTCTCTTTGGAATTGGAGCTTGGATTAACAATTTGTGATTTCCATTCACGTTGTGATTTGATCAGGGGGTACACGCTTATTCCCGTTTATGGAATCATTATTTTCTGCCTTTTTAATAATATAGGGCATAGCATCTATGATTCTCTGGGCCACTATATGTTCGATAGCACTTATTCATTTGATTCTCGTTATTATCGTTATTCTGGATTTCCTGATTTACTTCGTCTGGCATCTGAATTGTAAACATTTATCAGGTATTAATATCACCGAATAAATTGAATGATAATCACACCAACACAGTGAATCAAAATCGTCGAGCATTGCGACTTTTACTCTTTTCATATATATGCATCTAGTACAAACATAACTGGAATTCAAACATTACTAACCTATGCATCGATATATTTATATAGGTGATGTTACGTTATGTCTATTTTAGTTTTTTTATATAGAAAAATACACACACACACACACACACATATATATATATATATATATATATAAAGCTGGAACGGGTTCAGGATAAGGTGGAACGTGTTCTTCATAGGGAATTTGGTTTTCTAGCACATTCTGAATTGCCCAATTGTTAGCTCACCATTGATCTAAAGGGTTTGGTGCTGGAATTCTAGGTATCTCATTGGGATCAATGGCTAGGATTGGAAATTGATTTTCCTGGTTCTGTTCTAGGTTCATGGGCTGGTTAGGAAATAAAGGAAGTAATGGTGGTTCTGGATTTGCTACTTGGTTGAAATTAGGTTCTCCTCCTCCATTTCCAACATGTGCAAATTTGCTAATTGTCTATCCAACTCTTCTTCCCATAAAGGTCTAACTTCTGGGTTTTGGGTGTTTCTCTCAGTTCTAGCTGCTATGGCTTGTTGTTGTGCTTGTCTCAGTCTTTTCCTTCTCTCTCCTCTAGTTCTACTAAACCAACCTCTCTTTTTAGGGGGAAAAAGTTATGCGGATTTGGCTTTGAAAACAAAGATATATTCGGAATCGGCGGTGTATTCGGTGGTTGGCGGAGATGTTCCATCATCCATGAGAGAATTAGGTAGGTGACGATAAGCGTCTAAAGTACCTGATCAGTCATACTATAAACTAAAGAAGTTATTAAAATAACACCAGATAATATATATTTTTACACAGAGTAACATAGAAGTCACGGGTATTTCCTAACACAATTGGTTGAAATTTAGGTATTTCAAAAGAACACCTAAATGGCTTAAACCAGTGGCTCTGATACCACCTTCTGTCATAGCCCCGACCCTACCCCGGGAGCGGGAGCCGTGAACCAGTCAAGTGGTACCGGTGTTTATTAATTTGGCAGCGGAAATTAAACATCAGGATCGTAGTTAGGAAATATTATCAGAGTTTCAAAACATCAAACTTTTATAAATAACAAATGGGATAAAACCCATGTTTCTTTCATAATACATTCTTAGAGGGGTAAATCCCAATTTATGAAACATATAACCTCCTTTTTATTTATGTAACTTTTGAAGCCACTTTTCTAAGCCTTCAGTGCTCTCCAGCTGGCTTCTGCTAGCTTCACATTAAGTTACCTTGAACACGTTTTAAAAACATTTTATTAGCAAGAAATACTGGCGAGTGCTTCCCAGTTTAATCAAAACGGGTGTTTACACTTCACAGTTATTGGGAGCATCCGCATTTACAATGTTTATGTCTACACAATTACTCATTCAGTACTGTCCCTCCTATCTTGTGGGACATATTACTTTGGGCCCTGTCACCCAAAAGTAACGGTTCCTGTCCCAATCCTGTGACTGTGGACTAGTAATGTATACAAAACCCCAACATACCGGCAGTAATTGTAGAATACATATACTCAATTACTATTAAGCATAATTAAAAAAATTGAGGTTTCGGTAACACATTTTGACTCACAAAAAGATTTACAAAAGAGAATGCACTCACCTTGGAAACTTAGGTATTCCTACAGGCTTCCTTGTAACAATTCCTGATTACTTCCTGGAATTTCTATTTAAAAACATACAATGCACATGTGTTAGTAGATTAACCCAAGTCACTTTAGCCATACAACAAGAGACAGAACCCCAACGAATCTTAGTAGGCAGGGCCTTGACATGCGTCGGTGGGTCCTAAATTAATCATGTAGGATAACCATACAACACGATATAGAACCCCAACGAGCTTAGTCGGACAAAGCCTTGACATGCGTTGATGGGATATAAATCGGGTATGGTAACGAATTAGTGATTAGGGGTTAAGATACTTACAGCGGGCAGCGCTTCGCAGGTTTAGGGGTTTAGTTGGTGTTGTTAGAGAAACGGAGATTCAAGAGAATATACGATCGATTCAGGGGATCGAAAGTGAACACTAGACTTCGTCCCAGGCTGCTCCTTATATACCCGAAATTTACACCTCCCGCGCGTCGCGGGAGAACCCAGGGACTCCCTCGCGTGGCGCGGGGAAAGCCTATATGGCCTAGGTAGGGTATGTTGCATGCATAGCTTAGCCAAATGTTGCGAAACGGAGACACGTCATCTAGTACTCTCCCGCGCGTCGCGGGAGATGCCAGGGTTTCTGGCGCTTGTCGCCTGAGACATCCTGGTAGAATTTCTTCGTTTTTCGCGTCGGGTCTCGTGGTGCGTATCCGGTTCGTTGTTTATGGTCCATTTTAGGGTGTTTTGGAGAGTTGTTACACATCTTAAACCCTAAGTCTTCAAACTTGACAAGTCCGTGAAGGTAGTCGTTTGATGGGATCAATGCCGAATTATCCTACAAGAGGAAAACGAAGGCGTATGAGTATTTTGGGGATGATGATGGGATATTCTGATTTAAGATTCAAATGTGACAAAGTATACAATACGAAAAATAGTCACTAGGGTACTAGCACTTGTCTTTGACACTATAGTAATCCATAAGGATTGAATGTGTTTTCATAGGTTCAAGACCTATTAGAATCGTGACAAGGAACTATACACATTAGTAATAAACTTATTAACTTGATAGGTGAGTACTTAATCATCATCAAGGGTTCGGTTTTAAGTATTTATATTATAGTCCATATATACATATATAGTCAATATAATCATGTTGGTGGTGGGCGGATGAACCATCCACTTTAGTACCTCTTAGTGTCATATAAGTCAAGTATGAGGTGGGAGGATTAACCATCCACTTTGGAACCTCGTATGATTTTCACCACTACATAAGTTACCATAGGTAACAAGAAGGGT
Organism: Scalesia atractyloides; assembly: GCA_947069175.1. NCBI lineage: Eukaryota > Viridiplantae > Streptophyta > Magnoliopsida > Asterales > Asteraceae > Scalesia > Scalesia atractyloides. The sequence continues at coordinate 45,857,707 of CAMTDV010000025.1, forward strand.
ACTTGAACAATGGTATGAGCAAGAATGAAGTGACAAGAATGTAAAATGTGCCACCATGATACAAAGTAGCCAAGTGAAATACAACTCGGTGAGCACACTTTGATAGACGTCAAAGGCTAGACGAGGTTGTGACACTTTTAATCTAGCAAACTACTTGGGATAATGATGAAAATCATCAAGTGATGTGTGGTCTCAAAGTTAGGATAACCCAAGCTAACCAAGGTGGACACACATGAACAAGTCTATGAACTTGCATCACTTGTGAGCTTAAAGCTCTATGAAAACAGAATATTTGTGAGGATAAATCCTCTTGTTTGAATGTCTCAACCTTGTTTTTAAGCCTAACCAACCACAATTAGTGTTGTAAGCATTAGGACATAGGTTTGAGATGAGTTAGACTCAAGTTTGATAAGATTAAACAAAGTTTGAAAAGAACAGAAAGTTTTGGACACTTTGGGAGCATTTCCAGGTCTAGATTCTCCATGGAGAACCCTTGGATTCAACCCCAATGTTTATCCAAGTATTTAGAAAGAAGAATCAAGCAAAAAGAACAAGATTTGAGCAAGTTATGCTCACTTTTGTGCAAGAAGGTGAATCTGCCCGAATTTCTGATTTCAAGAGTTCTTGAGGTGATTTGAGAGAGATTAAGGAGTTGTGAAAGTGTAAAATGTGTGGAGAGGACAAGGGTTTTATAGGGGAATGAGTTAAGGTTGGTTTGGGGGTGTTTAATGATGCTCTAGAAGTGATTGGGTGAGGAGAAGAAGTGTGGATCCGTGCGTTTCCGCGAGCCAAAAACTATTCTGCCCGCCCAGATTTGCTTACGGACTGTAAGCATATAGCTTGCGGTCTGTAAGGCTTGGTCAGGAGATGTTTTTATTATTTTTAGGACATTTTATGATATGCTAAGGTATTATAAGTATAAATAACATGTTGTAACATATGTGTAAGTATAAATTGAATACGATTAAGTACGAACATCACGTTTAAGTCTTGAATAAGTATAATCATCTCATTTTGCAAGTTTTTCCCATCGATTACGAGTATCACGAATATGTTTCACATGTTTCAAGTGTATGTATAGGTATAAGTATAAAATGGTTATGAATAAGCGTTACATGAATAATATACGAGTTTTCATTATGATCCAAGTTTCAGAATACAACGATTACAATGACAATTCGAATACGACATACAATGCTTTCCGATAATAGAAATATAATACGAGCTTGCTATAAATAGAAAGTTTGGAAAACACGAGGTGTTACATGAGAGGACGTGTACGGATCCTTACTCCACTTCTCGTTGCTTCACATTCGATTGTTATACAATCACAGAGTTCAAACATCTTACGAAACTCTCTCGTCCTGGGATTAACAATTTATTTGATTGTCCGCTAGATTCCTCTTCTGCTTACAATATTGGCTTTAGCCTTCACGTCGTGTGATACTATGATGCTTAGTGGTACTCCTTAGCATGTGTTCCGATATATGTTATGTATGAGTTTAATGATCTCCAGGTTATGGAGATGGCATGGAGTGCGTGAATAAGTTACCCTTCCCGTTGTCATTCGGTTCCATTGGCTATAAATTTTGTGATTATATAGATTTCTTTGAAACACTCTGCATTGTGGGACTTCATTTCGTGTGACCGTCGGTTACATTGTTTTCTTTACGATTAATGATTGTTTCGGATTTCAGTTGGTTATTCATGGAAAGTAATGTGAGGCTCGAATATCTTGGTGAACGGAACATTGATCATGTATATGGGTGTGGTGGATATGTTGCGATCCGTTTGGTTATGTTTTGGGCAAGGCAGTGTGGAGACTTCGACCCTGTTTGATGCAATAGATGATGCACAATTGTTTTAACTACGATATCTATACACGTTTGCGGTGATTCTAAATGAAAGGTAGTTTGGGTAGACATATAACGACCTTTGGGTTAATCCTGGGAAGGTGCTTTTTCAAATACGTGGTACGACTTTCTAGGCGTACTACACCCTGGTAGTACTCTGTACTGAACAATTTGGGTATAGCCTGTGATAGCTTACCCACATCGATTTACCCAATGATTAATTTATGATAGGTAACAATTTTTTTGTCTTTGGTAAGACAATTCAGCGTAATTTATTTCTTTTGGCGGGATGTGCTAGAACGTACTGTCCTATGTACAAAATCATTACGTTCCGACGAAAAAACTATTCTTATGTTGCCGACCGTCGTCTATGAAGCTATTTGGTTGAAGAGTATTTTCCTTTACTAGTTGTTGTTCGCTAGTGATACAATCTCTAATTCTTAATAAGGGCACGTAATTAGCATCGGTATTGATAACCCAAGGGGACTTAGGGGTAACACATAAATGGAAAAGTTCTGCCCGGCCAAGAAAATTCAGAAGCTCGAACATGAGTTTGGAACCTGCAGATGCACGGTGCCGACCATGCAGGTTACACCAATCATTTCAATGAACTGGCACGCATACTGCCAGACATGGTCCGACCGGAACATAAACGGATCGAAAGATATATCTGGGGACTGTCCCCAGAAGTGAGGAGCATTATCAACTCGGTGGAACACCTGACTATGCATGGAGTGGTAGCCAGGTCAAGTACTGTTACGTTCGACATGGTGAGACGTAGGATTTTGACAATGCATAGAGAGCAGGCCGGTAATAAGCGAGGAGCCCTGGAAAGTAGTCAAGCAGGGGCGGTAACAACGAAGAGGGGGAAAGCACCCAGTAAGAGTTACGCCATGACTACCCCAACTGGTAACTCTGATAAATACAAAGGAAAAGCCCAAAAGTGCAATAAGTGCACTTTCCACCACAATGGTGCATGCCGAGCAGTGATATGCTCGAGGTATAATAGAATTGGGCATGATGCCCAAAACTGTAGGCTGTCCATGGAACCAAACCCCAAACCAACCCGTTTCCAACCCCCTAGGCTCAAGCTCATCGGCAGCAACCTCAACAGCCAACACAACAGGTTACCTACCCCTGTACGTGCTATGGATGTGGTAGTACGGAGCACTTCCAGAGAAGTTGCCCGATGTTAGCTCAGCAGACAGTCAGGAAGGAATACGCAGGGTCAAGCATCTACCTCGAATGCCGCCCGCGGTCGTGCCTTTATCATGGGATCTAGTGACGCACGCCAGGATCCAAATGTGGTCGCTGGTACATTCCTCATTTTCGATCAATTTGCTTTTGTGTTATTTGATATGGGTGCCGATAGGAGTTATGTTTCTATTGCATTTTTGCCTCTTAAATATGGCTGCTATTGACTTAAAACAACTGTATTCCATCAAACTTACCAACATGAAATCAATCACCAGTCACCAACTCATTTGTAACTGCCCTATAACCCATAACGGTTACCAATTTTCTATTAACCTTTTACCCGTAGAACTAGGCATTTTTACGTTGTCGTAGGAATGGACTGGCTGTCCAATCATCACGCTGAAGTGTTATGTGAGAAGAAGATTGTAAAGATTCCTTTATCCCTGACCGATGTGATCATGGTAAAGGGAGAGAAGTTAGGTACCATGCTGAACCTCAAAACCCACCTCAAGGCATTGAAGTATATACGACAGGGACGTGACGTGTTTTAGCTAGCGTCACGACAGATGAACCAGCTGAAAAACGTATTGAAGACATCCCGATAGTGTGCGAATACCCAGACGTGTTCCCGGAGGAATTTCCCAGATTGTTGATGCATATGTATGTTGCCTACGTCATCGTATAATATCGAGTCTGTGTTTCGAAGCGAAACATTAAATTTATGAGTGATACGAGACAAGTTCGCCCGAACTTGACCATGGCTCATTTCAGGCGAACTTGTTCTACTATATATAGGATACTTATGTTCTCATTTGTAACACTTAGAGATTTTGTCAACTGGACGGCGAAGCTGTGTCCAAGTGTTTCTAGGATTTGTAACGTTTGAACAATAATGAAACACTGATTAATGTTGGTACATAATGTCTATGTCTTAGTCTATTTTCGAGTCTGTATTGTATAGAGCTGAATAGGCTAGATATACGAAGTATTTATGTGTATTGTAGCCAAGTTCGCCCTTAATGTACATGTCTATACATGTTCGGCCAAACTTGCATAGGCAAGTTCGGGAGAACTTGTGACTACTTGGGCCGAACTTGTTGAACTCTAAATACCTAGCTTGTGTGTCTCATTTGTAACTTTGGCATTGTAGAGGCGAAGCTCTGTCAGTCTGTATCCAGAACGTTTGACCAATAAAACTGACGTTTAACTGATTAATTCTTGTCTATTGGTAACACGACGTAATATTTCCGCTATTATGGACCTTAGATATCAAATTTAGGTTCCTAAGCATCGAGGATCGGTCCTACAAGTGGTATCAGAGCTAGAACAGCCTGATTTGATAGTATCAAGACAAGAACACTTCTATTTCTACTCCATTCTTCTTTTTGTTAACTTTTAATCACAAAATGAAGAACTCATGGTCAAAATCTTTTGAATTTTGAATATATCATGTAAAATACAAGAAAGATAAACCCTTGAAAGATTGGAGACTAAATTCAACCGAATTCATGTCGAAATTTTGAAAAACCATGTTTTCGAAAAACCTTAGAAACGAACTTATTGGCCATGTTCGGCCGAACTTGCCCTAAAAGATCACTTTTCAAGTGATTTTTTAGTAAGTTCGCCCGAACTTAGGTGATTTTTGAAGAAATTCTAAGTCAAGTTCGCTCGAGGATACTGAATTTTCATTAATTTTACATCAAGTTCGACCGAACTTGTGTAAAATCAAGAAAGTTTTAAGTAAGTTCGCCAGAACTTGCTTGTATTTCATCGAAATTGTGTTGATAAGTTCGCTCGAAGATCTGTTTGATTGGTATATTAAGTTCGACCGAAGATAAACGAATTTTTTTCAAAATAGATCTAACAAGTTCGACCGAACTTGTTAGAAAATCAGAGAATTCTTCATTTGTTGCTACAAGTTCGACCGAACTTGTAGTAGGACTAGTTGTTTTCAAAGTTTTTGAAAAATTTTCAGCGTAATTCACAATGGAGGATCAACTAAGAGCATATATGTCCGGAGCTAGTTCGTCAAACGCCAACGTGATTGATCAAGTCAATCTTGATAACGAAATGGGAACGACCGTCAAACCGCCAAAGCTGATGAGCATGGATGAATACGAAGCATGGAAAGAGAAATTTACCTACTGGGATCAAGCCATGCACTTTGCTGGCTGGGTGTCAATCGGAAGAGGCTACACTATTCCGGTAGATGAACATCAACAAGTTCTTGAGAAGTACAACTACTCGACATCTCAGAGAGACGAATATATTGTAGAGAAAAAGATGATTAGTCTCATCCAACAGTCTGTCAAAGAATATATTCTGATCTTGTTACCAGAGTATACTACAGTAAGAGAACTTTGGTTGTCGTTACAAAAGAAATACCAAGGCAGTGCCGAAATGATCAAAAGCAAGAAGGCTCTCATTCTGAAAGAGTTTGATATCTTCAGCATGCTAAAGAATGAGACCATTAAGCAAATGATTGAGTGTTTATGTCATCTCAAAGTGCAAATGCGAAGACATGGTCTTGAGAAGATGGAACAAGAATACATCGACAAACTTGCTGACGCACTACCAGAGGGTGAATGGACTACGTATTTGATGGTTCTGAAGAACAGTGATAAGTGGGATTTCTTCAAGTTGTCAACCTTTATCGATAAACTCGAAGGCCACAAAATGGAGCTTCTGAAGAAAGCGAAGTCAAAGAACGCTAATGTTGTTCAAGATATCGGTTTGCACTACAAACTTGAATGCAAGATAACATTTCGAGTCCAAAAATTGGAACTGCTTTTAGTGAAAACATGAATGCTTCTCCACAGAACCAAAACCATTCACAGCCTCAGTATGACCAAAGTCCACAAAGTTCTTACTCAAGCACTGGATCAAATTCAACATTTCAAAGTCAAGCAAATCAGAACCAACAACAATGTTCTGATCCGAATGTTTATAAATGCAACATCGCAGTGAATTTGAACAATGTTATTTAAGAAGAAGTTGCAAAACAACACATGTCACTACTTGCTACCGTCTTAGAGTCTTATGAATGTCTTGTTGCTGGAAAAATCGGAAATCCCGAGATGACCGCAGAAGATTATGACCAGGTAGACGAGGAAGAACTCGAACTAATGGACATCAAGTGGTCATTAGCTTCGATCATCAGGAGAGTGACAAAGTTTGTTGCACTCACAGGCCGAGACATAGGAAACTCCAGCAACAAATTGGGTTTTGACAAATCCAAAGTCATATGCTTTAAATGTCGACAGAAGTGACATTTTAAAAGAGAATGTAAGAACACCGAGGCAACCGAAAATCAAAGTCCTTTCGGAGGAGGGAATGAATATTACAAGAGGGCACTTCAATATAAACCGTTCCCGAAGAAAACTCAAGTTGAAATCCAAGAAAAGCCAAACAATAGTACCACGGAGAAAGCCATGGTTGCAACCAAAGAAGATGACGGATTTGATTGGAATTCTTACATTGGGAAAAAGACCGGAGTTGCTTTGATGGCAGAGACAGTTGAAGATACTTCTGTAGAGGAAGCAGCGGCAGCAGCTAAGCAGCGGCAGCAGCAGAAGCAGCAACTTTCGAACAAGCTATTCTGGAACAATACTTGCATCAACAGCAGGAAGAAGAGTAATATATCCATATGAAGAGACAAGGAATTTTATCCTCTAATTCTTGTGACAGTTTTGCATGTCACTTTGATGGAAGCACGAAAGAACAAGTGGTTGAGGAGAAAAAGATTGATGAAGTGATTATTGCTGTCACTCAAGAAATGAAAGTTGAAGACCTCAAGGACATGGCAGATAAAGCTTTAATGGCGAATCTAACAAGGGTAGGTCCAGAGGTAAAGGTTGTCGAGAAAGAAGTTGTCAAAGTACAAGTTGTAGAGGTTGAGAAACCTTGTACAAAATGTACTGAACCTTGTGTCAAATGAGCCGAAAAATCAAAGATCATCGCAGAAAACAGTGTGCATAACGATTTGTTAAAATATGATTATCGCACAACGAAAGAAGCGTATGATAAAATGAAAAATGATTACGGCAGACTCGACAGAAATAACATCGAACAACATGATAATATAAGAATGTTGAGTGGTACAGTAATGGATAAACAAAGAGCAATTAACATTTATATCAACACCATTGCTGAAATCAAACAACAACTTCAAGACATGACAATCGAAACTGAAAGAGTTCGACAATTGTTAAGAAGTTATACCACCAATGCGTATGTCTCGATCACATTCTTCCAACAATCTCAATGGAAGAAAAACCTAAAAAGAAAACGGGCAAAGAATATAGCAATGTTCCTCCACCCCTTTGCGAGAAATACTGTGTTAAATCTGCAGACGGGATGGACAAGGCACTCAATGTTGAATTACTTTCTGAAAAGAAAGATGAGTTGTCAGAGAACATTGATATAGTCTATGCTAAAACTGATGATGATAACAACGTTGTGATTGAAAATGTTTTAAGTGATTCTGATGATGGCAGCTTCAAAAGCGCCAACTCAAGTTCAAAGAATTCCGGTTCACAGTCTGAAAATGACGATAAGTCATCAAAAGATGGTCTAAGTGATGATCCTAATATTGTAATGTACAAAATTAAGGATTCGGATAGACTATACTTTGATTATAGCTTCCCGATTCAAAATGTGAAAGAAGAATTGCTTGATAAATTCTTTAAACTCGTGGAAGTCACATCAGAGGAATTGTTAATCAATGAACGAAAATTCTATTCCAAACCTAAAAGAAACAATTACCGAAGAAACTGTGGTGATCATCCGGAAAACCGAAGAGCGGGGTTGGGTTTAGAAGAAGAAACTGATGAATCTGTAAAGAAACCATCACCATTTCATGAATATAAAAACAAAAACATGAAGTTTGTATATGAGACGAGTACAGTTCATGAAGAGAGTTTGATTGGTAAATAGTCAAATGATGAGTTCAAGAAGGAGAAAGAAATTCGAGATAAAGCCAAGGTTACAAGTGGTGCCAAAACATCAAGTAGGATAAAACCATCTGTTAGAGGACATCCACTTGATAATCGAACATGTTTCAAGTGCAATGAAATTGGTCATATGGCACGACAATGTCCGAAATCAAAACCGGCTTATCTTCAAAGAAAAGAAGATTCAAATGTTGTTAAACAAAAACAACCAGTGTTTGCAAAACCTGTAAAGATTTTGAAATGAATTGAATCAAAACAAGAAGTTAAACCAAAGTCCGAAAAGATTTTTGGAAAAGGTGAAACTTCTAGGTCTAATGAAAACAAGTTTTACATTGAAAAGGCTAATATCAAATCTCAAACCTGGATTGCCAAGAAAACGTCAACAACATCTGGTGTTGTTAAGTCTGAGCTAGTAAAGACTAACAACACAAAAGAACCAAAGTCTGAAATCACTAAGTCTGAGCAGGTGAAGATTAGTGATAATGGGAAAGAAGTTAAAAAAGAAATCAAGAACGATAATGTCAAATCTATAAAAGATAAGAAAAAAGTGAAATTTTCAAACATTAACATTGTTGAAACAGATGATGAATTTGATTTTGATAATGTTGATGAGTTTGAATATGCTTTTGTTGATGGTTATTCTATAAAACCCAAGACCAAGAAGGCTTGGGTAGAGCTTTTCACCTAATTTCTGAATTTTGCAGGGGCTCCAAAGATCCGTACTTTCAAAGTGGATTTTGGATAGTGGAGCGACCAGGCACATGACGGGAATGAAAGCATTGCTATTCGACATTAAAGCTATCAATGGTGGATATGTTGGATTTGCAGGAAATCAAGGAGGAAGGATAGTCGCCGAGGGAAAACTCTCCAATGGCATAGTTTCATTTGATTGCATGAACTATATTGTAGAACTTGAGAACAATCTTCTGAGTATATCACAAATTTGTGACAAGAAATTTACAGTCCATTCAATGATAAGGTGTGTATTATCTTGAAGCTGAGATTCAAAATTCCAGATGAGTGGATTTTGATGCGTGCACCGCGAGAGAATGATTTAAATGTTCTTGATATGGGTGTTGCTACCACTTCATCACAATCAGCACAATGTTTTGTATGAAAGGCTGCTGAAAAAGATTCTATTCTTTGGCATCATAAGATGGGGCATATTCATTTGCGAAAAATAAATTTCTTGGTTCATAATGATCTTGTAGAAGGCGTAAATCTTCGAAGTTTTCAGATGTCTAATCATTGCTTGGAATGCAAGAAGGGAAAGCAGATCAAGAAATCGCATCCGAAGAAAATTCTAAACTCAATCAAGCTGCCATTAGAACGTCTCCACATGGATTTATTTGGTCCTGTAAATGTCGAAGCATCTCTGGAGACGTATATTGCTTGGTCGTGACAGATGACTATTCGAGATATTCGTGGGTATTCTTTCAAGAATTAAAAGACAAAACGTTCGAGAACTTGGTTATCCTATTCAAGAAACTCGAGAACATTTATCATCTGCGGGTCCGACGCATTAGAAGTGACGACGGCACAGAGTTTAAGAATAACAAAATGAAGGAATTCTGCAACGCAAAAGGGATTCTGCACGAGTTTAGTGCTCCCTATACTCCACAGCAAAACTGAGTTGCTGAATGGAAGAACTGAACTTTGATTGAAACTACGAGAACCATGCTTGCAGATTCTAAACTTCCTATCAGCTTCTGGAGTGAAGCAGTTGCTGCGGCTTGCTACATGCTAAACAGGGTTCTTACTGTCAAACTAACAAAGAAAACATGTTTTGAGATGATAAACCGACGGAAGCCAAATTTGAAGTTCTTAGAACCATTCGGTGCACCTTGTACCATAATAGACCAAGGTGGCAAATTCGGAGCTAAATCTCTTGAAGGTTTCTTTGTCGGATATGCGAGTTTGTTGAGAAGAGTATACGTTCCTTCATTGAGAAAGGTTATTGAAGCATAGCACGTGGATTGTTTCAATTACACGGATCCTATTCAAAGGAAAGGTGACGCGTGGCTGTTTAACTATCAAGACCTTTAGAAGTATTTGACTTGCCCAAAGAACCAACTGACGAAGAAGTTGCAGCGTTATATTATCTTCACCGGTCAGCAAATTAAGAGAAATTGTTCGACCAGTTGTGGTTAATCAACCCATGTTGGATCCATCCTCTTCTAGCGCAAGTTCAAACAATAGTGGTGTTCCGACTGAAAATGTTTCTGAAACATTATCAACACCTACTACTCTTCCAACAAATGCCTCTACTGAACCAATGAATACAACAACAGAGTCTAGTATGCCTCAGAATCAAGATTCTGATTCAGATAAAGCACCAACATTTGATGCTGATGGGGAATCATGTTCTTCAGATGAAGAAGTGGAGCAGATAACAAGTCTTCTTAATCAATCTGTAGTCCCAAACAACAGAAATGAAGCTTCATCAAGCTCTCCAAACATTGAATTGGTTGTTGATCTCAACATCACGAATCAGCAAAACTTAGTAGATCTTCCAAGTGAAGAATTGCCGAGATCTTATTCGTATCATCCGTCAACAAATATTATCGGAGAACTTCAAACTGGTGTTAGAACTCGAGGGCAAATTAATAAAGCACTCAGTTGTTTCTACACACGCATTGCTGCAATCCAGAACTACTGTTTTTATTCGTGTTTCACCTCTCAGATTGAACCAAAGACAGTTAATGAAGCTTTAGCCGATGAAAACTGGGTACAAGCAATGCAAGAAGAATTATTGCAGTTTGAGAAGTTGGGTGTGTGGAAGCTTGAAGACCTACCAGAAAATCAGAAAGCAATTGATACAAAATGGGTCTTTAAGTGTAAACGTGATGATAGAGGGGTTATTGTTCGTAACAAAGCTAGGCTTGTTGTCAAGGGATTTCACCAGCAGGAAGGGATAGACTACACGGAAGTCTATATACCAGTGGCTCGATTGGAATCTATTCGAATTTTTCTAGCTTTTGCATCATGGAAAGGATTTAAGGTCTATCAGTTGGATGTCAAATCGGCTTTTTTGTATGGCAAATTACACGAGAAGGTGTACATAGGACAACCACCGGGGTTTGTCGATCCACTTAACAAGAAGAAAGCGTACCTACTGGATAAAGCACTCTATGGTCTACACCAAGCACCGAGAGATTGGTACGAGACGTTGTCGCAACATCTCGTCGGAAACGGCTTTATCAGAGGAACTGTGGATAGTACTCTTTTCACCAGAGAAGTTGATTGTAACATCCATCAAAAAACGGGTTTCCAAAACCCGCTTCGTTTTATTAATCGGATATCCAGTTATAAATTTTCGTTGCGTATTTAATGCTCAAATTAATTTTAAACAATACATAATAAATAAACATTTTAGAATTTAAAAACTATAATCATTAAATGGTAAAAACAAGTGCTAAAAAAATAAGATCAAGCTGCCGGGTTTCGAACCCGGGTCAGCCGGATCAAACAAACAAACATCTCACCACTCCGCCACTTGACTCGTTTGTGATAACTATTAAAACAAATAATATTTATAATAAAACTCGAAATCAAATTTAGTAATCAGCGCGCCCAATCCGCAGTCGCCGGAATTACCGACGATTTCTCGAGACTTCGACCGTTTCCTTTGACTGAACGCGTGTATTAACTTCGACATCGGTTATAACCGATGTCTAATCTCGCAATCCCAGTCATAACCGCCAGAAAAGTTTTGACCACGAATCAAGATCAAATTCGGACTCGATTCATTATGTTTCTTCCCTATAAATACACACCCAAGTCTCTGGTAACCTTTTCGCTCAAAATCGCACAATTTATCGAAGTCTTAGCACTCGCCGGAGAAATTCTGCACTCGCCGAACTTTCACCGGAAAACCGAGACTTACACCAAATCGGTAAATTTCTCGACTCTTTCGTTTTCAATCCATTGTTAGACATATACTAACTTCAATCCTTCAACCAGAATCGGTTCCAGACGACGTTGCCGGAAATTCTGCACTTGCCGGAAAATCTCTGGAAATTCTGACTGTAAATCGGTACAATCATCTAAACCCCCTGATATCTCTTGTTTAGTCACTTAATTTCACAACTCATTGATCAAAACTGTTAATTAATCCGCTCAGACGGAGATCACCAATCAGAGCCGACGCCCCCTTGCCGGAAATCTGAATTAAACACGCTGTTGTGGTACATTCTGTTCTTTAATCTCGTTTACAATTACATTTCAACTAATTATAAGTTTTGATAATCAAGTTAAACAAAACAGTCGGAACTCTCTGATCTGGGTGTTTGTAAACGAAGAAGACGATGTCAGGAATAAGCATAAGTATAATTAAAATCACATAATCAAACGGGTTAGACACACAGTCCAGCGGTGGACTATGTGCGCAAACAAAGCCAACGTCACGAGTTCGAATCTTACAACGTACCGACTTTCAGAATTTAAACCAACCTTTTTAAAACTGAATTAGAACGAGTCACAGCATGTTTATAAGAGTAATATAAACCGTAATTTAAACAGATTAGACACACAGCCCAACTCGTTGGGCAGTGCGCATACGAATCGAAGGACCCGAGTTCGACTCCGGGTCCCTGCAGCGGTTCGGCCATTTTTAAATCATTTCAATATTAACTCAAATAAAATAAAAATTAATTAGGATATATATAATTAAAACAGAGAATATTTCGGGTTAGACACGTAGCTCAGTTGGTAGAGCTGCGTGCACGCGTACGAGAGGTCTCGGGTTCGAACCTCACTCAGTGCACACTCAACCATAGTCTGACCGGTCAACGGTCCGGTCAATGGTCAACGGCCGGTCAACGGTCAACAAAAGTCAAAATTTTTTATTTCTTTTTATTTATTTATTTAATTTAAAAATCAATTAAAAACACTTAAAAATAATATTTTTAAAGTTAGAAAATGTCCCTTAAACTCACAAATATAAATCTAACAATCCCATTAAGAACACTAGTTAAAAATATTAACCTCAAATAAAAGTTTATTTATTTATCGAATTATTATGTTATTATTTAGGTTAGTTTCTCTCGTGGTTAAATTCAAATTCGTGCGCATTCATCATCAATCCAAGAAAACGCACTCACTGTGAGTGAATTCTTACAAATTCTCCTTTTTATTCATGTTTTGGGGTGTATCATGTGTCGCTTAAATTAATTCGCTTATTCAAACTCGTGCTATTACCATTATATGATCTAAACTTATATTGTAAATATTGTTTGTTGTGATTGTGTGTTTACATATTGTCAAGTTACGTGCAAAGCATTCATTAGGCCCATCAGTTCCTTGTGGGAGACGAGTTGAACAACGCGTGCCTCAAAATCATTCATTAGGCCTATCAGTTCCTCGTGGGATACGAGTTGAACATTGCGTGCCTCAAAATCAATCATTTGGTGTATGTGTGTGCAATAATTAATATTATGTGTTTTGTGATTAAATTTACATCTACGTTTACTCATATGTGGTTATGCACTTTATTTTAAAATCGATACAATAAACACGTTTAAATGTTTTTCATAGGATTCACTCGCCAACTTTTTATTGACCCAAAAACCCTATTTTACACATGGTACAGGTGGACAGGTTGAAGCAAGGGACACATAGGAAATTGCCTTAGAAGAAAAATAATGAAGTCTTGAAAGATGTATAGAACATGTTGTACTTGTATTATTGATTGTAATGATTCTCCTTTATAAATATGGAACTTTATAATAAATGTCATGAGCTTTGATGAAAACCCAATCATGCCCCGATCACCTTTTCCGCTGCGGGTCGGGGTGTGACAGATTGGTATCAGAGCTTTTGACTATAGGGATATAGGATAGGTTATTAGACCCTTAGAGCCTATACTATAGTTGATTAGATTTTAATTGTTTATGTGGTTACATGCAAACTCATGATGTTTATTTGTTTCATATTTATTACATACACAAATGCATGCAAACACTTCCACTATCATATTGTGTGATATTTAATAAGTTATACTTATTGTCAAACCTAACATGCTTACATATACATTCATCACGCATATTTCAATGTTCACATATTCAAGTCATCCTCATATTTCTTTATTCAAGATTTTGTCGCATTTTTCGTTTTTCAATCCCATCAAAGTGAGTTCTACGACGGGCATGTAGTAACCGTAAGCGTACAAGTACCGGTATTCGGAACGTCCTGTCTAGGTTGGCATTCGTATAAATCCAATATAACGGACAAGTTTGCCTACCTAGGGACTAACGATGAGAGTACGAAGGACCTATTAGGCCAAATCATGCCACACCAAACGTCGTTCGAACTAACCCCACTTTGAGGTGTCACCGTGTCCACACCTGGATGCACTCCGAATTTCATATGTTACCTACATATTTCTCGATTTTCTCTGGGTTTTAGTGTACGTTACCAGGCTAACACATGCGAACCATATGAAAGACCCGGTAATCATGGGGGCCCACATGATTACGAAGGTGAAGTATGGCGGCATGCAAGGCCCAATTACGAGCAAAGCCCAAGACATCCTATGGATGTAGTAAATTTATTATTCTTCATTTATTTTATGAATGCTCATTCCTAAATACGACACATGATCCCTAAAACATCAAACTCATACTCTTGATACGTGTTTCTTGTAGATGTCTTCTAGCCTCTCTCGTAAAAAAATGAAATCAGGAAAATCCCGCGAACGCATGGCTGCCCAAATCGCTCAACAAATGGCTGCCGTAATACCCAACATCGTAATTCAAGTACAACAGGCCCTTACCGCTAATCCCGTCAACCCAATCCACCAAGAAGATCAAAACACTGTCAATCCTCCCCAAAAGCCACTAAATGCACCTTCAAGCATTTCAAATCCTGCGATCCTCCAAAATACGAAGGTACTGAAGGTGTCACCGCTCTCCTCCATTGGTTTGAGGAGATGGAAAACACTTTTCTCAATTGCGACTGTCCCGATGATCGCAAGGTGCGATATGCTACCGGTCATTTGTGTAGAGTAGCACTTACATGGTGGAATACAGAGAAGGCCAAGCGAGTTATTGAGAATGCTATGACTTTGACTTGGGAAGAATTGAGGGAGATTATGACAAAACGTTTCTGTCCAAGAAGCGAAATCAAGAAATTGGAAGATGAGTTCTATTCTTTGAAACAAAAAGAGGGCGACCACACCACATACAACAAGAGATTCCTTGAGTTAATCAAATGGTCCCCAACTTGTTCACTCCCCTCTACCGTTTGATCGAGCACTACATTTGAGGTCTTCCTTCAAAGATTCAAGACCCTGTAATAAGTACCACACCTGCAACTTTGGAAGCAGCAATGGAGTTAGCCACAGAGCTCACCGAAAACTGAATACGGAATAAAGACTTCACAGAGGAGAAGAAGAAGGATAAAGCATCAGCTGAAACCTCAAACTCCACCCAAACCGAATCCCCTTCTCAACCCACTTCTAATAGAAAACGAGATGGGCAAATTTTCGCTGTCACTCAACACAATCAACCAGCTTCACAAGCCGTACCCCTCCAAGCTATCCCAATTACTCAAATAGCACCAACTCAACTTACCCAAATAAGAAACCTTACTTTGGACCTCACCCTCAATGCAACACCTGTTTTTATCACCATCCATCTACCTTGCCTTGTCGACTATGTGCGAATTGTGGACGCTATGGTCATTTGAGCAAGGTTTGCCGCACCTCTCAAAACCAAACCTCACCCCCTACTCAAAACATGATCCAAACATATCAACAACCCCAATCCCCCATGTTTCCATATGTTCGAGCTTGTTTTAATTGTGGCGACCCTACCCACTTTAGAAACACATGCCCTCGATTGGTTAACATCATAAACGCCCAAGCTCAAGCAAACCAGTTAACCAAGCAAATCAAGCAAACCCAACTCCACCACTAGCAAGAGGAAGAGCTTGAAACATCAACACCAATCCAATAGAAGATAATTGTAACATCCGTAAAAAAACGGATTTACCAAACCCGCCCCGTTTATTAACCGAACGATCAGTTAAAAATTTCGTTGCGTATTTAATGCCCAAAATAATTGTAAACGATACATAATTAATAAATATATTGGAATATATAATTTATATTTGAAAAAGTATTAAAAATCGTGATTTAAAAATAAAAAGTTGCTGCCGGGTTTCGAACCCGGGTCAGTCAACTGGTTACAAGCAAAGAATTAACACTTAACCATCCAACCTGCGCCACTTATGTTTCTTGTTAATAAATGGAAAAAATTAATTCATAACATGAATCTAAATTTCAAAACCGACGCGCCTATTTGCAGTCGTCGGAAATCCCGACTATCTCGCCAAGATTCGACGGTTTCTTCAGTTTTAACGTAAACATTCACTACTACATCGGTTATAACCGACGCCTGAACCCGCGACGCAAGTCATAACCGCCGGAAAACGTAATGACCAACGAATCAAGACGGAAATCGGACCAAATTCATCGATGTCCCGCCCTATAAATACCTCCTCAAACCTCTGCTAGCTTTTTCGCTCACAATCACACATTTACCCGACATAATTCCACTCGCCGGAAAAGTTCTGCACCTCGCCGGAAAACCGAGCCCTTCACTTCTGAGCCTTACTGAACCCCCAGAGCTTATACCGAAGTCACCCACATTTATCTCAAGCTCGTTGTAGACTCTCTGCCGCAAGACATACGTCGCCGAAGTTTCTGCTGTCACCAGAGTTTCACCGGAGAAACAGAGGAGTCCAGTTCGGTATACCTTACGCCTAATCCTTCATTCTTTTTATTTAATCTCGCATGTAATTAACCACCAGACACTAACGAACTTGATTAAATCTTCGAACCAGTCGGACTTCCGATTCTGGTTAAATCCAACGAAGAAGACGAAGTTTTTCTGTTGTCTATAAGTTTAATTTAAATCAAGATATAACTCGGGTTAGACACACAGTCCAGCGGTGGACTGTGTGCAAATTAAACACGCTCACGTCCCGAGTTCGATTCTTGTCCCGCGCATGCTTACCTTGATAAAAATGTTCTTTTTTTTTACTAAACCGGATTCATTTCACATAGATGTTAAATTTAATAAAAACCGGAATAATAACCAAGATAGACACATAGTCCAGTGGTGGACTGTGTGCGCATTTAAAGCACAGGTCACGAGTTCAAGTCCGGACTACCGCACCATCCGGACAATTATCAAGCTTTTTAAATAAGGCATAAATGAAATTATTTAATTGTATATAACTATAATAAAAATCAGATTATATAACAAGTTAAACACACAGTCCAGCGGTGGACTGTGTGTTAACCTAAACCACAGGTCCCGGGTTCGAGACCTGTGGAGGACGCCGGTTCGATACATTTAAATCATTTTTAAAAAATAAATGATTTTCAGTTTAATTCAATTAGTATATAAATAGAATTGAAAACAGAAATATTTCGGGTTAGACACGTAGCTCAGTTGGTAGAGCTGCGTGCACGCGTACGGGATGTCTCGGGTTCGAGCCTCACCCAGCGCATACATACACACATACGAACCGGTCAACAGTCAAAGTCAATGGTCAATGGTCAACGGTCAACGGTCAACGGTCAAAAAAGTCAACATTTTTTATTATTTTTATTTATTTATTTTATTTAAAAATCAATTAAAAATACTTAAAAATAACATTTTTAAAGTTAGAAAATAGCCTTAAACTCACAAAAATACACCCCACAATCCTACTAAAATGGATTAATAAAATCCGTTTACTTACCGAACCATTATGCCATTATCTAGGTTAATTTCACTCGTGGTTAAAACAACTTCGTGCGCATTCAACATCATCAACCGAACGCACCCAATGTGAGTGAATCTTACAACTCCCCCTTTTAATTACATGTTTTGGGGTGTGTCATGTGTCACGAAATTAACTCGTTTATTTAAACTGGTGCCATACCATATTGTGATCTAAACTTAGATTGTATACATTGTTTGTAGTTATGTATTTCATATTGTCAATTTATATGCAATTCATTCATTAGGCCCATCAGTTCCTCGTGTGAGACGAGTTGAGCAACGCGTGCCTCAAAACAAATCCATTATTGTTCGTGTGTGTATTATTTAGTTTATATTGTTTGTAGATACGTATTTCATATTGTCAAGTTTATGCAATTCATTCATTAGGCCCATCAGTTCCTCGTGAGAGACGAGTTGAGCAACGCGTGTCTCAAAACGATCCATTATTGTTCATGTGTGTATTATTTAATATTAAATTGATTGGTGAATAAGTTTACATCTATTTTTACTCATGTGTGGTTGTGCACTTTATTTTATAATCAATTAAATAAACTTGTTCAAATGTTTTCCATAGGATTCACTCGCCAACTTTTTGTTGATCCAAAAACCCTTTTTACACATGATACAGGTGAACAGGATGAAGCAAGGAAAACATAGGAAATGCCTTAGAAGAAAACAATGAAGCCTAGATTGATGTTAGGACATGATGTAATAATGATTGTATAATTCCCTTTAAAATTGTATTAATGAATATGAAACGTTATAATAAATGTCATGAGCTTTGATGATAACCCAATCATGCCCCGATCACATTTTCCGCTGCGGGTCGGGGTGTGACAGATTGGTATCAGAGCCATGACTATAGGGATATAGGATAGGTTATTAGACCCTTAGAGCCTATACTATAGTTTGCCTAAATTTTAAATTGTTTAGGTGGTTACATACAAACTTATGATATTTATTTGTTTCATATTTGTTTATACTTACAGTCAAACATACATACTTATATACATATTCATCATACATATTTCAATGTTCATATATTCAATTCATCTTCATACTTTTGTTATTCAAAGATTTTGTTGCAATTTTCAAATCTCATCAAAGTAAGTTCTGCGACGGGCATGTAGTAACTGGAAGGGTACAAGTACCGGTAGTCGGAACGTCCTGTCTAGGTTGGCATTCGTATAAATCCAATATAACGGACCAGTTTGCCTACCTGGGGACTAACGATGAGAGTACGAAGGACCTATTAGGCCAAAGCATGCCACACCAAATGTCGTTCGAACTAACCCACTTTGAGGTGTCACCGTGTCTACACCTGGACACATTCCGAATATCATACGTTATATACATATTTCTCGATTTTCTCCGGGTTTTAGTGTACGTAACCAGGCTAACACATGCGAACCATATGAAAAACCTAGTATTCATGGGGGCCCACATGATTACGAAGGTGAAGTATGGCGGCATGTAGGGCCTAATGACGAGCAAAGCCCAAGACATCCTATGGATGTAGTAGATTTATTTTTCTATAATTATTTTATGAATGTTCATTCCTAAATGCGACCCATGAACCCAAAAACATCCAACTCATACTCTTGACATGTATTCCTTGTAGATGTCTTCTAGCCTTGCCCGTAGGAGGATGAGAGCAGGAAAAGCCCGCGAGCGCATGGCTGCCCAAATCGCTCAACAAATGGCTGCCATAATACCCAACATTGTAATCCAAGTCCAACAAGCACTTACCGCGAATCCTGTCAATCAAGAAGATCAACACGTTATCAACCCTCCCCCAAATACCACTAAATGCACCTACAAGCATTTCAAATCATGCGACCCTCCAAAATACGAAGGGACTGAAGGTGTCACCGCTCTCCTCCATTGGTTTGAAGAAATGGAGAACACTTTTCAAAATTACGATTGCCCCGATGATCGCAAAGTGCGATATGCTACCGGTCGATTATATGGGATAGCACTTACTTGGTCGAATACAGAGAAGGCCAAACGAGGTGTTGACGATGCTATGACTTTAACTTGGGATGAATTGAAGGAAATCATGACTCAGACAATTTTGCCCAAGGAGGAAATCAAGAAATTAGAAGATGAGTTTTATTCGTTGAAGCAAAAGGAAGGAGACCACACCACATACAACAAAAGATTCCTCGAGTTACATCAAATGGTTCCCAACTTGTTCACTCCCCTTTACCGTTTGATCGAGCACTACATTCGAGGTCTTCCGTCAAAGATTCAAGACTCTGTAATAAGTACCACGCCTACAACTTTGGAAGCAGCAATGGAGCTAGCTACAGAGCTCACCGAGAACCGAATCCGGAACAAAGACTTCAAGGAGGAGAAGAAGAAGGATAAAGCATCGACTGAAACTTCAAACTCCACCCAAACCGAATCCCCTTCTCAACCCATTTCTAAGAGAAAAAGAGACGGGCAACTTTTCGCTACTTCCAACGTAATCAACCAGTTTTACAAGCCATACCCATCCAAGCTATCCCAATCACTCAAGTAGCACCCAACTCAACTTACCAAATAAGAAACCATACCTTGGACCTCACCCTCGATGTAACACCTATTTTTATCACCATCCTCTTACCTTACCTTGTCGACTGTGTGCAACTTGTGGACGCTATGGTCATTTGAACAAGGTTTGCCGCACCCCTCAAAACCAAATCTCTCCCCCTACTCAAAACATGATACAAACCTATCAACAACCCCAATACCCCATGTTCCCATATGTTCGAGCTTGTTTCAATTGTGGCGACCCTACCCACTTTAGAAACACGTGCCCTCGATTGGTTAACATCATAAACGCTCAAACTCAATCAAATCCAGTTAACCAAGTAAATCAAGAAAACCAAATCACTAGGCCACCAGCAAGAGGAAGAGTTTTCAACATCAACGCCAATCCTGACGAAGATAATGACGGCCCAAACGAAACCACCCAACTAGTCCTCTTCACCGGAAATCAAGATTCAACTCCAATCGTTTAGTTTTATGTTTTTCTTTATCACATAGAACCAATCATAACTTAAGGATAAAGCCAATGGGAATTTGACAAGAATATGGTGGATACGCCGCTGGTACTTCCTATATATAAGTATTCTTGTCAAAGGATCAGATGCATTGTCAGGCGGTTATGAGAAGTTCTATGTAGGATTTAGTAATTTCTTGGTAACTAATCATAACTTGAGGATAAAACCAACGAAAATTTGACAAGAATATGGTGGATACGCCGCTGGTACTTCCTATATATAAGTATTCTTGCCAAAGGATCAGAGGCATTATCAAGCGGTTATGAGAAGTTCCATGTAGGATTTAGTATTGTCTTGGTTGAAATTTGTGTTACATTTATATCATCTCGCCATTTAAAGAAATTGGATTGTGTTCCATTTCTACATAAACTAACCTCTCCATCATAACAAACGAGAGAGGAACTGTCACCATTCAAACATATATGCTATCAGAATGTGGATTCAAATATTGGTTGTTGTGTTATTTATGTTCTAGAGTTACATCATAGGACCAATCATAACTTACTGATAAAACCAATGAAAATTTGACAAGAATATGGTGGATACACCGCTGGTACTTCCTATATATAAGGTATTCTTGTCAAAGGATCAGAGGCATTGTCAGACGGTTATGAGAAAGTTCTATGTAGGATTTAGTAATTTCTTGGTACATTAGTTGTTGTGTTTATTTATGTTCTAGAGTCATATCATAGAACCAATCATAACTTACCGATAAAAACAATGAAAATTTGACAAGAATATGGTGGATACTCTGCTGGTACTTCCTATATATAAGTATTCTTGTCAAAGGATCAGAGGTATTGTTAGACGGTTATGAGAAGTTCCATGTAGGTTGTAGTATTAGAAGTTTTGCTTTAGGATATAACCATATCCTTCCAAACATATCAAAACTCTTACGCATGATATCATATTTAGCGAATCAACTCGGCTTATCAATATTTTATCGTAGACAACAAAAAGCGATTCCTGTAACAGGGTACTTAACCCTTACAAGGGACGTTACCGCCTCAAACAAAATTTAAACTCTTACTCTTCTTCTAAGTATGTAACTGTCAAACTAAACACCATCATTCTTTTTAGTCAAATATATCACTACTTAAATTTCGGGACGAAATTTCTAAAAAGCAGGGGACACTATAACATCCATCAAAAAACGGATTTACCAAACCCGCCCCGTTTATTAACCGAACGATCAGTTAAAAATTTCGTTGCGTATTTAATGCCCAAAATAATTTTAAACGATACATAATTAATAAATATATTGGAATATATAATTCATATTTGAAAAAGTATTAAAAATCGTGATTTAAAAATAAAAAGTTGCTGCCGGGTTTCGAACCCGGGTCAGTCAACTGGTTACAAGCAAAGACTTAACACTTAACCATCCAACCACTGCGCCACTTATGTTTCTTGTTAATAAATGGAAACAATTAATTCATAACATGAATCTAAATTTCAAAACCGACGCGCCTATTTGCAGTCGTCGGAAATCCTGACTATCTCGCCAAGATTCGACGGTTTCTTCAGTTTTAACGTAAACATTCACTACTACATCGGTTATAACCTACTCCTGAACCCGCGACGCAAGTCATAACCGCCGGAAAATGTAATGACCGACGCAAGTCAAAGTCAATGGTCAATGGTCAACGGTCAACGTCAACGGTCAAAAAGTCAACATTTTTTATTATTTTTATTTATTTATTTTATTTAAAAATCAATTACAAATACTTAAAATTAACATTTTTAAAGTTAGAAAATAGCCTTAAACTCACAAAAATACACCCCACAATCCTACTAAAATGGATTAATAAAATCCGTTTACTTACCGAACCATTATGCCATTATCTAGGTTAATTTCACTCGTGGTTAAAACCACTTCGTGCGCATTCAACATCATCAACCGAACGCACCCAATGTGAGTGAATCTTACAACTCCCCTTTTTAATTACACGTTTTGGCGTGTGTCATGTGTCACGAAATTAACTCGTTTATTTAAACTGGTGCCATACCATATTGTGATCTAAACTTAGATTGTATACATTGTTTGTAGTTATGTATTTCATATTGTCAATTTATATGCAATTCATTCATTAGGCCCATCAGTTCCTTGTGTGAGACGAGTTGAGCAACGCGTGCCTCAAAACAAATCCATTATTGTTCGTGTGTGTATTATTTAGTTTATATTGTTTGTAGATACGTATTTCATATTGTCAAGTTTATGCAATTCATTCGTTAGGCCCATCAGTTCCTCGTGAGAGACGAGTTGAGCAACGCGTGCCTCAAAACGATCCATTATTGTTCATGTGTGTATTATTTAATATTAAATTGATTGGTGAATAAGTTTACATCTATTTTTACTCATGTGTGGTTGTGCACTTTATTTTATAATCAATTAAATAAACTTGTTCAAATGTTTTCCATAGGATTCACTCGCCAACTTTTTGTTGATCCAAAAACCCTTTTTACACATGATACAGGTGAACAGGATGAAGCAAGGAAAACATAGGAAATGCCTTAGAAGAAAACAATGAAGCCTAGATTGATGTTAGGACATGATGTAATAATGATTGTATAATTCCCTTTAAAATTGTATTAATGAATATGAAAAGTTATAATAAATGTCATGAGCTTTGATGATAACCCAATCATGCCCCGATCACCTTTTCCGCTGCGGGTCGGGGTGTGACAATAATAACGGCCCAAACGAATCACCCAACTAGCTTTCCCTCACCAAGAGTCAAGACTCAACTCCACCGTTTAGTTTTAATGTTTTCTTTAAGTTATCTCAATCTTTACGTCTCCCAGTTATAAATTGGGAATTTATGTATCCAAGAATTTTAATGCGAATTGATATTAAAGTTTTGATTTATACTCATTGATTTAACATTCATACCATCAAACATCTCGACATACCTCGATCACATCATTTAAAGAAGTTGGGTTGTGTCTCACTTTTACATAGACAAACCCCTTCATCATAACAAACCAGAGAGGTACTGTCATCATTCAGTGATGTATCCTTTTAGAATTAAGACTCAAGCTTTGGTTGTTGTGTTTGTTTATGTTTTAGAGTCACATAGAATAGATCATAATTTACTGATAAAGCCAATGAAAATTTGACAAGAATATGGTGGATACGCCGCTGGTACTTCCTATATATAAGTATTCTTGCCAAAGGATAAGAGGCATTGTCAGGCGGTTATGAGAAGTTCCATGTAGGTTTTAGTAATGTCATGGTTGAAGGTTTTGTTTTATACTCACTGATTTAGCATTCATATCATCATGCATCTCGACGTATCTCAATCTCATCATTCAAAGAAGTTGGGTTGTGTCTCACTTTTACCTAGACTAACCCCTTCATCATAACAAACCAGAGAGGTACTGTCATCATTCAATCATGTATACTTTCAAATTTGAGACTCAAGTTTTGGTTGTTGTGTTTGTTTATGTTTTAGAGTCACATAGAACTAATCATAATTTGCTGATAAAGCCAATGAAAATTTGACAAGAATATGGTGGATACGCCGCTGGTACTTCCTATATATAAGTATTCTTGCCAAAGGATCAGAGGCATTGTCAGGGGGTTATGAGAAGTTCCATGTAGGTTTTAGTGGTAGAAGTTTTGTGTTAGGATATAACCTTATCTTTCCAAATGTATCGATTCTCTCAAAACTCTTGTGCATGAGATCATACCTAGTCAATCAACTCTGTTTATCAATATTCCTTATCTTAGGCATCAAAAAGCGATTCCTGTAGCAGGGTATTCAACCCTTACTAGGAACGTTACCGCCTCAAATAAAATTTAAACTCTTACCCCTTCGGAGTATGTCATTGTCAAAACAACCCTCCTTTCGAGTCAAACATACCACTACTTAAATTTCGGGACGAAATTTCTAAAAGTAGGGGATACTGTAACATCCGTCAAAAAACGGGTTTCCAAAACCCGCTTCGTTTTATTAATCGAATATCCAGTTATAAATTTTCGTTGCGTATTTAATGCTCAAATTAATTTTAAACAATACATAATTAATAAACATTTTAGAATTTAAAAACTATAATCATTAAATGGTAAAAACAAGTGCTAAAAAAATAAAATCAAGCTGCCGGGTTTCGAACCCGGGTCAGCCGGATCAAACAAACAAACATCTCACCACTCCGCCACTTGACTCGTTTGTGATAACTATTAAAACAAATAATATTTATAATAAAACTCGAAATCAAATTCAGTAATCAGCGCGCCCAATCCGCAGTCGCCGGAATTACCGACGATTTAGCGAGACTTCGACCGTTTCCTTTGACTGAACGCGTGTATTAACTTCGACATCGGTTATAACCGATGTCTAATCCCGCAATCCCAGTCATAACCGCCAGAAAAGTTTTGACCACGAATCAAGATCAAATTCGGACTCGATTCATTCTGTTTCTTCCCTATAAATACACACCCAAGTCTCTGGTAACCTTTTCGCTCAAAATCGCACAATTTATCGAAGTCTTAGCACTCGCCGGAGAAATTCTGCACTCGCCGGACTTTCACCAGAAAACCGAGACTTACACCAAATCGGTAAATTTCTCGACTCTTTCGTTTTCAATCCATTGTTAGACATATACTAACTTCAATCCTTCAACCAGAATCGGTTCCAGACGACGTTGCCGGAAATTCTGCACTCGCCGGAAAATCTCTGGAAATTCTGAAATCACATTGTAAATCGGTACAATCATCTAAACCCCCTAATATTCTTGTTTAGTCACTTAATTTCACAACTCATTGATTAAAACTGTTAATTAATCCGCTTAGACGGAGATCACCAATCAGAGCCGACGCCCCCTTACCGGAAATCTGAATTTAAACACGCTGTTGTGGTACATTCTGTTCTTTAATCTCGTTTACAATTACATTTCAACTAATTATAAGTTTTGATAATCAAGTTAAACAAAACATCGGAACTCTCTGATCTGGGTGTTTGTAAACGAAGAAGACGAAGTCTAGGAATAAGCATAAGTATAATTAAAATCACATAATCAAACGGGTTAGACACACAGTCCAGCGGTGGACTGTGTGCGCAAACAAAGCCAACGTCACGAGTTCGAATCTTACAACGTACCGACTTTCAGAATTTAAACCAACCTTTTTAAAACTGAATCAGAACGAGTCACAACATGTTTATAAGAGTAATATAAACCGTAATTTAAACATATTAGACACACAGCCCAACTGGTTGGGCTGTGCGCATACAAACCGAAGGACCCGAGTTCGACTCCGGGCCCTGCAGCGGTTCGGCCATTTTTAAATCATTTCAATATTAACTCAAATAAAATAACAATTAATTAGGATATATATATAATTAAAACAGAGAATATTTCGGGTTAGACACGTAGCTCAGTTGGTAGAGCTGCGTGCACACGTACGAGAGGTCCCGGGTTCGAACCTCACTCAGTGCACACTCAACCACAGTCCGACCGGTCAACGCCTCAACGTCAGGCCGGTCAACGGCCAACAAAAGCCAAAATTTTTTATTTCTTTTTATTTATTTATTTAATTTAAAAATCAATTAAAAACACTTAAAAATAATATTTTTAAAGTTAGAAAATGTCCTTAAACTCACAAAAATAAATCTAACAATCCCGTTAAGAACACTAATTAAAAATATTAATCTCAAATAAAAGTTTGTTTATTTATCGAATTATTATGTTATTATTTAGGTTAGTTTCTCTCGTGGTTAAATCCAAATTCGTGCGCATTCATCATCAATCCAAGAAAACGCACCCATTGTGAGTGGATTCTTACAAATTCCCCTTTTTATTCATGTTTTGGGGTGTATCATGTGTCGCTTAAATTAATTCGCTTATTCAAACTCGTGCCATTACCATTATATGATCTAAACTTATATTGTAAATATTGTTTGTTGTGATGTGTGTTTACATATTGTCAAGTTACGTGCAAAGCATTCATTAGGCCCATCCGTTCCTCGTGGGAAACGAGTTGAACAACGCGTGCCTCAAAATCATTCATTAGGCCCATCAGTTCCTCGTGGGAGACGAGTTGAACATTGCGTACCTCAAAATCAATCATTTGGTGTATGTGTGTGCAATAATTAATATTATGTGTTTTGTGATTAAATTTACATCTACGTTTACTCATATGTGGTTATGCACTTTATTTTAAAATCGATACAATAAACACGTTTAAATGTTTTTCATAGGATTCACTCGCCAACTTTTTGTTGACCCAAAAACCCTATTTTTACACATGGTACAGGTGGACAGGTTGAAGCAAGGGACACATAGGAAATTGTCTTAGAAGAAAAATAATGAAGTCTTGAAAGATGTATAGAGCATGTTGTACTTGTATTATTGATTGTAATGATTCTCCTTTAAAAGAAATAATAAATATGGAACTTTATAATAAATGTCATGAGCTTTGATGAAAACCCAATCATGCCCCGATCAACTTTTCCGCTGCGGGTCGGGGTGTGACATTGATGGCCATCTGATTATAATTCAATTCTACATTGACGACATCATCTTTGGATCTACAAAGGATAGTCTCTGCAAGGAGTTTGAGGGAATCATGAAAAAGAAATTTGAAATGTCCTCGATGGGCGAAATGAAGTTCTTTCTTGGTTTGCAAGTAGATCATCTTCCGGGTGGTATTTTCATTCACCAGACTAAGTATGTTCACGACATCTTGAAGAAGTTTGGAATGGAAAGCTTGAAGCCTCTATCTACATCTCTTGCATTAAATCATGGCATTTGTGTTTACGAGACCGGAGCCAAAGTTGACGAGACGTTATACAGACCGATGATTGGATCACTGATGTATCTGACGGCATCGCGCCCAGATATTATATATCCAACCTGCCTATGCGCCAGATATCAGTCAAGGCCGAGGATCTTACACATGCAGATCATGAAGCGTATCTTCAAATATCTGAAAGGATGCCCAAGCACCGGCTTGTGGTACCCGAAGAACGACAATTTTGACCTCACAGGCTATGCTGATTCCGATTTTGGTGTAGATAAGTTGAATTCAAAATCAACTACAGAAGGATGCCAGTTCTTCAGAACAATAATGGTAACCTGGCAGTGTAAGAAACAGACTACGGTCTCTCTCTCTACCTGTGAAGCTGAGTATATGTCGGCCTCCAGCTGTTGTTCACAGATTCTGTGGATTCAACAGCAGATGAGAGACTACGTCTGCAATTTCTAGACACTCCGCTGTATGTTGATAACAAGGAAGCCATCGATATAACTAAAAATCCGGTTCATCAGTCACGCACAAAACACATTGAAATTCGTTATCATTTCATTCGTGATTGCTACGAAAAGAAATTGGTACGAATAGAAAAAATCCACACCGACGAACAAAAGGCTGATTTTTATACCATACCATTTTCTTTGTCACGATTTAAATACTTGCTGAGAATTAATGGTATGAAAAATTTACTGACATGTGCGGATGCTGAGGTTGAATACGGATCGGACGACGAGTTCGCGTGATCCACATTGGTTTGTAAATTTTTTTCTAGTTTAGAATTTTATTAAAAACTAAAATCCAAAAAGATGCTTTTGATTTTAGGGGGAGAAATGTTAGAGAAAATACAAAAACATTCGAAAATTTTAAAATCCAAAAACATATAAAAATTCAAAATGTACAAAAACATTGAAAAAGAGAAAAAGAATTCAGTGTCATAAAAGGAAATGATAGTACATCAGTGGACTATTACAGTATGCTAAAGAAATGTAAAGTTTAAATGTAATAAACGAGTCTTACTGTGGATGTGTCGATAGGCTTAACATGTTCAGTAAATTGCTTTCGAGATATAAACTAAATTTTATAACTGCTTAATCTTGTGGATTAACACATCTTGGATATATGGAATTAGTACTCTGAAATTTCTTTTGAAAGATTGCCTGATTCTGAGATATGAGGTCTTTATAGATAGTTGATATCTGGGGTATTATATAAGTTCTTCTGATTTTGCGGAAGCAATGGCCTAGAACTTCTATAATACTTTCGCTTTAAACCCTCAAAATGCATGCCATATTGAAAAGTATCGAAAGATATAATCATATGCAATGCTGAAAATATTCCTTAAGTGGAACACACCTTAAAGTCGAGCCTTCATCTCTTTGTCTGTACGGTAGTACTAACCTGAGCTCTCAATGACTCGCACAACCCAGATACAGATATCAATTACGCTATATTCACCTGTAAGATGAAACCTAGGGAATCTGGATACGAGAGTATATTCAAGAAGTGGGAACCATAGATAAGTCAAGTTTCATTAATTTTACCTTAACATATCTTGAAACAGTTGAGAAATGTGGTAAAGTTTAAGTGGACAAACATATCGACAATCTAGGTAAACGAGTTTAAAACTTAAAGTCATCTAAAGGTCAACGATACTGGTGATATGTCTCAATCAACTGATATGATTCTTAGACACGAATTCACAAAAATATGTCTATAAATATGTTTGTACATAGTTTACATTGCTTATTTCATTATATTTTAGTTTTAAAGATTAAAATCAAAAAGATTTTCGGTGTGTTTTAGCATAAACTTATAAAAATACAAAAAGATTTTATTTCTACATTTGTTTTCAGCAAACCAATGTTGGAGAACGGATCTTCGAAGTCTGGTAAGGTGCTAGAACTGGTGGGAATCTCTTTGACAACGGGCTGGGAGCTAATCTGTTAATCTGAAAAGGAAAATTGATAAAAAGTTCATTAATTTGAAACTTTGTTTTTGAAAATATCAACAGTTTGTCATAACGGGTCAAACCAGGGTCATTAACTTGGACTCGGCAGAAAAATCGGTTAACCAAGGTCATTAGCTTGGACTTGGTCAACTGTGGATTTTCATAACTGGTAAAAAGTTGGAAAGTTCAGGGTTAAAAATGAAAATTTTGAAAAAAGTTTGAAATTTTGAGGTTTGGCAAGTTCGGCCGAACTTACTAAACAATTTAAGTTTAACAATCTGCAAGTTCGACCGAACTTGCAGATTGTTGTTTGTTGATTTAAATAATAAGTTCGCTCGAACTTCTCTGGGCCTTCATGTTGGGCTTAACAAGTTCGCCCGAACTTGACATGGTATAAATACCATTCAAGTTCGGCCGAACTCATTTACCTGTTTTCAGAGCGAACTTAATCTCTTAGCAATCTTAAGCAAAATTGGCAATTTTATACGGTTACGCTGCCCATTTTTAGTCAGTTTTTTGTGAATTGCACACCAATAACTATGACATAGGTATTAATTTGGCCTTGAACCGTGTTTTGGACTTAAACGAACTTGATAAAGTTAAAATCTGATAGATTTAGGTGTTGTTGGACAAAATTGAACATTATTCTGAATCTACATCTAAAATCGACCGTATAACTTGATTTGATTGAAGAAAAACGACTGTTTGAATGTTTGAACTTGTTTGGTCTGTTGAAGAAGACGCAAGTTCGGCCTAACTTGTTGTCAAGTTCGACCGGACTTGTCCAAAACATGTTTAATAGATCCAAAAGCATGTTCGACCGAACTTGTTTATTAAATTGTTTTGATCCAATCATGTTCGACCGAACTTAATAAAAAAGTGATTTGTGTAAATTGTAAGTTTGCCCGAACTTGTTCTTTAATGAGAAACATGTATTTCATACATGTTCAGCCGAACTTATATAAAATTGAATAATAAAAAATTGTTGTAAGTTCACCCGAACTTGCATTTGAAAATGATGAACATGTTTATCACATGTTCAGGCAAACTTGATCAAAACAGAATGTTGTAACACCTATCAAGTTCGCCCGAACTTGATTAAAGTGTTAGAAAAAAAATTTTGTGATTTTTTCTCGAAAAGCGTGCTAATTGTTTTATGTCATTTTCAGGCACAGGTTCCAGCACGTGTTATCTCAGTTGAGTTTTCCAAAACTCACAATACATGCATCATGCTTGACAAGTCTATTTGTCCGTCGCTGAAA
The DNA here is from genome assembly GCA_947069175.1 of Scalesia atractyloides. Lineage (NCBI taxonomy): Eukaryota > Viridiplantae > Streptophyta > Magnoliopsida > Asterales > Asteraceae > Scalesia > Scalesia atractyloides. The sequence continues at coordinate 45,888,493 of CAMTDV010000025.1, forward strand.
GAATATGACAGCATTTTGAAGTTTCTCGAAGATAGTCACATTCGGCGTGCAATTACTGAGTGCACCATATCATATCGTTCTCATATTGTTCATTTCTGGATGAACGCAAGTCTGAGCACTGACGAGAAGACAATCTCTTCTACGGTACAAATTGGTGATGAGCTAAAGCCGATCACAGTAACAGAAGGTGATATTCGAAGGATTTTGGAGCTCAAAGACAAAGAATACGATCCAATTCATCTAGATGAAAAGATGGTTCGCGGATGCTTTTTTCGTATGGGCTACAAAGGAAGCGTAAATAAGCCGACGCTAAAGAAAGGGGAAGTGCTTAACCCTACAAGCTTCTGATTCATGCATTGATTCATACATTTAGCCATCGCAAAGACGGTTTAGATGATGTACATGATTATTTGGCTAGCATGGCAACAACGCTTATTTTAAAAAAGCCGTTCAACGTTTCAAAGTTAGTGTTTACTCACATGTCGAAGAACATGGAGGATTCGAGATTGTGTCTATATCCAAGATATATTCAGATGCTAATTGATGAGAAGTATCCTAACATTGCTCGAGATCCGAATGACGTTCTTTATCTAGTTCATCTCGATGAGACTACAGTGAAGAAGCTTATTAAGTTTCAAAAACAAGTTTCAGCTCCTATTGCCAAGCCAGTATTCGGAGCAATTAAAGATTTAGATTATGTCTCGCCACCTGGAAACAAATGGAGAAAGGATGGTAGTGACGATGAGAAAGAACTTAAAGCCAAGCAGGAGTGGTTTAAAGAATCCAAACCAAAGGCAAGGAGTGAATGGTTTTTGAAGGCTGAGGCTGATAAGCCGAAAAAGAAGCGAGCGTCAAAGAAAGTTGAAACTTTGCTTGTTGATGAGGGGGAAACTAAAAATGTTGAAGTAGTTGCTGGATCTAGCGCTGCGGGTGTGGTTGAAAGTCAAGAACAGTGAAGTTGACTCAAGAAGAGGTAATTTCTACTACTTCCGAAAATGAAGAATCTGATAAAGAGCCAGAAAAGACAGAGGCTAAAATTAGAGCAGAAAAAGAAAGGAAATTGGATGCAGATTTTGATCCAAATGCTGAAAAAGAATCTGATGAGGAGAGACCTAAGAAAAAGGCGAAGCGTACAAAGTCTCCTGCAATTGAAATATCTAAGAAGACTACAGGGTCATCTCATACAAAAGGAAAACGAAAGGCGAAGAATGCTCAGAAAGCGGTGAGCAAGAGATATAAGAGTAAGGTACAAAGCACAGAAGCCACACAAGAACCTTCTGGTGCTCAGGAGAAAGGAGCCACACAAGAACCTCCTCCACAAGAACCTCCTGTTAACGTTCATGTCGAAGCTGAAAGGCCAGGAGTTACACAAGAACCTCCTGTGTCTGAATTTGTTGAAGTTCCGATCGCTGAATCGCCTAGTGCTCCAAAGACTTCTATTCCTGAAAGTTCTACACCAAAGAAGTCTACACCGAAAACTACAACACCGAAAGATTCAACACCTAAGACACCAAGGGGAAGTATGTTTGGGGATATGCCACACGGTCCAATCAGTCTTGAAGACTTGGATGAATTTTTCCCAGAGACGAATGCTGAGATGTTAGAAAAACGTGTGAAGGTATTAGAAGATAAAGTTGTACAGATTGAGTTAGAAAAGGCTGAGCTTGTAAAGAAGGTGAATAAAAGCAAAGTTGAAAAAGAAATTCTTGACGATAAGGTAAAGGTGCTTGAGAATGAACGAGAATATTACAAGGCATTGATAGAAAGTCTACAGGACGCAAATGAAAAACTACAGACAGAGATTGCAGAATTAAAGAAAATTCAAGCTTTGAATGATCGAAGATTCATCATATTACAAAAGGTGTTATCTAACAATCTGAATATTGATTTTATCGATGAATACCATCATCTGGATCATCAAGAAGCCAAGGAACGTGCTAAGAGAGAATTGGCTAAGAGTGGTAAAGGAAAGTAGGTTGAGGGTGAAGCCCCTAAATCTACTGCTGAGAAATCTTTCGATGTCCCCGAGAAGCCTACTGAAGATGTTTCAAAAGCTTCTGAGTCTGATATCCAAAAGGTTGACGAATCTGTCAAGCCTTCTAATCCTATTGTTGTTACTAAAGAAAAAGACGATGATGAAGCCGAAAAGGAAGATAAGAATGACAAAGAGGAAGAAGGATATGAAGATGGAATGTTGGGGATGATGATGATGATTTTGATCAGGGTGGTACAAGTTTACAGATCAATGAAGCTAAAGTTTCTGACGAATTTGATTTTTCTGATCTAATGAACGATGAATCGAATAAGATGGAAGATAAAAGCCAGGGGGAGTCAGGGCAAAAAGGGCCTTAAGATGATATTGATTTGATAGATGTTAATCGTTTTGCAAAGCCTGTGACTGCAGTACCTACGAAGCCTTTAATACTAATGTTGGAACATAATGTTGAAGAAGGTGATTTTGTACATAATTACTCGAAAGAAGATCTGGCGAAACTAGTTGAGGTTGAAGCTGAGAATTTAGAGTTTGATTTTGAAGAGATTATGAATGTCAACCCATTTGAACCTAAAGAGTATCAGTACGAAAGAAGGTTTGAAGGTGATGAGTACAATCGTGTGATAGTTGAAGATTGGTCCTCAGATGATGAATCAAATCAAAAAGCTAAGTATGTTGGTCAGGATTTAGAAAGTTTTCCTACATTTGAAGAGATGTATAAACAGCTGAATGAAGATATGTTGAAAGAGAGGATTGCTGAAGAGTTACGAGAAGGAAAAATTCCTAAACCAATGACCAAAGAAGAGATTGCTGAAGCGAGAAAGTCCAAGTTCAAGGAGATGCCTCGTGAACGTAAGTTTCGACGTCCACTAGCATTCTTCACCAGAGATAAAGATGTTTCTTTGGGGGATATACTTAGTTGGGATGGTTTAAAGAACTCAACGTATATGCAATCAAAAGAGAATTTGGAGTGCAATACTTCAAATATCTTGCTGATTTAAAGACATTGCCGTATTGGGATATGGAAGAGCTAGTGCAAACAGTGAATGTTACTTATCATATGAAGATAGATCAATTATCGTGGAAGATGATGAAGTACGTAGCTGAAAAAGGTTGGAATCACTAGAAGCCGTTTATTCCGAGACGAAGAATAAAGATCCACAAGGTTACAGGGGAAAAGGAAATAACGTTGATCATGAAACGTCCTAGAGCCATGAGGAATATGCCGCTTATGCCGATCGAACAGAACTTCTATCCTTTATTCAAGTGGTGGCAGATTGATCCAGCTACTTGTGAAGCAGTGATTGTGTTAAAGTTTGAAGATCACCTGGATATTGCTAAGGAACGAGTTGAAGTGATGGGTCATCAGGGTATGAGAGGTTTGTGGAGGACGATAAGGATTCTAGATCCTATGTGGTTGGTTAACTGCTCGAGAGAAGATATAAAATGCCTTTTCTACAGCAAGATTGTTTTTGAAGAAAGAGAAAAGGGATAGGTGATGCAGTATCAGAAAGTTGTCAATGTTTGCTATGCACGTGAAGTGAATTCAGGGAAGCTGTGGCATACAAAGTGGAGGGATCTGGAAAGAGTTGAATTTCTTAAAGAAGAAACCAGAAGTGAGGCGATCAAAGAAAGAATGGAAAAAGCGGTAAGACAAAGTTCGCTCAGAATGGCTCACTTTAAAAGACCACCACCAACTGATCAGACGCCGGATCCGAAACAACAGAGACGCAAGAAGCCGTACAAGAACTTCTTTGGTCGGGTATGTTAATGTATATATGAAGACAGAGTTTTGAAAACTGATAAAAGACGAAGACGATATCCAAGGGGGAGTCTGTTGGTGCATAATGTCTATGTCTTAGTCTATTATCGAGTCTGTATTGTATAGAGCTTAATAGGCTAGGTATACGAAGTATTTATGTGTATTGTAGCCAAGTTCACCCATAAATGTACATGTCTATACATGTTCGGCCGAACATTGCATAGGCAAGTTCAGGCGAACTTGTGACTACTTGGGCCGAACTTATTGAACTATAAATACCTAGCTTGTGTGTCTCATTTGTAACTTTGGCATTTTAGGGGCGAAGCTCTGTCAGTCTGTATCAAGAATGTTTGATCAATAAAACTGACGTTTAACTAATTAATTCTTGTCTATTGGTAACACGACGTAATATTTCCGCTATTATGGACGTTAGATGTCAATTTAGGTTCCTAAGCATCGAGGATCGGTCTTACAATTAAACAGTAAAGAACTTGTCTACAATGTCGCCTATACAAACGAATTCCGCACGTTTACCTTAGGTTTGCCAAATTAGGACCAGAACGATCCGTACACCGGATCTACAATTGGTATTTGAGCAGGATTGGCCTTATTTGAAGACATTGGACATAGAACTTCACATCTTCTACTCATTTCATTCTTTTTAAACGTTTCTTGGACATTACACGGACAAAATGGATTGATTTTCAAGTATAATACGTAAAATCCATAATAGTAAAACTCTTGAAAATATCAGATCTTAAAACAAATGAATTCATGTCGAAAATTTGAAAAAAACAATGTTTGAAAACACATGTTCGTTTGAACTTATCATCAAGTTCGCTTGAACTTCACTGAAAAATTCACTTTTTGAGTGAGTTTTCATCAAGTTCGCCCGAACTTGATTGATTTTTCAAAGATTTTCACTCAAGTCCGCTCGAACTTAGCTGTTTTTCATCAAATTTAATCAAGTTCGCCCGAACTTGATCAAAATTTGTTGAAATTCTTTACAAGTTCGCCCGAACGTGTTGTTTCTCTTGAATTTTCATATAAGTTTGCCCGAACTTGTTCTTAGGGTGAAATTTTCATAAAATCTTAACAAGTTCGCTCTAACTTGTTTAGTACCTGTTTTTCCCAAGCTGTGACATGTTCGTCCGAACTTGTCGAAGGTTTTTAAAAAAAGGCATGAAAATTCCGAAAAACGTCTCGGACATCATATATCGTTAGATTCATATCGACTAGACGAGTTTAAAGCTCTAATCGGGTAAAAACAGTTTTCCGAAAAATTTTAAACGTTTTTAGCGAACCAATTGTCGATTAAAACGTTGATTTTTGCATAAAACCACTGAAAACTACATTTTTCGTCCAAAATGAGAGATATTAATTTTGAAAAAATGAATGATTGGGATGAATTTATCTTCTGATTTGAATCATCATGAACGTTTGATTATTGGAAAAAAAGATTTGAAATGTTTAAATGTAAAAAAGGATGAATCGGTGTTTGAGCTAACAAAACGTTTTAATGTCATAATAGGTATTTAGACGTTCTGATGGATGTTATATCAGTCTTGAAGATAAGTTTTCGAAATTAGAAAATGCATTACCATCAGAATGGGGATGATTTCGTGAAAGAATCATGAAAGAAATGTCAATTTACCATTAATCATCTTTATAGATTTATTAGCGACATTTAGGATCACGTTCCTATAATTGAGAATATGAAAGTTTTAAAACTAAAGAAGGATAATAATTCTGAAGTTTGTCAATCTTCTGCAGGTTTAGTGAGTGATCAAGGTAAGCTGAAAACGCAAAGTTCAAATGATCAGATGAAGAGCGAAAGGAGTATATTGGTGAAGAAATGTGAAGTCAAAGATTCAAGTACATCAACAAATGAAGCTTCAAATTCTGAATCTGTGTGCCAAAGTGTGAAAAATCCAGCTCTATTAATGTTAAACTTTTGAAAGTTTGGAAAGTTTGATATTAGAAAATAAAAAATTAAAAGAAAATGAAAAGAATTTTGAAAATAAAATAAAAATTTTAGAAAATTAAAAATTTGTTTTTAAAAATATTAGTATTGAAAATCAAAAAGCAATTAATTCTCATCTTGAGAAAATAACTCAACTTGAAAATGAAGTTGAGATTGCTAAAAATAAAGTTGTTGATTTAGAAAAGAAATTGAAAGGTTTTGTGACCTCGTCATTGATTCTAGATCATATATGTCCAAAACCGATAAATGAAAATAAAAAAGAAATCCCAATAAATGACAAGATCACAAATTATGATGATGTCATAATTGAGGATTGTAATATCGATGATGAAAGAGCTAAAAATGATAAAAATCAAATATTTTTAAAACGAAAAGAAAATTTTCAAGAAACTAAAGGTGAATGCTCAACGCAAAAACCTTCTAAGCAGAATGGAGAACGAAAACAAAAGGAAAAACAAAGTTCTGAAAATTCTAAACTTTTTCAAAAGAAAAATAAAAGCTCATCGGTACGATCATCCAATCATTATAAAAATTCAAAACAATTTGAAAATCAAAACTTACAAAAATTTGAAAATAATTGGTGCAGGTCGGACCGTAGTGTTTCAACGTCAAATCAGAGATATAAAAGAAGCAGAGCGTTGGCTATCACACTTCAAGTCAGTGTTATGATTTGAGTGTATGGTTTGATAGAAAAGATCGATATGATAACAGGTTGTGACATAACTGTGGAGTAACTGGACACATTGCTAGAAAATGTTTTCAAATTAATCCTAAACCTGTTCATGTTGATAAGAAAAATTTTGAAGATTTGAAAGTACCAACTCAGGTTTGGAATCAATGTAAAGAAACTACAAACATGGTGAAACCAGTTATTACTAAGTTTTCAAATTTTGAAAATGGTGAATCCTCGAATAATATTGAACAAATACTTTCTACATTGTATTTCAAGAATGCTTTAACGAAAAATCAAACATGCTTGGTTAAAGGAAAGGAAGTGACACAATCAGCGAAAATTGAAAGTTTAGAGGACTTTCCAAAACTTGAGAAAGTTCTAAATAAACCTGATTGTGAAAAGAAAGTAAAATTAAGGTTGAAGAAATAACATCTAAGACTGCAAAGACTTAGGTGTCACTATTCAATTAATTGTTTGAATTTATGTGCCAGAACTTCTTTGAAGAAAGCAAATTACTGAAAATGAAGTTTCGTGGCACACAATAGAGACGGGCCGGGATAACAAGTTTTATATAAAAGCCATTTTTACAAAATTGGAATTTCAAATAACGTTTACTTTACAATTTTTGAAAATTTTTGGATAAATTTTTTCGAAAAACATGTTTCAATAATGTTTACTTGAAAGTTCTACAAATTTTTGAGGAAAATTTGAATACTATCACAAAACCCTCACTGTTGAACGGACAAAATCAGAGATATAAATTGTTATAAACACAAAAGTGTCAAGGTTTTTGTCATTATGAGGGGGAGAGAGTTTAAAATTAAAATTGTGAAGCAGTATTGGATGGAGAATTAAACTGATTCTCATTGGTTGGTCAATGTTTTTTTTATAAATAAAAATTCCAAAAATATGTTTTTGAATTTTAGGGGTAGAAAATCCAAAAACATATTAAATACTAGAAGTACAAAAACATTGAAAAATGCAAAAAGAGTTTTGTGGATAAAAGGAAATGATAGTACATTAGTGGACTATCACAGTATGCTAAGGAATTGTAAAGTTTAAAACTTTAAAAAAGTCTTACTGTGGATGTGTCGATAGGCTTTACACGTTCAGTAGATTGTTTCCGGGATATAAACTAAATTTTACAACTGCTTAAATTTGTGGATTAACATCTCTCAGATATATGGACTTAGTACTCCAAAATTTTGTTTGAGAGGTTGCCTGATTCTGAGATAAGAGGTCTTTATAGATGATTGATATCTGAGGTATTATACAAGTTCTTCTTATTTTGCGGAAGCAATAGCCTAGAAATTATATAATGCTTTTGCTAAAACCCCTAAAACTGCATGCAAAATTGAAAGAATCGAAAGATTTAATCAAATTGCAGTGCTTAAAAGATTCCCTAAGTGGAACACACCTTAAAGTGGAGCCTTCATCTCTTTGTCGGTACTGTGGTACTAACCTGAGCTCTCAAGGTCTCGCGTAACCCAATTACAGATATTAATTACGTTATATTCACCTGTAAGATGAAATCTATGAAATCTTGATGTGGGAGTATATTCTTAGATGGGAACCATAGTTAAGTCAAGTTTCTTAATTCTACATAACGTATCTTAGAACAATTGAGAAATGTGTTGAAGTTTAAGAGGACAAACATATTGACAATCTAGGTAAATTTGTTTAAAACTTAAAGTCTCAAAAGGTCAATGGTATTTGTGATATATCTCAAATAACTGATATGATCCTTTAACACAAACTCAACAAAAATATGTATGTAAATATGTTTGTACATAGTTAGAGCACGATATTCGTTACATAAAAACAAAAAGATTATATTATCTTTTAGTTTCGACCACTGATGATGAAACGCTGATTTTCAAAGTCTAAAGTTGCTGAACAAAATTTAAAACTTTTTGAAAATTGATCGGAAAAAGTTCATTAATTTGAAACTTACATTTGAATAAATGCATTAGTTTAGGGTCAAAATGTTTTAATCAAGATCATTAAGTTGAACTTGATACATATATCAGATATTTAAGGTCATTAATTTGGACTTGATTAACTGAGAGGGTTTAAAACTGATGAGAAGATTAAAATTTGAAATGGTTGTGTTTAGAAATTTCAAAGTTTGAATCTGAAATGTTTTATTTGAATGTTTCAGGAACTTTGAAATAGGAAGTAGATTTTAAGGGGGAGCTGGATAAAAACGTTGATTGAAGATACCGGAAAGCTCAAAGTAAGGGGGAGCATGGTGATTAAAGTTTTACCAAGACAAGCTCGAGAAGAAAAGATAAAAGGATTGTAGATGCTATGAAGATCAAGGAAGTAAAAGTTATTTAAGAAATAAAGATCAAGAGAACATTAAAGACTCAGGAACTTAACAGAAGAATGATGACTACGACAATATCCAAGGGGGAGTCTGTTGATGCATATGTCTATTGCCTACGTCATCGTATAATATCGAGTCTGTGTTTCGGAGCGAACGCTAAATTTATGAGTGATATGAGACAAGTTCGCCCGAACTTGTAGAGTTCATGATCAAGTTCACCCGAACTTGACCATGGCTCATTTCAGGCGAACTTGTTCTACTATATATAGGATACTTGTGTTCTCATTTGTAAGATTCAGAGATTTTGTCAACTGGACGGCGAAGCTCTGTCCATGTGTTTCCAGGATCTGCAACGTTTACTAATCAATGAAACAGTGATTAATCAGTAAAGAACTTGTCTACAATGTCACCTATGCAAACGGATTCCACACGTTTACCTTAGGTTTGCCAAATTCGGACCAGAACGATCCGTACAACGGACTTGCAAGTGGTATCAAAGCAGGATTGGCCTAATTTTATGACATTGGACATAAAACAACTCACTTTCTACTCATTTCTCTTAAATTTGATTTTTCTTGGACATTACACAGACAAAATGGACTAATTTTCAAGTATAATACGTAAAATCCATAATAGTAAAACCCTTGAAAAGATCAGAGCTTAAAACAAATGAATTCATGTCGAAAAGTTGAAAAAAAAACGTGTTTGAAAACATCATTTCGAACGAACTTGTGATTAAGTTCGCCCGAACTTGACTGAAATTATAACATTTTGTGTGATTTTTCATCAAATTCGCCCGAACTTGACAAGTTTTTCAAGAATTTTCATCAAGTTCGCCCAAACTTGACTGGTTTTCTTGAATTTTCATCAAGTTCGCCCGAACTTGGCTAAATTTTCTTGAAAAACATACTTGTTTCAAAATGAAATTTTTTGAAAAGTTTATACAAGTTCGCCCGAACTTGTTAAGTAGCTGATTTTCACAAGCTGTGACAAGTAACTAATTATTCAGAAAAACGTCTCGGACTTTATACATCGTTGAGTTCGTATTGACGAGATAAGTTTAAAGCTTTAATCTGGTAAAAACAGTTTTTGGAAAATTTTAAACGCTTTTAGCGAACCGATTGTCGATTAAAACGTCGATTCTTACATAAAACTACTGAAAATTACATTTTTCGTCAAAAATGAAAGATATTAATTTTGAAAAGATGAATGATTGGGAAGAATTGTCTTCTGATTTGAATCACAATCAACATTTGATCATTTGGAAAGAAAGATTTGAAATGTTTAAATGCAAAAAGGATGACTCGGTGTTTGAGCTAATAAAACGTTATAATGTCATGCATAGCTATTTAGATCGTTCTGACGGATGTTATATCAGTCTTGAAGATAAGTTTTCGAAATTAGAAAATGCACTACCATCAGAATGGAATGATTTTGTGAATGAATCAAGAAAGAAATGTCGATTTACCATCAATCATCTTTATAGATTTATTAGTGACATTTGGGATCATGTTCCTGTAATTGAGAATATGAAAGTGTTAAAACTAAAGAAGGATAATAATTCTGAAGTTTGTCAATTTTCTACAGGTTTAGTGAGTGATCAAGGAAAAAAAACGCAAAGTTCAAATGATCAGATGAAGAGCGAAAGGAGTATAGTGGTTAAAAACTGTGAAGCTCAACTTTCAAGTACATCTACAAATGGATTTTCAAGTTCTAAACCAGTCTACCCAGTTTATATGTAGATATCTATCAGGCAGATAATGCCAAACTCTTGAGTGAGATTGAGAGTTTGACATTAGAAAATAAAAAATTAAAAGAAAATGAAAAGAATTTTGAAAAAAAAAATAAAAGTTTTACAAAATGAAAAATTATAAATGGTAGTAGATTTTCAAAATGAAATAAAATGTTTAAAAATGAAAAAAATTGCTTTTGAAAAACTAAATATAGATAATCAAAAATCAATAAATTCTTATATTGAGAAAATTGCTCAACTTGAAAAAGAAGTTGAGACTGTTAAAAATAAAGCTGTGAATTCAGAAAAGTTATTGAAAGGTTTTGTGACTTCCTCATTAAAGTTATATCATATATGTTGAAAATCGATCAATGTTAATAAAAAGAAAATTCCAATAAGTGATAAAGTCATAAATTATGACAATGTCATAATTGAGGATTGTGATGATATGATGATGAAAGAGCTAAAAATGATAAACATGAAATATTTTTAAAAATAAAAGAAAAATTCCAAAAAACTGTTCTACAATCTACTGAGAAAGGTGAATGCTCAACGCAAAAACCTTCTAAGCAGAAAGGAGAACGAAAACAAAAAGAAAAAACAAAGTTTTAAAAATTCTGAAAATTTTCAAAAGAAAAATAAAAGCTCATCGGTACAATCATCCAATTATTATAGAAATTCACAAAAAATTGTAAATCAAAACTCACAAAAATTTGTAAATAAGTGGTGCAGGTCTGTCACACCCCAACTTGCAGTGGAAGGAAATTAATCTGGGATGCAAGAGACACCTCTGGTACAAGCAAATTGTTTATAAAGACACTACATTTATTACTTACAAAACGTTGATTACATACTACATGTATGTTACAACTGTGTGTTCCCATGAACCACATAAGTTTTCTAAGCTGCATGCGTCTATATCAGGATTCATTTACAAACACGTCTTGAACCACATACATGGATCACATCAGTCTCAAGTTACATGAAATGCATGTTAGTTTTGAAAATGTCAGTTAAACGCTGCGTGAGTTCCACTAGTTTAATCGTTGTGTAACAACATGTGTTAACAAGTTTAATTGCACTAGTCATAGTCACAATGACGGTCACAGTCCTAGTCGCAGATGGAATTACACGAGAACACAAGTGAAACCTGACTGTTTTACCCCGGGTTGTGTCATCCCAAACACTCCTGGCCGCCGGACTGTGTCACAAAGACACTCTCGGGCCATCAACTGCGTCACGGGCAGTTCAAAGCCCCTTAGCAGTTATGCCTAACAACATAACCAAATTAGGAAACGTGCAGACCTGGTTGCCGACCTTCCTGTCGGGCGCGGCATGGGTTTGTTAGACCAATAGTACTATTCACTACCCACAGCTTATATTAATCACTTGTAGATGGGAGGTTGTTCGTGTGTTAGATAATTCACATCATAAGTTTGTGCAAATAACACAGTTTCGTAGCATGCCAATCATCTCAGAAACAATATCACAATTTAGAAGTGGGAGAGTAAGACCCACTCCCAGATTGGTGTATTCAACACAGTTTTTAACATGCAAGTCCCCAGAAAACAGTAAAATAGTTTAAAAGTGGGGAAGTGAAAACTCACTCCCAAGTTGGGGCAATGATCACAGTTTGCAACAAGTTCATGTGTTAGGGAAGCGAATTCCTTCATAAGTTTGTGTAATCAACACACTTTGTAACATGCATTCCACCCCAAGTAAAACAACAAACAGTTCAAAGCGGGGTAGTGAAACTCACAGTACAAGTAGTGATCTCAACGCAAGAGTGATCAAGCAACTTGATCCACTTTAATAAGACCCATGCACGTATGGATTCAAATCAGTATCTAAGCTGGTAATGGTTATAACTTTGATCTGGTCAGGAGTTTTTACTCCAGATTGAGTTTATAGGATACTGGTATGGTGATGGACGTTAGGGTAGTATTAGTTTTCAGTTTGACTTCCGGGCACCGATTCGCGTGCAAGCCACGGTCAATAGTTTAACATGTTCGGATAATGGTACGGGAATACCACTAATACCAACACGTGGTTATTCAAGAATGATTAACTTTCCATTAAGGAAGTTTGAGTGTTTGGGGAGTCTAAGTTGCCCAAATTTGAGTTTCTATTTTCACTGTCGGGAATTCTCCCGGATTGTCTTATAGCACACCCATAGTGCCTAATTTGCCCGGGAATCTCCCGGAATACTCCCAATGTTCCAACTATAGTATTTTTCAGGTTGGGGCAGTTCCCAGTTCCGGCAGGTTCGTTATACGGTAAACTGCCGAACTTACTTTAAAATAATCTATTTTTAATTCCGTAAATTCCCATTTAATCTATATTTTATATAAAAATCTGTAAATTTTTTACAAATCAGTAAAAATCTGTAGATTATGGGAAATATTTCTGGGAATTTATTTTGTTAATTTACTTATTTAAATAAATTATTTATTAAACTATTTTTAACCATATAATTCCAATTAAATACCATCAATAGTTTAAAAAATCCAAAAACATTCCAGAACACCTTATACATGTCTAGGAACTTCAAAGAAAAGTTTGGGATTTTTCCGATTCCGTTTCGGTGCGTTCCCGGCTACCAAAAACTCGCAAAGACACAGATTTTAACCCAAATTGAGACTCAAAAAATGGACTCCGAATTTTCCCAGATCATTCCCATACGTTCCTTAGTGTCTCTGTAAAATTTGGTGATTTATTGAATCCGTTTGATATATTTTCCGAAATTCTTTCTGTAAAATTGTTAAAAATTCACCAAAATTCAAAAAACTCTAAAATTCTACGTGGACCTTCCTGACAAAACCCTACATTACCAGACCAAATTTCATCTCAATCTGCCTAGCCTAGATTCTGTTTTCGGATCATATACCTAGCGATTCTTTCGATTCCAAGCGTTTATCTTGATCCCAGAAGTGTGTAAAGGCTATATTCAGTACCTATACACCAAGTACAATCCAAATATGCTAGAACTTAGATCAATCAAGCTTTAATTCATTGTTTTTCAGTTAATTGAATAGTTAAGCGATTTTTGTCGAATAAGAGTTGATTAGGGTATCAAACCCCGTTGATTAGCAACCATGGCTGCCATAAAAACACCAGGGATATATGTGGTGTTCATATTCAGCCCCAAAACATGTTTAAAACTCCAAAATTCATGGATTAAAAAGCGTTTTTTCGGCTAGAAATCATGTTTAATCAAGAAACCATGCTTGAAACCTTAATGATTTGAGTTAATACCTTTGATTTGAGTTGGTTTATGGATGAATTCGGCTGAAGAAGAAGAGTGAGAGCATGATTTTTGGGATTTTTGTGACTAAATTAAAAGAAAAAGAATAAAAAACTATATTTATAACCATGTGGGGGGTGGCGGCATAGAAGTGGGCCCCTAGGGCCACCTCGTGCTTTGTTTTTCATGCGTAAGGATGATGTTTATCTTCTGGATAAGAATAGGCTCGTTTCGGGTCCGGCGCGCATTCTCGATTTGCGTGACGGACACTGTTTTACGCTTACTTAGTGTCAAAAGACACGGTTTTAAAAATTATGCATAACCGTCTAAAAATCCGAACCCAGTTACGTTTTAATCATAAAAGTCTCGTTTGACATTCGTTTAAGTGTTTTTAAGCTTGATCGATCGTTCCTTACACATTTGGTTGCCTTATGTTATGCCCGGAACGAATGTGTTTCCCCAACCGGGAGCTGCTTCGTTTTGCGTGCCCGACCTTTGATTATTTTCAAACCTTATGTCACAGTCTACAGCACAAAACCGAGTTGTTTCTAGAACTCGGAATCTTAACTAAGGCTACCGATAATCAAATAATCAACATTAAAGGTTTAATGCGCTGTTAAACGTCAAGTCTTCGTTTAACACGTTGTTCAAGGCTAAGGATGCCAACCTCGCATTGTTGGTCCTTAGTAGTGTCATGTCAACCATGACGTGCTCTCAGATTCTTCTGAGACAGTACAGATATCGCTAGGCATAGCACACAAGTCATGTGTGTTTACTAATACTTATTACCAAAGTCGTCAGTGCATTCACGACTTTGTCTTGTCATTTGGGTGACGCATAATGTCACTATAATGTTTTTGTTAATTACTACGCATATAGTCCCATTATAGTCGGTGTATCATTTTCCAGATTTCGTATCATCACACATAATCACAACAATATCACGATATACATATCACGTCCGGTCACCACGGACTTGCACTAATCAAAGTTTACCGAGATTTTTCACAGTTGTCATATTCTCCCCCGGTTAAAAGAATTTCATCCTCGAAATTCCATTTAGTAATTCGTTGAAAGGTTCAATATTTATGTTCGTGTCAGTCATCTGACAGACAAGTATGTTTTCGCTTTTTGTTTAGTATCATCCTCGTACGGAGATGATAATTGTGCTACATAGTAGCAGTGTAATTTGTCCATCCACAATTCCTACATATTTGTTAAAAGTAATGTCTGCCATCACTTCCAACCTGGAAGTGAGAGTGTTGTTGGACTCACACTAGGATATAAGTTTCGTATTCAGCTTATAGCTGCCTGCAATTTTTACGTTTTCCTTGCATTCATTATCTCTACCATTCATACACCATAAGTTTCAATTACGATTTCGTTTAATAGTTCTTACACACCTCCTATAAAGGAGGGGTATAGGTACTCTCCCAAGCAATAATGAGCACCATGCTCCGCATGTTTATGAAAAAGGAATAAATTTTTGGTTTCACTGAGTTGTGAGCGAATGTCTTCCCTTGCTGTCATGTACATGAGTATCTTCAGCTAATACTAACCGACCACGAGAGTCCCTACTCTATGGTAGAGAAAGGGAAAGGATTTTACGTGCCTACGGTTGCCATAACGCAAGCATGTACATGGGTAACAAAGAATATGCACCCTCACACCAACAGGGTGCCTGAACTACTCACCAGTAGTCTAATCACGTCATAAGGATATGGAATTTCTACAGTAATCATTCCAGTTTGTATTAAGTTTTGGGAGCTTGGCTCCAGCTGTTGTACATCTATCTGTATCTTTTCCAGAAGAAAACAACTTAGTAACTTCGATGACATCGGTGTGTTTCCCCGAGAGATACCGTATAAAAATTCCCATATATCGGGAATGATAGGGTGTGCACCCAATGCGGTTTTAATTCCAGTAGCACCACATCTAGAATGCTATTATATCCTATTATATCATGTGGAAATGCTTAAGGCATGATGAGTGTCTAACGATCACAAGTATCACCATGACGCCCCTACACATGGGATCGGCATTGATCGTAGACATACGGGTAATTTGGTAAAAGATGACTAAGTAACGAGTCATCGAATTAAGGTTCCCCATTGACGGAGTACCCCTTGCAGGGTGAGAACATAGCCATGCTCGGCTATCATTTCATAAGGATATCGTTAATGGAGACAATGAGAAGTAACCATTTCACATGATGTTCTTGAGAGATCACCTAAAACATAGGCGAATATAACCCGTACTAGTCACAAGGTGGTTAATCACCACTTGACCGTCTTGGTCTCGTGGTTTTTCGAGTCAAATTCGGACATGGTAAGATCTGAACTGTATATGAGTATAAAAAGATATAATGCCTTCCCATCTTGGCACCTCCGCCAACTAATCACCGCTTAAACGTAAGGGTTTCATCGAGTTTGCTCATGTCAAACCATCTTGGTTTAGATTGGGAAATTCGTGTGGTCTTATGAAACCATGGGCTGAAGCCCGAATTCATAGTAACTCTAGTCCGGTCGGGACAGTTGACCACTGAATCTGATTTTTCCCGTTAGTCTCATATTCATAATATTGTAAACAAGAAATGAAGATCCGGCCCCCGGGTTGGTCGAGACTAGGCTTGCTGAGTTTCTCTACCACTTGGTCGTAGGATTAGTCAATTATGTTTCCTAATAGGGCGCAGAAGGAATACGTGCTACTGGGAAATGTAATAACATAGATCCACAATCGCTCGGCAATCACTTGGAATAACAAGAGCAGTTTCAAGGAGGCTGAATGAAAATCGTAATCAATCGAGGTAAGCCTAGCACTCTGACGGCTAGGATACGCATAAAGGTTATGAATGCCATTTCATATCAGGTCGGTACATCCAACCAAGCACCTATCTACACGTTGGTCATTTTTTGACTTAGTATCGCACCTCGAGTTATTTACAATTCGTAACGTGTGTTAAGTAACTCTCCAAGTTTGAAGAGTATTAGTGGTCGTGTCAAAGTCTTATTCCTCCTTTAAGTATATATGACATGCTCACTAACAGAATTTCCCTCTGGATGGACATGATATTCGAGGGATGGATTCGAACGATTCACTTGCCCTTCATCTAGATTGATCGGAACGAGATTTCTGGTTTAGCTTTCCCCCAAGTGGGTTCAGCGCACAAAAACACCAATTATAATATTCGGACAACTAGTGACTATTCCTATTACAAAGAAAGTTTTGTTTTGACCATGTTCCTTTATACATAGTAGTTCATGCTTTTCATAGTATGGCGTATATACGCTACTCCAGTGACATGCTTTGACCGTACCCTTAAGCACTGACCCTCTTTGGTTTAAGTCTATGTGCAATTTTAACAGTTGCATAATGTCGGATATTATTACATACATGTCAAGGATGTTGGTTATACAGGTTGTGGACTCATGTGTGCGATGAAATTAGGTGTTATGGGATGATTGACTATGTGACATTGATACATGTTTATAAGTATTGTTTACAATGGAATGGCCCCGAAACGCTCATCACAAATAACCGAGACAAAAATCACGCAAATGATAGCGTAACCGCTTCTGAAAATCATCCCCCCCGCTCATGAATTTCACTTGTGGTACGAATACACATGTATGTATGTATATATACAACATTATACTTAAGATTTCTCCCGTTCTTATTTCCTTAAGTAACACAAGAATTTTCGTCACTCAAAAACAACGAAGAATCGGGTTGCTCAGTAACATCGTATCGCACGAATACTTATTTAAATTGATTAAACTGAAAATCAATTGAAGGTACCAACTAGTTGAACGAAGACGAGGGGTGTTTCAACAATATTTCCCTGATCTAAAGAATTTAGTCCTCGTATACTAATGAGGACTAACAACGTCGTCTACCGAATAGCTTTAGGTTACTCACAAGAGTAGGGTATCATTCCCTTTGTATCCCATCGGCGGACGAAAGTCGGTGTATCCCATGTATCATTCTCCTACACATGTAGGAGACCCCACCAAATAACACCTTTACAAAGGTCCGAAGGGAATTTCAAACATCCCTTAGGAATTGTGAACAACATCGCGTATAAATATTTGGACTCCTCCAATGTTTCAAGGAAGAGGAGAAGACTTATGGTGTTCCCCAGGTATTATTATTATCATAGAGTTGGGGAGTCAATACGTTCTATAGACATGCAAGCATCTGAGTTAGTCCCTACCCAGGACCACTCGTAGGGTCGTAGTAATTATCGTGTCATTAAAAGCCTTAATCGAAAGAAATCAAAGAACCATGTATCCCCTTATGCGATTTCTAGCATGAATACACCGCCCTCATGCGGGTGATGTTGGTTCAAGACTTAGTATAGCCATCACAAAGATATTACCGAAAAAAGATCAAAAGAACCGGTGGTCTAGAGTCTGCAGTTTTGGATAGGAGTTGTCACATGGATTAGTCATCGGATTACAGTACTCGAATATTACTCAAAGCCGATCTCGTCTTTCATCAGAACATATTTTCACTAAGTTATGCGAGGTTGAAAACAAGGGATTGTTTGCTATATAAACATTTTATATGATTCTTTTAAATGTCGCCCTTCAAATTTATATATATATATAGATACATAAAATATCCGTCTAACGAAAATTCGTTTTGTATCATTTGTTTATTAAATATTCATTAAGAGGTAGCTTCGTTACGGTCCTTCGTACCGTTCACTCACTACTTCTTCGTGTTACTGGGAATTTATCTTGTAGTAGTTCGAACTAAATCAGTAGGATTCAAGGTTGTAAGTCACTTGGTCCTATCACCGGGACACCTGTCGTAGTTCCAGAGGAAGCCAACGTACCACACATGGTTGAACATTGATTAAAAGTAGGGTGTATCACTTTAGTAATTTACATGTATCAGACCTCAACACTTTCCATTAGTGTTAGTAAGGAGAACTAAATTGATTTGAAGTAGTGAGTTGGATTATCTCATGATTATAGTTTTCCGACTTTGCACCGGTGTTATGTCATCCTCAATCGAAATTTACCAAATTGACACTTGGATTGGACCATGGTTAATGTTGTATATTTATGATTAAATGTATACATAGGAGTGTCATATTGATAAGAAGTATGAACGGTTGCGAGGAGTATCGGCAAAATTGTTCCCGCCTCCACAAGCCTTAGCATCAGATCCGCATTCACACAATTCCTCACCAAACTTTAATTACATCAAATAAGTTTTCTCCATTTATGTGTTACCCCTAAATCCTCTTGGGTTATCAATACCAATGATAATTATGCATCCTTATTAAGAATTAGAGATTGCATCATTAGCAAACGACAGCTAATAAAGGAAATATATGTTTCACTAAATAGTTTCATAGACAACGGTCGGTGACACGAATATAGATTGTTCGCCGTATTGTAATGAATATATGACTATACGTTCTAGCAAATCCTGCCAAAAGAAATAACCTACGCTGAATCGTCTTATCGAAGACAGAAACATTGTTACTTATCGCGAATCGATCATTGTGTCATCGATGTGGGTAAGCTATCACCGGCTATACCCAAATAGTTCAGTACGGAGTACTACCGAGGTGTAGTACCCCTAGAAATCGTGTCAGGAAATTGAGAAAAGAAAAGGATCTCCCAGGATTAATCCTGTGGTCGTTTATATGTCGACCCAAACTACTTTTCATGTAAAATTACTATAACCATGTATAGACATCGTGGTTACGACCACTATGGCATCATTTATCGCATCAAATAGGGTCGCAATCTCAATACTGCATTGCCCAGAACATAACCGAACAAATCGCAACATGAAGCCCGTCTGCCCTAAGTAACGGTAACTTGATCATTTAGCCGGGTGTTTATATATAGGAAGTACCGCAGCATATCCACCACACCCATATACCTGATAAATATTCCGTTCTCCATGATATTCGGGCCTCATACTACTTTCTTCAAATAACCGACTGAAATTCAAAACAATCAACAATCGTAAAAGAATACAATGTAACCGATGGTCACACAAAACGAGGTTCCACCACACAAAGCGTTTCAAAGGGACCTGTACCATCACCAACTTTGTATCCCAAGGAATCAAATGACAACAGGAATGGTAACTTATTCACGCACCCCATGCCATCTCCATGACCTGGAGATCGTCATATCCAGATATAATATATATCAAAACACGTGCTAATGAATACCGGTAAGTATTATGGTATCACACGGTGTAAAAGCTAAAGCCAATATTGCAAGCCAAAGAGGAATCCAGCGGACAATCAAATGAATCGCTGATTCAAGGACGAAAAGTTTCGTAAGATGCTCGAACTCTGCGATTGTATAACAATCGAATGTGAAGCAACGAGAAGCGGAGTAAGGATTCGTATACGTCCTTCCAGCTTATCAAAACGACCCATACATTCTTTATGTATCTATATTCTTTTTGAAATTTCATTCTGGTATGCAATCGTTGTCATAATAATTATAAGGATAGAGTTGGTGAAATCATATTGCACTAAAGGCTTGGGGTCTCACATCATAAAGTATAAGTAACCACTGTAGAAGTGGCAACTCTAGTGTGTCTTAAACAGGTGGTCAGTAGGAATGTGGAATGGACTGTAATACCAGTTTTTTGCCTATCCCAAAGGCATATGTCGTAACGCATTATCCACCAATCCTAATTCATGTATCAATTCTCGCACAACCATTCACACACTATCACCTTGGCACACGTATGTATCATTCCACGTAGTTAAGTGTGTTTATTACCGCGACTTTCCCAACACTGCCTTGTATGAGCAAGTCTGTTATTACGTTCCGGACAATAATAACCCACTTGCCCCACAAGGCCATCCTGGTACTTGCAAATAGGATACTTTACAGTGTTCACTAAGCATCTTTAGTTGAGGTTAATTTTTCCAATGATGTCCACTAAAGTCCGAGCCTATAGTTATAGTCTAGGTTTCCTTAAAGGAACCTAATTCTCTATAACCAATGTCTCTAATACCATCTTCTGTCACACCCCAACATGCAACGGAAGGAAATTAATCCGGGATGCAACAGACACCTCTAGTACAAGCACATTGTTTATAAAGACACTACATTTTATTACTTACAAAATGTTGATTACATACTACATGTATGTTACAACTACGTGTTCCCATGAACCACATAAGTCTTCTAAGCTGCATGCGTCCATATCAGGATTCATTTACAAACATGTCTTGAACCACATACATGGATCACATCAGTCTCAAGTTACCTGAAATGCATGTTAGTTTTGAAAAGGTCAGCTAAACGCTACGTGAGTTCCACTAGTTTAATCGTTGTGTAACAACATGTGTTAACAAGTTTAATTGCACTAGTCATAGTCACAATGACGGTCACAATCATAGTCGCAGATGGAATTACACGAGAACACAAGTGAAACCTGATTGTTTTACCCCGGGCCGTGTCATCCCAGACACTCACGGCCAGCGGACTGTGTCACAAAGATACTCCAGGGCCATCAACTGCGTCACGTGCAGTTCAACGCCCCTTAGCAGTTATGCCTAACAACATAACCAAACTAGGACACGTGCAGACCTGGTTGCCGACCTTCCTATTGGGCGCGGCCTGGGTTTGTCAGACCAATAGTACTATCCACTGCCCACGGCTTATATTAATCACTTGTAGATGGGAGGTAGTTCGTGTGTTAGATAATTCAAATCATAAGTTTGTGTAATTAACACAGTTTCGTAACATGCCAATCATCTCAGAAACAGTATCATAGTTTAGAAGTGGGAGAGTAAGACTCACTCCCATATTGGTGTATTCAACACAGTTTTTAACATGCAAGTCCCTAGAAAACAGTAAAATAGTTTAAAAGTGGGGAAGTGAAAATGCACTCCCAAGTTGGGGCAATGATCACAGTTTGCAACAAGTTCATGTGTTAGGGAAGCGAATTCCCTTCATAGGTTTGTGTAATCAACACACTTTGTAACATGCATTCCACCCCAAGTAAAACAACAAAACAGTTCAAAGCGGGGTAGTGAAACTCACAGTACAAGTAGTGATCTCAACGCAAGAGTGATCAAGCAACTGGATCCACTTTAATAACACCCATGCACGTATTGATTCAAATCAGTATCTAAGCTGGTAATGGTTATAACTTGGATCTGATCAGGAGTTTTTACTCCGAATTGAGTTTATAGGACACTGATATGGTGATGAACGTTAAGGTAGTATTAGTTTTCAGTTTGGCTTCAGGGCACCGATTCGCGTGCCAGCCACGGTCAATAGTTTAACATGTTCGGATAATGGTACGGGAATACCACTAATACTAACACGTGGTTACTCAAGAATGATTAACTTTCCATTAAGGAAGTTTGAGTGTTTGGGGAGTCTAAGTTGACCAAATTTGAGTTTCCATTTTCACCGTCAGAAATTCTCCTGGATTGTCTTAGAGCACACCCATAATGCCTAATTTGCCTGGGAATCTCCCGGAATACTCCTAGTATTCCAACTATAGTATTTTTCGGGTAGGGTCAGTTCCCAGTTCCGACAGGTTCGTTATACGATAAACTGCCGAAATTACTTTAAAATAATCTATTTTTAATTCCGTAAATTCCCATTTAATCTATATTTTATATAAAAATCTTTAAATTCTTATATAAATCAGTAAAATCTGTAGATTATGGGAAAATTTTTTGCGATTTTGTTAATTTACTTATTTAATAAATTATTTATAAAACTATTTTTAACCACATAATTCCGATTAAATACCATCAGTAGTTAAAAAATCCAAAAAAATTACAGAACACGTTATACATGTCCAGGAACTTCTCAGAAAATTCTGGGATTTTTCCGATTTCCGTTTCCGTGCGTTCCCGGCTACCGAAACCTCACAAAAACACGGATTTTTAACCCAAATCGAAACTCAACCAATGGACTCCGAATTTTCCCAGATCATTCCAATATGTTCCTTGGTGTATCTGTAAAATTTGGTGATTTATTGAATCCGTTTGATATTTTCCGAAATTCTTTCTGTAAAACAGTTAAAAATTCACCCAAAATCGTAGAAAATTCCAAAATTTATAAAATTTTACGTGGACCTTCTAGACAATACCCGACATCACCACACCAAATTTTTGCTCAGTCCAAGTTACACGGACCAAGTTATAGGCAAAACAATTTTCTGCCTAGCCTAGATTCGGTTTTCGGATCATATACCTAGCGATTCTTTCGATTCCAAGCGTTTATCTTGATCCCAGAAGTGTGTAAAGGCTATATTCAGTACCTACACACCAAGTGCAATCAAAATATGCTAGAACTTAGATCAATCAAGCTTTAATTCATTGTTTTTCGGTTAATCGAATAGTTAAGCGATTTTTGTCGAATAAGAGTTGATTAATGTATCAAACCCCATTGATTAGCAACCATGGCTGCCATATAACACCAGGGATATATTTGGTGTTCATATTCAGCCCCAAAACATGTTTAAAACTCCAAAATTCATGGATTAAAAAGCGTTTTTCGGCTAGAAATCATGTTTAATCAAGAAACCATGCTTCAAACCTTAATGATTTGAGTTAATACCTTTGATTTGAGTTGGTTTATGGATGAATTGAGCTGAAGAAGAAGAGTTGAGAGCAGGATTTTTGGGATTTTTGTGATTAAATTAAAAGAAAAAGAAAAAAAATTATATTTATAACCTTGTGGGGGAGTGGCGGCATGGAGGTGGGCCCCTAGGGCCACCTCGTGCTTCTTTTTTCGTGCGTAAGGATGATGTTTATCTTCTAGATAAGAATAGGTTTGTTTCGGGTCCGGCGCGCGTTCTCGATTTGCGTGACGGACTCTGTTTTGCGCGTACTTACTGTCAAAATACTCGGTTTTAAAAATTTTGCATAACCGTCTAAAAATCCGAACCCAGTTACGTTTTAATCATAAAAGTCTCGTTTGACATTCGTTTAAGTGTTTTTAAGCTTGATCGATCGTTCCTTACACATTTGGTTGCCTTATGTTATGCCCGGAACGAATGTGTTTCCCCAACCTGGAGCTGCTTCGTTTTGCGTGCCCGACCTTTGATTATTTTCAAACCTTATGTCACAGTCTACGGCACCAAACCGAGTTGTTTCTGGAACTCGAAATCTTAACTAAGGCTACCGATAATCTAATAATCAACATTAAAGGTTTAATGCGCTGTTAAACGTCAAGTCTCTGTTTAACACGTTGTTCAAGGCTAAGGATGCCAACCTCGCATTGTTGGTCCTTAGTAGTGTCATGTCAACCATGACGTGCTCTCGGAGTCTTCCGAGACAGTACAGATATCGCTAGGCATAGCACACAAGTGATGTGTGTTTACTAATACTTATTCCCAGAGTCGTCAGTTCATTCATGACTTTGTCTTGTCATGTGGGTGACACATAATGTCTCTATAATGTTTTTGTTAATTACTACGCATATAGTCCCATTATAGTTGGTGTATCATTTTCCAGAATTCGTATCATCACACATAATCACAACAATATCACGATATACATATCACGTCCGGTCACCACGGACTTGCACTAATCAAAGTTTACCGGGATTTTTCACAGTTGTCACAAGGTCGGAACACAGTGCTTCAACGTCAAATCATACTTTTAGAAGAAACAGGAAAGATGGTTACCACACATCAAATCAATGTTATGATTTGAGTGTATGGTATGCTAGAAAGGATTAGTATGAGAACATGAAGTGTCATAAACGTGTAGTAACTAGACACATTGCTAGAAAATGTTTTCAAATTAATCCTAAACCTGTTCATATTGATAAGAAAATTTTTGAAGATTTGAATGTACCAACTTAGGTTTGGAAACAATGTACAGAAACTACAAACAAAGTGAAACCAGTTATTACTAAGTTTTCAAATTTTGAAACTGGTGAATCCTCGAATAATAATGAACAAAAGGTTTCTACATTGTATTTCAAGAAAACTTTAACGAAAAATCAATCATGGTTGGTAAAAGAAAAAGAATTTACAAAATCAGTGAAAATTGAAAGTTTAGACGACTTTCGAAACTTGAGAAAGTCCAAGATAAACCTGATTGTGAAAAGAAAGTCAAAATTAAGGTTGGCAAAATAACACCTAAAACTGCAAAGGCTTGGGTGTCATTATTCAATTAATTGTTTGAATTTTTGTGCAGGAACTTCTGAGAAGAAAGCAAATTACTAAAAATTGAGTTCCATGGCACACATTGAAGACGAAGGGCCGGGTTAACAAGTTTTATATAAAGACCATTTTTACTAAATTTGAATTTCAAATAACGTTTACTTTACAATTTTTTAAAATTTATGGAGAAATTTTTCAAAAAACATGTTTCAATAATGTTTACTTTGAAAGTTTTACAAATTTTTGAAGAAAAATTGAAAACTATCACAGAACCATCACTGTTGAACAGACAAAACTTGGGATATAAATGTTTTATTAACATAAAAATGTCAAGGTTTTTGTCATCATGAGGGGAGAGACGTTTAAAAGAAATTTGTGAAACAGTAATGGATAGACAATTGAAGTGATTCTCATCAGTTGGTCAATGTTTTTCCATAAATCAAAAAATCCAAAAATATGTTTTTGAATTTTAGGGGAGAAAAAATTTTTAGAAAATCCAAGAACATATTAAATGCGAAAAGTACAAAAACATTGAAAAAAGGCAAAAAGAGTTTTGTAGATAAAAGGAAATGATAGTACATCAGTGGACTATCACAGTACGCTAAGGATTTGTAAAGTTTAAAAAGTATAAACAAGTGTTACTATGGATGTGTCGATAGGCTTTACACGTTCAGTAGATTGTTTTCGGGATATAAACTACATTTTACAACTGCTTAAACTTGTGGATTAACATCTCTCGGATATACAGACTTAGTAGTCCGAAATTTTGTTTGAGAGATTGCCTGATTCTGAGATATGAGGTCTTTATAGATGATTGATATCTGGGGTATTCTACAAGTTCTTCTGATTTTGCGTAAGTAATGGCCTAGAACTTGTAGAATACTTTTGCATTAAAACTTTAAAACTGCATTAAATTGGAAATATCGAAAGATAATACAATTGCAGTACAAAAAGATTCCTTTTTGGAATACTACCTTATAAGTCGAGCCTTCATCTCTTGTCTGTACGATAGTACTAACCTGAGCTCTCAAGGTCTCGCATAACCCAGATACAAATATCGGTTATGCTATATTCACCTAAAAGATTAAACTAGGGAATCTTGATGCGGGAGTATATTCTTAGATGGGAACCATAGTTAATTCAACTTTCATAAGTCTACCTAACATATCTTGGAACAATTGAGAAATGTGTCGAAGTTTAAGTGGACAAACATATCGACAATCTAGGTAAACGAGTTTAAAACTTAAAGTCATCAAAAGGTCAACGGTACTGGTGATTTGTCTCAAAAACTGATATGATCCTTTAACACAAACTCAACAAAAATATGTCTGTAAATATGTTTGTACATAGTTAGAACATGATATTCATTACATAAAAAACAAAAAGATTATATTATCTTTTTGTTTCGACCACTAATGATGAAAAGCTAATATTCAAAGTCTAGAGTTGCTGAACAAAATCTAAATACTTTTGAAAATTGATCTGAAAAGTTTAAAAGTTCATTAATTTGAAACTTACATTTGAATAAATGTGGCAGTTTAGTGTCAAATCTTTAATCAGATCATTAAGTTGAACTTGATACATGAATCAGATATTCAAGGTCATTAATTTGGACTTGATTAACTGAGAGTATTTAAAACTGATAAGAAGATTAAAATTTGATATGTTTGTGTTTGTAAATTTCAAATTTTGTATCTAAAATGTTTATTTGAATGTTTGAGGAACTTTGAAACAGGAAGTAAATTTTAAGGGGGAGCTACATAAAACGATGAAGATACCAGAAAGCTCAAAGTAAGGAGGAGCATGGTGATTAAAGTTTTATCAAGACAAGCTCGAGAAGAAAAGAGAAAAGGATTGTAGATGCTATGAAGATCAAGGAAGTTAAAGTTATTCAAGAAATAAAGATCAAGAGAACATTAAAGACTCAGGAACTTAATTGAAGACTGATGACTACGACAACATCCAAGGGGAGTCTGTTGATGCATATGTCTGTTGCCTACGTCATCGTATATATCGAGTCTGTGTTTCGGAGCAAAACGTTAAATTTATGAGTGATATGAGACAAGTTCGCCCGAACTCGTGGAGCTCATGATCAAGTTCGCCCGAACTTGACCATGGCTCATTTCAGGCGAACTTGTTCTACTATATATAGGGTACTTGTGTTCTCATTTGTAAGAATCAGAGATTTTGTCAACCGTCCGAGATGCAAGAACTATCGACACAACTGCAGGAGTTCCTTGATCGTGGTTCTATCCATCCTAGTTATTCTCCCTGGGGAGCCCCAGTATTGTTTCTAAAGAAAAAGGACGACGGCTTCCGAATGAACATCGACTACGGAGAATTAAACAAGGTCACTATCAAGTACTGATACCCTCTTCCGCGGATTGATGATCTTTTTGACCAGCTACAAGGAGCTTGATATTTTTCTAAGATAGATCTTCGGTCAGGTTACCATCAAGTAAAGGTCCAAGAGGATGACATCACCAAGACGGCTTTTCGAACTCGTTATGGCCACTACGAGTTCCTGATTATGCCTTCGGGCTAACTAACGCACTTGTTGTGTTCATGGACCTCATGAACCGGGTATGTAAACCATACCTCGATAAGTTCATCATTGTCTTCATTGACGATATTCTGATTTACTCCAAGAGCAAGGACGAGCACGAGTATCATTTACGTGCTATACTGGAAATAGTACTGAAGGAGAAATTGTGCGCTAAATTGTCTAAGTGTGACTTCTGGTTGCAAGTCATGCAATTCTTCGGACATGTGGTGGATCAGTATGGAATTCATGTGGATCCAAGTAAGATAGAATCAATCAAGATTTGCACTGTGCCTAAATCTCTGAAAGAGATACGCCAATTCTTAAGATTGGCGGGATATTACCGTCGAGTCATCAAAAATTTCTCTAGTATTGCCCAATCGCTAACAGCCTTGACGCAGAAGGATTGGAAGTATGAATGGGGTGAAGACATGGAAACATCATTCCAGCTGTTAAAACAAAAGTTGTCCAAAGCCCCAATTCTGACGTTACCCCAAGGCAACGATGACTTCATCGTATATTGTGACGCATCTCGGCAAGGGCTCGGATGTGTCATGATGCAAAGAAACAAAGTCATTGCATACACTTCTAGACAACTAAAGGTGCACGAGAAGAACCACACAACGCATGATTTGGAACTGGGCGTGGTCATATTCGCGCTAAAGATATAGAGACATGACTTATCTGGTACAAAGTGTATTATATATCCGGACCACAAAAGCCTCCAACATATCTTCGACCAAAAAGAGCTGAACATGAGGCAGCGCAGATGGGTGGAATTGTTAAATGATTACGACTGTGAAATAAAGTACCACCCGGGAAAAGCTAATGTGGTAGTGGATGCACTAAGTAGGAAGGATCGAATTAAACCACTCCGAGTGCGAGCACTGGGAGTGATTGTGCAAACGAGCCTTAAAGAGCGAATCCGGAACGCGTAAATGCAAGCCCTAGAGGAAAGCCAGATACCCAGTGAAGGGTTGCATGGAAATGAGAAAAGCTTTGCGAAGAAAACATATGAGGTGTTGTATTTTAAGGATCGAGTGTGGAATCCTGCAAGTTTGGAGCTGAGACAATTGATCATGGACGAGGCCCATAAATCAAAATATTCGATTCACCCCGGTACAGACAAGATATACCATGACCTTAAGGAGTTTTATTGGTGGTTGGGAATGGAAAAGGACGTGGCAGAATATGTAAGCCAATACTTGACTTATAATCAAAGCAGAGTATCAGAAACCTTCTGGAATGTTACAACAACCCAAGATACCTCAGTGGAAATGGGAACAAATCACGATGGATTTTGTGACCCATCTCCCAAGAATGCCTCATGGTCATGATGCGATTTGGGTGATCGTCAATCGATTGACCAAATCCGCACATTTTATTCCAATCCATACCACTTATAAAACCGACAAGTTGGCCGAGATCTACACTAACGAGATAGTAGCCAGACACGGTGTCCTGGTTGCTATTATTTCAGACCGAGACAGCCATTTCACCTCGCGATATTGGCAGAAGTTACAAGAAGCTTTGGGGACGCGGATCGATCTAAGTACTGCTTAGCATCCCCAAATCGACGGTCAATCAGAACGCACGATCCAGATGCTAGAAGACTTGTATCGCGCCTGTGTCCTGGACTTCGGAGGGAGTTGGGACAAGCATCTTCCACTAGTAGAATTTTCCTGAACCAATAGTTACCATAGTAGTATCCAGGCAGCCCCGTACGAGGCGCTTTGTGGCCGAAAGTGCCAATCACCACTTTGTTGGGCCGAAGTGGGTGACACCCAACTGACAGGATTTGAGCTAGTACAGGAAACGACTGATAAGATCCACCAGATTCGGAACAGATTGAAAGCCGCTCAGGATCGGCAAAAGAGCTGGGCTAATGTACGTAGAAAACCGTTATTGTTCGAGGTGGGTGAACGGTATTGTTAAAGGTATCGTCGTGGAAAAGCGTTATCAGATTTGGAAAGACCGGAAAGTTAGCACTACAATACATCGGACCCTACGAGATTCTAGTGAAGGTAGGTCCCGTAGCATATCGGTTAAAGCTACCAACCAAGCTTAATGCCATTCCTAATGTCCTCGACATTTCAAACCTAAAGAAGTGCCTGTCGGGGAAGCCACCTAGATACCTTTGTAAGACATACACGTTGATGATAAACTCCACTTTGTGAACGAACCGGTAGAAGTAGTTGATGGCAGGGTTAAACAATTATGGCACAACATTGGTTAAAGTCTAGTGGAACTCTAAACAAGGACCTGAATACACCTGGGAATGGAAGGATGAATTCCGTAGAAAATACCCTCACCTTTTTCCTAGCTAGACGGGGTAAATTTCGGGGAGGAAATTTCTTAACCAGGGGAGACTGTGATACCCTGGACGAAACTAGGTACACCTTAAACGGTCAAAAACTTTAAAGCATGCTTAACACAATAATTGTGCGAAAACCCTAAACACATGTGTGACTTGTGTGCTATGCTAAACGATATCTGTTATGTTTTGGAGGAATCCGAGAGCATGCCAGGGTTAACATGACACTATTAAGGGCCAACGGTGTGAGGTTGGTGTCCTTAGCCTGTAACAACGTTTAAACGGGAGCTTTCCGTTTAACAGCACATTAAACATTTGATGATAATTATTAGGCCATTGGTAGGGCTATTTAAGAGTTCACGAAATATCTTAGTTATGTGCCTTGACCATGACATAAGACTTGAAGCAAATCAGAGCTCGGGCAAGCAAAATGAGGCAGCTTCCCGGTTAGGGAAAACCTTTGTTTTATGAGCAACGAAAGACAACCAAACATGCAAGTAACGGTCAATCAAGCTTTAAAACACTTAAACTACGCTAATACGAGGCCATTATGATTAAAACGTAACCATGTTCGTGTAAGACCGTTACTTATATTCAATAGTTTTCGTATTTCGACCATAAATGTGTAATTACGTTTACACAAACATTTGAAAATACGGTTCATTAAAACAAAACTTAGTGCGGAAGCTTTTATCTTGATCGTTTTCGGTTCTTCGTTGAGCTTAATCGTCATCCGGTGCTTCAATTCATTACCTATATTCATAAGTTGTGAAATATGTTAGTTATAATAAGTTTAACATAACCAAATAGACCCGAAGGCCTAAACATCTGGGCTGTGACAATTCATCTGGGTTATGTCTAACTGATAACCCAGATGACTAGGTAACTCGTCTGGGTTTTGCCTCAACTGATAACTCAGATGACCAGTTAACTCGTATAGGTTATGCGTCAACTGACAACCCAGATGACCATTTAACTCGTATGGGTTATGCCTCAACTGATAACCCAGATGACCACTTAACTCGTCTGGGCAGTGCCTCAAAAAAAGAACTGATAACCCAGACATAGATTTAACAAGTTTGACTTACATAACTTGACCATTTTGCTCCCTTTTAGTAAAGCTGCGTAACTTCTCCGATATTTATCCGCTTAGCTGGAAACTTGTTTCTAGTTGACCGTAATACATTTGTCTACATTATTAACCCAAAATCCTCAACCCGGATTCCTAACTTTCATGAATTACGCAACCAATACCCGGTTTATACACATATTCATTTTGACCCGTTAAGGGATTTAAGCACTTAAGCTTAAATCTCACTCCTTCTTTTCTTACTTCCCATTTCCACTCTAAGACTTCTATTATCTCCCCCCACGAATATAATTGTAGTGGATTTGTTATAGTAAATCATATATTTCTAAATTCTACCCTTCGGTTTGACAATTTACGAAAAAAGACCCGTTATGAGGCATTAAACCAAAATGGCTTATGCCATTTGGTTTTACACTACCGAAAGGGTGTACTTACTTATAAAACTCATTCTAAACTACCCTCAAGAGTCGTTTACGTGGTTTATCATTTGAGGGCGTTTGGGTAAATTTTAGTCCTTTTTACGACAAAGGACTTTTATAAGCGTAATTTGACCAAGCAACTCTTTTAATAATAATCTATTTATAATCATTATGTTTCTAAGAACATAATGTTACAATTTAAATTATTAGATTTACCTTACTTTAGGTAATCCAATGTTCACTCAAGACTCGTTTAACGCTCATCAGACCTTAAGCCCTCTTGAGAGTTTGCCATATCACATACCTGCTTGGTCATGCATGACCTATTAATACCTGCTCTGTTGGTTGCAAATTAATAGCAATGCAGTCATACGCTATCTTCTATGAGCTAAAACTCAACAAGCGATCATTAGTCACTATTGTTAAATACCCGTTTGGCTTAAATGACTATTTTATCACTATGAGGTTGTATTTATTTACCATCTCACCATTTAGTCTATTTCGGTTTACACCGTTTGCTCATAATACTTAAAATCGTATCTCAATCCGTTCGACCCATTATGGCTTTCGCCATAAGGTGTCTTTTTCAGAATTCAATATTTATTCATCAACTTGTAACTGAATTACCATTTCACTTATTCTTAGTCAATTACATAAATATATATACTATTTTAAAGGTGTAAGCTTCACTTACATTAAAATCCGATCATATTTGCCACGCATTTTAGATTTGTTTGACCCGTTTCTTTCCAAGCTTCCACCTAGCTTGTCCAACGTCAAACTACCTTTTTATCATTCGCAAGATGGTTAGATTAGTCATCATTTATTAAGACTTTCCCACCTTACGGATTTTATACCAAAATTACCATTCGATCTTACTATAGGTCAGTTTGACTTTCAAAAGTTAACTGCCTATTAACATATGCAAATGCACAATTAAGTTCAAAAACTCATTTACGTCAAATACCCGGTCGGCATTATTCTTAGACTACCATTTTAACTACTTTTCTCAACCAAGTTCATGAAATCGTAAATCATTAAATTAACATAGTCTTAATCATCGTATGCTAATCTATCATCATTATACAAGAACTTAGATTGTTTCATCACCATGAAACCAACCATTGCATCATATATATGAAGTTTACTCAATTATCGAACTTAGCCAAAGGCTTTAAACATTTATATACACATGATGATTTCAAGCATCTGTAACATGAGTTAACTTCAATTTCATTATATCATACAAAAAATCCCATTTCTTGGTAAGTATGAACATGTACTTAAACTCATAAATAGTTCAAGTATTTATCATTACTATCATGTATGATGATTCTAAACACAAGTTTATCATCAACTTCATCATATTATCAAAACCCACTTCATAATCTACTTGTTAATCTCTTACAAGTAATTTTACATCAAATATTGCATAATTTCTTTATGTCTAACGAAATCAAGCATACACATACACTTAATTTCATATTAGATCACAAGCCAACAACTTAATTGCAAGTATTCTACTTGTCTCAAATCATGACCTTCACCAATCTAGGTTTTTAAACATACCTTGTGATCCTCTCGTCTTGGTGATCGAATTCATGTTCATGCACGAATTTAGGGTCCAATTTCTCCTTCAACTTTGATGATCTTTGAAGAACAAGGGTTTGCCTTGTTTTGTTCTCCTAAAGATAAACCGACAAAACACACACTATGTGTGTTATTATTTTCTTTATAAACCTCAAGATTCCTTTTGACAACTTTGGTCCCTCAAGTTTGATTTTGATTATAGTAGGCTACAACTCATTGTTTTATTACCTATTTACATGTTACTAACTAGGTTAATTATTCCTAGTTATTTTGTTCACGGGTTACTTTTACCATTAACGTATTTCACCCGTTCGTTATTATTAACGTGGTTTGACTATCAAACCCATTTTTGGGGTGTTACAAGTCTACCCCCCCTTAAAGAGGTTTCGTCCCCGAAACCTTATTTACGTAGTTCATTGGTTTAAACCAAACGAACTTAGTTTCATTTCATTTTTAAGGCATTCATTCTTTCATGTGTAAGTCCTTACGGACCGTAACTTTCATCTTGTTTCTTATCATTGTTGCAAATTTGATCCAGTTGTCATTTGGCCATTCAGTCTTATTAGTCTGTCGACATATTTACTCCACGCTAATCTTATACTGACAAGCGCTTTGTATACATCATAACACTATTTTGACTTTGAGTGTTTTTTTTAGTTTAACGTTTTCTCTTTGTATTATGTCATTTACTCATATTATGGAATCTACGTCCAAAGATTTATTACTTTCCATTATTATTTTACGTGGGGAATTGTAATCATTTCCCACGCTTTACCCCAAGTGACACGTAGGTTCTTTCACCTAGCCTCATAGGCTATTTCTTTAGGCTTTCACCCCTTTTTGATGAGGCCAGTTTATTTCTTTCTATTCGCGACACGAGGGTCATTTTGGTCCCGTAGACCTTAACACTACTTGTAATTCCGAAGGTTATGACGATCCTGTAGATTCATCTTTTACTCGTGTCATTATTAAAATGTACACACACATATATATAAAGTCAAGGCACCCCTTTTTATGTTTGGAATCATTTATTTTCGCTTTTGAAATTCATTTGACCTCGACCATAGTCTAAGGCTACATTCATTTTCTTTTTGGACAATTCTTCCGACTCTATGACTTCTTACGTCATTTACGCGTTGGTTTGTTCTCCGCTTACCGTTATCTGGTTCATACCTATATTTCTTTACAACCCGTTACCCGGGTTCTTTTATCTTAATGTTTTTTAACGCTCCCGTTGCCCGGTTTGCGTTTTCCCATTTTATATTCTCTCATGCCCCAATAACATAAGTTTATTAATATTTTGCGCTCCCAATTATTCGGTTTGCGCTTACTTACATTATCAAGTGTTATTCTTTATTTAACTCGTCTGACTTGTTCATGTGAAATTTCATCACTTATGAATGTCAAACTTCATTTTGGACTAAACTAGTTCAACTTTGAAATAGTTGAACGTAATTATCAAAATATCTGTTTGCAAATTCTTATCGTCTTTTAATCATAACTCATAATCCGAGTCTTTGACTTTCTTATCCGCGTTCCCGTCTCTTGGTTTACGCATATACTCAAAATCCTACCCATCTATCAGGTATTTTACCGAAGTCATCGTCAAAGCAACCATTCTGGTATGCATTTAAACTTCGTTTTAATTTATTTGGTCGTCTAGCGAAATCCATTGCTTTTATTCGACCAAGTCCTTTATTCTTTATTCGATCTGTTTGACTTGTTCGTGTGAATTTCATCACTTATAATAGTCAAACTTTATCCCTATGCCTTAGCATTCTTATTGGTCGGTTTGTATTTTCATTTACTTTGTTTCTTGTCCCTTCCCATGGCTCATTATTCTAATGTAATACGCTTCCGTTACCCGGCTTGCATTTACATTTATTATCAAATATCTTACTTATTTGATCCGTTTTGGGAACTTTTTTTTAATTCGTCCCATTCACTCCATCCTTACTACATCGGACGTAAGTGCGTTCATTATAAGAAGTTGATGGTATCATGTGTTCACTACTTACTTGGCCAGAGTAAACAATTAACACATGGTACACATAACCTTTTATAATTTACACATCACGCCTCATGTAAGTAACGACTTTATTCATTTTCCATATTCTTGATTTCATTTGGTAAAACTTTATTTAATTGTTATGTAACAATCATTAGTTTTACCCGTTTTGTTCTTGAACATATAAAATGTTTTCCTTTTATCAAACTATTTTACAATCACATTCATTCATTTGATCGTTACTTTTCTCAATAGTATTTATATTGAGAATACTTACTAGATGATTACTTCCGTCCAAGTTTCTATATAAACTAAGTCGGTTATTGTCTTGTCATTCACAATCGTAATAACACTTATTTTGCTTATTTTCTCTTGGAAAACATCATCCTGGATAGGTATCCTATTCAGGTTTTCCAAGTTTTATGTTACGTATGCAACAATCATTCTCTATGTATTTGTTGCATATTACTATTTGTGCAATTAAATTTAAAACGTGCACCTGGTAAATGCTTGCCCTTACGGGCTTTCCTTGTCATTAACCTTATTTGCGATCGTTACGTGATTTAGGTCCTTGGTGAGCATGCTCTACTTTGTCATAATTCGGACCGTTCCTTTATCATATCCGTCACTTGTTAAACTCTCGCCATCTTCAGATGTGAGTGTCCTTCAACTAAAACGTTTACAAGATTAGTAACGTCAATATCAATAAATGCATGTATTATAATACAAGGCTTTCTACTATACGTGTCAACACACGTAGTTTTGTTAACTATATCTATCATTTAATTGGGGTAACTTGTCTTACACAATAACCCTATGTGTTATTCACAACACTTTAATCATGCTAAACCGTTAATATACATATAACTTACCGGATTATGCGATTAAGTCTCGAACCGAACACTTTACTCTTTAACCTTGAGCTCTGATTACCAACTTGTAAGACCCTTACTTATATTCAACAGTTTTCATATGATTTCAACCATAAATGTGTTTACGTTTACACAAACATTTGAAAATACGGGTTCATTAAAACATTTTCATATTGAAACAACACAACATAATGAAATTGAGTTCGTCATTTATTCGTAGTCAATTACATAAATAGATGTACTATTTTAAAGGTG
This sequence comes from Scalesia atractyloides, assembly GCA_947069175.1. Taxonomy (NCBI): domain Eukaryota; kingdom Viridiplantae; phylum Streptophyta; class Magnoliopsida; order Asterales; family Asteraceae; genus Scalesia; species Scalesia atractyloides. The sequence continues at coordinate 45,924,430 of CAMTDV010000025.1, forward strand.
TAAGCTTCACTTACATTGAAATCCGATCATGTTTTCCACGAGTTTTAGATTTGTTTGACCCGCTTCTTTCCAAGCTTCCACCTAGCTTGTCCAACGTCAAACTACCTTTTTATCATTCGCAAGATGGTTAGATTAGTCATCATTTATTAAGACTATCCCACCTTACGGACTTTATAGCAAAATTACCATTCGATCCTACTATAGGTCAGTTTGACTTTCAAAAGTCAACTTCCTATTAACATATGCAAATGCACAATTAAGTTCAACAACTCATTTATTAAGTTCGTCAAATACCCGGTCGGCATTATTCTTAGACTACCATTTTAACTACTTTTCTCAACCAAGTTCATGAAATCACAAATCATTAAATTAACATAGTCTTAATCATCGTATGCTAATCTATCATCATTATACAAGAACTTAGGATTGTTTCATCACCATGAAACCACCCATTGCATCATATGGTATGAAATTTACTCAATTATCAAACTTAGCCAAATGCTTTAAACATTTATATACACATGACGATTTCAAGCATCTATAACATGAGTATAACTTCAATTTCATTATATCATACAAAAAAACCCATTTCTTGGTAAGTGTGAACGTGTACTTAAACTCATAAATAGTTCAAGTATTTATCATACTATCATGTATGATGATTCTAAACACAAGTTTATCATCAACTTCATCATATTATCAAAACCCACTTCATAATCTACTTGTTAATCTCTTACATGTAATTTTACATCAAATATTGCATAATTTCTTTATGTCTAACGAAATCAAGCATACGTATACACTTAATTTCATATTGGATCACAAGCCAACAACTTTATTGCAAGTATTCTACTTGTATAAACTCTTGACCTTCACCAATCTAGGTTTTTAAACATACCTTGTGATCCCCTCGTCTAGGTGATCGATAATTCATGTTCATGCACGAATTTAGGGTCCAATTCCTCATTCAATTTTGATGATCTTTGAAGAACAAGGGTTTGCCTTATTTTGTTCTCCCGAGGATCGACCGACACACACACACACTATGTGTGTTGTTTGTGTTATTATTTTCTTTATAAACCTCAAGTTTCCTTTTGACAACTTTGGTCCCTCAAGTTTGGTTTTGATTATAATAGGCTACAACTCATTGTTTTATTACCTATTTACATGTTACTTACTAGGTTAATTATTCCTAGTTATTTTGTTCACGGGTTACTTTAACCATTAACGGTATTTCACCCGTTCATTATTATTAACGTGGTTTGACAATCAAAACCGTTTTTGGGGTGTTACAGTTCGGGTATCGAGACGGTTATGCATGGTTTTTAAACCCGAGTCTTTTAACACTAAAAACGCGAAAAAAGCCCATTTGGCAAATTGGGGATGCGTGTGGGACCCGAAAATGAACCTAAACGCGTAAACGAGGATAGACATCATCTTTATAGCACGGACAACGAAGCATGATAAAGCGATAGGTGGGGTAGGGTCCCCCACTTGCGACCCCCCCATGTTTATATCTTTTTTTCTTCATTTTCCATCAAAATTTTGCTCAAAACTCTCAAAGAACTCATCTGATTATCACCTTAATTCAGCAAAATCAAAGGTATAATTCAAGTTTCTTATCATTTTGATGATGATTTCTTGAGAAAACATGAACTAGACAAAGAAAACCCTTTTTAATCCATTATTATGGATGATTTAAACATGATTCTTGGCTAAATAAGATCACATCAGGGATTCCTTGATGTTATATGGTAGCCAAGATCACAAAACTTTGGTTTTTGATACCCTAATCGACCAAAAGCGATTAACAAAGTTATGAACCGAAAAACAGTGAAACAAGGCTTGATTGACATGAGTTATGGCATGTTTGGATTGTACTTGATGTGTAGTACTGAATATAGCACCCACACACTTCTAGACTCAAAAGAAACGCTCAGGAACGGAGCTTGCGTAAGGTATAACACCTGAAACCTTCGATTAGTGTAGGCAGAATATTTTTTGGACTAAAACTTTGTCCTTCATGCTTGGATTGAGCTGAAAATTGGTGCTGTGATGTAGGATATTGACAGGAATGTCCACGTAAAATTTTAGAATTTGTGGAATTTTCTATGATGTTTGGTGAATTTTTACCTGTTTTACCAAAAATAATTCGGGAAAAATACCAAACAGAGTCAATAAATCACCAACATTTTTAACTGAATTTTGATTCAAACTAAAAATCCACGTTTTTGAGAGTTTTCCATAGCCGGAAACGCACTGAAACCAAATCGGAAAAATCCAAAATTTTTGCAGGCAGTTCCTGGACATATTAGGAGGTTTTTAGAATATTTTTGGAATTTTTGGATATTGGATGATAAACAATGTAAATTATTCGGTTAAATACTGTTTTACAAATAATTTATTTGAGAAGTTAAAATGGCTAAATAGATTTCCGAATTATTTTTCCCATAATCTACCTATTTTATTGACTTGTATAAAGAAGTTCCAGATTTTTATTCAACTTATGATTAAAGGGAATTTAAGGAATTAAAAACGATTATTTTAATCAAATTTTGGCAGTTTACCGTATAACAAACCTGCCGGAACCGAGAACTGACCGAACCCGAAATTTAGTATAATTGGAACACCGGGAGTATTCTGGGAGTATCCAAGGTCTTTTGGACACTAGGGATGTGTCCAATGCCAGTTCAGGAGAATCCCTGACGGCCAAAGCGGACACTCAATTTTGGGCAACCTAGACTCCCCAAACAACCAAACTCCCTTAATGAAAAGTTAATATTTCTTAAATGACAACATGTTGACACTATTGGTATTCGCGTACCATTATCCGAGCATGTCAAACAACTGACCTTGGCTGGCATGCGAACCGGTGCCCGGAAGCCAAACAAGAAACTTATACTACCCTGACATCCATCACCATACCAGTATAATAGAGGTTCAATCCAGGGTGAAAACTCATAACCAGGTCCAAGTTATAACCATTACCAACTTACATACTGATTTGAGTCCCTACTTGCATGCATGTTATTAAAGCTGATCCAGTTGAATGATCACTCTTTGTTTGAGACTACTACTTTCATTGTGAGTTTCACTTCCCCACTTTTAAACTGTTTTATTGTTTTCTAGGGTGATTTTCATGTTACAAACTGTGTTAATTGCACCAACTTGGGATAATGTGAATTACCTAACACATGAACTATCCCCACTATAAGTGATTAACGTAAGCCGTGGGCAGTGGATAGTACTATTGGTTTGAACAAACCCAGTTGATGCGACCGGACTGTGTGTCGGCAACCAGGCAACTGCACGCGTCGTAAAATTAGGTATGTTGTTAGGCATAACTACACCTGGGGCGTTGAACTGCACGTGATGCAGTTGGTAGGCTGAGGTGTCGAACGTGACACGGCCCGATGTGCTGAGGTGTTGAACATGACACGACACGGTTAAAACAGTCAAGGTTTCACTTATGCACTCATGTAATTCCATCTGCGATCTGTGACACGTGCAATTAAACTTCTTAACGCATTTTGTTACAAAACAACCAAACCAGTGGAACTCACCGGCTCGGCTAGCTGACCCTTATTAAAACTAACATGCATTTCAGGCAAAACTAAACAGGAATAAGGAATGTGCGTATGGAATGGCTTGAGTAGCGGACCGTAGCAGAATAAAGGCTATAGTGGCTTGTAGTACCGCACTTGAACTTATAGTTTGTAATATGATATTTTATGTACGTTGTAACTGATGTTCCTTCTTTATATGATATTACGTTTTTAAATTATGAGGAATTACCATTTGTCTGCCACACCCCGCAATTGTCTTCCGCTGCGAGTCGGGGTGTGCAATAATTCATGAGCATAGGTTATTCAATAAACTATTAGTCGATTGTATTGGTACCATAGCCCTGATACCAATTGAGATTCTAGGATCCGACGGTTCTAGACGGAAGTTTGGGTAGAATAGAACTGATTCGGTAGAATGTTTTTAAGAACAGAGTAGAAGCGGAAGTCTAATGATCCATTCATACTGAAAGAGTATACATCTTGAAAACCTGGTGAAACAAAATTTCACCAACATTTCCCCTCTGCGAACCCCAAAACTTATCAAACTATGAACATACGACACTATATATAGACAGTTTACCCTCGTGCGAACTGAGCATTTTACCTTCGTACGAAGTAACTACCTTCGTACGGAGTGACTACTTCATATGAAGTAACATATACACACCTCTCTCGTTCACTCCAAGTTATGTGTTCATATCTCATCTATACAATATTCAACACACGCTCTATCTAGCCTATTCTCACAGTGGCGGACACACGGAATATGCACTAACATCTTTTTCGGTTAAGTTGTTAACTACACGTTCCTTGCCGAATACTTAGTGATTTTAGATCCATAACAAGAATTATTCACTATCAATCATCACATATGCACTTGTTATGCATATTAAAAATTTAAAGAACTCTTATGGCCAAAAGGTGGGTTATGTATGGATCCAAAACAATTTCTTTTAAAAAAAAACAAGTTTTAACATAAAAAAGGCCTTCAAAAACACTTAGGAAAGGTATGATACGTTAGGATTTTAACTGAAAATTTTTGGTTATATGGTAAAACAGAAGTGGGAAAGTGTTGGGAGTGACTTGGATTGCTTAAAGTGGAAGAAAGTGTGAAGGGGGGTTATTATTTCTGATAGGAAATGAGGGGGAAGGAACAAGTGTTCATTAACCAGAAGCTGCTTCGTTTAACATGTTTGCTACCTGAAAAGGGATCAGTGTCCCTATGTTATATGCTAAGGATCATGTATAGGTACATCCGTACCCTTGGATGCGTTTATGGCACATACTGTCATGTTTAAATTGTTAATGTGTTTTTAACTAAAATTCTTTTTGTTTAACTTATTGTCTTCATTATAAGGCCCTAATGTCACTGTGTTAATTACTAATGTTCATATATTAACTATAACGTGTCCACAGATTCGTCTAAGGCACAATCAGTGTTATTTGTTAATCGTGTAAGTCGTGCGTCTCGATTAGGGTTTACCTAGTTTTGACACAGATGTCGCACTTATCTTCCTTTTTTTTCTTTCTCTCCATTTCTTTCCGATTTGAAATAATGGATTTTAGTCTAAAAACCTCTTCATTTCTCTTCATTTCCTCCCATTAAAAAATTGAAAAACAATTTTCCTTTAATTGCTTCCAAATCCTTTCTCTTTACTCCTTAAATGAAACTTGGAACACATCGTAAATCCTTTACCACCACATATTTTTTTATTAAACTAAAAATATTTCTTTTAAAAACATTAAATAAAACCATTTTGGAAACAATATGGTCGGGTATGGGCTATCGTCGAAAAAAAGAATGCGATCTGATTTTTTATGGGCCGTCATTGAAAAAACGAGATCAGGTATGGGCCACCATCGAAAAACCAATGGTGGTGGTATTTTTTGCATCTTTTCCCATCAGACTTCCAAAATCCAAACCTAGTTTGTAACACCCCGACCATGTAAAACAACAAAGCGCGGCGGAAATGTCGGGGAGTCGCGTAACAGATTGTTTCAACAAACATGGTGCTTGAAGTTTTGTATTATTAAATTATTAACGTGTTTACATTGTCTTGAGAATAATAGAAACAAAACATATTTAAATTGTCTTTCTTGGTTTTATGTCACTAAGGCCCGCTTCCAAATCCTATGTGAAGCAAGCTTAGGTACATCATACATTAGCTCCTGAAACATATGTGAAAAGAAAGTCAGCATTAAAAGTCGGTGAGTACATAGGTTTTGTGAGTGTGTCAAACTTATGGCTTTGAATAAGTATTTCAATACCTCGTCAGACTACTAGAGTCTGAAGTGAAAACCTTGTATCAAAAATTGTTTCATATTGCAATATAATTAACCAACTAAAACAAGTTGGTTAGTGTTTGTGAAAACTTTGTAGCCATGAATCTTGACCAAAAACATTTCTTTTGTAAAACCGAGTAGTAAATCGATTTAAAAGAAAACTTCGTATGGTTTATATATTTAAATGAAAATCGTTGCGTGTCATCGTTCAAAACCATTTGTTCAAGTGATTCAGATAACGCCACGATATGTAATACGATAAAAACACTTATATATAGGAATTACTAAAGGCGTATCCACCATGCTTTTATCATATTACACACGCCTCGTTATCTAAATCACTTACCATAAACCAATCGTCCAATCGTCCGTGTTATAAACCATTCGTCCATGTTGTAAACCAATCGTCTTTGTTATAAACCAATCGTCATTGTTATAAGCCAATTGTCCGTGTCATAAAAAAATCATCCGTGCTTTAATTGTGAAAACTTTTGGTTGTTTTGGTGAATACATTCAAACCTGTGTTGACTCGTCTAGACCACGAAAGGGTCTCTTTAACTCGACTAATAAACCACCAAAGGTTTGTTAAAAGTACAGTTTCTGTCATTCCCCAAACTTCACCACAAACACCGGGAATTTTGGTAATGGGATTGTCAGTCCTATGGTACCATAACATACTACTGGTCGGCTCAGACAAAGCTAATGAATGTCATTCGTGTTATGGATAACACACCAACAAGTTCATTCACATTATTGAAATCGTCATGTTTTATATGAACCATAGACTTTAAAACGGTTTAGCACATATGAATTGTAACACCCCGACCACGTAAAAACAACAAAACGCGGCGGAAACATCGGGGAGTCATGTTAACAGATTGTTCAAACAACACGTGGTAATTAAAGTTATGTTTTATTGAATATTGAAATTTCATAGTTACATTGTCTTGGAGTGTAAAATAAACTAAATAAACGATTGTCTTTTATATTTTAAGGCACTAAGTCCGCGTCCAATCCTACGTGAGCATGCATCAACATCAAACTTGGTTTCCTGAAACATATGTGAAAACGAGTCAGCAAAAATATGCCGGCGAGTACATATGTTTTGTATGTGTCAAATTTATGGCCTTGATTATGTATTTGCAATACCTCGTCACTAGAGTCGTTAGTTGAAAACTGTGTTATCAAAGGTATTTGGTATTTCAATGATAACTAACCAACTAAAACAAGTTAGTTATATTTTATAAAAGACTTGTAGCCATGAATCTTGACCAAAACATTTGTTTTGAAAATTCGAGTAGTAAATCATCTTGAAGAAACTTTGTATGGTTTATATCTTAAATTGAAAATCGTTGCGTGTCATTGTTCGAAAACCTTTGTTTTAAGTGATGCAAATAACGCCACGAATGTAATACGATAAAAGCACTTATATATAGGAAGTGCCAGCGGCGTATCCACCATGCTTTTATCACATTACACACGTACCGTTGTCTAAATCACTTACCATAAACCAATCGTCCATTGTTCGTGTCATAAACCATTCGTCCATTGTTCGTGTCATAAACCAATTTTTCATCGTCCGTGTAAACAAATCGTCCTTGTTTTAATTGTGAAAACTTTTGGTCGTTTTGGTGAATACATTCAAACCTGTGTTGACTCGTCTATAGCACCAAAGGGTATCTTTAAATTGCAATAACAAACCACCAAAGGGTTTGTTAAAGTAAACAGTTTTGGTCGTTCCCCAACCTTCCCCACAAACACCGGCAAACTTGGTAACGGGATTGTCAGTCCTATGGTACCATAACTTACTACTGGTCGGCTTGGCCAAAGCTAATGAATGTCATTCGTGTCATGTATATAACGCACCAACAAGTTCGTTCACATTATTGAAATCGTCGTGTTGATATAAACCATAACATTTGTAATTTAAAAACTTGAAAGCAATTTAGCACATATGAGTCACCCCAAAATACTTGAAAAACATAAAAGAGGGGAGCTATATACTCACTTCGGATTGCAAAGTAACCTTGAATAAAAGATCAAACAAGCTCAAATGGCCAAGAAATCAAGTGTGTCCTAAAATCGGATAACTATGTAAATATCAAGACTTAAATCGGCAGACCGGATAAAATGAGGTCTTGTAAACCAAATGACTGTTGGGACTTATATGAAATAGTTTAACAAAGTTAACATTCTGAATTGGAAAGATTCCTAAGTGCTTTTGACCCGTTAAGGTACTTTACGCTACTTTAACGAATCATTTGCGTAAATAAGTGTTCGAATGGTTAGATATGTGTTATGATAAGTCTAATATGCCAAAACATGTTTGATTAAGTTGTAACATCAGTTTATAAGTCAAAATGTTGGTTGCATATGCTTAAAGTTGATTAATGCGCAAAAAGGGCATTTTGGTCATTTATAAGGCATACTAGCGACTTAACATAATTTTAACCAAACGACGTGACCATAAGGTATAACCTCAGAGGGTTTACAACTATGGTCACAAATATGTGTTTGGTTGGATCCTAAGATTGACCAAACGGGTCGGATACGAAAGTCAAAGCGGTGGTCAAGACCGCTCGACTTAAGACCCTAAAGAAGCACTAAACTAAAGTGACGAGTTAAACATGTTAACACATGTTTAACTCAGTTAGAAAACTGATTTGATATCAAAACAAAGTGTTTTGATACCTAAAAATGTTTCCGTCGTAAAATGCACATAATGCGCACTTTTGACCGAAACTTTGACTCGTCACTTCGACTAGTAACGTGGTAAATCAGTAGGCATGATCTCTAAGGATCATAATTGTGATTACGATCACGTTGCAAAGTTCAATTGAACTTTGCTTTGACCAATTAATGGTCAAAGCTAAAAGTCAAACACTGTTTGACTTTTTAGCTTGAAATAGCTAAAATGAAAGAACAAAGCTAAGTTAGAACACTTACTTGTGCTCAAGGCAGCCAAGGATAGAGAAAAAGATTTAGAAAACTCAGTTGGGAGACCTCCAACAAAGTGGGGGTTCTCCTGTTAGAGTTATAGAGAGAAAGGGAAAGAATGAGCAAGTTGAAATGTGAGATCAAGGACCTATTTATAGTTGTGGAGGATGAATTTGATGATCACAAGTGTCAAGGATCATTCTAGGATCATTCCACGTGTTCAAAGACGTGTCAAGACCAGGCTAGAACTTGGAGAACACTAATCTCTGGTTTCAAAGCTGTAAAACAGCTGTCTGCCATTTTCTGCTGTAACTAGGCATCGCCCGCGCATCGCGGGAGATCTGGGTGAGTCTCTCGCGTGGCACCTGGGATTCCTAAGTTTTAGAATTGGCAAAACATGCCACTACAGCCTAAAACCTTGTTTTTCGACGCGTTTTGGCACTTTTAACACCCGTTAACCCCATTTTTAAGCTTTATAAGGAAGGTAAAGCATAGGGAACTTGAAATATGCTCGGAAACTTTTCAGATGTCGGTGCGCTTGGTCGTACGGTTGCGGTTTTAGGTTAATTACGACAAAAATCATAACGAACGCGCAAATGACCGTAAACGCGTAACGAATGATATTTTTGCATTCCAATCATTAAAATACTAGATTTTAATGATTACAAAAATTTTTTGATGTGCGTACATGTTCCGGATAACGATATACGCAAGTCGGCATAGTTTCGCAGAATTTCCGAAATAGCCCCTAAGCTTGCATAAGCGTGTTTTTGCCATACCGAAGCCCTCCAAACTTATTTCTAAGTCATGTAAAGGGTATTTAGGGTATGTTTAGCTTATGTCAATGTTCCGGAGTGTACATCGTGTTAAACTGATTACGCTTGCATAATAGTTTGCGATTTCACTTCCAGAAGTTGTTTAAGAGTTCGGAATCGTGCAAGAATTGAATACGTGCAATTGTCGTGATAAAATACAAATCTTGAAAACAAAACACAAAAGTACATTGATTGATAATTCGTTCGGAATTGATACACGGTCGGATCACCACAAATGTTACATGAATCACCCCAAAATATTTGAAAAACATAAAAGAGGGGAGCTATGTACTCACTTGGGATTGCAAGAGTATCCTTGTGATAGGACCGATCCTTTACTATCAAGGAACCAAATTTGTATCTAATGTCCAATATAAGCAGAAATTATATGACATGTTAATCAAATACACAAATTTACTGTTTAATTGTCTGTTTATTCATGTCCAAATCATATACATCAAGTTTCCACACAGACAGAGCCGTCAAAGTTGCAAAGTTGTTACAATGAGAGAACCATGACCAACTATATATAGACACACAAGTTCACTCGAACTATGGTCTTGGATAGATCAAGTTCGGGCGAACTTGATCATCCACACACAAGTTTGGCCGAACTTGTGTTTACATCATAAATATAACTTCAAGTTCTAACATATTCAAGCCCTAATCGTACAGACTCGATCCAAGACCAAGATAATAGACATCATGTATCAACAAACTCCCCCTTGGATATTGTCGTAGTGTCTTGATTAGTCTTCCATCTTTAACATCTTCCGAAGAATTCTTGTACGGCTTCTTTCGACGTTCCTGCTTAGGAATAGGCGTTTGGTCAGTAGGAGGTGCCCACTTCGTGAACTGAAATCGTCTAAGCCTTGTCTCTCTACCCCTTTCGTGTATCTTCTCTAAACGCTTTTCCTCTTTTAAGAACTCTTCTCTTTCTAGCTCTCTCCATCTCGATTCCCACATATGACCTGATTTAATACCATGTGCATAGCAAACATTAATCACACCTTGGTATTGCTTCGCTTGGACTTCTTCACGCTTGTCGAAACATATCTCGTTGAAGAACAAGCATTTCACAACTTCTTTTGAACATTTAACTAGCCACATCGGGTCTAGTATTCGTATAGTTCTCCACAGCCCCCAAATCCATCTTCGTTCAATAGGTTCTGGATCCTTTTCCTTTGTGATATCCCACGTATCTTCATCACGCATTACAATCATCGCTTCACTAGTTTCTGGATCTGTTTGCCACCACAAGAAGTAAGGATGAAAATCCTGTTCGATGGGCTTTAGTGGCATATTCTTCATTACTCTCGGACGTTTCATCACAAGCGTAACATCCTTTTCTCCCGTTTTCTTGTTAATCATTACTCTACGTTTAGGAATGAATAGTTTCCATAACTCAAATCCTCTTGACGGTTCAAATTTAATCACTCTCCAGAGCCTTTGTTCATTGAATTTCATCTGCAGACTTATGTTTCTCGTTTGCACCAACTCTTCAACATCCCAGGATGGCAATGACTTTATGTCTGCACGATGTCTGAAATACTGAAACCCAAACTATCTTTTAATTGCATGTACGTCAAGTTCTCGAATCCATCCCCAACTTAGAATGTCACCCAGTGATTTGTCTTTATCTCGTGTGAAGAACGCTATTAGTCTCTTGAATTTTCTTTCTTTCGGCATTTCCTTGAACCACGACTTCTTAGCTTCAGCTATCTGCTCTTTTGTATAACGCTTAGGAATGTTGTCTTCCTTCACCACTTCATCTATTTTCTGTTTCAACAAATCCACATCAATCTGACTCATAAGCTCTTCAATCGTTGGAAATTTGTCGGTATTCAGATTAGAATACTTCTCTGTTTCATCATCATCATCAGAATCTTCAAATATCACACGATCATATTCATCAGCTTCAGCAACACGTTTGTATACATATTCTTTCGGTTCAAATGTCTTTATGTTCACCAATTCTTATTCAAAATCGAATTCGAATGAATCTGTATCAACTTCGAACATCTTCGCCAATTCTTCTTTGGTGTAATCATGAACAAATTCCCCATCTTCGATACTAGGATCAAGCATAATCATCAAAGGCTTTTCAGGTACAGCAGCAACAGGCATAGCAACTATTGCATCTGAAGCATCAACATCTTGTGGCCCCGTTTGCTCTGTATGCTCCCCCTTACTTTGATCATCTTCCATATTCACATCATCGTTGATCAAAGATTCATAATCAAACTCAGAATGAACTTTCGCAGAATCAATCTTTAAACCAACACCCCCCTGATCATCATTATCATCACCATCATGATATGAATCATCTTTAGTATCGTCTACAAGGTCGTCATGATTATCATTATCTTATTCATCATCATCTTTCTATTGTGATTCTTTTTATTCAACTGATACAACTTTAGGAGCATCTTCAGAAACACTCTCTGATTCAGGAGCTTTTTCAGCTTCTACAGGCTTTTCAATCACTAGCTCCTCTGTTGGTTTAGGGACACCTTCAATAAATCCTTTACCTTTGCCCTGTTCTAACAACTCTTTATCAGCTTTCTCGTTTGCTTCTTGAACATCAAGTCGATCATATTCTGCCTTGAAATCATGCCCAAGCTGTTAGATAGTACTTCATGCAACCTGGCAAATCTTCTATCATTCATATCTCTTTCAAATCTCAATTCTGCTATCTCTTTCTCTAACTTTGAGTTTACAGCACTCAACTTTCAACCATCGCTTTTAAGTAGCCTCTGTTATCTTCAAGAAATTACACTTTGTCTTACAGAATCTCTTTTTCAACATCACTCTGCTTTATTTTCTTTTCAAGAGCTAATTTATCAACTTCGTTCTGTTTGACTTTATCTTCCAAACCTTTGAGTCTTTTCTCTAGCATATCAATTGGAATGTCTTCAAACCAGTTTGAAAGATCTTCGGCAGTGACAGGATGTGTAACATTGTCTGGAATATCACCGAAAGAATCTTTGAATTTATTTGGTCTTGCACTTTGTGGAGTAGATTGCCTTGACTTTTGCGGAGTAGCTTTTGGAGTACCCTTTGCTGCAGACTTTGGCGTAGAAATAGGTGTACTCTGAACAAGAACTTCTGTAATAGTTGGTGGTTCTTGTGTGGCAGATGTTGGTGGAACTTCAGCTTCAACAATCGTAATTTCTTACAATTCAGAAACAGGAGGTTCTTGTGTAACTCCTTTCTTCGGTTTCTTTTATCTCAGATATCTGCGACTTGGAGCTTTCTTCCTTCCACGAGTACTCGGAGAACCTGTGGTTTTCTTTGTTTCTCTAGCGTTAGACTTTGAACGATTAGACTTTTTCTTTGGATGTTCTTCATCGGAACCCTCTTCAGAACCTGGTTCATAAAGATCTTCACCAATATTTTTCAAACGTTCTTCTTCCTTTTCTTTCTCTGTTGCTTTCAATCTAACGTCAGCAGAATCTTCTGATGATTTTTTTATCCTTATCAGAAGTCGCAGATATAAACTCATCATCTTTATCTTGGCTTTCAACGTTAGCTGCAACGCTAGAACCTTCAACGTTCTGAATACTCTCATCAACCTCAGGCTCGTCAATCAACATAGTCTCAACTTTCTTCGACGCCCTTTTTCACTTTTGTTTCTCAACAACCACTACCCTTTCGATGTACCAGTCTCCTTTTTTCTCCTTGAAGTTCTTTAACAACTGAACTTCTTCATTTTCATCTCCCCTACCATCTTTTCTCCATTTATTCTCTGGTGGCACGACATAGTTTTCATCAGATATACTCCAAACACTAGTTTTGCAATAGGAGAGAGTCTTGCTTCTGATATATCTTTAACTTCTTCAGTGTTGTTTCATCCAAATGGCTCAAGTATAGAATATTGTTCGGATCTTTCGTAATATCTTTGAACTACTCGTCGATTAGCATTTGAACAAATCTCGGATACAATACCAACCTTTCTTTTCCCATATTCTTCGCCATGAAATTGAAGATCACTTTTAAGAAGTTAAGAACCAAAGTGGTAACCATGCAGGCCATGTAATTTTGAATGTCGTCAAGCCCTGCTTTCCTATGGCTGAAAGCATGAATAACAGCATGAATTAGAAGCTTGTACGGTAGAGGAACACTGCCTTTCTTCATTGTTGGCTCATTTGCATGACCTTTGTAGCCATTCTGAAGAAACAACCCTTAACCCCATCCTTTCCTCAAAGCTAATAGGATCACTTTCATCATCATTGAACGCTAAAACCCTTCGTATATCAGCTTCTGTGATAAAAAATTCCTTATCTTCATTTCCGACACGAACTGCAGACTTTATGACTTTGTTAGCTTCATCCTAGGATGTTGAGTTCCAAAAGAAAAGACGTGTGATCTATATACAATGTGCTTATCCGTGATCGCCTTTGTGATAGGGATTCTACCCAAAAACTTTAAGATTTCTGAGAATACTGAGAGCGTCAGATAAATCTTCTCGTCAAGCGAAATACAAGTGTTATGAAACTTGTTAAACGAAAGCTTAATGTTCTGCGGACAAACAAACACACACTAAGCAAATTTTTGACAATTTTCATTATTTAACATTAAGTTCGGGCGAACTTGATGCCAAATTATACCAAAAATAACAACTTTGGTCGAACATATGTTAGAAACCATTTTTTACATTTTTTCCAACAAGTTCGGGCGAACTTGTATTTATTACAGGTTTTGAATTTTTCAAACAAGTTCGGGCGAACTTGTCAAGATTTTAAATTTTATTCACGATGATAACAACTTTGCCCGAAGTTGTCCCAAAACAACTTCAACAAGTTCGGGCGTACTTGTTATCTCCTACAACATAACCTGCAACAATTCAAACATGATCTATTAACAAATATCACCGTTCAATTTGTTCAGTTTATCCCTAAATCTAACTGATTTTACATTTTCGGTCCAAAGGCGTTCAAACAAGATCAATTCATGGATGTTTTATGAGAATTATACCTCTTTCATTAACATAAGTGTGCCAATAACTTATATTATGGTTCATATTGGGCAGCACAACGATATAATCTCTGCAATTTAACAATCCTCACAAATCGCCTCTCAAGTTCACTCTAAGTTCGTTTTCAGGTAAAGTGACATTATGAGCGAACTTCTTATTATATACCCAATCAAGTCCGGGCGAACTTCACTTTCAAATTCCAAAACTTTTAATCAACTTCGCCCGATGTAAGCTATAATGAAACAGTTTAACTATTGGTAACTTCAGCCGAACTTGATTAAGTTCAATTTTAAATTTTTCAAAATTTTCACTTTTAACCCTGAACATTCACATGTTTACCAGTTATGAAAATCCACTCAGTCGACCAAGTCCAAGTTAATAACCTTGGTTAACTGATTTGTCTGCCGAGTCCAAGTTAATGACCTCAGTTTGACCCGTTATGAATAAACTGATGTTTTTCTACAATTTTAAAGTTTCAAGTTAATGAACTTTTCATCATTTTTCGTGCATTTTGATTTTACAGATTAGCTCCCAACCCGTTGTCATCAAGATTCCCCCCAATCTAGCACCTTTCCGAACTCCGAAGATCCGCTTTCCATCATTGGCTGTTGAAAACAATGTAGAAACAGAATCTTTTTGTATTTTAGAAAGTTTATGCTAAAACACACTGAAAATCTCTTTGGGTTTAAATCTGAAATAAATATGCTATGTACAAACATATTTACAGACATATTTTTGTGAATTCGTGTCTAAGGATCATATCAGTTGTTTGAGACATATCACCAGTACCGTTGACCTTTTTGATGACTTTAAGTTTTAATCTTGTTTACCTAGATTGTCAATATGTTTGTCCACTTAAACTTCGACACATTTCTCAATTGTTCCAAGATATGTTAGGTTGAATTTATGAAACTTGACTTAACTATGGTTCCCATCTCATAATATACCCATGTATTAAGATTCCCTAGATTTCATCTTACAGGTGAGTATAGCGTAACTGATATCTGTATCTGGTTAGTGCAAGGCCTTGAGAGTTCAGGTTAGTACCACCGTACAGACAAAGAGATGAAGGCTCGACTTTAAGGTAGTGTTCCATATTTGGAATCTTTTGACTGCAATTTATAAGATCTTTCGATTCTTTCAATTTTGCTACAGTTTTAGGGTTTTTAGCAAAAGCATTATAAAAGTTCTAGGCCATTGCTTACGTAAAATCAGAAGAACTTGTATAATACCCCAGATATCAATCATCTGTAAAGACCTCGTATCTCAAAATCAGGCAATCTCTCGAATGAAATTTCGGAGTACTAAGTCCATATATGTGAGAGATGTTAATCCACTAGTTTAAGAAGTTGTAAAATTTAGTTTATATCCCTGAAACAATTTACTAACGTGTAAAGCCTATCGACACATCCATAGTAAGACTCGTTTTTACTTTTTAAACTTTAAAAATCCTTAGCATACTATGATAGTCCACTGATGTACTATCATTTCCTTTTTGACACAAAATTCTTTTTGTCTTTTTCAATGTTTTTGTACTTTTTGGTTTTTCATAAGTTTTTGTATTTTTCGGTTTTTCATATGTTTTTTTGTATTTTCTGCTTTCGTTTCTCCCCCTAAAATCAAAAACATATTTTTGGATTTTTATTTTTAAGAAATTCCAATCTAAAAAGATAACAAACCAATGAGGATCATGAGAACTCGTCGTCTGATCCATATTCAACCTCTGCTTCCACACCTTGTAAACAAATTTTTCATACCGTTAAGACTCATTAGATATTTAAATCTTGTTAATGGTAACGCTTTAGTATAAAAATCAGCTTTTTGTTCATCAGTGTGGATTTTCTCAATTCGTACCAATCTCTTTTGGTAGCAGTCACGAATAAAGTGGTAACGAAACTTGATGTGTTTAGTTCGAGAGTGATGAACAGGATTTTTCGTTATGTCAATGGCTGCCTTATTATCGACATACAGCGGTGTGTCAAGAAATTTCAGACCATAGTCTCTCATCTGCTGTTGGATCCACAGAATCTGTTTACAATAGCTGGAGGCCGAGATATACTCAGCTTCACAGGTAGAGAGAGTGACCGTAGTCTGTTTCTTACACTGCCAAGTTACCATAAGAGTTCCGAAGAACTGGCAACCTGCTGTAGTTGGTTTTGCATTCAATTTATCTACATTAAAATCGGAATCACATATCCCATCAGATCGAAGTTATCATTCTTCGGGTACCACAAGCCGGTGCTTGGACATCCCTTCAAGTATCTGAAAATTCGTTTCACGATCTGCATCTGAGAAATTCTGGGACTTGACTGATATCTGGCGCAGAGGAAGGTAGGATACATGATATCCGGGCGCAATGCCGTCAGATACATCAATGATCCTATCATCGATATGTAGAGAGTCTCGTCAACTTTGGTTCCGGTTTCATCAATGCAAATTCCATGATTGAGTGCCATAGGAGTAGACAACGGCTTCGTGCTATCCATTTCAAACTTCTTCAAGATGTCATGAACATACTTGGTTTGATGAATAAAGATACCGTCTGGCAACTGATCAACTTTCAAACCGAGGAAGAACTTCATTTCACCCATAGAGCTCATCTCGAATTTCTTCTTCATGATCTTTTCAAACTCTTTGCAAAGATCGTCATTCTTCAAACCAAAGATGATGCCGTTCACATAAATTTGTACAAGAATCAGATGACTTCCAACTTCTCTGGTAAATAGCGTACTGTCCATTGTTCCTCTAATCAAGTCGTTGCCAATGAGATGTTGAGATAACGTCTCGTACCAGGCTCTCGGGGCTGATGCAAACCGTATAGTGCTTTATCTAGAAGATAGGCTTTCTTTTTGTTTAACGAATCGACAAACCCTGGTGGTTGTCCGACGTACACTTGCTCCATAGCTTACCGTATAGAAAAGCGGATTTCAATCTAATTGATATACTTTAAAACCTTTCCAAGATGCGAATGCAAGGAAAATGCGAATGGACTCCAATCTTGCAACTGGTGCTTACACTTCTGTGTAATCAATTCCTTCTTGTTGATGGAATCCTTTAACAACGAGTGGAGCTTTGTTTCGCGCTATCACTCCACGATCATCGCAGCTTGCACTTGAAGACCCATTTAGTATCAATCGCCTTTTGATTCTCCGGAAGGTCAACAAGTTTCCACACTCCTAGCTTTTCGAACTGTAGTAATTCTTCTTGCATCGCAAGCACCCAATTCTCATCTCCTAAAGCTTTATAAACATTCTTTGGCTCAATTTGGGATATGAAACATGAATAATTGCAATAATCTTGAACTGGAGCTACTCGAGTATAGAAACAACTCAAGGCTTTGTTGATCTGGCCTCTCGTTCTAACACCAGCTTGCAATTCTCCAATTATCGAATCCGATGGGTGGTATGAATAGGTTCTTGGCATCACCTCACTTGGAACATCGACAATATTTTCCTGATTAGTGATATTTTGACCCACCACCGTTTCAACTATAGGAGCACTAAAGGACGCTTCATTTCGAGCACTTGGGCCGGCAGATTGATTCATTATACTTGTAATCTGCTCAGATTCTTCGTCAGACGAAGATTCTCCATCATCATTAAACGTTGGAGACTCGTCAGAGTCGGAACAATGTGCTCGAGAAAGACTGGGTTCTTCTGTAGCCATTATAGGTTCTGTAGCCGGTGTTGTTCAACATTTGTTTCTTGAACACCGCTGTTACTTGGACCCGCACCAGAAGAAGATGATCCAACAGTTGGTTGATTAACCACTATTGGTGAAGGTCCGTGCTCAGGCGGTTCTAGACGGAAGTTAGTGCGTATATAGCAATTTTGGTATAATGTTATTACAGAAAGGAGTAGAAACAGAATGTAGCAGAAGTCTTCATTCTTACCGAAAGAGTATACATCTTTAAGTCAGCTGCCGGAGTTCCGAGAGAATCCGGCAGCACCTCCCCGTAGGGATCGCAAAAACTTAATCAACAAATGAACAACACACCTATATCTAGCTAAACAAGTTTGTCCGCAATGTGTCAAGGAGAAGTTCAGGCGAACTTGACCAATACATGCCAAGTTCGGGCGAACTTGACCATCACAGGTCAAGTTCGGGCGAACTTGTTCCCATTTTCATTATACACTCCATATTTTGGTCGTGTGTTCGATTCTAACCTATACAATATTCAACACACACTCAATCTAGCCTATTCGACAAGTGACGAACACCAAGTGCATCAACAGTTTCCCCTTGTTCGTTACTGTCGAAGCTTGATCTTGATCTTCAAAACTCTGACCGTGTTTGAATATTCTGCAACTTCAATCAAGGTGTTTGCCGATGTCGTCGAGACGCGTCAACAGATTCCCCCTTAATTGATGATCCGGGTTTACATTATCAACTTTAAAAACCACTGAAAACTCCAGTTCAGATCTTTGGTTGCATGGTTTCCAACTCCTCTGATTTACTTGACTAATAAATTTTCTCGTAGAATCATCAACTCGAAGCTAATCAATACAGCAGCTTCTCCATTTCGACGATAACCACATCCGAGTCTAGTTTTTGAATAAGCACTGAGCATCGAGAGTTTATTCCGCACACTCTTAAAGTATCAAAAACTCAACCGACAATTGATAGAAACTTCGAATCACCGCACCGGAAAACTTCAAATCAACGAATACCCTCGAAAATCTGAAATCTTGATTTCCGTAATCGCAGTTAAGCACCCTTCAGAAAGATTTGATCAGCAAATCGGTAATCTGCTCAATCAGCAAATCTTCATCGGAAACAGATAAGCTGGGTAACGCATCAAATCTGAGAAACACATGTCCGTAATCAAAATCACATTCTTCTTCTTCAGTCACAATGCCAGATATTTAGCTATATGCGGTAGACAAGAGCCACTTAGTCAACAAACATCGTCATCCAACGGCGATTAGTCTAAAGAGAAGAATGATTCATCTGCTTGAAAACAAAAAATAATGGCCACCAAAGGTTATCATCAGTCATATCTTGAATAACTTCAGATCTCCTTGGTAATTTTGAAACTATCCATCTGCGGAGCTAGTCATTATTTCCTAAGATCATCATTGAACGTTTTGAACGTCCTCAGTTCCTCACTGGTACTAATGATTGCTACAGCTAACTATTCCTTCACCGGAGATCAGGACTCTGACCCTTAAGCATTAATCTATATCATGATCTGAAAAATCTGAACTTCCTATGATCACAGAATCCCAAATATATAGCCTCTTTTGTCAGCAACCGGTACACTTCTTTGTCTGAAAAACCCATTATATCATCTTCTTTAATTATGGTACCGCGTACAACCCGGGGCAACTCAAACTACAGAGCATCCTTATCTTCTCACGGTTAGTCCAGTCAATAATTCAGGTGCAAAGTAGAGTTAAAGATAGGCAGTTGTATGTGCTTCCAAACCATACGCACGACTCAGGTGTCAATCCACAACCATGACCTCAGAATCTGATAAAACAACTCCTCCAAACTCAGTTATGTAACCACCCACGTTCAAACTAGAAATACCCAACTTGAAATACCCAATGAATCTCAATCCAATGCATTTCTCGGTTAATCTGCAATCGGTAACCACCTGGATACTGTTGCAGCAGTCACGAATTTCAAAAATGTCGGAATCTTCATATATCGTAAAATTTTTATTCCCCCTCATTTTTGCAAATTCTGACTATACTAAAATTTTCACTGAAATTCCCCCTCAAATCTGGAATTTTCAGTATTCATCAAATGAGGATTTAAGGTTTAGGCCCATTACGAGTCATGACACCAGAAGATAAACATTTTGCACAGGTATCAATGACTCTCCCATTATCTTCACAATTTTGTAGTCGTATCATCAAATCTGTACTCTGAAGCCCCAGACGGTGTCCCCGAACATCCCGATTCGGTCATTGAAAACTCGAAAAAATTTCTATCGCTTAATTTTTTTTTAAGCTCCCTGGACAAGTTCGGGCGAACTTGTCCACATGTGACATGTTCGGGCGAACTTGTCCACAATGCGACAAGTTCGGGCTAACTTGGTCACTATGTGACAAGTTCGGGCGAACTTGCTCACTATGTGACAAGTTGGGCGAACTCGATCAAAATCTTATAAGTTCGGGCGAACTTGATCTTTAAAATCGAGCCCTTTTTCACATTTTTCAATCCAGAATCCTTATTTCTTTGAATTTCGAGATGATTCCACCATAGCTGGTCGAAAATAGTTTTCTAACAATCCTATCCGTTCAGTTTTACTTTTTATCCGTGGATTGTATGTTTATTTCATATTTTACATCCAAAACCCCTCCTAATGTCCATAAATGTCCAAATTCATGAGCGTAGGTGAGAACCGTAGCTCTGATACCAATTGAAGGTCTGTGATCAGGCGGTTCTAGACGGAAGTTATTGCGTATATAACAATTTCCGTAGAATGTTATTACAGAAAGGAGTAGAAACAGAATGCAGCGGAAGTTTTCATTCATACCGAAAGAGTATACATCTTTAAGTCCAGCTGCCGGAGTTCCTGGAGAGAATCCGACAGCACCTCCCCGTAGCGATTGCTAAAACTTAATCAACAAATGAACAACACACCTATATAGCTGAACAAGTTCACCCAGAATGTGTCAAGGACAAGTTCGGGCAAACTTGACCATCACAGGTCAACTTCAGGCGAACTTGTTCCCATTTTCACTATACGCTCCGTATTTTGGTCGTGTGTTCGATTCTAACTTATACAATATTCAACACACGCTCAATCGAGCCTATTCGACAAGTGACGAACACCAAGTGCATCAACAATTGGTCTTATAACCTGCTCTTGGTTAGCCGACTGATGAAGATAATATAACACAGCAATATCTTCTTCAGAAGGTTCTTCTAGCAAGTCAAATGATTTCCACAATTCAGTATAATTGAACAACCACGCGTTGCCTGCTCTCTGAATCGGAGTTGTATACCGAAAGCAATCGACGTGCTGTGCTTCTACCACTCTTCTTAAACTTGGGAGATAAACTCTCTTGAGCAGACTAGCATAGCCGACAAAGAAACCATCTATCGATTTGGCACCAAACTTTCCGTCTGCATCAATGACTGTACACGGTGCACCAAATGGTTCTAAATACTTCAGATTAGGTTTCCTTCGGTTTAGTAGCTCGAAGCAAGTCTTCTTGGTAGGTTTGACCGTCAAGACTTTGTTCAATGTATAGCATGCTGCTGCGACTGCTTCACTCCAGAATCTGACATGAAGCTTTGAATCAGCAAGCATAGTTCTTGTTGTTTCTATTAACGTTTTGTTCTTCCTCTCAGCCACCCCATTTTGTTGCGGAGTGTATGGAGCATTGAAATCGTGTAATATGCCTTTGTCGTTGCAAAACTCTTTCATTCGAGCGTTTTTTAATTGTGTACCGTTATCGCTTCGGATTCTTCTAATAGGGAGATGGTACAGATTTTCAATCTTCCTAAATAAAATCATGAGATTATCAAACGTTTCGTCTTTGCTTTCTTTGAAGAAGACCCATGAAAACCTAGAATAATCATCAGTGACGATAAGACAATAAAGATCTCCAGATATACTACGAACATTCACTGGCCAAATAGATCCATATGTAGTCTTTTGAGCGGCAGCTTGATGGAGTTAATAATCTTTCTTGGATGAGACTTCTTAATCTGCTTTCCTTTCTTGCACTCCAGACAATTATCGGTCATGTGAAAGCTTCTAAGATTCACTCCTTCAATTAAATCATTGTGAACCAAGTGATTCATCTTTCTGAGATGAATATAACCCATCTTTCTGTGCCAAAGAATTGACTCCTTCTCAGTGGCTTTGGTTATGAAACATTGAGCCGACTTGGAAGTAGTTGTAGCAACACTCATATCCAGCACATAAAGACCATTCTCGCGAGGAGCTCTCATGAGAATCCACTCTTCCGGAATTTTGAAGCCCGGTTTAATGATCATGCACTCCTTGTCATTGAAATGGATGGTAAACTGCTTATCACAGATCTGAGAAATACTGGGAAGATTGTTCTCCAGCTCGGCGATATAGTTGACCTTATCAAATGACACCACACCATTCGATAGCTTTCCCTCAGCAACAATTCTACCTCATTGATTACCCGCGAATCCCATGTACCCTCCATTGATTGCTTTAATATCGTAGAGTAAGGCATGCATCCCACTCATGTGACGTGAAGCTCCGCTATCCATAATCCACTTCGACAAGATGGATCTTTAGAGCCCCTGCACATGCAAAGAAACTATTTAAAGAGGGAAACCCAAGCCTTTTTGGTCTTGGATGGAATCAGATAAACATCTTCGTAATCACTTTCATACTCATCATCGTAATCAAAATTGCCATCAAACATTTCGTCCAATGTCAACTTTGAAAACGTTTCAATTTTGTCTTCCTTTGTTTGTTTTAGAAGATCTCTTTTTAATTTTGGAAGATCAATTTTTATAACCTCCTTATCAGTCATTGTTTCTTTGGAGTCTTTGACATTAAATGAATCAGTTGGTTTGACAGACTTTGCACTTTCAGATGATGATGGTGTTTTCTTAGCAACCCAAGCTTGAGATTTCATTCGAGCTTTCTTGATGTAAAACTTTGAATCTTTGTTTTCATTTGATTTAGAAGTTTCACCCTTTTTAAAAGTTGAATTTTCAATTTTAGATTCACTTTTAGGTTTCACTTCAATGTTAGATTCATTGTTTCGTTTTAAGATCGTGATTGGCTTTACGATCTCTGGTTGCTTAAGTTTCTCATCATCTGAAACTTTCTTTCTTCATGGATACAGAGGCTTTGATTTCGGACACTTGTGAGCAATGTGACCAACTTCATTGCATTTGAAGCAAGTCCGAGTATCAACAGAATGTCCACTAGTGGGTTTTACTCCACTTCTGGATTTAGCCTTATCATGAATTTCCTTTTCCTTCTTAAACTCACGATTCGATTGCTTTCTAATCGAAGCCTCTTCCTGAACAGTGCTTGTCCCAAACACGAATTTCATGTTTTTTTTATATTCGTGAAATGGTGACTTTTGTTTCGTTTTTAGTTCATCTTCTACCATTAAACCCAAACCCGCTCTCCTATTCTCTGGAAAATCACCACCATTCCTTCGGTAGTTGTTATACACTTTCTTGGGTTTTGAATAAAACTTCTTTTCATTTCTCTCAAGATCATCTGATGATACTTCAACAAGTTTGAACAATTTATCGATTTGATCTCCTTTCACATTTCGAATCGGAAAACTATCATTGAAATATAGTCTATCAGAATCCTTAACTTTGTACATCACAACGTTAGGATCATCACTTTGACTATTTTCTGATGAAGTATCTTCATCTTCAGACTGTGATTCAGAACTATTCAAACTCGAATCAATGCTCTCAAAGTTGCCATCATTAGAATCATTTCCCAAAACATTTTTAACCACATTCTTCACAACTACTTCACTGTCATCATTAGATGTCGTATAGACTACATCAATGTTCTCAGGCAACTTATCATTTGTTTCTGATAACAGTGTTATGTTGGTTTCCTTCACAATTCCATCCACTTTCTTGTGATAATAACTTGCAAGTAATGGAGGTGGAACATTGTTGTACTCTTTACGCTTCAAATCTTTTGGATTTTCAACATTTTCCTCCGACTTGAATCGTAGGAAGAATGTGATCGATGACATAAGAATGACATAAGAATTCATAGTGTTGCTGAGCAAGAGTTGTCTAACTCTTTCTGTTTCAATTTTCATATCTTGAAGCTCTTGTTTTGTTTCATCAATGGGGTTTATGTACATGTTAATTGCTTTTTGTTTTTCAATTGCCTTTGCTTTTAACATTCTTATTGTGGAACCTTGTTACAAATTAGCTTTTTCAACATTGCAATGAGTGCCTTTCATCTTATCATAAGCTTCTTTCATTGTGCGATAATCATATCTAAAATTTTCATTATGCACATTTAGATCGCTTATGATTTGAGATTTCTCAACACATTGCTCACAAGGTTTTGTGCACTTTGTGCAAGGTTTTTCAACCTCCACAACTTTCACAATTTCCTTTTCAATCACCTTTACCTCAGAACCCACCTGTGTCAGATTTGCCATCATTGCTTTGTCAGCAATGTTTGTGAGGTTTTGTTCAATCAACCCCTCTGTCACATCAATGATTTCTTTGATCTTTGGTTTCTTTTCTTCAACCACTTGCTCTTGTGATGTATTTCCGAAGCAACCTTCAAAATTAGGATTAAAGTTAGGAGACGTGAAGTTTTTCTTCTTTGTCTCGTGATAGACCATTTCTTCTTCCTCTGTTCTCTGCAGATATTCTTCTAAGATCGCATTCTCCAGAGCTGCCTCATCAACCATTGATTCAGATTCCTCCACGATTTCTGCCATTAGTGCAGCTCCAGTCTTCTTGCCAATATAATTATTCCAGTCAAACCCTTCGTCTTCATGAGACACAACTAGTGCTTTTTTAGTACACTTTGAATAATTATCTTGTACTTCAACTTGAGTTTTCTTCGGATATGGTTGTACTGCAACGCTTTCTTGTAGTAGTCATTGTTGTTGCCAAAAGGGCTCTGGTTTTCGCTTGCTTCTTGATTCGTGCACTCGCGTTTAAAATTCCCCTTTTGTCTGCACTTAAAGCACGTTACTTTCGACTTGTCAAATCCAAGCTTAATGCTCGAATTTCCAATGTCTCTTCTAGTGAGTGCAACAAACTTCGTGACTCTTCTTATGATCGATGCTAAGCTCCACTTGATATCCATCAGCTCCAATTCCTCTTCATCAGCCTGATGATAATCCTCTGCTGTCATCTCTGGATTTTCGATATTCCCCACAACTAAGCTTTCGTATGATTCGAGTACGGTTGCAAGAAGCGCTATATGTTGTTTAGCCACTTGCTCAGGAAAAACGTTCTTCAGATTCACAGCAATGTTGCACTGGAAAACATTTGGATTAGAACTAGAATGATTTGTCTGATTTGCTTGATTCGGTTGATTCTGGAACGAAGAATTTGAACCAGCACTTGAATATCTTGTGTTCGGAGGACTCTGATCATAACTCGGGTATGATTGAGTGTTCGGTTGACTTTATGACGAATGATTCGAAGAATTTATATTCGCTCTAAATGTCGTTGGAATTTTCGGACTCGAAATCTCCTGAACACCTCCTTTGTAGTACACACCTACATCTTGCACAACATTTGCACTATTTGATTTGGCCATTTTTATCAACTCCATTTCATGTCCTTCTAACTTGTCAATGAAAGATGATAGCTTTAAATGCATCCAACTCGGACTATTCTTCACTACCATTAAGTAGGTTGTCCACTCTCCCTCAGGAAGTGCATTGGCCAATTTATCAATCTGCTCTTCATCAATTTTTTTAATACCATGTCTTCGCATCTGAACCATCAAATGACAATATCTATCGATCATTTGCTTCATGGTTTCGCCTTTGATCATTGTGAAAATGTCGAACTCTTTCTTGATTAAAGCCTTCTTACTTTTAATCATCTCGTCACTTCCCAGATATTTAGCACAAAGAGCATGCCACAGCATCTGTGATGTATCGCATTCAGGTAGCAAGATCAAGATGTCTTCTTTCATAGATTACTGTATCAGACTGATCATCTTCTTTTCTGCCACATACACATCTTTATATTATGGTGCAAACTTAATCAAAGCACGATCTTGATCATGTTTATCTTTTGGCCACTTATATCCGATTTCTACAGCGACCCAACTATGGAAGTGATTTGCTTGAACCCAGTTCACGAACTTTTCCTTCCAGCCTTCAAACTCATCCATGCTCATCAACTTTGGCGGTTTTGTAGAAGTTCCCATCTCATTATCCAGATTCATCTGGTTTACCATGCTTGCAATTGCGTTTGCATTAGATGTAGAAGCCATTGGTGAAGCAAAGGCGTTATGGAAATCATCCATCTCGACAATCAGACGATTTAACTGAAAACACGTTCAAAAACACTCGAAGATTGATTAGCAAAATGACAAGTTCGGTCGAACTTGTGTAGAAAACAGATTTCAGATTCAATTTCACCATGTTCGGGCGAACTTTTATGAAATTTTCAAAAATTTTCACTTTTAACCAAGTTCGAGCGAACCTGTGATGAGTTTTGAAAAATTTCCAAGTTTTCTCCAAGTTCGGGCAAACTTAATGAAAATTTCAACAAAAATTGACAAGTTCGGTCGAACTTAGTCAAAATTTACTGAAAAATCAAGCAAGTTCTGGCGAAGATGATTAAAATCAACAAAATTTGATGATTTAGTCATGTTCGAGCGAAATTGTGTTGTAAGTTCGAGCGAAATTTGGTTACAAAACATGGTTTTTTTGACATTTTGGTCATGAATTCGATTGAATTTGATTCTGAAACTTTCAAGGGTTTGTATTTAGGTGATTTTATGTGACATATTCAATTTTCAGCCATTTTTGTCCATAGGTTCATCATTTATGTGAAAAAGTTTAGAAAAATGAAAGAAATGGGTAGAAATAGAGAGTTTCTTGTGTAGATCTCAGCAAAATAGGTATCCATGGCTCTGATACCACTTGATAGGACCGATCCTTTACTATCAAGGAACCTAATTTGTATCTAATGTCCAATATAAGCGGAAATTATATGACATGTTAATCAAATACACAAGTTTACTTTTAATTGTCTGTTTATTCATGTCCAAATCATATACATCAAGTTTCCACACAGACAGAGCTTCGCCGTCAAAGTCGCAAAGTTGTTACAATGAGAGAACCATGACCAACTATATATAGACACACAAGTCCGCTCGAACTGTGGTGTTGGATAGATCAAGTTCGGGCGAACTTGATCATCCACACAAAAGTTCGGCCGAACTTGTGTTTACATCATAAATATAACTTCAAGTTCTAACATATTCAAGCCCTAATCGTACAGACTTGATCCAAGACCTAGACAATAGACTTCATGTATCAACACCTTGTTTCAATGATCAAACAAGCTCAAGAGTTCAAGGATTTAAGCATGTCCTAATATCGATAACTATGTTAATATGGGGACTTTAATCGGAGGATCGGATAGTGTTGGTGCATATGTCTGTTGCCTACGTCATTATGTATCGAGTCTGAGTGAATAGGGCTTAATCTGTTAGAAACTAGGCGTATTTATGTGAGTGGGAGGTCAAGTTCGCTGGTCATTGAGATGATGATGTCAAGTTCGGCCGAACTTGACTAGGTCAAGTTCGCCCGAACATGTTCTCTCACCAGCGAACTTCCAATCCTATAAATAGGTGCCTTGGTTCTTTCATTTGTAACGTGGAGAGATTTTGTCACAGAGACGACGAAGCTCTGTCGGATCCGGTTCTCGAATGTATTGAACTTTAGATCAATGAAAACAATATTTAAATGAGTTATTTTTGTTATTTGGTTAACTTGTCATTAGTTTCCACCTAATTGGACAATAGAAAACAAATTTAGGTTTCCGTACTAATCATGGACGTTCCTACAAGTGGTATCAGAGCCTGGATACCTAAATTTGATGGAATCAAGACAAGAATTTCTCTAATGCATCTCCATTCTATCATTTTTCTTAACATTTTCGCATATTTGATGATTTCATGGACAAAATCAGCTAAAAATTATGTCATGTAAAATACATCATAGATAAACCCCTGAGAGTTTGAACATCAAATTTAATCGAATTGATATCAAAAAGTTGGAAAAATGTGACATCCCATTTTTCAGGTATTTTAAACGCGCAACTTTATCATTATTTACTCCTACGCTAATTAGATTCGGAGAATTAATTACGCTAACTTTAGTATTTCGGGAATACATGATGTTTGGGAATTTTATCGGATCGTATCTGAATTACGTGCTACGTGTTATTAGACGTTTTGTTACGTATCGTGTCACGCTCCAATTACGTGATTTCATATTTTATAAATTCCATGTCGCGAATAAATTGTCGAATTGTAATATACGTAGTTAATAAACGAATTAAAAATAGCCGAACCGAGAACCGAACCGAGCTTGCGAAACTTTGCGACTTCGTGACCAAGCAAAACCCAACCCGCCAACCCACTCTCTTGTGGCCCAAGCAAGCCCAAACTGCCCGCACCCTTCCTCTTATTTATAAAAATGCATATATGTGTGTACATGGAGTTTTAAAAAAAATAATAATAACCAAACCCTAATCCCCTCCCTTGGTGTGAGACGGCAGCCATACCCCCCCCCTCTCTCGGTCGCGCAAACAAATCCCACTCTCCTCTCCCTTGATCGATTGCAAGTTCCAGTTCACTAGTTATCATCGTTTCAAGGTTAGGGTTTCAATCGTGTTATGATTTCACGTATTGATTTTGTGTGATATCGATCATGATCATGTTATGATAATATTATGAAAAGTGTTGTTATGTATGATTTTTTTCGGGTGAATATGTGGTTCTTAGGGTTTGTGATGATATTGTTTGGTATTAGAATCATAGGCTGCGTTTTTCTCTATAAAATCATGATATATGTTTAGGGTTTTGACATTATGATTATAGATGCATGATAATTAAAGTAAAACCTGCTACAAATCGTTATCATAAGTCGTGGTGATCGTTAGGAGGGTTTCGGGTGAAGTTTTAGGGTTAAACAGGAAGCTGATGCCCGAAGACAGCCAACATCAGTTTGCTGTAAATGAACCGTTATAACTCGAAAAATCGATTTTCTGAAGCCTAAAACATACTTTTTCGAAAAACGCTTCTAATGGAACCAGAATCACATTTTTCTGAAGTCGTTTGCTATTTTAAATTAGTGATTTCCTGCAGCAGCTGAAGCTGCGTTTTTTCTGCAGAAAATGCACGTAATGTTTTCTGTCATAACCTGTACACCGAAAAGAATTAAGTCACTAAATTTGTACAGTAGATACTCCTAGGTTTTCAGAGAAATTTGCACATGTAATTTCGTCAATTGGACAAACGACTATTTTTAAATGATTTTTCTCGTGGACTGCAGTCAGAAAGCGATGAATCTGACTGCAGCCTAGTAAATAAATTCTTATAAATAATTGGTATGGAACCAAGACTTGAAAATTTTATACAAAATTCTACAGTCTAATTGACACCTTCTGTAAAAAGATTGTAATTTTTAAAACGTGGAAACTATTTTATAAAATTTCCGAAAACAGCCCAGTTATGAATGTACAAGCTGAAACATGACAACTTACATTTGTGTGTATCTAAGTGATGTATATGATATCCTGTGTTTGTGATAAGTTGTTGGTCGTTATTTCGTATAGTGACACCTTGCATCCATGATTATGGTTTTGAGTTTGTCATTACGTGTTTCGTACGGTGTGCTAGTTACGCGTAGGGTTTTGTGTCAGTGTGCGTTCACACACTAACTTTGAACCGGTTGACATGATAGGACGTGATTAGCGGTTCCATCCTTTACTTCTTTTGCATTTATCTAACCGAGCAACTTAAGGTGAGTTCACGGCCCCTATTTCTTTAAACGTTTACTAAACACAAGGGGAGAAAACTTGTACACGTTACAGTGATGTATGGGTGGCATACATCACGGTACAGTAACGCCTTTCTATTTAGAGTTATGTTATACGGTTATGGTCACAGGGGAGCATATATCACATGTTAGTCCCCTTAACACTTACGATGCCGTTAGTATTGGATTATAGCGAGGGAATTTTAGTAGTACTACTGGGCCCGACAAGCCCCACTCGAACTAGTCGCGCCAGTTAGACCGAATGTTGATGGTCATGAGTGTAGAATTTGCTTAACATTTAGCGGTGGTTGGTGATAGGCCTAGCACAACAGGGGCAGCAACGTCAGCTTCGGATCGAACACTTTGTTGACATGACCTAGGCTAGCTACCTAAACATATAACATAAACTGCTAATCAATATAACAAAACGATTCGGGTTTTGAATGGGGAACAACTTATAACAACACGATTCGGGTTTTGAATCGGGAAACTTAAACATTCTGATTCGGGTTTGGATCAGGGGATACCTACTATAACATACTAGTTTGGGATTTGAACAAATGGAAACAACTTATATTATATTTGTAAACAAAAACCTGTGAACTCACTCATCATTATTGTTGACACTTGATTTTACAGGTTTTCTCAGGTTGCTAAGGTAGCACACATCAGGACTAGGATGCATTATGGTGTCACATTGATTTCATTAAATATTTAGACAGAACTTTAAATTACATTAGCTATTTTTGTTTTGTAACTATTTACGCTTCCGCAACTCAATTGTATAAAGAGTATTTTCTCATGAATGAGCAAATAGGAAAATTTTCAAACTTATATAGTGGTCGTTCAATATGACTAATGACTGTGATCCTGGTTCGTCACGCGCCTCGCGGTAAAACCCCGCAAGTGGATTTTTGAGGGTGTGACAGATTGGTATCAGAGCCAATGGTTATAGTGAACTAGGTTTGCATTAGAGAGTAGACTTAGTCTATAGCCTTAGACAATGCATTAGTCACACACCAACACAAACACACATACCTGACATACAAGAACACTCATACATGATATGCCTATGTACATCGCATCAAAACTTACATTGAAATTGTAGGCATGTCGACATCATCCATTTAACCCTCTAGAGGAGCGTTTCCCATCACAATCATCTGTACTTCTTCCTACACCACACAGATGAGCAAAACACTAGCTTGAGCCTACCGATGCTACTATCGGGTGTGATGAGGTTTCTCAAGTCCATGATTGGGACGACATACAACATTGATTCATATCTCTTGGGAGTTGAGTTATCGAAAACGAGTCCTTTCTCTACCTACCAACGACATTACCCCGGCTCCACTAGTTCTACTTTCTTTCAACTCTGAGCAGGTGGCCCTGGCGTGAGGCACCCTATGTTAGGGCTGTTCATTGCACACGTTATTGCATAAACCATTGACATCGAGATGTTCATTTTTCCCGAGCCACGTTCTATATCTTTGGTTGATATTCTTTGAGAGAATGGTTGACCACGAAGCTAAGAACACTTTGCCTATTGCACACCTGAACTCTAACCTGACTCGGATGGTGGAGTAGTTGCCTTGCTTTTTCTGGTAAGCTACGTTAATGAACCAGTTTCATCTCTCGAAGTCACATAACATGTGAATGTTTGTTCCATGCGCACTCTTACCTCTACGATCCGCTGGATTGGATTCTCATGGTGTGTTTCAACTTGAGTAGATCCTCAGATCAATTGATCCCACATTACTCTTTCTGATATATTCTGAGTTTATCAACATTTGGATTATTGACTAGGCTTTTGATAACCCTATCATTTTGACAACACTTTGTACTCGAAAAATTAAATCTGAGGGACATTTTGTCACAAGATAGATGGAACTAGTGTGAACATGCAAACCAAATTATCATTACGGGTACACACATAGTACTAATTTGTGATGCATGTAAGTCCTTGTGAAACCCTGTGTGTGGATAAATTGTCCTAACATGTTAATCTTATATTTAAAACTTCCACTGTAAATAGAATCTCTCGTAGCTCATTCAACGACTAACTGGTGTCATTAAATTTGTCCAGCAGTTGATTCGACGCAACAATTAGATTTAAGATCTTTTTAGACACATTGAGCTATCATCAATGGAATCCGTCGTTATTATTTAGTTCTCATGCACGAGTCTTAGTGAAACTAAGATTCTCATCATAACCTGTTATCTCGATTGAAACCCTATCAGAAATCGTAGGGTAAACCCTTCAACATCAGTATATAAACGAATTATGAAGAATCTCTCGTACGCTCACACCTTATCCCTTGCCTTAACTATAAAATATGCTTTGACCCCTTATACTCGGTCTTGTTGCTAATCTTTAGTCTAACCTGATGTACATTGCAACATATCCAACCCTACAAACGGATTTTCACAAAATGGTCCCATCATCTTATGGACATCAGAAGACAAGATGTAAGTATTCAACACCCAGATAAACATGATGACATAAACAATAATCTTACTTCTCGTATTGCTAGGATAGTTATTCCATAACAGTTTTCCCTTTTGAGCTAGTCTATCTCCTAGCCATTGCACTGATCGATGCTTACTGTTTCATGCGACAGTTAGTTACTGTTGACGACGTAGACGAATCTCTCACTCCATTGTCGTGGTCGCACTACATCTTCAAAACTTTACGCAAATCTCCCATCAAATCTATGTGTTCATTTTTTTAAAGAACTCGGTGAACTCGTCTTTTGATCCTTGGTGATCACTTCTTGAAACCTTGAGGATGGTGATGAGTTGTTGATACAATCATAGCCTCTTAAACATGTTTTCTCGTCCTTTTTTTGAAACCTCTTGACTACACATGCATATTTTAGATTCATTCACCCGTCCTAAGGAAACTCCTCCAAATTTGGTTGCTTACTGACACGATAAATCACACACTCATCTAAGTTCATGGATCAAGGTGAATTATTCCTCCTTCGCGTGTGGGCGAGCCCGATAACTTAGACGAAGGTTTCAGTGAATCTTAACACTTACGAACTCATGCGGCAACCATTCAATGGTAAATTCTTGTTATGATTGATATATCCACGTGACACCCCTTTTTGACAAATGACGTTCTTCATTTTTTTTACCTTATGCAACTTGTATACCCAGCTATACCCCTGACATCAAGTAAACCCCTGTTACGGATCCTTACATGCTTACGCATCGATTGCGACTAACCTTTTTGCATGTTTCCACATCCATTTGGGATATACTCCTCGGATTCTATGATCCTTATCCTAACAACATTCTTCGCGAACTCTTGCTTGGAGGGGTTACTCTCTACGAATGTTACTCGAGGAGCAATGGGCCATGAATATCACGGATATGAAGGTATCACGAGAACTGTCCTTAGAACTCGTTACGAACGAGGCAGGTTCCCAGTCATGATATTCGAATTTAGCCTACCTTGACGAATATGCCACTTGTTTTCTTTGACGACATCCGAATCTACTCCAAGAACTAGTAGGAATCCGAACGACACCTACACCTTACCATGGAGCCCCTACCACACAAACAACCTTATGTTTAGCTTCTAACGAACGACTTTTTTCGTTGCGAAGCCCGCTTTTCTTGACCTTAGGCATAAACCCTCGCAACTCTAACTCGAAAGACTGCTCAATAATCCGCGTTTCAACAGTTGAAGGTGAAACTCTGTAGTACACCCATTCTTTCGTTACCAGAAGGCACAAACAATTTCGTTGTTTACTGTGACGTGTCTATCCAAGGACTAAGTTACGTGTTGGTGCATAATGAGAAAGTCATCGCTTACGCGATCATGCCAACTCAAGGTTCACGAAAAAGAACTACACTACCCACGGTTTAGGAGTTTGGGAGCAGTAGCGTTTGCACTCAAGATAGGGAGACATTACCTGCACTGTACCAAGTGCACCATCTACACCGATCACAAGAGTCTCCAGTATGTCTTCGATCAGAAGGAGTTAAACATGCGATAGCGTCGATGGGTCAAACTCCTCAACCACTATGAGTGCGTGATCTAGTATCATCACGACAAGGCCAACGTGGGCCGATGCCCTCAGTCATAAGGATACCAAACCTAAGCGCGTACGTGCGTTACAGCTTTCTATCCACTCCCTTCCTACCCAGATTCGTGACACTCAGATTGAAGCACTGAAGGAAGAGAACCTCAAAGCAGAATCCCTACTGGGCATGGAGAAGAAACTTGAATGCAAGCAAGACAACATTTATTACTTCATGGAACGTGTATGGGCCCCATTCTATGGAAACTTATGAGAGTTTGTGATGGATGAAGCACACAAGTCTCGTTACTCGGTGCATCCTGGTTCTGACAAGATGTATCAGGACCTCAAGACTTTGTACTAGTGGCCCCACACGGAAACTAACATAGCGACTTATGTTAGTAAATGCTTGACATGTGCTAGGGTTAAGGTTGAATACCAAAAGCTGTCAGGACTTTCAACAACCAGAGATCCCAATATGGAAATGGGAGCAAATTTCCAGGGATTTCATCACTGGCTTACCTAGATACCAGCGAGGAAACGACACCATCTGGGTGATTGTCGATCGACTGACAAAGTTTGCACACTTTCTGGCAATCAAGGAAACTGATAAGTTTCCTACACTCGCAGACATCAATTTGAAGGAAGTAGTCGCTAGGCACGGAGTGCCAACTTCTATCATTTCCAATCGCGACCCGCTCTTTGCATCTGATTTATGGTAGGCGATGCATAAATCCTCTGGCTCACGTCTAGACATGAGTATAACTTATCACCCTCAGAGGGATGGGCAAACTGAATGCCCCATCCAGACTTAGGAAGACATACTTCGAGCATGTGTTATTGACTTTGGTAACGGCTGGGAAAGGCATCAACCTTTAGTGGAGTTTTTATACAACAATAATTACCACGCCATCATCAAGGCTGTTCCGTTCGAGGCTTTGTACGGGCGGAAATGCCGATCATCTCTATGCTGGACAGAAGTTGGCGACACCCAAATCACTAGTGTCACACCCGACCCGCAGCGGA
This sequence comes from Scalesia atractyloides, assembly GCA_947069175.1. NCBI lineage: Eukaryota > Viridiplantae > Streptophyta > Magnoliopsida > Asterales > Asteraceae > Scalesia > Scalesia atractyloides. Next base: position 45,959,539 of record CAMTDV010000025.1, read on the forward strand.
ATAAGAGTCGGGGCATAATTGGGTTATCACCAAAGCTCATGATATTTTAATATGTTTCATATTTATTAAAGTCAAAATTACATTCCAAATAATCCAAACATGTCCATACAATATAAAGAAAATAACCAAACAAAATAATTCCAAGCTCTAAATCATTTTATTCTTCTAGTCCAATCCTATGTGTTTCTGGCTGCAGCGGGTTCACCTGTATCATGTGTAAAAATGGGGGTTTTTGGGTCAACATAAGTTGGCGAGTGAACCTTGTTAGATAAACATTTATTATTGATTTACTTGTTAGTTTATCAATGAAAAATTGTGCATAATCATAAATGAGCAAATGTAAATAATCAAGCAGTAGCGATAGCAATCACAACTATAACATACAATAACATATGATAGTATACATTAACATACCAACATCATACGATAAACAACATGAATGAAACTGTGCGATCAAGGCTCAATCAAACGGAGCCGATCGTATTGCATGTACTGAAAATGATAAATGTCTGTGCGATCAAGGCTCAATCAAACGGAGCCGATCGTATGTTGGCACGCCAGGTTCACGCTCATAATGTAATGGGGAACTTGCTCAACGCTCATAATGTAATGGGGAGCGGCGGCCTATGAAATTGCATGTACTGAAAATAATAAATTGAATCTAACAATCACCACACAAACAGTTGAAACAAACTGAATACCTATTTGTTCATGATATGATGTATGCACAATGATTTAAATATAGTATATAGCAAGACACATGATACACCCCAAAACGTGATTAAAACGGGAATTTGTAAAGATTCACTCACATTGGGTGCGTTTGATTGGAGATGGTGAGATGCGCACGAGTTGTAAGAGCGGAACAACGAGAATTAACTAACCTAAATAATAACGGAAAATATAGTAAATGAATGGATTTTATTAAGGATTTTAATAGAATTTTTAGATATATTCTTACGAGCTTAAGGCTATTTCCTATCTTTAAAAACATTATTTTTAAGTATTTTTAATTGATTTTTAAATTAAATTAAATAATTAAAAATATAAAAATATGTTGACTTTTTGGGTAAACCGTTGACTTTTTGACTTTGACTGTTTGACCGGTTTATTGTGTGACTGAAATGCGCTGGGTGAGGCTCGAACCCGAGACATCCCGTACGCGTGCACGCAGCTCTACCAACTGAGCTACGTGTCTAACCCGAAATAATTCTGTTTTTAATTATACTTATATATTAATTCAATTTATCCAAAATTCTTTTAATTTCAAAAACATTTTAATTCATCGAACCGGTGCCACTTACAGGTCTCGAACCCGGGACCTGCGCTTTAACGTCACACACAGTCCACCGCTGGACTGTGTGTCTAACTTGGTTAATATACAAATTTCATTATACTTAACAACTAACAGAGTTAACCCGGTTCAGTTTTAAACAAAAAGGCATTTTATTACATAGAGGGTGCGTGTATCAGGGATCGAACTCGGGACGTATGCGTGTTTTTGTTCGCACACAGTCCACCGCTGGACTGTGTGTCTAACCCGTTCAAAATACAAATTTTAATTATTCTTATAATGTTATCACAGTTCATCTTCTTCGTTCGTTTTTACAGGCAGTAGATTACACCGTTATATCTTTTTTAGTTCGATTGATAAACATTGTATAAACTAATATGAAATGGCAGAGACGATAATTAGAAGTAAACATACCGGTGAACGATTTATTTCAGGATCCGGCAAGGTGTCGATCTCTGTTGTTATGAACTTCAACTGAACCAGACAATTAACCGTTTTGATTAGCTAATCGTGGAATTGAAGTGATAAACAAATGTTAACAAAGTGTTTGAATGTCCTTACCGATTCACAGATGAAAATAAAGATTTCCAGAAATTTTCCAGCAAACTGGAATTATCCGAAAGCAGCGTCTGAATTTGATTTCAAGTGAAAGGTTTGAGTTAGAAATAGCTTAACAGTTGTTAGACTACGACGGTATTGAAGGACTTACCATTTTGATGAAGAATACGGTTTTTCGGCGAACTTGCAGAATTTTCCGGCGAGTAAAATAAACTTTTCTGGTGAACTGAAAGTATGACGAAAATGAAATGGCAGGTTTGTGGAATGTATCTGAGTCGCGAGAAAGATGTTTGATCGCAGTAATTCGGATTATTGGATAACTTCGGTTATAAAACCCATCATCATCAGAATTCAAGTCAATTCAAGTCTGAATTGATTAGAATTGTCGGTGCATCGGTTATAAATCTGAATTCGCGATTATTCAAACGTTTTAGACGGTTGAATAGCCGATTTCGGTTTTCAGTTGGCGCAACCGGTTCATCTAGGTTTGTATATAAGACTTATTTGTTTCCTAGAGTTGACAGAAAACAAACAAGTGGCGGAGTGGTTATGCGTGTGAGTGTTAAATCTTTGGAGTTACAACCTGGCTGACCCGGGTTCGAGTCCCGGCAGCCCCATTTTATTTTTAATTGTTTTATTTATACTTTTTATCAATTATAACTTTTATGGTTTAGTTTGTTTATTAATTATGTATCATTAAAAATTATAATAAGCATAAATAGGCAACGAACTTTATAACTAGAATATTCTATTACAAACGGAGCGGGTTTGGTAAAACCCGTTTTCGACAAATGTTACAGTATCTCATACTTTTAGGAATTTCGTCCCGAAATTTAAGTAGTAGAAGTAGTAGGAAAAAGATGCGGGTATTTTTCACGCATTGAGTCTTCACGTTCCCAAGTAAACTCAATCCCCGTTTCGATTCCCAGCGTACCCTAACAATTGGAATGCGACTTCGTCGAAGACGTTTTTCTCCGAAGTCCATGATCTCTATAGGTCTTTCAATAAAATGCATAGATTCATCACTCTGAATATCTTCCAGAGGAATGTGGAGGTTTTCATCAGCGAGGCACTTCTTCAAGTTTGATACGTGGAATGTGGGATGAATCCTGTTGAGTTCTTCTGGTAGATCAAGCTTGTATGCCACAAGTCCTACTCTTTCGAGTATCTTGAAAGGTCCTACGTCGCGTGGTGCTAGCTTGCCTTTTTGACCAAAACGAACTACTCCCTTCCACAGTGATACTTTTAGAAGTAAGTGATCACCAATGTTAAACTCTAAAGGCTTCCGTCGTTTATCTACATAACTCTTTTGACGACTTTGAGCCACTAGAAGATTGTTTCGAATTTGATGGATCTTGTCTGTGGTTTCTTGAATCAATTCTGGACCAGTGATTTGAGCTTCCCCAATTTCATGCCAACATACTGGAGATCGGCACTTACGACCATATAAGGCTTCAAAAGGTGCCATGCCGATGCTTGAATGATAGCTGTTGTTGTACGAAAATTCGACTAATGGTAGATGGGCGTCCCAATTTCCCTTGAAGTCTATAACACATGCTCGAAGCATATCTTCAAGAATTTGAATGGTGCGTTCAGATTGACCATAAGTTTGAGGATGATAGGCGGTACTGAGATCTAATCGCGTACCCAAAGTGGCTTGTACTGCTTGCCATGTTCGTGAAGTGAAACGACCATCACGATCAGAAATAATGCTTAACGGTACACCATGTCGGCTTACGATTTCGCTGATATAAATACGAGCTAGCTTTTCGTTTCTTGAAATCTTCGCGGATAGGAATAAAGTGAGCTGATTTTGTAAGTCGGTCAATTATTACCCATATAGTGTCATACCCACCAGAAGTGCGAGGTAACCCGGTAATGAAGTCCATGGTTATATTTTCCCACTTCCATACGGGTATTTCAGGTTGGACCAGAAGTCCTGAGGGTCTTTGGTGTTCAGCTTTTATTTTGGAACATGAAAGGCACTTGGAACAAATTCAGCAATATCCTTTTTCATTCCAGGCCACCAGTAGGTGTATCGAAGGTCTTGATACATCTTGTCGGCTCCTGGGTGTATAGAATATCGTGTTTTGTGCGCCTCATTCACAAGAAAGAAAAAAAATCACGAAGGTTATTGTGGTCAGGAATCCATATGCGATCTAGACAGTATAGAATACCGTCGGATTTAGTTTCAATTTTTAAGTTTAGCTCCACAAGACGGCTTGCGTACGTCTCCTTTCTGTTGCTGAAACATGCTGGGCTTCTCGGATTTTGATCTTTGATGTCGCTTACGATTTTAGGTACAATAGTTTTGAGGGAACTGATACATTTGTAATGATAAGGTATGTATCATAAAACAAAAACTTCAACCATGACGATATTTAAACCTACACAGAACTTTTCATAACCTCCTGGTAATGCTTTTGATCCTTTGCCAAGAATACTTATATATAGGAAGTACCAGCGGCGTATCCACCATATTCTTGTCAAATTTTCGTTGGCTTTATCAGTAAATCATGATAAGTTCTATGTGACTCTAAAACATAAACAACACAACGAACAAAACTTGAGTCTCAATTCTGAAATGATACATGACTAAATGATGACAGTACCTCTCTCGTTGGTTATGATGAAGGGGTCAGTCTATGTAAAAGTGTGACACAACCCAACTTCTTTAAATGATGAGATTGAGATACGTCGAGATGTATGATGATATGAATGTTAAATCAATGAGTATAGAACAAAACTGTAATATCAAATCGCATTAAAATTCTTGGATACATAATTTCCAAATTTTACAACTGGGATACGGAAAGATTGAGATAACATAAAGAAAACATTAAAACTAGATGATTGGAGTTGAGTCTCGATTCTTGGCGAGGAAAAATTAGTTGGGTGATTCGTTTGGGCCGTTATTATTTTCAACAGTATTGGCGTTGATGTTGTAAGCTCTTCCTCTTGCAGGTGGTGGAGCTTGGTTTGCTTGATTCACCGGATTTGCTTTGTCACACCCCGACCCGCAGCGGAATAAAAGTCGGGGCATAATTGGGTTATCACCAAAGCTCATGATATTTACTAATATGTTTCATATTTATTAAAGTCAAAATTACATTCCAAATAATCCAAACATGTCCATACAATACAAAGAAAATAACCAAACAAAATAATTCCAACCTCTAGATCATTTTATTCTTCTAGTCCAATCCTATGTGTTTCTGGCTGCATCGGGTTCACATGTATCATGTGTAAAAATGGGGGTTTTTGGGTCAACATAAGTTGGCGAGTGAACCTTGTTAGATAAACATTTATTATTGATTTACTTGTTAGTTTATCAATGAAAAATTGTGCATAATCATAAATGAGCAAATGTAAATAATCAAACAGTAGCAATAGCAATCACAACTATAACATACAATAACATATGATAGCATACATTAACATACCAACATCATACGATAAATAACATGAATGAAACTGTGCGATCAAGGCTCAATCAAACGGAGCCGATCGTATTGCATGTACTGAAAATGATAAATGTCTGTGCGATCAAGGCTCAATCAAACGGAGCCGATCGTATGTTGGCACGCCAGGTTCACGCTCATAATGTAATGGGGAACTTGCTCAACGCTCATAATGTAATGGGGAGCGGCGGCCTATGAAATTGCATGTACTGAAAATAATAAATTGAATCTAACAATAACCACACAAACAGTTGAAACAAACTGAATACACATGTTCGTGATATGATGTATGCACAATGATTTAAATATAATATATAGCAAGACACATGATACACCCCGAAACGTGATTAAAACGGGGAATTTGTAAAGATTCACTCACATTGGGTGCGTTTGATTGGAGATGGTGAGATGCGCACGAGTTGTAAGAGCGGAACAACGAGAATTAACTAACCTAAATAATAACGGAAAATATAGTAAATGAATGGATTTTATTAAGGATTTTAATAGAATTTTTAGATATATTTTTACGAGTTTAAGGCTATTTTCTATCTTTAAAACATTATTTTTAAGTATTTTTAATTGATTTTTAAATTAAATTAAATAATTAAAAATATAAAAATATGTTGACTTTTTGGGTTGACCGTTGACTTTTTGACTTTGACTTGTTTGACCGGTTTATTGTGTGACTGAAATGCGCTGGGTGAGGCTCGAACTCGTGACCTCTCGTACATGTACACGCAGCTCTACCAACTGAGCTACGTGTCTAACCCAAAATAATTCTGTTTTTAATTATACTTATATATTAACTCGATTTATCCAAAATCCTTTTATTTTCAAAAACATTTTAATTCGTCGAACCGGTGCCACTAACAGGTCTCGAACACGGACCTGTGCTTTAACGTTACACACAGTCCACCGCCGGACTGTGTGTCTAACTTGGTTAATATACAAATTTTATTATACTTAACAACTAACGGAGTTAACCCGGTTCAGTTTCAAACAAAAAATGCATTTTATTACTACGAAGGTGCGTGTGTCAAGAATCAAACTCGGGACGTATGCGTGTTTTTGTTCGCACACAGTCCACCGCTGGACTGTGTGTCTAACCCTTTCAAACTACCAATTTTAATTATTCTTATAATGTTATCATAGTTCATCTTCTTCGTTCGTTTTTACAAGGAGTAGATTACACCGTTATATCTTGTTTAGTTCGATTGATAAACATTGTACAAACTAATATGAAACGGCAGAGACGATAATTAGAAGTAACATACCGGTGAACAATTTATTTTAGGATTCCGGCAAAGTGTCGGTCTCTGTTGTTATGAACTTCAACTGAACCAGACAATTAACCGTTTTGATTAGCTAATCGTGGAATTGAAGTGATAAACAAACGTTAACAAAGTGTTTGAATGTCCTTACCGATTCACAGATGAAAATAAAGATTTCCAGAACTTTTCCGGCGAACTGGTATTATCCGAGAGTAGCGTCTGAATTCGATTTCAAGTGAAAGATTTGAGTTAGAAATACCTTAACAATTGTTAGACTACGACGGTATTGAAGAACTTACCGTTTTGAGGAAGAATACGGTTTTCCGGCGAACTTGCAGAATTTTCCGGCGAGTAAAATAAACTTCTCCGGTGGACTGTAAAGTGTGCGGAAATGTAATTGGAGGTTTGTGGAATGTTTCTGAGTCGCGAGAAGGATGTTTGATTGCAGTAATTCGGATTATTGGATAACTTCGGTTATAAAACCCATCATCATCAGAATTCAAGTCAATTCAAGTCTGAATTGATTAGAATTGTCGGTGCATCGGTTATAAATCTGAATTCGCGATTATTTAAACGTTTTAGACGGTTGAATAGCCGATTTCGGTTTTCAGTTGGCGCAACCGGTTCATCTAGGTTTGTATATAAGACTTATTTGTTTCCTAGAGTTGACAGAAAACAAACAAGTGGCGGAGTGGTTATGCGTGTGAGTGTTAAATCTTTGATGTTACAACCCGGCTGACCCGGGTTCGAGTCCCGGCAGCCCCTTTTTATTTTTAACCACTTTATTTATATTTTTTATCAATTATAACTTTTATGGTTTAGTTTGTTTATTAATTATGTATCACTAAAAATTAAAATAAGCATAAATAGGCGACGAACATTTATAACTTGATATTCGATTACAAAATGGAGCGGGTTTGGTAAAACCCGTTTTCGACAAATGTTACAGTATCCCCTACTTTTAGGAATTTCGTCCCGAAATTTAAGTAGTAGAAGTAGTAGGAAAAAGATCTGGATATTTTTCACGCATTGAGTCTTCACGTTCCCAAGTAAACTCAGGTCCCCGTTGCGACTCCCAGGGTACCCTAACAATTGGAATGCGACTTCGTCGTAGACGTTTTTCTCCAAAATCCATGATCTCTACTGGTCTTTCAATAAAATGCATAGATTCATCAATCTGAATATCTTCCAGAGGAATGTGAAGGTTTTCATCAGCGAGGCACTTCTTTAAGTTTGATACATGGAATGTGGGATGAATCCTGTTGAGTTCTTCTGGTAGATCAAGCTTGTATGCTACAGGTCCTACTCTTTCGAGTATCTTGAAAGGTCCTACGTAGCGTGGTGCTAGCTTGCCTTTTTGACCAAAACGAACTACTCCCTTCCACGGTGATACTTTTAGAAGTACATGATCACCAACGTTAAACTCTAAAGGCTTCCGTCGTTTATCTGCATAACTCTTTTGACGGCTTTGGGCCGCTAGAAGATTGTTTCGAATTTGATGGATCTTGTCTGTGATTTCTTGAATCAATTCCGGACCAGTGATTTGAGTTTCCCCAATTTCGTGCCAACATACTGGAGATCGGCACTTACGACCATATAAGGCTTCAAAAGGTGCCATGCCGATGCTTGAATGATAGTTGTTGTTGTACGAAAATTCGACTAATGGTAGATGAGCGTCCCAATTTCCCTTGAAGTCTATAACACATGCTCGAAGCATATCTTCAAGAGTTTGAATGGTGCGTCCAGATTGACCATCAGTTTGAGGATGATAGGCGGTACTGAGATCTAATCGCGTACCCATAGCGGCTTGTACTGCTTGCCATGTTCGTGAAGTGAAACGACCATCACGATCAGAAATAATGCTTAACGGTACACCATGTCGGCTTACGATTTCGCTGATATAAATACGAGCTAGCTTTTCGTTTCTTGAAGTCTTCGCGGATAGGAATAAAGTGAGCTGATTTTGTAAGTCGGTCAATTATTACCCATATAGTGTCATACCCACCAGAAGTGCGAGGTAACCCGGTAATGAAGTCCATGGTTATATTTTCCCACTTCCATACGGGTATTTCAGGTTGGACCAGAAGTCCTGAGGGTCTTTGGTGTTCAGCTTTTATTTTGGAACATGAAAGGCACTTGGAAACAAATTCAGCAATATCCTTTTTCATTCCAGGCCACCAATAGGTATATCGTAGGTCTTGATACATCTTATCGGCTCCTGGGTGTATAGAGTATCGTGTTTTGTGAGCTTCATTCATAAGAATTTCACAAAGATTGTTGTGGTCAGGAATCCAGATAAGATCTAGGTAGTACAGAATACCGTCAGATTTAGTTTCAATTTTAAGTTCAGCTCCACAAGACATCTCCTTTCGTACATCATCTTCCGTTACTGAAACATGTTGGGCTTCTCGAATTTGATCTTTAATGTCAGTTATAATTTGCGAACATAGAAGACGAATGGAGTTCGCATAACCCTTTCGACGAAGTGCATCAGCCACCACATTTGCTTTGCCAGGGTGGTACCGAATTTCACAGTCGTAGTCATTTAGAAGTTCGACTCATCTTTGTTGCCTCATGTTTAACTCCTTTTTATTGAAGATATGTTGAAGACTCTTGTGGTCAGTGTATATTTCACACTTAGTACAATAGAGATAATGTCTCCATATCTTAAGAGCGAACACAACGGCTCCAAGTTCTAGGTCATGGGTGGTGTAGTTCTTCTCATGCGTCTTGAGTTGTCTCGAAGCATAAGCTATAACTTTTCCTCTTTGCATTAGAACGCAGCCTAATCCTTGCCCTGACGCGTCGCAATAGACCACGAAATCATCACAACCTTCAGGAAGAGTGAGGATTGGTGCATCACAGAGTTTTTGTTTAAGGGTTTGGAAGGCTTCTTCTTGCTTGGGTCCCCATATGAAAGGTTTTCCCTTATGAGTTAAAGCCTTGAGTGGTACAACAATGCGAGAGAAGTTTCAAATGAAACGATGATAATAACCAGCCAAACCAAGAAAAGATCTTACTTCAGTTGGTGTACGTGGAGCTTGCCATTCTTGTACCGCTTTGATCTTTGAGGGGTCGACATGTATTCCCTTGTCATTGACTACATGTCCGAGGAATTGCACCTCTTTTAACCAGAATTCGCATTTGGAGAATTTGGCGTAAAGCTTTTCATTCTCTAGAAGTGTAAGGATGAGTCAAAGATGACGCTCATGATCAGTTTTAGATTTTGAATAAATAAGAATGTCGTCGATGAAGACTATAACAAATCGATCAAGATAAGGTTTGCAGACTCTGTTCATTAGGTCCATTAAGACTGCTGGAACGTTGGTTAAACCAAATGGCATGACCATGAATTCATAATGACCATAACGAGTTCGGAATGTGGTCTTTGGGATGTCTTCTTCATGTACTCTAAGTTGATGATAACCAGATCGAAGGTCGATATTTGAAAAGCAGCTGGCACCTTGAAGTTGGTCAAGAAGATCATCAATGCGAGGTAATGGATAGCGATTCTTGATTGTTAATTTGTTGAGCTCTCTGTAGTCGATGCACATACGAAACGATCCATCTTTCTTCTTTACAAAAAGGACAGGTGCACCCCAAGGCGATGAGCTAGGACGTATGAATCCCTTGTCAGTCAACTCTTGAATTGACTGGCTAGCTCTTGCATTTCAGAGGGGGCTAACCTATAAGGAGACTTTGGAACTGGTGTAGCACCAGGTATAAGATCTATACGGAATTCGACTTCTCTAACTGGAGGAAGTCCTGAAATGTCGTCAGGAAAAACTTGCGGGAAATCTTTTACTACTGGGATGTCTTCAAGTTTCTTCTCCATGGTTCCCTTTTTGATGATATGAGCTAAAAACGCGACATAATTCTTGCGAAGATATTTCTGAGCTTGAAGACAAGACATTAAGCTGAGCCCTTTCGACGAGGTTTCTCCAAAGATTCAAAGAGTCTGACCGTTTGAAAGAGGAATACGTATAAACTTTTCGCGACATACAACTTCTGCCTGATGTTGACTGAGCCAGTCCATACCAATTATGATATCAAAACTTCCCAACCTCATAGGAATAAGGTCAACTGAAAAGTCGTGGACGTTTAAGGTGAGTGTACAGTTGCGTATAATAGAGTTTAATGAAACCGGTTTTCCGTCAGCAACTTCTACCGTTATGGATTCTATGAGCTTATCACGATTTTGGTTTAGGATAGGTTCAAATTCTAAGGACACAAAACTTCTATCCGCACCAGTATCAAACAACATGGATGCATATCTACCATTTATAAGGAACGTACCGTTAACCACAATGCTGTCAGCTCTAGCCTGATTAGCATTGATATTGAAAGCTCTTCCTCTTGCAGGTGGAGGAGCTTGGTTTGCTTGATTCACCGGGTTGGCTTGGGTCTGAGCATGAATAATGTTTACCAACCTTGGACAAGTGTTTCTGAAATGGCTTGGGTCTCCGCAATTGTAGCAAGCCCGCATAGGTTGACCCATAGGATAATTGGGTTGGTAATATGTTTGGGCTAAATGTTGGGTGGGTGGATATAGTAGGGGTTGTTGGGCTTGACCCATTAATTGCTGGTGGGTTTGGCTTGAAGGCTGGTGGCGGTTCGTTCGCTGAGGCATGCGGCAGGTTTGAACAGTATGACCTGCGCGACCACAGCCGGTGCAATGTTGGCAAGGATAATCAGGAGAATGGTGATATTGGCAACGGTTGCATTTTGGTAATGGGCCAGAGTATGGTCTTTTGTATGGTGCAGGTGAAGGGGCAACTTGGGTAATGGGTGCAGTAGGAATAGGGAGGTTGGTTTGTGTAACGGTGAAGTTTCTGGTGTTGCGCTTCCTCTTGTTAGCAAACTTAGAGGAGGAGATGGAATGGTTTGAAGTTTGAGCCTCAACAGGGGCTTTCTTTTTCTCTTCTTTAAACTTCCCGTTACGAATTTGATTCTCGGTCAGTTCAGTCGCTAGCTCCATAGCAGCTTCAAGTGTTACCGATGAAATGCTGAGAACTGAATCTTGAATTTTCGAGGGAAGTCCTCGAATATAATGCTCGATCAAACGATAAGTTGGGGTGAACAAATTTGGAACCATTTGGTTCAACTCTAAGAACCTCTTGTTATAGGTGGTATGGTTTCCCTCCTTTTGCTTTAAAGAATGAAATTCGTCCTCCAACTTTTTAATTTCACTCCTAGGACAGAAACACCTAGTCATGATTTCCCTTAATTCCTCCCAAGTTAAGGCCATTGCATCATCAATTCCCCTCTTCCCCTTTTCAGTATTCCACCAGGTGAGAGCTACCCCAAATAGTCTCCCGGTGGCGTATCGAACCTTGCGATCCTCAGGACAATCGCAGTTGAAGAAGGTGTTTTCCATTTCCTCAAACCAATGGAGGAGAGCAGTGACACCTTCGGTCCCTTCAAATTTAGGAGGATCACAAGACTTGAAATGTTTGTATGAGCACTTGCTGGTAGGAGGGTTGTCGATGTTCTGGTCATGTTGTTGGGGAGGATTAGTGGGATTTGTGCCGAGAGCTTGTTGTACTTGAACCACAATGTCAGGCAGTATCGTGGCCATCTGTTTCGAGATTTGTGTGGCCAAGCGTTCGTGAGACCTTCCTGATCTTTTACCCCCTCGTTGTTGTCTGGACGACATCTACAGGAACATACATAAGAAGATTGTGAGTTTATGGTGTCTTTTTAGGTGTCATGTGTCTTTAAGAAAAATGAAAATAACATAAATATCATAAATGCAACTACACCATAGGATGTCTTGGGTTTGCTCATGTTGGGCCTCAAATGTCCCCCATACCTTCACCTGTATAGTCATGTGGGCCCCATGACTATTGGCTTGGTAGGATTCACATTAGTATTGGTGATTTAACACTCGCATCACCCGAATGCAAACCACAAAATATGTTCACGAGATGTATGGTCGGAATGTGTCCAGGTGTAGACACAATGAAAACTCAAAGTGGGTTAGCTCACACGACGTTTGGTATAGCATGCTTTGGCCTAATAGGTACTTCGTACTCTCATCGTTAGTCCCCAGGTAGGCAAACTGGTCCTTTATTTTGGATTTATACGAATGCCAGCCTAGACAGGACGTTCCGACTACCGGTCCTGGTACCCTTCCAGTTACTACATGCCCGTCATGAGAACTCACTTTGATGAGATTTGAAAACACAAAAATCGTTGTAAAAGCAATCATGAAAATGATGTGGTGTGTGCTTTCATGAATGTGATATGTTATGATATTTATGATTTATGATAGGCATTATATGATAATATATACTTATGAACATGCTTGCATAACATTGAATGTAACATTTAACATAAAACATATAAACATCATGAAATTTGGCATGTAACACACAAAAATCTTAAAAATTTCTAATCGACAATAGTATAGGTTCTAAGGGTCTAATAACCTATCCTATATCCCTATAGTCATGGCTCTGATACCAGTCTGTCACGCCCCGACCCGCAGCGGAATAAAAGTCGGGGCATAATTGGGTTATCACCAAAGCTCATGATATTTACTAATATGTTTCATATTTATTAAAGTCAAAATTACATTCCAAATAATCCAAACATGTCCATACAATACAAAGAAAATAACCAAACAAAATAATTCCAAGCTCTAGATCATTTTATTCTTCTAGTCCAATCCTATGTGTTTCTGGTTGTAGCGGGTTCACCTGTATCATGTGTAAAAATGGGGGTTTTTGGGTCAACATAAGTTGGCGAGTGAACCTTGTTAGATAAACATTTATTATTGATTTACTTGTTAGTTTATCAATGAAAAATTGTGCATAATCATAAATGAGCAAATGTAAATAATCAAGCAGTAGCAATAGCAATCACAACTATAACATACAATAACATATGATAGCATACATTAACATACCAACATCATACGACAAATAACATGAATGAAACTGTGCGATCAAGGCTCAATCAAACGGAGCCGATCGTATTGCATGTACTGAAAATGATAAATGTCTGTGCGATCAAGGCTTAATCAAACGGAGCCGATCGTATGTTGGCACTCCAGGTTCACGCTCATAATGTAATGGGGAACTTACTCAACGCTCATAATGTAATGGGGAGCGGCGGCCTCTGAAATTGCATGTACTGAAAATAATAAATTGAATCTAACAATAACCACACAAACAGTTGAAACAAACTGAATACACATGTTCGTGATATGATGTATGCACAATGATTTAAATATAATATATAGCAAGACACATGATACACCCCAAAACGTGATTAAAACGGGGAATTTGTAAAGATTCACTCACATAGGGTGCGTTTGATTGGAGATGGTGAGATGCGCACGAGTTGTAAGAGCGGAACAACGAGAATTAACTAACCTAAATAATAACGGAAAATATAGTAAATGAATGGATTTTATTAAGGATTTTAATAGAATTTTTAGATATATTTTTACGAGTTTAAGGCTATTTTCTATCTTTAAAACATTATTTTTAAGTATTTTTAATTGATTTTTAAATTAAATTAAATAATTAAAAATATAAAAATATGTTGACTTTTTGGGTTGACCATTGACTTTTTGACTTTGACTTGTTTGACCGGTTTATTGTGTGACTGAAATACGCTGGGTGAGGCTCGAACTCGTGACCTCTCGTACATGTGCACGCAGCTCTACAACTGAGATACGTGTCTAACCCGAAATAATTCTGTTTTTAATTATACTTATATATTAACTCGATTTATCCAAAATCCATTTATTTTCAAAAACATTTTAATTCGTCGAACCGGTGCCACTAACAGGTCTCGAACCCGGGACCTGTGCTTTAACGTTACACACAGTCCACCGCTGGACTGTGTGTCTAACTTGGTTAATATACAAATTTTATTATACTTAACAACTAACGGAGTTAACCCGGTTCAGTTTCAAACAAAAAAGGCATTTTATTACTGCGAAGGTGCGTGTGTCAAGAATCGAACTCGGGACGTATACGTGTTTTTGTTCGCACACAGTCCACCGCTGGACTGTGTGTCTAACCCATTCAAAATACCAATTTTATTTATTCTTATAATGTTATCACAGTTCATCTTCTTCGTTCGTTTTTACAAGCAGTAGATTACACCGTTATATCTTGTTTAGTTCGATTGATAAACATTGTACAAACTAATATGAAACGGCAGAGACGATAATTAGAAGTAACATACCGGTGAACGATTTATTTCAGGATTCCGGCAAGGTGTCGGTCTCTGTTGTTATGAACTTCAACTGAACCAGACAATTAAACGTTTTGATTAGCTAATCTTGGAATTGAAGTGATAAACAAACGTTAACAAAGTGTTTGAATGTCCTTACCGATTCACAGATGAAAATAAAGATTTCCAGAACTTTTCCGGCGAACTGGTATTATCCGATAGTAGCGTCTGAATTCGATTTCAAGTGAAAGGTTTGAGTTAGAAATAGCTTAACAATTGTTAGACTACGACGGTATTGAAGGACTTACCGTTTTGAGGAAGAATACGGTTTTCCGGCGAACTTGCAGAATTTTCCGGCGAGTAAAATAAACTTCTCCGGTGGACTGTAAAGTGTGCGGAAATGTAATTGGAGGTTTGTGGAATGTTTCTGAGTCGCGAGAAGGATGTTTGATTGCAGTAATTCGGATTATTGGATAACTTCGGTTATAAAACCCATCATCATCAGAATTCAAGTCAATTCAAGTCTGAATTGATTAGAATTGTCGGTGCATCGGTTATAAATCTGTATTCGCGATTATTCAAACATTTTAGACGGTTGAATAGCCGATTTCGGTTTTCAGTTGGCGCAACCGGTTCATCTAGGTTTGTATATAAGACTTATTTGTTTCCTATAGTTGACAGAAAACAAACAAGTGGCGGATGGTTATGCGTGTGAGTGTTAAATCTTTGATGTTACAACCCGGCTGACCCGGGTTCGATCCCGGCAGCCCCTTTTTATTTTTAACCACTTTATTTATATTTTTTATCAATTATAACTTTTATGGTTTAGTTTGTTTATTAATTATGTATCACTAAAAATTAAAATAAGCATAAATAGGCGACAAACATTTATAACTTGATATTCGATTACAAAATGGAGCGGGTTTGGTAAAACCCGTTTTCGACAAATGTTACATGCTTGAGCTTGGGCATGAATGATGTTCACCAAACGTGGACAGTGTTTCTAAAATGGCTTGGGTCTCCACAATTGTAGCAAGCCCGCATAGGTTGTACCATGGGATAGTTGGGTTGGTAGTATGTTTGGGCTAAATGTTGGGTAGGTGGTAGTAGTAGGGGTTGTTGGGCTTGACCCATTATTTGCTGGTGGGTTTGGGTTAAAGGTTGGTGGCGGTTCGTTCGCTGAGGCATGCGGCAGGTTTGAACAGTATGACCTGCGCGACCACAGCCGGTGCAATATTGGCATGGATGATCAGGAGAATGGTGATATTGGCAACGGTTGCATTTTGGTAATGGGCCGGAGTATGGTTTTTATATGGCGCAGGTGAAGGGGCAACTTGAGTGATGGGTGCAGCAGGGATCGGGAAATTTGCTTGTGTGACAGCAAAGTTTCTTGTGCTTCGATTCCTTTTACCAGTAAACTTCGAGGAGGAACCAGAATGGTTTGAAGTTTGAGCCTCAATGGGGGCTTTCTTTTTCTCCTCTTTGAATTTACCGTTTCGAATGCGATTTTCGGTCAGTTCAGTGGCTAGTTCCATAGCAGCTTCAAGTGTTGCTGGTGAAGTGCTGAGAACTGAATCTTGAATTTTGGAGGGAAGACCTCAAATATAATGCTCGATCAAGCGATAAGTTGGGGTGAACAAGTTAGGGACCATTTGGTTCAACTCTAAGAACCTCTTGTTGTAGGTGGTATGATCTCCCTCCTTTTGCTTTAAAGAATGAAATTCGTCCTCCAACTTTTTATTTCACTCCTAGGACAGAAACACCTAGTCAAGATTTCCCTTAACTCCTCCCATGTTAAGGCCATTGCATCATCAATTCCCCTCTTCCCCTTTTCAGTATTCCACCAGGTGAGAGCTACCCCAAATAGTCTCCCGGTGGCGTATCGAACCTTGTGATTCTCAGGACAATCGCAGTTAAGGAAGGTGTTTTCCATTTCCTCAAACCAGTGGAGGGGAGCAGTGACACCTTCCGTCCCTTCAAATTTAGGAGGATCACAAGACTTGAAATGTTTGTATGAGCACTTGCTGGTAGGAGGGTTGCCGATGTTCTGGTCATTCTGTTGGGGAGGATTAGTGGGATTTGTGGCGAGAGCTTGTTGTACTTAAACCACAATGTCAGGCAGTATCGTGGCCATTTGTTTCGTGATTTGTGTGGCTAAGCGTTCGTGAGACCTTCCTGATCTTTTACCCCCTCGTTGTTGTCTGGACGACATCTACAGAACATACATAAGAAGATTGTGAGTTTATGGAGTCTTTTTAGGTGTCATGTGTCTTTAAGAAAAATGAAAATAACATAAATATCAATAATGCAACTACATCCATATGATGTCTTGGGTTTGCTCATGTTGGGCCTCAAATGTCCCCCATACCTTCACCTGTATAGTCATGTGGGCCCCCATGACTATTGGCTTTGTAGGATTCACATTAGTATTGGCGATTTAACACTCGCATCACCCGAATGCAAACCACAAAATATGTTCACGAGATGTATGGTCGGAATGTGTCCAGGTATAGACACAATGACAACTCAAAGTGGGGTTAGCTCACACGACGTTTGGTATAGCATGCTTTGGCCTAATAGGTACTTCGTACTCTCATCGTTAGTCCCCAGGTAGGCAAACTGGTCCTTTATTTTGGATTTATACGAATGCCAGCTAGACAGGACGTTCCGACTACCGGTACTGGTACCCTTCCAGTTACTACATGCCCGTCATGAGAACTCACTTTGATGAGATTTGAAAACACAAAAATCGTTGTAAAAGCAATCATGAAAATGATGTGGTGTGTGCTTTCATGAATGTGATATGTTATGATATTTATGATTTATGATAGGCATTATATGATAATATATACTTATGAACATGCTTGCATAACATTGAATGTAACATTTAACATAAAACATATAAACATCATGAAATTTGGCATGTAACACACAAAAATCTTAAAAATTTCTAATCGACAATAGTATAGGTTCTAAGGGTCTAATAACCTATCCTATATCCCTATAGTCATGGCTCTGATACCAATCTGTCACACCCCGACCCGCAGCGGAATAAGAGTCGGGGCATAATTGGGTTATCACCAAAGCTCATGATATTTACTAATATGTTTCATATTTATTAAAGTCAAAATTACATTCCAAATAATCTAAACATGTCCATACAATACAAAGAAAATAACCAAACAAAATAATTCCAAGCTCTAAATCATTTTATTCTTCTAGTCCAATCCTATGTGTTTCTGGCTGCAGCGGGTTCACCTGTATCATGTGTAAAAATGGGGGTTTTGGGTCAACATAAGTTGGCGAGTGAACCTTATTAGATAAAAAATTTATTATTGATTTACTTGTTAGTTTATCAATGAAAAATTGTGCATAATCATAAATGAGCAAATGTAAATAATCAAGCAGTAGCGATAGCAATCACAACTATAACATACAATAACATATGATAGTATACATTAACATACCAACATCATAAGATAAATAACATGAATGAAACTGTGCGATCAAGGCTCAATCAAACGGAGCCGATCGTATTGCATGTACTGAAAATGATAAATGTCTGTGCGATCAAGACTCAATCAAACAGAGCCGATCGTATGTTGGCACGCCAGGTTCACGCTCATAATGTAATGGGGAACTTGCTCAATGCTCATAATGTAATAGGGAGCGGCGGCCTATGAAATTGCATGTACTGAAAATAATAAATTGAATCTAACAATCACCACACAAACAGTTGAAACAAACTGAATACCTATTTGTTCATGATATGATGTATGCACAATGATTTAAATATAATATATAGCAAGACACATGATACACCCCAAAACGTGATTAAAACGGGGAATTTGTAAAGATTCACTCACATTGGGTGCGTTTGATTGGAGACGGTGAGATGCGCACGAGTTGTAAGAGCGGAACAACGAGAATTAACTAACCTAAATAATAACGGAAAATATAGTAAATGAATGGATTTTATTAAGAATTTTAATAGAATTTTAGATATATTTTTACGAGCTTAAGGCTATTTCCTATCTTTAAAAACATTATTTTTAAGTATTTTTAATTGATTTTTAAATTAAATTAAATAATTAAAAATATAAAAATATGTTGACTTTTTGGGTTGACCGTTGACTTTTTGACTTTGACTGTTTGACCGGTTTATTGTGTGACTGAAATGCGCTGGGTGAGGCTCAAACCCGAGACCTCCCGTACGCGTGCACGCAGCTCTACCAACTGAGCTACGTGTCTAACCCGAAATAATTCTGTTTTTAATTATACTTATATATTAATTCAATTTATCCAAAATTCTTTTAATTTCAAAAACATTTTAATTCATCGAACCGGTGCCACTTACAGGTCTCGAACCCGGGACCTGCGCTTTAACGTTACACACAGTCCACCGCTGGACTGTGTGTCTAACTTGGTTAATATACAAATTTTATTATACTTAACAACTAACGGAGTTAACCCGGTTCAGTTTTAAACAAAAAGGCATTTTATTACATAGAGGGTGCGTGTATCAGGGATCGAACTCGGGACATATGCGTGTTTTTGTTCGCACACAGTCCACCGCTGGACTGTGTGTCTAACCCGTTCAAAATACCAATTTTAATTATTCTTATAATGTTATCACAGTTCATCTTCTTCGTTCGTTTTTACAGGCAGTAGATTACACCGTTATATCTTGTTTAGTTCGATTGATAAACATTGTATAAACTAATATGAAATGGCAGAGACGATAATTAGAAGTAAACATACCGGTGAACGATTTACTTCAGGATTCCGGCAAGGTGTCGATCTCTGTTGTTATCAACTTCAACTGAACCAGACAATTAACCGTTTTGATTAGCTAATCGTGGAATTGAAGTGATAAACAAACGTTAACAAAGTGTTTGAATGTCCTTACCGATTCACAGATGAAAATAAAGATTTCCAGAAATTTTCCGGCGAACTGGAATTATCCGAAAGCAGCGTCTGAATTTGTTTTCAAGTGAAAGGGTTGAGTTAGAAATAACTTAACAGTTGTTAGACTACAACGGTATTGAAGGACTTACCGTTTTGATGAAGAATACGGTTTTCCGGCGAACTTACAGAATTTTCCGGCGAGTAAAATAAACTTTTCTGGTGAACTGAAAGTATGACGAAAATGAAATGGCAGGTTTGTGGAATGTTTCTGAGTCGCGAGAAAGATGTTTGATTGCAGTAATTCGGATTATTGGATAACTTCGGTTATAAAACCCATCATCATCAGAATTCAAGTCAATTCAAGTCTGAATTGATTAGAATTGTCGGTGCATCGGTTATAAATCTGAATTCGCGATTATTCAAACATTTTAGACGGTTGAATAGCCGATTTCGGTTTTCAGTTGGCCCAACCGGTTCATCTAGGTTTGTATATAAGACTTATTTGTTTCCTAGAGTTGACAGAAAACAAACAAGTGGCAGAGTGGTTATGCGTGTGAGTGTTAAATCTTTGGAGTTACAACCTGGCTGACCCGAGTTCGAGTCCCGGCAGCCCCATTTTATTTTAATTGTTTTATTTATACTTTTTATCAATTATAACTTTTATGGTTTAGTTTGCTTATTAATTATGTATCATTAAAAATTAAAATAAGCATAAATAGGCAACGAACATTTATAACTGAATATTCGATTACAAACGGAGCGGGTTTGGTAAAACCCGTTTTCGACAAATGTTACAACTCGCCCAGAAACTTGTTATCGACACAACGGAAAGGATTGCCCAAATCCGACAACGAATGACGGCAGCTCGTGATCGCCAGAAAAGCTACACTTATAAGCGTAGGAAACCTCTCGAGTTCCAGGTTAGGGAGCGAGTGCTACTTAAAGTCTCACCTTGGAATGGGGTGATTCTTTTTGGCAAAAGAGGTAAACTAAACCCACGGTATGTTGGCCCGTTTGAAATAACAAAGAAAACTGGTCCTGTAGCTTACGAGTTGAACTTTCCTGATGAACTCAGTGGAGTTCACAACGTTTTTCACGTCTCAAATCTGAAGAAGTGTCTATCAGATGAAACTTTAGCCGTTCCACTGGATGAGATCCATGTGGATGAACAAATGCGATTCATTGAAAAACCAATCGAGATTATGGACAGAGAGGTCAAAATACGAAGACATAATAAAATACCGATTGTCAAGGTTGTTTGGAACTCTAAGCATAGACCGGAGTACACTTGGGAAAGAGAGGATCAAACGAAAGACAAATATCCTCACCTTTTTGCAACCGAATCGCAAAATCCAAGTAGTGCAGCTGAATTTCGGGACGAAATTCTCTCAACATGGGGATGATGTGGCAGCCTAGGATTTTCTTGTACCATTCTAACCAACTGAACTTTCGTGCGCTTGCATTCTTAACCACGTTTACTCAATTTTCGGGACGAAAATTCTTTCAACATGGGGATAATGTGACATCCTGTTTTTTCAGGTATTTTAAACGCGCAACTTTATCGTTATTGGCTCCTACGCTAATTAGATTCGGAGAAGTAATTACGCACACGCTATAATTACGCTATCTTTAGTATTTCGGGAATACACGATGTTTGGGAATTTTATCGGATCTTATCTGAATTACGTGCTACGTGTTATTAGACGTTTGGTTATTTATCGCGTTACGCTCCAATTATGTGATTTCATATTTTATAAATTCCGTGTCGCGAATAAATTGTCGAGTTGTAATATACGTAGTTAATAAACGAATTAAAAATTAGCCGAACCGAGAACCGAACCGAACCGAGCTTGCGAAACTTGGCGACTTCGTGACCAAGCAAAACCCAACCCGCCAACCCACTCCCTTGTGGCCCAAGCAAGCCCAAACCGCCCCCACCCTTCCTCTTATTTATAAAAATGCATATATGTGTGTGCATGGAGTTTTAAAAAAAATAATAATAACCAAACCCTAATCCCCTCCTTTGGTGTGCGACGGCAGCCATACCCCCCCCCCCCTCTCTCGGTCGCGCAAACAAACCCCACTCTCCTCTCCCTTGATCGATTGCAAGTTCCGGTTCGCTAGTTATCATTGTTTCAAGGTTAGGGTTTTAATCGTGTTATGATTTCAGGTACTGATTTTGTGTGATATCGATCATGATCATGTTATGTATGATAATATTATGAAAAGTGTTGTTATGTATGATTTTTTCGGGTGAATATGCGGTTCTTAGGGTTTGTGATGATATGGTTTGGTATTAGAATCATAGGCTGCGTTTTTCTCTATAAAATCATGATATATGTTTAGGGTTTTTACATTATGATTATAGATGCATGATGATTAAAGTAAAACCTGCTGCAAATCATTATTATAAGTCGTGGTGATCGTTAGGAGGGTTTCGGGTGAAGTTTTAGGGTTAAACAGGAAGCTGATGCGCGAAGACAGCCAACTTCAGTTGGCTGTAAACGAACCGTATTACTCGAAAAATCAATTTTCTGAAGCCTAAAACATACTTTTTCGAAAAACGCTTCTAATGGCATCGGAATCACATTTTTCTGAAGTCGTTTGCTATTTTAAATTAGTGATTTCGTGCAGCAGCTGAAGCTGCGTTTTTTCTGCAGAAAATGCACGTAATGTTTTCTATCATAACTTGTAAATCGAAAATAATTAAGTCACAAAATTTTTATAGTAGATACTCCTAGGTTTTCAGAGAAATCTCCAACTAGAATTTCTTCAATCGGATAAACGAGTATTTTTAAATGATTTTTCTCGTGTACTGTAGTCAGAAAGCGATGAATCTGACTGCAACCTAATAAATAAATTCTTATAAATAATTGGTAAGGAACCAAGACTTGAAACTTTTATACAAAATTCTACAGTCTAATTGACACCTTCTGTAAAATGATTGGAACTTTTAGAACGTGGAAACTATTTTCTAAAATTTCCCGAAAACAGCCCAGTTATGAATGTACAAGCTGAAACATGACAACTTACATTTGTGTGTATCTAAGTGATGTATATGCTATCCTGTGTTTGTGACAAGTTGTTGGTCGTTATTTCGTATAGTGACACCTTACATGCATGATTATGGTTTTGAACTTGTCATTACGTGTTTCATATGGTGTGCTAGTTACGCGTAGGGTTTTGTGTCAGTGTGCGTTCACACACTAACTTTGAACCGGTTGACATGATAGGACGTGAGTAGTGGTTCCATCCTTTACTTCTTTTGCATTATCTAACCGAGCAACTTAAGATGAGTTCACGGCCCCTATTTCTTTAAACGTTTACTAAACACAGGGGGAGAAAACATGTACACGTTACAGTGATGTATGGGTGGCATACATCACGGTACAGTAACGCCTTTCTATTTAGAGTTATGTTATACGGTTATGGTCACAATATATCACATGTCAGTCCCCTTAACACTTACGATGCCGTTAGTATTGGATTATAGCGAGGGAATTTTAGTAGTACTACTGGGCCCGACTAGCCCCACTCAAACTAGTCGCGCCAGTTAGACCGAACGTTGATGATCACGAGTGTAGAATTTGCCTAACATTTAGCCATGGTTGGTGATAGGCCTGGCACAACAGGGGCAGCAACGTCAGCTTCGGATCGAACACTTTGTTGACATGACCTAGGCTAGCTACCTAAACATATAACATAAACTGCTAATCAATATAACAAAACGATTCTGGTTTTGAATGGGGAACAACTTATAACAACACGATTCGGGTTTTGAATCGGGAAACTTAAACATTCTGATTCGGGTTTGAATCAGGGGATACCTACTATAACATACTAGTTTGGGATTTGAACAAATGGAAACAACTTATATTATATTTGTAAACTAAAACCTGTGAACTCACTCATCATTATTGTTGACACTTGATTTTACATGTTTTCTCAGGTTGCTAAGGTAGCACACATCAGGACTAGGATGCATTATGGTGTCACATTGATTTCATCAAATATTTAGACAGAACTTTAAATTACATTAGCTATTTTTGTTTTGTAACTGTTTGCGCTTCCGCAACTCAATTGTATAAAGAGTATTTTCTCATGAATGAGCAAATAGGAAAATTTTCAAACTCATATGGTGGTTGTTCAATATGACTAATGACTGTGATCCTGGTTCGTCACGCGCCTCGCGGTAAAACCCTACAAGTGGATTTTTGAGGGTGTGACAAAAAATCATGTTTGAAAACTCATTTTCATCGAACTTGTTAGCCAAGTTCGACCGAACTTGAGATAGAAAGTCACTTTTTGAAGTGAGTTTCTATCAAGTTCTCTCGAACTTGTGGATTTTTGAGAGAACATTATTGTGAAATTCGACCGAACTTGTTATAGCTTTCTTTGATATTCTTCAAGTTCGACCGACTTGACAAAATCCATTGAATACTATAGTAAGTTCGCCCGAACTTGCAAGTTTTCTTTGAAATCAGTTGTAAGTTCGACCGAACTTATTGTTTCTTCTTGAAATCACTTACAAGTCCGCTCGAAGTTGTAGTTTTTCTCAAATTTCACATCAAGTTCGACCGAACTTGAAGTGTGTGTGATAAAATTGAAAATTGTTATCTAAGTTCGACCGAACTTGTGAAAATCTGAAATCAAAAGCTGATTTTCACACAAGTTCGACCGAACTTGTGTGTTTCTAATCAAGTTTCGAGTGTTTTTTATCATATTCTCAGATAAGTCTTCAGATTGAGAAAATGGAAGATTTCAACAACGTGTTCATTTCACAGATGGCTTCTTCATCAAATGCTAATACTATTGCCGTGAACCAGATGAATATCGACAACGAAATGGGTACTACGTCGAAACCACCAAAGCTAATTAGTATGGACGAGTTTGAAGGGTGGAAGGAAAAGTTTGTGAATTGGATACAAGCGAATCAATTCAACAGCTGGGTTGCGGTTGAGGATGGGTACAAATGGCCAAAGGATGAGCGTGATCAAGATCTTCCGCTAAACAAGTTTTCATCGACTGACAAAGAAAATTGTGTCGCTGAAGAAAAAATGATTAGCTTGATACAACAATTAGTAAAAGAAGATAACTTGATTCTTTTGCCAGAATATGAAACAGCACAAGAATTATGGCACGCTCTTTGCAACAAATTCAAAAGAAGTGATGAAATGATTAAATGCAAAAAGGCCTTGATTAAGAAAGAGTTAAGATCTTCACGATGATCAAAGGTGAGACAATGAAGCAGATGATCGATGATATTGTCACCTCATAGTCCAAATGCGAAAACATGAGATCAAAAGATCTAATGAAGAACAAATCGAGAAGTTGGCTGATGCACTTCCTGAGGGAGAATGGACAATGTATCTGATGATTCTAATGAATAGTCCATCTTGGAGACATTTCAAGTTGTCATCTTTCATCGACAAATTAGAAGGTCGCGAAATGGAATTGATGAAGATTGCAAAATCAAAGAATGCTAATGTTGTTCAAGATGTCGGTGTTTATTATAAAGGAGGTGTTCAAGATACTCCGATTCAAAGCCCGAAAACTCAAACCGCATTTAGTGCAAATACAAATTCTTCTCCAAATCAAAGTTCTCCATATGCTGGATATACTAGTGCTAGTTCAAGCTGGACATTTCAAAATCAGACAAGCCAAGCAAGTTTTGATTCAAATGTTTTTCAGTGCAACATAGCAGTCGATTTCAAGAATGTATTTCCTGAAAAAGTGGCCAAACAGCACATAGCGCTTCTTGCTACTGTTCTTGAATCGTATGAAAGTCTTGTTGCTGGAAAGATTGGTAATCTGGAAATGACTGCCGAGGATTACGATCAGGTGGACGAAGAAGAGTTGGAGCTGATGGATATAAAGTGGAGTCTGGCATCTATCATTAGAAGAGTTACCAAGTTTGTGGCACTCACTAGAAGGGATATTGGAAATTCAAGCAATAAGCTTGGGTTTGACAAGTCAAAAGTCACATGCTTCAGGTGGCGACAAAAGGGACATTTCAAACGTGAATGCAACAATCAAGAAGCAGGTGGAAACCAAAATCCTTTCGGCAGCAACAATGAGTACTACAAGAAAGCTCTTCAATATAAGCCATATCCAAAGAGAACATAAGTCGAAGAAGATAAATCTACAAAGAAAACCGAACAAGCTCTTGTTGTTACTCATGAAGAAGATGGTTTTGACTGGAACAGATACATCGGAAAGAAAACTGGTGTTGCTATGATAGCAGAGTTAGTGGATGAATCTAAGACATCGTATGTTGATGTTGCTCTAGAAAATGCCATTCTAGAAGGTTATAGGCAGAGAGCTGAAGAAGAAGAGTTAGCTTACCTTGAGATGCAAAGGCAAGAAGCATTGAAATTAGAGGCAGAAAAGGTAAAAGCTAAGGTAAGTGTGTCTGAAAAGGAAGTTGTGAAAGTTATGGAGGTTGAAAAACCTTGCACAAAGTGCGCAAATCCTTGTGAACATGTCTTGAAAAGGTCAAATTCATAAGAGAATTGACTGTACACAATGAAAACTTTCGTTATGATTACAGAACCATGAAAGAAGCTTATGACAAAATATCAAGCAAATATAAAAATGTCGAAAAAGCTAATCGTGAACTCAGTGCTAATGTAAAGATGTTAAATGCTATGGTAATTGAAAAACAAAAAGCAATTAACACGTACATTAATACTATTGCCGAAACAAAGCGTGAGCTTCATGATATAAAAATAGAAACAGAAAGGGTAAGACAATTGCTGAAAACTTACAATACAAAGGCTTATGTTATTGATCACATTTTACCTACGATTAAGTCGGAGGAAAATGGTGATAAGTCAAAGCATAAAGAATACGGAAGTGTTCCTCCACCACTTCTTGCAAGTTACTCCTGCAAGAAAGATGATGAGATTGAAAAGGCATTTAATCTCTTACTCTTATCAGAAATGAAAGATAAATTGCCTGAGAACATTGACGTAGACTTTACGAAATCAAATGATGACAATGAAGTGGTTGCAAACAATGTGGTTAAAATGTGTTAGGAAATGATTCTGATGAAGGCAGCTCTGAAAACGCAAAATCAAGTTTGAAAAACTCGGAATCACAATCTGAAGATGACGATACATCATCAGAACATGATCTAAGTGATGATCCTAATGTTGTCATGTACAAGATTAAGGAATCTGATAGATTATACTTTGATGATAGTTTTTCGATTCGGAATGTGAAAGAGGATAAACTTGATAAATTTTCAAACTTGTAAAGTTTCATTAGATGATCTTGAGAAAAATGAGAAAAGATTTTACTCGAAACCCAAAAGGAATGCAAACAATTATCGAAAATTTGGTGGTGATTTTCCTTAAAACAGGAGAGCGGGATTGGGTTTCGAGGAAAATGAAGATGAGCCGAGAAAGAACCAGAAGTCGCCATTTCATGAATACGAAGGTAAACGCATGAAGTTTGTATATGGGATGAATACGGTTCAAGAAGAAGGTATGATCAGTAAGAAATCGAATGATGAATTCAAGAAAGAAAAAGAACTTCGGGACAAGGCTAAGACCAAGTCCACAAGTGGAGTAAAACTCACTAGTGGACATATTTCTGATAATCGAACATGTTTTAAATGCAATATTGTTGGTCATATTGTTCGCAAATGTCTTAATCTTAAGCTTGTGTTTCCACGAAGAAAAACGGTGTTAAAAGATGAAAAGAAAAAACAGCCAGAGATTGTGAAATTTGTCATAGAATCTAATAGAAACTATGAATCTAAAGGTGAAGTGAAACCTAAAATTGGTTCAAAATTTGAAAACTCAATTTTTGAAAAAGGTAAAACTTCAAAATTTAATGAAACAAAGATTCTAGATTCTATATCAAGAGATCGAGAAGTAAGCTACAATCTTGGGTTGCTAAGAAAAAACTTTCATCATCAGAAAAACCGAAGTCTGTTGCTGATAAAACTGAAAATGTCAAATCAACCGAGTCAGTAGTTAAACAGACAAAGAAAGAAAAAATCAAAAAAAATTTCAGAATTGACATCGGACGAAATGGTTGATGATGATTTTGAAGATGTTTATGATGCTTATCATGTCAAACCCAAAACCAAAAAGGTTTGGTTTCATTATTCAAATAGTTACTTTGTGTGCAGGAGTTCCAATAGATCCGCTTTGTCAAAGTCAAATCTGGATAGCGGAGCTTCATGTTACTTAACTTATTTAGAAAGTCAAAATTTCTTAATCATTTTGATAAAAGAAGAAGTTGAAAAGGAAAAATTGTCAAAATCAAATTGTGCAAATCCACACCGTTGAACGAAACACTAATTTTATAACCATTTGATTCTTTCATATAAATGAGGATAATGGTTTATTTGTTAAACAGGTGCAGATGCAGATGTTGGGAAATGGGATCAGAAGACGAGTTCCCGTGATCCACATTGGTTTGTTTCATTTTTTTAGAAGTATTTCTTAAAATCTAAAATCCAAAAATATGTTTTTGACTTTAGGGGGAGTAAGGAAAATTTTAGAAAAATCAAAAACATAAGAAAAAGTTGAAAATCCAAAAACATTAAAAAAGATTAAAAAAATTGATTGTCAAAAAGGAAATGATAGTACATTAGTGGACTATCACCATATGCTAAAAAATTGTAAAGTTTAAAAGTCATAAACAAGTCTTACAGTGGATGTGTCGATAGGCTTTACACGTCCAGTAAATTGTTTCCGGGATATAAACTAAATTTCACAACTCTTAATCTCGTGGATTAACATATCTTGCATATATGGACTTAGTACTCCGAAATTTCGATTGAAGGGTTGCCTGATTCTGAGATACGAGGTCCTTATAGATAGTTGATATCTGGGGTATTATACAAGTTCTTCTGATTTTGCGGAAGCAATAGCCTAGAACTTCTATAATGCTTTTGTCACACCCCAAAATATCAGAGCTGGCGTGACTGGAGTGGTATCTTCATTGCACAGCGGAAGTATTATTAGCTAAGACTTTTAGGACATGAGCGCCGCTAAGTACTCGAGTTCCAATTGTTTCTCCTATTCCAACCGTGCCATAGTTTAAAAATGTAACCTGAGAAAGAAACATGCGAAAAATCAACATAAAGTTGAGCGAGTTCATAGTTTGTTTGAAAAAGATTTAAAATAAATCTTTTGATAACCGGTTCGTGAGATCATAGTATCTCAAAACATTTGAAATGTCGTATCGCGTATATCGGTATCAAAATGTTCTCTATTATGTTTGTAAACCAATGCATGTAACTGTTGTATTTGTAAACCGGTAAGAATGTTTTCTGTCATAATTGTCATCCATATTGAAAACCCAGTATGTTATTGTTATTCCTACGGTTTAAGGATTTATCAGCGGGTAGCTAGTCCCTGATATTATGTGTCATAAGTAAATAACCAACCCGAGACAACTTCTTCCCCGAACGGACATGTTTTATTCAGGGCACTCCGGAAGGACATGTTTTATCCGGAGCATCTGGAAGGACATGTTTTATCCAGAATTTCCCAGGGCTCACAATTCACTCTGAAAGGACATTGTTTTATCCAGAGTGGAGTGTGTCTCCAACTCAGTAGATCTACACCTTTGCACCTTTGGTCACTACATAATTAATGGTCATTATAAAGTCATTCCTACTTACACACATTGATCATAGTTCTTTCTCTAATCCAGTAGCAAACATACCCTTTCTTGTCATAAAATGTCATAGCATGTATTTCACCCCCGATTGTTATAAATCCAGAAATATTTAAAATAAAAGGGGGAAACATGAACTCACTGTGTCTTAGTGTCTCGCACAATTGAAAATGGGCCTAGCCCGTTTAAGTCTAAAAGCAAGACCAACCCGTCCTCTTAGTTGTATGTAGGACAATCCAGTCCCGTTGTAAACTTGTAATTAGGACAACCCCGTCCCTAGTCATGAAACTCATGCACGTTTCGAAAATACGCGTGTGTTTTGTTAATTAAACCGGTATGTTGAGCATAAACCTTTGTAAACCATTTGAGTTTATTGAAATCCGTTTGCAAAAATGGTTTAGGAATATGAATTTTCATTCATCGAAATAGTGTGTACTTTGCAAAACTTGCATGTCTTTCCACCCCCGAAAACATTTATAAAAATGTAAAAACCGTTAAAAGTGGGGGTTATGAACTCACCTTGTTGTTCCTGTGCAAAGATAGCTTAACGTGATTCCGTGATGTCGTTCCAAGAACGTGTACTTGCTAGCATGCAAACTATAACGTTCCTATCAAGGAATAACTTATAAGTTTCTAATAAAATGACGTAGCTAAACTACGTGTCACCGAGCTCTACCGAATCGCTAACCAAAGATTCGATGGTAAAATGTTATTTTGATGGAACGAATAAGATATACTTATTTGGTTCCTTCTGTAGTCGGTGATATTTACTAAGTCTTGGGAATACTTAGTGTTCGAGAGGTTTAGAATACATATTTATATAAAAATATAAATATACTTATGATACCGTGTTAGTTGTGGTGTATAGAAGTATGTACGTAACAAATATTTATATGAAAATAATGCGTTGTAACTCGTATAATGGATTAACACGTTTTTCAAATAGTCGTCGTATAAGTTGATGGATAAAAATAATACGACTCATCATAGTGTTTTCTAGGATGTGGACATATATAAATACATACTTACATATATGTATATTTAAACGTAAGTACATATGTAAAGGTAGATGCATATAGTTATGCATATGTAAATGTGGTGTGGTGGATACAATCCTGCATCATATCTCGTTTAGACGTTTAAAATAAATATAATTGGTTATATCTTTTATGAACTTTTCAAGTTGAGGATGTTTGAAATAAATATAGATAGTATTCTTTTCATTAAAGTGTTCGAGTTCTAAACTTTGGAAACAAATATAAATAATTATATTTGTTTTATTAAAGTTTTCGAGTTTCATTGACTTGTAAACCGCATTTGTTAAATTGTTGTAAACTTGTTTTGTAAGTTATAAAGTGCCGCCGAAAATAAATATACGTTTACATTTATTTTATAAAAATCCTTAAACCTCGAAAGGTGTCATTTTTAGAGTATAATCCGTTTCGTATTACAGATTTTTACGAAAAACGGACAGAGTTTCCTCTGTTTGCTGACGATCCCGACAATCCAAGTTATCGATATATTTTCATAACTCAACAATTTCAAGACTCAATAGTTTGATACGAATATTATACAACTCAAATGTTATTATATGTCCGATATTTAAATAGCAATGTCAAAGTTTTATTTTTTATATAAATATGTTATATATATAGAGAGGCAATATTTTCGCGTAACGACCAATAGCTGAAACATAAAAATAAAAATATCATCTCTAAACGTTGACAATGTATAACGTTAGTCCGTCGGGTCGAGCTCGGCTTGCGTAAATAAATAAAAAACCTATATTAAAAATATATGTAATTCCGAGTCATTATTATTTACCAATCTCGTGTCGATCGGGTTTGACCGAAGGTTGACCAATTGACTTGTTTTGATCCGAACTAAACCAAATCTAACCGCGTTGATTGCCATTGACCTGAGTTGACCATCGTTGGCTGAGTTGACCCAAACCGAGTCTGAGTTGACTTGGTTGACTCTGTTTGACCCGACACCCAAAATTGAACCAAACCACTTGTTGACTGCTGTTGACCCGAACCCAAAACCAAAATGAACCAAGTGTGTTGTTGACTATGGTTGACCTGTTTTGACTAGTCAACCCGAGTTAACTCGGTGTTGACTGAGTTGACTCGTCGACCAGGTTGAAACAATTGGACCGAGTTGAACCTAGTTGAGACCCTAGGCTGGAACCGAGACCGAGTTGACCCGAACCAAAACAGCCACCACCATCTCTGCCGCCGCCGGTACCTCCGTCGTCGGAACCACCCTCGAAAAACGGCACACCGCCGTGAAAAACTGCCACCACCATCATAACCCACCACCGCTACCTGAAACAACCACCAATCAGCCGGAGAACATAGATCCTTGCAGATTTAAAAGAAAAGAAGAAGATGGCGAGTTATAGGCGCTTACCGGAGAAAAATCTTGAACATCAAGGCTGCCATGGTTCAAAACTGCCATCATGGTTGCTCAAATCAGTAATCGGAGGTCGGATTCGTGCTAGAATGCTCGTTTTAGGGGGGACCGCCGCTGAACCATCACAAAAAATCCATCACCGCCGCCGTCGAACCATCACAAAAAAATCCATCACCGCCGCCGCCAAACCACCACAAAAAATCCATCAACCCCCGCCGCCTGTCCGCCGGCGGCCTGTCACCGACCGGATGTTCGCCGGAGAGAGGGTGAACGAGGGAGAGTAGGTGCGGTGTGTGTAAGGCTGGTTTTTGTAAAAATGAGGGAAGAGATAAGGGTTAGTTCCCTTTTATACCTAGGGTTACTTGAATGGGTTGGGCCCAAGGCCCGATAGCGCTTCGTGTGGACCAATGACGTTTTTGTGGCCCGTTATCATTCCCGAACTTCGCAGAATGTCATCTATCGTTTATTTAAGGTAAAAAATACTTGAAATTATGTAGGAGGTTGGTGTTTGACGCATATTATATCGGTTGCGTTAAAATCATGTAATGTGCTTCTTTGTCGTTTTTTAGTCTGTTTTTCGACCTGGTTTTGACTGCATGTACTAAGATTCAATTATGAAGTTAAATTTGTCATAATATTTCAGTTTTCAATGCGATTCATGTGCCTGGTCTTCCGTTCCTTTGCCGGTGCGTTCCTACAGTCGCGTTCTTCACACATGTATACGTTCTGTGCCGTTAGAAAGCACCGTAAATTTGTAAAATCAAGTTCACATGTATAAATTATACGTATAAAAGTCATATTCGTCGTCGTTGCAAGTATTTTGTATGGTGTCAGTTCGTTACCATTTATCGTTACGCAGCTTTCCCGAAAATCACCATACGCGCACTGTAAGGTTAGATAGGCGTTCCTAGGCACTCCAAAGGCCTAATTAAGTTGATACGTGTCTTAAACACTATTTATTGTCGCCTTAAATGTTTGTTAATTGCGTAATAAAAAGCTAAAAGTACCAGTTGCCAGAGCTTTTGCTATAAACCCTTAAAAACTGCATGCACACTTGAAAAGAATCGAAAGATCTAATCATTTGTAGTGCTGAAAAGATTCCTTAAGTGGAACACACCAAAAGACGAGCCTTCATCTCTTTGTCTGTACGGTAGTACTAACCTGAGCTCTCAAGGCCTCGCATTAACCCAAAGACAGATATCAATTACGCTATATTCACCTGTAAGATGAAATCTATGGAATCTGGATTCGGGAGTATAGTCAAGAAGTGGGAAACTCAGTTAAGTCAAGTTTCATAATTCATATCTAACATGTCTTTGAACAGTTGAGAAACGTGGTAAAGTTTTAGTGGACAAACATATCGACATTCTAAGTAAACAAGTTTAAATCTTAAAGTCTCAAAAGGTCAACGGTACTGGCGATATGTCTCAATCAACTGGAAAAAAAATATGATCCTTAGACATGAATTCACAAAAATATGTCTGTAAATATGTTTGTACATAGTTTACTTTCTTTAAATTGCATTGCATATAAAAATCAAAAAGATTTTCAGTGTGTTTTAGCATAAACTTTCTAAAAATAAAAAGATTTTGTTTCTTCATTAGTTTCAATGAGCCAATGATGGAGAACGTTTTTTTTTAAGTTTGGTAAGGTGCTTTTATGTTGAAAATCTTGATGACATCTGTGAAAAAACAAAAAATGATCAAAAGTGTTAAAAAGTTCATTAAGTTGAAACTTTAAAATTGAAGAAAAACATTAGTTCAACTACAACGGTTTCAAACCAAGGTCATTAATTTGGACTTGGTAAATGAAATTGGTTAACCAAGGTCATTAACTTGGACTTGGTCAACCAAGTGGATTTCATAATTGGAAATTTTATTAAGTAAACAAAGGCTTAAATGTATAAAGTGTTCAAGGTCATTAATTTGAACTTGAATATCTGAAAGTTTTGAAAAGATTAAAAAGAAGTTTCAAACTTTGAGTTTTTATAACAGACTTTTGAAGCTGAAATGTTTAATTGAATGTCAGAAAGTATTTAGACAGGAATTAAAAGATTGAGGGGGGTTGATAAAGCAAAGATTGAAGATACCGGAAAGCTTAAAGCAAGGGGAGAGCTTAAAGCAAAGGGGAGCATGATGTTTAAAAGTTGTATCAAGACAAAGCTCAAGAAAAAGAAAGAGAAAGAAGAACAGAAGATCAAGATGTTAAAGTTTATTCAAGAACTAAAGATCGGAAGACTCAGAAGATTTTAAAAGTCAATGACTACGGCAACATCCAAGGGGGAGTCTGTTGGTGCATATGTCTATTGCCTACGTCATTATGTATCGAGTCTGAGTGAATATGGCTTAATCTGTTAGAAACTAGGCGTATTTATGTGAGTGGGAGGTCAAGTTCGCTGGTCATTGTGATGATGATGTCAAGTTCGGCCGAACTTGACTAGGTCAAGTTCGCCCGAACATGTTCTCTCACTAGCGAACTTCCAATCCTATACATAGGTGCCTTGTTTATTTCATTTGTAACATGGAGAGATTTTGTCACAGAGATGGCGAAGCTTTGTCGGATCCGGTTCTCGAATATATTGAACTTTAGATCAATGAAAACAACATTTAAATGAGTAATTATTGTTATTTGGTTAACGTGTCATTAGTTTCCGCCTAATTGGACAATAGATAACAAATTTAGGTTCCCGTGCTAATCGTGGATGTTCCTACAGATAGAATGAGGTCTTGTAAACCAAATGAGTGTTGGAACTCATATGATATGGTTTAACAAACTTTACATTTGATTTGGAAAATATCCTAAGTGCTTTTGACCCGTCATGACTCGTTAAGGTAGTTTACGCTACTTTAATGGGTCATTTACGTAATTATATGTTCGGATGGTTAAATATGTATTATGATAAGTCTTAGTTGGCAAAACATGTTTGATTATGTTGTAACATTAGTTTATACGTCCAAACTTTGGTCACATATGCTTAAAATTGATTTATAGTGATTTATAATAACACTAACCAAACGACGTGACCGTAAGGTATAACCTCAGAGGGTTATTTCCTATACAACTATTGTCAAAAGTATGTGTTTGATCAGATCCTAAGATCGACCAAACACATCGGATTCGAAAGTCAAAGCGGTGGCCAAGACCGCTCGACTTATGACCCTATAAGCACTAAACTAGAAGTGACGAGGTAGACATGTCTAACTAAGTTGAAAAAACTGATTTGGTATCAAACCTTAGTGTTTTGATACCCGAAAATAGTTTCGTCGTAAAATGCACATAATGCGCATCTTTGACCGAAACTTTGACTCGTCCCTTCGACTAGTAAACGTGGTAATCAGAAGGTGCAATCGCAAAGGATTATACCCTTCGTGATTACGATCACGTTGCAAAGTTCAATTGAACTTTGACTTGACCAAAAATGGTCAGAACCGAAAGTAAAATAGAAATTCAAATTGTTTGACTTTTAGCTCATAAAAAGCTAAAATAATGAAAAAGACTAAGGAAGAACACTTACTTGGGTTCTAGGAATGCTTAGAACTCAGTAGGAGGCTTCCAATAAGCTGGAAACAAGCTCTAAGAGAGTGGGAGGTAGGAAAACGAAATGAGCAAGTTGAAATGTTTTACAGTGTTTAAGATGCCATAAGATCATCACAAGTGTCCAAGGAGGTGTCATGATCGGTTTAACAAGTCTCAAATGCAGGTTAGAAGGTGGTAAATTCGAGTTCTTGGGCTCCAAGGCATGAAACAAGAAGCTGCCAAGTAGCTGTTTGGAATCTTCTGAGCTGGGGCCTGCATACATACCGTATGGGGGTCCTCCTTACGGTCCGTAAGGCTTGGGCTGGGGGCAGACTTTTGGAATTTGGTAGAAATGGCCCCTGGACCTGTATTGTCGCGTTTCGTCGCTTTGAACACCCGTTAACCTAATTTTCAGGCTTTATAAGGATGTTAAAGCATAAGAGACTTTAAATATGCCTAGAAATGTCGTGGATGTCGGGTTGTTCGGTTGTACGGTTGCGTTTTTCGCTTAATTACGACAAACGCTTTAACGAATACGAAAACGACCGAAATTTCACGACGGCTGATATTTTTGCATTTTTATCTAATAAATAAAAGATTTTATTGATTACAAAAATTTTTCGATATCTAAACATGGTTCGTATTCAAAAATACGCGAATCGACAGACTTTCGCTGTTTGTCGTAAATAGTCCATGAGCTTGAATAAACATGTTTTTACCATACCGAACGCTTTAAAACTTATTTCTAAGTTATGTAATGGGTATTTAGGGTATGTTTAGCTTGTGTCATTGTTCTGGAGTGTACGTCGCATTAAACTGATTACGTTTGCCTAACAGTTTGCGATTTCACTTCTAGAACTGGTTTGAGAGTTTGAAATCGTGCAAGAATTGAATATGTGCAATTGTCATGATAATCATACAAATCTCGGAAATAATACACAAGATTTCATTGATTGATAAATTGTTTGAAATCGTTACATGATCGAATCACCACAAATGTCACATAGTTGCCTTCCTATTTTATCCGCCAATAAGCATCGACCAACCCTAAAGTGGGTTGCACCAAATCTGCCTCTTTGTATTGATCTTCTGTAGAAGCTGGCTGGCGGCAACACTGGTTGTAACAACCTGACTTTTTGATTGTTATCTGTTTATCGTTATTTCGATTTGTAACCATCTTGTACTCTGGGATTCGATATAAAAGAGGTTTATGTTGTTCTAAATACATTTCATCACACAGTATCACTGTTGCACACTTAAACGTTTATACTCGCAACGCTCATCGCAAATGCAAACTCAAATCACGGTTGCCTATGATATTTTAATGTTAATTTATGTGGTATGTACTATGTGTGTTGATATGGTTTATACTCACTCTCGCTCTCACTTAACAAGCTAGCTTTATCGCATTTATACGTAATGTGACGCAAAATAACTTGCTAAGTTGCTTAATGAACCAAACTTACTAATACGAACGAAATCACTGGACAAAAACAGCCAACACGCGAACTAAGCTCAATCACATGAGTCATGGCTCGTACGAGGGATGCATGGCTTATACAAGGCTCAGGTGACTCGCACGGGGGGTCACTCGCACCAGTCCTCACCTACTCACTTGTCTCCTCCTATAAATACCACACTTACACATTCGTGCTCTCATTGCTGTCACTCGCACAAAACACTCTCTACACACTTTTCTCTATTTCCAAGTAAGAAGACTACGTTTTCCACGCAAATCTCAACGATTTCTACAACGATTTTACACAAGTTTATCTCCGATTTCATCCAAACCTATTCTATTACGAAAACCTTCATCTATTTCATAAAACTTTCTGATTTTAACTTGGATTCTCACTTAAACGAGTATATTGGGCTTGGCTTAGGCTTCCTAAGCTAGAAATCTTGTTATTTCGAACTCACCAAGTGTTAAATCCTATTAGAACTATTTTAGACTTGATATTTACACAAAAACGTACCAAAACCGACATATGTTTCGTTCATTACATAGTGGGACGAAGCGGTGTCAAAACCGTCATGAAAAGGACTCGAAATCACATCCGATTCAAACGAAAACTCAATTCTGGTAGCACGAAGATGCAAGAACCATCATCTGTGCAAACTGGACTGGCTCGCACGAATCACTATGGGTTCGTACAACCCAGTCTAAGTTTCCACGAGAGACTCACTCGCTCTAAAGACCTCCCTAGCTTTTGTTTGCTCAGTAGCTCAAGGTTGGAAGGATACACACTCGATTTTCCAAACCAAGACGCGCAAAAACTCAAATTTTGGACACGAAAACAGGCCACTCGCACGAGTATCGCACGTGCAAAATATAACTTGCACGAGGGTGATGCCTCGCACGAGTCATGGCTCGTACGATGCATGGCTCGCACAAGGGTGATGCCTCGTGTGACCCATTTGTTTGTCCCGCACCACCCTCCATTCAACCGTTCAAAACTATGGAAGACTGATGCACTTATGTTTCTACGCGCAGGCTGACCCGACGCTCCTTCCACTCCAGCTCACTCGTGTCTACTGTTTAAGCACCCACTATGAGTATACTTGACCCGTTTTTGCTTTAACGCACTTTTGGGTGTTACATACGTTCCCGATCAAACGATCACAACATGCAACGCCTAACTATCTTTAAATGCAAAACCGCACTCGCATGACTATATGTGAAACGTTGAACTGCTAAGTGTTATTTGTATGCCTTGAGATTTGCCTACCACCCTTAACATGATAGCAGCTATAGGTTAACCCGCCACCCGTTAGTTCGGGGGTTGTTAAGGCTCGCTGTTGGCATTGAACCTTTGGAAAGGAACAGATGATACATAGTCAAAACACACCATCCGAGCTTTGATCCAACCATCACAGGTTCTAACCGCTGATGAGTATTTACTGCTTTCAATAAACACATTGTTCCCTATTCTCTGACAGAAGAAAGTCTCAACCACTGATAGAAGATCAAAAGAATAGAGGATAGCCAACAGTGCTTAGTTTAGTATTAGATTAATCAATGTAACAGTGCTATGCACTGATAGTTTAGTCTAAGCAGTGTTTGTAGTTAGTTACTTTTTGTTAGCTGTCACTATCAACCCTGACGTCACTGAAAGACGATCAGTGGTTAGATAATTAGTATAAATAGGCGCTCAATGTAACAGTTAACACTTGTCTTCTTAAAAAGATCAATTTCGCATATCTTCTTCATTTCTTACTATCAAACGATCGTCATTGGGCTAAGGGGAGTTTGTGAATCACATGCAATAGTTTAATTACTTGAAAGCATGATGATGATGAAAACCAACGACCGATTGATTTTTGTAAAAGTTTTCCATTAATCCGCTGCATTTATTTTCTATTTTCAATCATTTTCCATTACTTGAAACAAAAACAACAATCAATTCAAACTTAGATCCTGACAATTGGTATCAGAGCTTGGTCAATCGATTTTGATTTAAAAGTCAAATTGATTTGAACAGATCAACTCTTTGTTGCTAATTTCGTTTGATAAGTTTTGCTTGAATACAAAGTTTTATTACTGCAAAAGTTCTTAAAATACAAATCTGTTGTAAAAAGAGAAATGGCACAAAACACACCTTGGATCCATGTTCAAACCACCTATGTTGAAACAAAATGAGTATTTTATTTGGCAACATAGGATGGGTCATATTCTCGCACAACAGAACACCGATGTTGGAGATCCATTGTATTTGGACCACATGTCCCCATGGTTCCAAGTACAGAGGATCCCCACACTCAAGTCCCTAAAAAACTCGAAAATTACTCTGAACAGGATTTCCTCAAAATCGAATTGGATGCTAAGGCTTTTAGCATCGTTGCTTCGGCTTTGCCTAATGAGATTTATGCGGGATTACATCATTGTAATAGTGCTAAAGAGTTATGGGATGCTCTTAAAGAGCAATTTGGTGGTACTGAAGAGGTGATCGAGAATAATAGAGAAGTTTTAAATCAACAATATGAAATGTTTTGCCACGTTAAGGGTGAGTCATTAACCCAACAGTTCGAACGATATAACTGTCTCATCAATGAGCTCAAATTGGTAAATGTGGAGTTTCCAAATTCGACTATCAATAATCGTTTCTTGAGATCTTTACCTGAGAAATGGGAGACTGTAGCTTATGTCACTCGAATAGCTGTTGGTTACAAGAAAATGACCTTGACACAACCTCATGGTCGACTCCTCACATATGAGAGAGAGTTGAACCAGAAAAAGAAGTTACAAGAGTCAGGGAAAATGACCGATGATTATACTATGGGAAACACTGCTCTCTATAGTCATGAGGAGGGGTCTGGCAGTGGAAAGGATCAGAGTTTTGATCATTACATTGACATAACTTCTGGAAACAATTTCAACTCTGATCCCTGTACACCCAATTTTGCTTTTGCTGCAAATTGTGAAAGCCAAACCTGTGACAATCTGAGTTTTGAGATGAATGACCTACAACACTTCGAACCCACGGATTTGGAAGAAATAGACATCCTACATCAGTTGGCACTTTTGAGTGTTAGGGCTAGTAAGTTTTACAAAAGAACTGGTAGGAGGTTTCCAGGTTTGCATGGGGGGTTAAAAGTTGGGTTAGATAAATAAAATATAAAATGTTTTAAGTGCAATAGGATAGGACATATTGCCAGGAAATGCAGAACTCAAACAGCAGGACCAATTATTACACATCCTGGCCCCAATCCTCAAAGCACTGTCCAATATTCCCAGTTTGCCCCTGCACAACAAATGCAAAACACTGCTCATTTTGCAAATCCTATAACAACTGTCCCTATTCAGTATGTCCAAACCTCTACTCCACAGATTCAATATGTTCATGCACCACCTCAAGTGCATGTGCAACAAGTTGTCACTCAAACTACTCAAACCACTGCTACACCAGCAGAGGTTACACAACAAAGCTTCTTTACCCAAGGTTTTGTTGACTAGAGTAGTTTGCCTGAGGATTTAACTGATGAAAACTTTGCTCTCATAGCCAAAAACGATTTTGAAAATGAAAACTTGTATTTAATGGCTTTTGAGACCATAGTTGAAGGTGATGAGTCTGTGGAACAGGAGTCAAAATCTGATGTGGTTGAATGTTGTGAAGCAGTGGTTACACCCGAAGTTACACCTATGGTTGAAACGAATGTTGTTGATGTTGAAAAAGACAATCTATCTGACCCATGGGACACAAAGGTGTGTGAAGAAGAGTGTGATTGTGCTCTTATGGCTGCTTCGAAGGTATCACCTCAGATCCTTAAAGATCTATATTCTGAAAAATGCATTATTGCTTTTGCAAACATAAAACAGGTGAATGAAAACTTGAGAAACAAAATTTTAAAAGATGAACTTAATTTTGAAAAACTTGTTAAAGAGTTGAAAACAATGTTAAGTGAGAAATGAGTAGCCTAAGGCATGAATCAAGCATAACCAAAGATCAGCTCCAAACTATGGTAGAAAAATACCAAGTTTGTAAACAGGAGCTAGAATCTACCCAGATCACTTGTGAAAATGGGTAGAGTCTTGCAAAGGTTATGAGCTTATGCTTGATGCTCAAGTCAAGAGCAACATAAAGTTTGGTATAGGCTTTAGGGAATATGACCATACTTGTGAAAATGCTGCAAAAATTGACTCTGAGCTGGTTGAAATAGTCCCAAAAAACTTGGCTGGTGAAGAAATTAAAATCACTGATAAAGAAGGAAACAAAATTGTTCTTGAAAAACCAGAAGTTTCACCAAAAGAAAAAGAAATTGAAAAATATCAGTTTAAACCAACTTGGTCAGATGAATGTGATATTTTGGAAAACTTCAACCCAATGGACTTTTCAACTGTTGATGGTATAAAAACACCAAAAGCATTGGTAATCCCTACCAAAGACTTGCCAGCAGAGGTTACACAATCTGCTCTCAAAAGGTCTGTAGAAAAATGAAAGAAAAGGTTAAACACTTGTTTTGTGAATTTTTTGAAAAGAGAAATCATGATACGGTAGACTGTTTTCTTTTGAAAGCCAATGATATAAACAAATCTTGTGTTGTAACAAATCATCCAACTCAAGAGTGTGTATATCTCAAAACCTATCATCAAAAGGTAAAAGAGATTAGAGGAAAAGCTCTAGAGAGAGTAAAATCAAATTCTGCCAAACAGAAATTTAAATCATGTGAAACATCTGTCACCAAAGCTTTAAATCAAACCTCTGTTCGCCGAGAAATTCAAGTAACAGATGCACCTCCATCAAACCATTTTCCAAGAGGTAAAAGCTAGCCTAATTACCAAAAGGTGCCTATGACTTATGAGACTTACAAAAATCCTTCTAAGCCAAGGGTAAATAGGCATCCTCATGGTTACCAACAGTTGATAGGAGGTAGCTCATAGCAGTGGTTACAAAAGCTTGATCTAACCACTGCTCATCAATCTGAACTTGAGTCTGGATCATCTAATACCCCATGCAAAGCCATTTTGGCTTTGGAGACCCACCTAAACCAATTTATTTCAACACATGTGTAGGGAGCTTCTACTTGCCTTGACAGTCTTTGGTATGTAGATAGTGGAGGCTCCAGGCACATGACAGGATGTAAAGCCCTGCTCAGAGATTTTAAAGCTCATGGAGGGGGTGATATATCTTTTGGAAATAATTCAAAAGGGAAGGTGTTAGGGTCAGGATGTGTCTCAGCAGGAAAACTCAAGTTTGAAAATGTGAATCTCATTGACAATCTAAAATTCAACCTCTTAAGTGTCTAACAGATGATTGATAAGGGTTATGGTTCCTTCTTCACAAAGAGAACTTGCCAAATAGTGGGCCAAAGGTTGTCAAAAAGATTGATCAAATCATTGCAGAGAGCAAAGCACAGTTGACTGCTCATAGAGTAGAAAATGTGTATGTTGTTGATTTGGTAAAGGATAATCCTGTGTCAAATGCATGCTTATTCTCAGTTGCTTCAAGCAAAGAGACAGAGCTATGGCATAAAAGGCAAGGGCACACAAATCTAAAAACCATCTCCACTCTCTCGAAACAAAGTCTGGTTAGAGGTTTGCCCCAAAAACAATTAATTGTGAAGAGCCTTGTGTTTCCTGTTTAAAAGGTATACAACATAAAAGCTCTTACAAGTCAATTGAGGAGTCCAAAATAAGTCAGTGTCTACAGTTGCTTCATATGGACTTGTTTGGACCTGTAAAAATCATGAGCTTAAAACACAAAAGATATTGTCTGGTGGTAGTTGATGATTTTTCCAGGTATGAAATAGCAAACATTTTGCAAAACTTTGTCAAACAAGTTGAAAAGCAATTTGATCTTCCTGTAAAAATCTTTAGGGGTGATAATGGGAGAGAGTTTAGGAACAAGGAGTTGGATGCCTTCTGTGAGTCAAAAGGGATTGTTAGACAATACAGCATCCCTAGAACTCCAGAACAAAATGGGGTTGTTGAAAGGAAAAACAGAACTTTAATTGAATCACAAGGACCAT
The DNA here is from genome assembly GCA_947069175.1 of Scalesia atractyloides. Lineage (NCBI taxonomy): Eukaryota > Viridiplantae > Streptophyta > Magnoliopsida > Asterales > Asteraceae > Scalesia > Scalesia atractyloides. Next base: position 46,002,258 of record CAMTDV010000025.1, read on the forward strand.
GCTTGCAGACTCAGGTTTACCCTTGTCTTTTTGGGCAGAGACTGTAAACACTGTCTGCTATGTCCAGAACAGAGTTTTGATAAACCCTAGGCATCAAAAGACTGCCTATGAATTGCTTTACAAAATCAAACCTCTGATCTCTTATTTCAAAGTCTTTGGCTGCCCATGCTTCATTTTAAAAATCAAGGATTCAATATCCATGTTCGCAGCCAAAGTTGATTGTGATTATTTTCTAGGATACTCAACCACTGCCAAAGCCTACAGAGTTTTCAACTCTAGGACCAAGTGTGTTGAGGAAACTCTAAATGTGAAGTTCAATGAACTCCCATCTTTGAAAATCCCAGCAAATGGACCTCCGGAATTGTTTTATTTATCTAAATTTACATTTGAAGATGTGTCTGTCAAGATTAACCCTACATGTACCCCACAATCATCATTTCAAGAGCAAGGATATGATTGCATTCTTCCAAGTTTCAAAATCAATCCTACAGGCAGAGGAGCAGATGTTAGTAGCAATGGTGACAACTCTGCTAGTTCAACAGTGGTTAGTACTCAAACCTCTGCCAGCTCTTCAAACCAAACTTCTGTTGATAAAAGTCCACAACAAATGGACAAAAGTCAACCCATTTTCACTACCTTCCACTAATCCCTCCATCACCATTCCAATCAGAGGTTGGACCATGAAATTCACCAGCAGAGGTTAGCTCAGATGATACACATCTGCAAGCTTCACCTCAAAATGCCATTGTCCCGTATCAAGGTGATTTGATCTTTCTCAAAAGCCATGCATTGGATCAAGTTATTGGCAACATCAATGCAGGTGTGCTCACAAGAAGCCAAGCCCAAAAAATTTGTCTTTTTGCTGGTTTTCTATACTCACACAGCCTGTCAAGTACCAAGAGGCACTCAAAGACAACAGTTGGGTGGAGGCCATGCAAGAAGAGCTCCTACAGTTCAAGAGACAACAAGTATGGGAACTTCTACCACTGCCAAAAGATGTGAGTCCCATCGGCACAAAGTGGGTCTTCAAGAACAAAACTGATGAAAGGGTATTGTTGTCAAGAACAAAGCAAGGCTCGTGGTTCAAGGCTACAGACAGGAAGAAGGGATTGACTACGATGAAACTTTTGCTCCAGTAGCAAGGTTAGAAGCCATTTGCCTGTTCTTAGCTTTTGCTGCTAACCACAACATCAAGATTTATCAAATGGACATCAAAAGTGCATTCCTGTATGGAAAGATCAAGGAAGAAGTATATGTTTGTCAACCTCCTGGATTTGAGGATCACTTTCATCCTGATCATGTTTACAGGTTAAACAAAGCACTGTGTGGTTTAAACAGCACCAAGAGCCTGGTATGAAACTCTATCAACTTTTTTCTTATCCATTGGTTTCACCAGAGGTAGGAGTGACAAAACCCTATTTTTAAAATGGAAAGGAAAAGATCTGATGCTTGTCCAAATTTATGTGGATGACATCATTTTTGGATCCACATGCACTGCCATGTGTGAAGAGTTTAGAAAACTTATGGCAGCAGAGTTTGAAATGAGTGCAATGGGTGAGTTGCAATGTTTACTTGGTTTACAAGTCAAACAAATGCAAAAAGGCACTTTCATTCATTAAAATAAGTATGTGAAAGAACTAATTAAGAAATTTGATATAGATGATTGTAAACCTTGCAGCACACCCATGGCAACATCCAAGCTTGTCACTGTCGATGGGAAGGATGACCTTGTTGATCAAACTTGATACAGAAGCATGATTGGGTCTTTACTGTACCTACTGCCTCAAGGCCAGACATTATGTTTGCTACCTGTGTTTGTGCCAGATCACAGTCATTGCCAAGAAAATCAGACCTTATTGCTGTAAAAAGGATATTCAGATACATAAAAGGTGCACCCACACTTGGTATCTGGTATCCAGCTAATGGTAACATTGAGCTTGCAGGATATTCTGATAGTGACTTTGCTGGATGTAAAACAACAAGGAAGTACACATCTAGGGGAGCCCAATTTATAGGAGATTGCCTAGTGTCTTGGCAAAGAAAAAAGCAAGTTGCAGTATCCACATCCACTTCTGAAGCCGAATATATAACTGCTGCAGGTTGCACTGCTCAAATTTTGTGGCTTCAAAATCAACTCCTGGATTTTAGTGTGACTGCCTTAAGGACTCCTCTCAAAATTGATAGTCAAGCAGCAGAAAACATCATCAAAAAACCAGTTTCACATTCCACCACCAAGCACATTGACATCAGACATCACTTTGTGAGGGATTGCTATCAAAAAGGTTTGATTTCTTTTCAACATGTCTATACCAAGGATCAACTAGCAGATGTGTTGACAAAAGCACTTGATGCTTCCACATTTAACAATTTGATTTCTAGGCTTGGAATGCTAAACATGGATTAAAAACAAATTTTCTTGCGATCCTTGTGTAAATAGCAATAAAATGTTTTTAGAAAATCAGAAATTCATCCTTAAAAATTGTTAAAATTGAATTTTTCAATAAATCCTTAAAGTTTGTTCAAAGCTCTGATAGCACAAAAACATTGTTGTTTAGAAAAATCTATCCACTAATGCAAACCTCTGGTAGTGTTTAAAAGTTGGTCACAACCACTGATAGATTGCTCTAACAATGGTTAGTCAAACAACTGCTTTCCATTGTCAAACAGAGGTTACACGTGGATAGATGTTACTCGACAGATGTTGCATCAGACGCCACGTCATTTGCACTTTTTGAAAAACCCTATAAAACCCTGTTCTATCCCCAAACAGAGGTTTCACTTTTCTTGTGCGATTTCTAATATTTCAAAGCCCTTCTCTAAAAAATCTTCCAAAATCATGGCTCCTAAAACCAAATCGAAGAAGAAATCAACACAATAACAACCCCCATTTATCCTAATCATCAAAACACCATATAACTACACTGCTATTCTCGAAGAAACTGACGCAAAAACTCGCTATCATTCAATGATTCGGATTCTGAAAGAATCAAAATTTAAGCACATGTTGGAAGTCAAAGCCCCAGTTTACATGGATTCTATAAGAGAATTTTGGGCAAATGCTAAAGTAAACTCATCCGCTGATGGTGTGCCCTTTTCCATCACTTTCAAAGTTGGTGGCACACGAATGCAAATAAGCCCACAATCTATCTCCCATGTTTTCATGTTAAGTGATATGCAACATCCGGTTTCATTTCCTTTGAGGGAGATGCAGCATGAGTTTGTTGAAAGAGGTTACACCGGGCAGTTGAAAGGTACGACAATCTTCAAACCCAATTTTCCTGCAGAGATGAAATTCTTTTTTCACACATTGCTTACCTGTGTCTCTGCAAAAACTACTGGTTTTAATGAGATCCCTTTAAACATGCAATATCTTGGATTTGCAATCTTAACTGACTCTGATTTTAACCTTTCCTTGGTATTATTCAATGATCTCATTAATAATTTTATAAATATTGAAAAAAGAAGAGTGTTCTTGATACATCCTCGATTCTTGAGTGTTTACTTGCAAGACCAGATTAAATCAGGTGCAAGTAAACAAAACGCCGTAACCAAACCTGGCCGCCTCAATCATGAAACCTTTACATGAATAACAAATCAAGACAAAGTTTCCAAAATGGAAGCAGGGGAGGCTGAGCCTACTTTACAAGAACAAAATGTTCAAGCTCAACCTTCGGCTGCTGAGCCTACTGCTCTAGGTGATCAGGGCATCACAACCGCTGCCCTGAAACTCACACCTAAAATCTCCAAAAAGAAACCATCCAAAGCATCCCGAAAACCCATCAAACCCAAAAAGGGCCCTCTGGAAGATGAGATCCCAGAGGTAAACCCGGTGACAACACCAAAGTCACCAACCACTGCTGCTACTTCTTCAAAGCAGATGGTAGAAAGATCTCAACCCGGCTTTGAAACTCCTCCTGCATCCTCACAAAAGGATCAGGTTGTAGGCACATGGACACCGAATTATGAAGCTCTAGGACCACTTGGTTCTATCTTCCACACCCCCTCTCCCAGGGCAATGTCGCTTTCTACACAGCCACTCTCACCATTGACATCACTTCCACCAATAATGTTACCCTTGCTGAATGCAATAGATATTGAGCAGACATTATCCAGCACTTCTCACCAACTCATCAATGAGAATATACTCCAACAAGAAGTTCGGTCTGACTTATTTCTAATTGCTAGCCCATCAGCAAGTGAAGAGGCTACATCCCTTGGGTTACATGTAACCCTTGGTGATAGTTCAACAACGGCAGCCACTACAATTGCTGAACTCCCAAGTTCTCAATTAGACAGTGGTTACATAGCTAAGTCCTTGTTGAAGGCAACCATTGCTGAGGCTACTATGGTAACCTCTGTTCCAGTGGGAAGTCCCGAGAACCAAGAACAAGGGGCATCTAAGATTGAAGCAAGTGGCAAAACACATGCTCATGATTTCTTAGATAAAACTACCACTCTTGTAGGAGTTCAGATGACCCTATTAAGTTACGTGATGAGCTAAAATACCAAAAATTGATGGAGAGGGTTACCAATGTTGAAACCACTGTTAATGAAATTAAAGATCTTTTGAAACAGTTGATCACTATTCAGAGTCAACCTCCTATTCCAACCACTGTTGAGCTCAAATTGCAATAAATCCAATCTTTCAACAAGAAAAACATTTTCTGGAGCAAAAACATAAACATCAGATGATGGAACTCAGGAATATGGTTGATGCAAGATACAATGATACTGATGTAGATATTAAGGCAATCAAAGCCCACTTGCTCACCACCACTTGTAAATCTCCTCCTACTATCATTTTTGTGAGTCCAGATGAAGCCAAAAAGGGGGAGAAACCTTTGGGAAAAGAAAAATTGAAGATGGATGATACAAAGGCAAGGCCTACAGTGAGAATACCTAAGCCAGATGGCTAAAAGAACCCAGACTCAACTGAAGATATCCTGGCAAGGGCAAAGATGTCTCACAAGAAGACTGTGTTTGATGAAGGCAAGGTGCTGGTTGAGAAAAAGATTGATCAGCAGTTAGAAAAGGGAGAGACTTGTACCTCAACAAAGAGGAGATCTTCTACAAAAGCAAGACAACCAGAATCCACACCTCTCAAAACTAAAGTTGCTACAAATCCAACCACAAAAACCTCTGTCATCACAAAATCAACCACATCTTCTCACACAACTCCCATATCCACCCCAACAGATGTTACAACAATTGTTGTGCCAACATCTGTTGACACAACAGAGGTTCTAGCAGATGTTATCACAACAACTGCCATCATCACCTTTCCCCCTGCCACACAAATACTACCAACACCACCCAGAATTCCAAGCCATCCATCGTCACCATCAACCAGTTTTAAGAGAAGGAAGGTAACAAAGGTCATAAATGAAGAAGAGATCCCTGCTTCTATGCCTCTGGGATCTGCACCAATGTTAAAGCTAACCTCTGCTTCCCCAACTACAACATTTATTCCTTCAAAAGTAGAGGTTCCTGCAGCTATAAAGTTTCCTCTTGATTTGCCTATAGTTAGGAAAGAAATCAAGTCCTTCTACGCTGAAGAAGATCCAGACAAAAGACATTTCCCATCTCTTCAAGGTTATCCAAAGCCTGCAAATATTGATAAGTATATGAACTCAAAGAAAGGCAGGTGGATATTGCTAAGAAGTTGTCTAAAGGCAAAAGTGATAGAGAAGTGCAGAACCAATACCAGTTTCAGCTGAGTAAAGTCCAATCACTGGAAAGATTTTCAAAGAATCTATCAAATAAGATTTCTGAAGTTGAGGATAAATTTTTGAAAGAAAAATACATCTCTCACATCATGGAAAACAAGAAATATATTGCAACTAGGGCACATTTCAAGGATTGGTCTGTGAGTGAGCTTCAAGAAGAAATTGCAAGAATACAAGATCCTCACAACAAACATACATGCCCAGATTGGAACAATTACAAAAAGAATGTACATGAAAAGACCCTGAAGCTCAGAAGAATGAAAGAAGAGCTAATTCAAAATCATTATGGGTCAAAGAATCAGGTAATGAGATGGGGGGAGTTAAGAGTGTTGGATACCTACAAGAAGCTGGAAGCCAGAAGGAAAAAGGATCCATCAATGCTTCCTAAACCTGATTATACCAAAGAAGATGCTGCTCTCAAAGCCCAACTTTCTAAAACGCCCAGCCCAACATCTGTCCAATCCACACTTGCCTTGCTAAAGCGAAAAAGGCAAGGGGAGATGTCAGAGAAGGTTGACAGAAAGTTTGAAGAAGTATTCATCAAAGAAGGCATAAAAAATATGATGGACTATCCAACAGATGATACAAGTGCCAAGTTGGCAGAAGATCTGACAAGAATAGCTCCTTTTCTAACCTCAGCAATAAAGGCTCCTTCAAGAAAGCCTTCTGACCCAAAAATTCTAAAGTGGAAGGTCAACAAAGACACCCACGAATTGACTCTTCTCAAGTCTGATGGTAAAGCCACTAAACTATCCATGGAAGCTGCTTATGGGCTTACAGTAGAAGACTTCCAAGGAACTACTAAGTTTAGAGCTTGAGAAGGATGCTGGTGATTTAGAATCTCTTAACTTTGAACTACAATTCAAGGGTCAAATAAGAGAATTCTTTCTGAGGAATAAAGATCAAGAATAAGATGTGTTCGGCATCATCTGTTCTAGGGGGAGATTGTTAGGATTGAACCTTTGGAAAGGAACAGATGATACATAGTCAAAACACACCATCCGAGCTTTGATCCAACCATCACAGGTTCTAACCGCTGATGAGTATTTACTGCTTTCAATAAACACATTGTTCCCTATTCTCTGACAGAAGAAAGTCTCAACCGCTGATAGAAGATCACAAGAATAGAGGATAGCCAACAGTATTTAGTTTAGTATTAGATTAATCAATGTAACAGTGCTATGCACTGATAGTTTAGTCTAAGCAGTGTTTGTAGTTAGTTAATTTTTGTTAGCTGTCACTATCAACCCTGATGTCATTGAAAGACGATCAGTGGTTAGATAATTAGTATAAAGAGGTGCTCAATGTAACAGTTAACACTTGTCTTCTTTAAAAGATCAATTTCGCATATCTTCTTCATTTCTTACTATCAAACGATCGTTATTGGGCTAAGGGGGAGTTTGTGAATCACATGCAATAGTTTAATTAATTGAAAGCATGATGATGAAAACAAACGACCGATTGATTGTTGTAAAAGTTTTCCATTAATCCGCTGCATTTATTTTCTGTTTTCAATCATTTTCCATTACTTGAAACAAAAACAGCAATCAATTCAAACTTAGATCCTGACACTCGCCCTCGCTTTACTTTACTTGTCTCACTCGCGATTGTGTTGGTTAGCTTATTTCGGTGTAGATAGCATATATGTTCACATGACTACGTTAGTGCATGCTGGTTTTCGCCAAATGCTTTATTACTATTACTATGCTAAACCTGTATACCTTTACATTATTGTATTGATTATTTTAACGTATGTGACAGGTTGACGAATTTACGTGTTGGAAACGGATCTAGGGATAGATACTCGCCTAAATAAATTTTGTTTTGTTTATGTTTGCTTTTATTGTTTGAGACTATGCATTCCATTTCGGATAAGTTGTATGAATATTGTTTAATTGTATGGGAAATTAAACTTAATTAATATTTGTCGCAAAATATCCGTTATGGATTCTCTCGAGCAATCTCATCGCATAGTGCCACATTCCGATGATTCCGCCATCGGTTGGGGTGTGACACTGGTGTAGTCACGAAGGAAAATACATAAGGGGATATTTTCGCTGGTGAAATCATTTTGGGGAGGTTGATACGAAGTGAGAATAGATCACAAGTGATTGAGGTTTCTAGGTTTTAAAAAGGAGTTGATTTCGACTATCATAGTTATCAAGGCTTTCTAGAGAGCACAATTTAACATGGTCTGTCTTAAACACCGACTATATTTGGGTATTATTATTATTATTATTATTATTATTATTATTATTATTATTATTATTATTATTATTATTATTATTATTATTATGTAAATTTTTAGTATTTATATACTTAAGTATTTAAATAAGTTAATAGTTAATTTACATAGGATATTTATGACACCAAGAATCTTTTGGAGAGCATATCTAACTCGTCATGCCTTAAACACTATTATATTATTCGTCTTCACTTACTCAAAGGAGCCCGACCAATCCCCTAAGGGACTAAGCGCATTCAGTTTAATACTTAATTTAAATAGTATTTAGTTACAAAAGTATAAATAGTTAATGTAGCTTTTTTGGCGTGCACAATCTAACTCGACATGTCTTAAACACTGGTCTAACCTGAGCTCGTTTTGACTCGAACCAAAATAACCTTTTTTATGTGACTTGTTTTGACGCGACATGTTGCCCGACGCAACCCGAAAAATACATATTATTAAATACTAAACGTATTATGAAAAGTAAAATGAATTTATGTCATTAAATATTACGTTCATTGAATATTTCATTAATATCACAAGAGGGACAAAATGGTAAATGGCAAGTTCTTCATGCATCAAGAGTTGTATCAAATGCATTATAGATTTTATGAAAGTGTCTTAAAATTGAAGTTAAATTACAAGTCTACCCTAAAGAAATTTTTATAATGTAAAAGAGATAAACAATGAGGGTATTTTGGTCCTTCGATAGCCCGGGGTATAAAGGTCGTTTAGTAAAAAGTTAACATTAATTTTGGATAGCGTTAATTATGCGGATGGAAATAAAAGGATTTGAAAACTACATGGATCCAGATGAAAGAAAAAAACTTTTTGGATGCAAACTACATAAATGACTAGACTATATGGAAGAAAATGACATTTTAACTTTTAGGTGTGACAAAGAAAACAATTACCATATGTTAATAGGAAAAGTGAATGAATAGTGTTAATCACTTTTAGAAATAGATAAGACACAATCTTTGATCTTTGGGTTCATAAAATCATCCACCATGACCGGAGTGTTGCAGCCCGGTCAAATATAATAATTTTATAGCCCTAATTACCCTTAACAATGTGTTAGTGGTAGCAACGGGTCGAACCATGAAGAGTTTGTGGTTTGTGTATGGACAAGATTGATTAAATACGATGTCACACTTTATGAAGCTTGCAATTTTATTATTTTGTTTTTTTGGTTGAAAAGAGTGTCGGATTGAAACGACGAGTTGATGTTATATTGATTACTACTAAAACTTGACAATTTGGATGCTACGAAAACTTGGTGAAAAGAATTAAAACACTAATTTGAGAATAAGGTTCACACCTGGTTCAACATTTACAAAGCCTAGTGTTGCTACAATTTTTTTAAGTATAATGAGGCTTATGTGCCAATTGCTATCAACGTTCACAACGGACCGCAATGCACTTCGTTGCCTCGAACAAGTGAATCATTTCAAAAGATAAGGCGTAAATACACAAACTTCTTTTACAAAGTCAAATTTTAGAATTACTCAACAATTCACAAATATAGTTCAATTGCAAGACAATTATCAATCAATTCAAATACAAACTCAACGTGTCACAAATCAACTAATAAACATGTATCAAACCCTAAAACCATACAAAAGTCTACACCGGGATGAAACCCAAGAGGATTAGCCGCTCATGACGAAGGAAATATGATCACTGGATGACTGGAACTCGAACACGAACATCTTGAAGCTTGATGATGGAGATGGATGATGATTAGGGTTTATGGTTGGTGGTGATGCTGGATAATTAGTGAGATGATGGAGATGATTGGGAATTAGGGTTAGGATGGATCAATGGATGATGATTGTGGAAGATGATTGTGGAAGATGATTACGATTTGGTTGGAGTGTATGGTGTTGGGGAGGTTCTTGGCTCTATGAATAATGGTCTCCTTTCAAAAATACGTAACTCCCTGAAAATACCCCCCAAAAGGAGTTATAACTCGTTCAAACATCAAGGAAAAGACAAATCAGCGTCAGAGTACTCTGGAAGGTGTCGCTGACGGCCCGACAAGGCGTCGTCGACGCCCCTTGGATCTTCTGTCTTTTGCTGACGCCTTAATACTTTGTCTACGCGAGTTTCTGGCAGACGCGAAAAATCAAGGGGCATCAGCGACGCTATGCCCAACTCTTGGGTTCCTTTTTCTTCCCTTCGTGTTCCCGGTTGATCTGGTTCGTTCCTCGATGCTCCATAAAGCTCTCGAATAGCTCCTTAAACTTCGTTAGACCTGCAAAACACAATTCTAATTTAAAAAAGTAGGCCAGTCGAAATGGAAAATCTTGTAAAAACATAAACTTAAATACGATTAAACATTGGTTTTTGACCACATATCACACCACTGCTCCCCTCATCCTCTCTCTCTCTCTCTCTCTTTCATTCAAGTCCTCTCTCTCAATAAAGAACCACATTGGAGACTAAGAAACAGGCGTAGGGGACTTCCTAAATGAGAGAAGAGACAAGGTTATGGAGGAGGAGGACGGTGATCCGGTTCAAGTCGGCTTTGCCTTCGATGCTGCCTCTAATTGAGGACGTTAGCGTTGTTGGACTCATTTGCTATTTGCTGACTAGAGTCGGTGATGGTGATTTGATGAGTAAAGTCGGCGATGGTGGTTTGCAGTAGATCTAGAGTTTTAAAGCGATTCCAGCATATCAGTGCTTGCATGTCATCTCTTTGAACATATCGATAGCGGCAAAGGTATGAACTGCACAATGCAACTTAGTTTTTGGTTAGAAAACAAACAGATCTAGTATAAAGTTAGTATAATTGAAAATATAATTGGTAAAACTTATTTCAACACTAATATATGGGATGCTTTCTTTATAAATTGGGTATAAGAATATGTGTCACCATGTTATCACATGTTAAGATTTGAAGTTAATAAGTGTTTCTTTTTACGAAAAGTCCCAAATGCATAATCCAAATTCGGCCTCCAAAAAGGTTGAAGCGGCTTTACAAAGGAGGTTGGTGATGATCATGATGAGGGCATAAATTTTCTCAAGATCGAGACCCGACAAGGCTAAATATGGGCCAACTTATAATAACATAACTTTTTCTATATTTTCGCTCGCGATGCTATGTTTATCCAGTAGTTTAAGTACTTTCATCGTAGATTTTTCTAGCATAGATCACCCGAGGGTAGCTAAATCATAAATCTATACTATATAATAAAAGAACCAAATGGAGGACACATGATAGTACTATGGGGTGATCTATATGGGGTTTCCCCGCCTAAAATGTATTTTTCCCATATCCCTACTTACTTTTTCAAAATAAAATAACTATCAATTTTAATGTACAAATATAGATAAATTTTTTTATTAATAATTACAACCAACTCCATAACTTCCGTATATCCGAATTTTATTTCGGAAATAAATTAAAATGTGATGGTTAACTATGGAGAGTAAGTTGTTTAGAAGCAATCATAAGTCAAGAACTCAATCTTTATATATCGAGTGGAAAGTTTAATTAATGTAAAAACTATATCTGATAGTTAGAAAGGGCAAATGTATATTGATGGTGTGTTATAGAGTTTGATATTACACATAGATAGATATCTTTAGTCTTTCATATTATGTTAATTATGGTTAAATATATAACTCGTCTGATAAACTGTGTCTTTTGGTTAAGCTCCAGGTGAGCTAAGATTTGTATAGCCTTTGTTTGCACTCATTAATGATATGGGAGCGCGTTCTTTGAAGAGTTCAACACCTTAAAAGGGGTCATCATATGCCAATGTATATGGTTCTGGTGACTCGAAGCAATCAAATATGCAAGGTGAGTCGACTCCTTCAAGAAAGGAAAGCAATAATTCTACTTTTAAGAAAGCAAACAAAGAAGAGGTTTTTAACTTATCGCTTATAAACTTTTTATTTTATTTTATAGTTCTTTGTGATGTGAGCTTTCTAATATGGACGCAATCATCCAAACTCTTCCAGCTTTTGACATGATAACCTAGAAACGATTCTCTTTATTCTCCAAATGTAGCTAAAGAGGAAAACAACACTCACGTCATGTTAACACGTTATACTTTCTAGTAGGGATTCTTTATCTGCTGCTACTCAAATTGAGTTTCTAAATGGATTGCCACCTGCCGCACATCGAAGTAAGTTTTTTCAAACCTTGTGAACCAAAACACAATTAAACTAACTGTATGGTTAGACGAGCCGCTCAGGTTGACCCACCAATACTTATATTTATCCATCTTTGGCTTTTTTTGTGAATAACTAATATATCAAATACACTTACGTTCTTGATTATAAAAATGGTCTATAATTTCACTAGATGAAATTTTAAAATAATTGAACATTTGAGTATATTCCATGTTTTTGTTAGCTCAAGTTTTGGTTTTAACTGGAGGTGAAAATTTTGACCCATTTACTCATGAATGGGCTCTTGAACAGGTCAAAGCAAAAAAAATAACAAAATGGCAATTTTTTTAAAAACTACTTATCAGATTGATTTATTTAAATGTAAATAACATTTGCAGCTGTGTTTTATTCCCTTTTTTCACATTTTTACACGCGTTTTATTCCTCCATTTATCAAATTTGCAGTTGTGTTTTATCTTTTTTATTACATATGCAGTTGCATTAGGGATCTTTTTCTGCCATTGCAGTTGCGCTTTATGCTTCTTTTAAGCATTTACGCAACAACGTTTTATCTCTTTTTTTAAACTCATTTGTAGTTGAATTTTAAGCTTCCTTTTATCACATTTGCAAATTTGTTTTATAATTCTTTTTACCACATTTGCATCTGTGTTAGCTTGGTTGAGGGTATTTGTAGAAGTGTTTTAGAGTATTACCTAAATATTCAAAGGGCTTTAAAGCTTTTACACATGTTACTCATGTTGTTGATGGATAATGTTTTTGTGTCCATGGATAATCAGACATTTAGAAAATGATACTAATGGCATGCCAGTAGTAGATTATTAGAGGCAACTTTTTTCTGCTATTTTATATCAAAACGGGTCGATTGAGGTTGTTGTTAATGGATAATGTGTCTTATCTTAATCAAAACAAAACTAATACTTACTTTGTACATAATTTAAATTGATATTGCGCCCATATATATATAGGGTAAGGTTCATGCGAGAACCACCTTTATTGTGAGAACCGCGGGAACCACCTTTATTACAAAATAAAATCTAAAAAAAATCAAAAAAGCACTCAAATTTCTATTTTTTTAATAATTTTTTAATAAAAATCGT